>JAOTQP010000001.1:82152768-82220776 GCA_026413545.1 Cichladusa arquata | reverse complement strand
AGTGAAAAAATATTTCCCCAAATCAGCCACCCACTCCTCCCATCACAGAGTGCATGCAGAGTTAAACTGCGAATCCAAGGAGGATCTTCATGGCTCCACCATTCTTTGCCATGTTAACTCATTTGCTTCCTGCATTAGACTTACAAGTACTTGACAGTAAGACCTTCTGTTTGTGTAAAGGATGTGTAAAAGATGTGTAAAAGATGCTTGTCTAGTTCAATACTACATCTAAAATTTTAGCTAGTAGAAAGTGTATCTTTAGCTATTTTTCCAGCTCATAGTGCTATTAAATCTTTATCATTTGCTTTGGATTTGAATATCAAGCTTCAGAAAAATTTAACTCATTTAAAAGGGAATAGCTAAAGAAAACACGAGGTTCAATGGAAAATGAAAGTTGAGAAAAAACAAAACAAGAAACGTAAACAAGTTCTGGATTCTGAACCATCGTCCAAGATTCTCAGTTCTTCTAACCAGCTGAACTAACCTAAGCCATACAGAAAACATATTTTTATGAATATCAGACTATTCCTGTGATAGCTGCTGACTTATTAATGGGTTGCCATATTATTCCAGGTTCACATGGTGCTGAAAAAGGCTTTTCAAATCAAATCAAATCCATCCAGGATGGCAGACATTTCCCTGCTCATGGTTACTGCTGACCTGTAGATGCCATTCACACCTTCAGAGAGCCCAGACAGTGTGGGAATAGGTTAAGCATGACAATCCCCTCAAAGCAAGTTTGCCAGGGAACCATCACCCTCGCTAGCCAAAAGAGTTTCTGGTGAACACTGAATTAATTGTCTTTGCATTAGAGCCAAGACAGTAAATCTGCAGTTTCAGCAGTCTTGTGAACCATGCAAGGCTACAGATGATTCTTGTTGAGCTGAAAGAGGGTTTTCTATACCCTAAAAAAGAGTTATTTCTTCCTTTCTTTTCAGAGCAATACTTTGCTCTGATGCTGCTGTAATTCCATGTATTATTTCTTGCTGGGAGGTACTTTCTTGGCACATTCACAAGTAATGGCAAAAAAAACTGCAGACATAAATTTGCTAGAATGCTGGCACAGATCTAGCTTGAGTATCACCTACTGTCCTTCTTTGGCTTGTCTGAATCCTAAACTGCTGTGCATGTTCAGGTTCCAAGAACAGCATAACCATGGAGTTCAGTATGAGTAGGTTAAAATCACTCTCGTGGTGTCATCTGAGCTAGTTCATTTGGAGCTTGTATCTCTACACTGCTCTGCCATCTGCATTGTAGTTAGTCATCCAGGCTTCAGATTTTCTTTCCTGAAAGAAAACTGTAGGAGGGGAAAGCTTAATCTGAGAGTGTGTGCGTGCGTGCTGATTCCTGTGCTAGCTCTTTGTCACAATCAGTGCAGAAGGCATCCTCAGGTGATGCCGCTTATTTTTTGCAATCTACCACAAATGCAGGCCTGAATTTCAGTGTTTCCTCATGAAGGCTCTGTTTGTGTGTTTGTTTCCCTTCACATGGACAGCCCCTTGCAGTACTGCCATAGGACTCTCCAACAAAGCAGCTCTGCTTTCTCCACACACACTGTGCCTCTTGTGCTGTGCCCTCTGCAGCTGCCAGGAGAGAGGGTGCAGCCAGCTTCTTCTTCCATGTAACAAGTGATAGGACAGGGGGAAATGGCCTCAAGTTGCATCAGGGGAAGTTAGATTAAATATTAGGAAGAATTTTTTTTGCTGAACGTGGTCAGGCATTGGAACAGGCTGCCGAAGGGAGTGGTGGAATTACTGTCCCTGGAAGGTTTAAAAAAACACATAGGTGTAGTGCATAGGGGTATGGTTTGATGGCAGACTCGGCAGTGTTGGGTTAATTGTTCCACTCAATGATCTTAAAGGCCTCTTCCATCTGTGACTTTTACTGTGATGTCTGTAGAGCTGTTGTTTTCTCCATGTGTCAGTGCTTGCTGTAGGTAACATGAAGGACTACGCCAAGCTGACAGATTTTCATCGCCATCCTCAGAGGAGTCAAGTGTATCATTCCTGTGCTGTACTTTTCCCAAATCAGCCACCTACTCCTCCTACCACAGAGTGCACGCAAAGTTAAGCTGCGAATCCAAGGAGGATCTTCATGGCTCCACCATTCTTTGCCATTAAAAGCTGTTAACTCATTTGCTTCCTGCATTAGGCTTACAAAGACTTGACTGTGAGACCTTCTGGTTGTGTAAAAGATGCTTGTCTGGTTTGATACTACATCTAAAGTTTTAGCTAGTAGAAAGTGTATCTTTAGCTATTTTTCCAACTCATAGAGCTATTATGTCCTTTATCATTTGTTTTGGGTTTGAATATCAAGCTTCAGAAAAATTTAACTCATTTAAAAGGGAAGAGCAAAAGGAAACACAAGGTTCAATGGAAAATGAAAGTCGAGAAACCAAAACAAAAAACACAAAATAGTTCTGGATTCTGAACTATATCCTGTGATTCCTCAGTTGTTTTAACCAGCTGAACTAACCTAAGCCATACAGAAAACAAACATTTTTATGAATATCAGACTGTTCCTGTGATATCTGCTGACTTATTAATGGATTGCCATATTATTCCAGGTTCACAGGGTGCTATAAAAGGCTTTTCAAATCGAATCAAATCCAGACAGCCTCTTCAGAGGCTCTAGGGAAAGTGCCATATGGCCTTCCTTCCTTTTAGCTGCTCTTCTTTATAACTGATAGGTTCATTCATATTCTTAAGACTATGAAGGCACCATTAGGAGAGATCAGCCTTCCTAACTAGCAAAGCCAGTTCTTGTCATTGCCCTTCATCAGCTTAAATTGCTCTCTTGGGCATCTGTAAATTCAGACCTAACTGAATATCCTTTTTGATTCTCTTTTTTCTGTATTTTTTCAAACACAGTCCTTATTCAGAAAGAGGACTTGAGTTTTCACGCTGTACTTGTAGCAAAAGAGATGTCACTTGAGGAAGTAAAGTATTGTAATACAGAAAAATATTATTATAGCAATAGCACTTGAACAGTCCTTTACATCTTCAAAGCCCTGTGCCAGCTAATTTCTTAATTAATATAAGTATGCACTTTTATTCACTTGTACTTATGAAGATTAATCTTAGAAACTGAAACTATTTTAAAACTGTTCTTACATGAAATTTCATGTGTGCAACATTTAAAAATAATTAATTTCTCTATTGCCTTGTTGTGACAACTAAATTAATTTACATTGTTGCTGTCATTTATTTTCAGTGTGGGATGTATGTAAGTTACAGCAATGGAATCTGTCTGACTCAATGTGTACTATTTTACCATATATTTATAAAGGATAAATTCTCATTGGATTCAGACCACAGACAACGGAGTAGTTTGTGAAAACTTGTAAATCCTTTGTGGTCTCAGCTGGAATTAAAAGTTTGCTAGATCTCTGTACTCAAAAGGAATGATGGTTCTATCTCACCCACTACCCTTCAGAGTGTATAGGCAGGGAAATTCCCTGTAACTAGGGATTGCCTTTTTCAAGTGTAATAAAACACCTTTACAATTATGCTCAGCTGATTTTGATTTGAAGAAAGGTAAATATCAGAATTAACTAAATTTATACAGATTTCACAGTAATGCTTAGTTGGATTAGGGAGGGAGGAGAGCTAAATTAGTGCCTTTGCTGGGAGGAGGGTGGAAGGGACTTGCAGCCCTGGATATTCTTTGTCCTACACAGGGGCCAGGATAAGCTGGGCTATTGTAAAGTGATGCAGACTGAGGCAGAGGAGTGGATTGACTCAGCCATGAAAGAGAAAACACCTGTGAGAAACAAAGTGTTTTTACACCCACTGATCATTGGAAAGCTTAGGCTTCTTGTTATTGCTACTCTTCTGGATGATATTATCTGATAAATACCCAGGCCTTTTTTAAATCCTACTGGGCTCCTTGCTTAAGAGGTACTCTCTGACAGTGCTATCAAAAGGCTATCAGATGAGAGTAAATCCAGAGTTAAAAGGTATCCAGTGTAAGTCTGACAAAAAAAAAAATCAGTAAAGAAATTGAAGATTGCTAAATGTGGGGCACTGGATAAATGCCTCTTTAGTTTGCAAGATGGCATTTTACATCACATGGCAAGGATTACTACCCAGAGCACTGGTCATCCATACCATGTGGTACAGCCTGGAAATTATCTCTGTTGGTACACATTTTTTCACCTGAAACTCCAGGTCCACACTGTGGAGGTCCTGGAGATCTAGTTTTCCTTCATTGAGGTGCAAGTGACCAGTACTAGCTAATTTATGATCTAGATAGTATCTGCCTTTAGTTCTTTTTAATTTGAAGCTACGTTTGCTTCTTCTGCTCTTGTTATTCCAGTTGAATTCCCTGATTTTTCCCCAGTGATCTGTGTGCTCACTTTAGACAGCAAATGAGATATCCGTGATGTGTAGTCAATATAGTCCGTGTGATTGTGGAAAAAAGAAGTAATGTTTTGGTAGCAAATGGGAACACTTTTGTCTTGTTTAGTTTGTTTTCTTTTTTTTTTTTTTCATTTTTAGATCATTTCTATTTTGCAGTGAAGAACATCGGAGTCAATACCAAATGTGTTTGTTACAAATGCCTTAAAAATACATACTCTATATATATATATATGTAGGTATGCAGAAATCTGGCAGCCATATGGGATTTTCACACACCTGTCAGTGGAGTGAGTATGTTTGAATGTGAAATCTCACATTCCTCACCAGAATGTAAGAGCAGAGCCCCAGGGACATGTGTCATGTGTTGAGCATATCAAATCACCTCAAAGGTGGCACTTTTACAGAGCACCACATTGTTGACTGTTACGACAGTTACCCATGGAAAGGTAACATGGAAGCCAGGAAAACTAATTAAAAATTGCAAGTGTGAAATGGGGTAGCAATTTTTTTTTGAATTGTGGCTCTTATGTAATGCCGCAGACTGTGGTTTATGCATGCCGCCTACACACAGCTATGAAATATTGCTGTGGCTTACATTAGTGAGATATTGGTCACTTTTACAAACATTTTCTTCAGTAAATGGGAGCTGCATTTTAGTGTGAATGTTATGTTGGTCAAGAACATTCAACCATGCATTGCTTGTGTCTTACTCATGCGGCAGCAAATTGTTATACGGCAGTGTCATGTTTACAGGGATCCTTGGAAAGCCTCTTAGAGTCTGAATGGTTAAGGCAAAACCAAAAAAAAAAAAAAGGAAAATAGGGCATTCTGGCACATATGGTTTGAATCTGTCTCTTATAAAAAATAGGTCAGAAAACCCTAATTAGTGCACAAGACAACAGACTGTTGTAATCAGGCCATTTTAGGGAACCTCCATGATATGCACGTGAAATATATAAACCCCTGAGAATAGAATTTGGCTCTAAAAGCCAAATCCTGTAGCAGGAGGTTTGGGGTTTTTTTTTCTTTTGCTGTTTCTTAATGAGCCAGGGTTTATCATTTGGAATATTCTCTGCCCATATTGGATTATTCTCGGTCAGCATCACTGGAGAATCCAATTACTGGATCTCAGCTGTCCTTTCCTCTGAGAAAGACAGAGACATCAAAACCGTTACTCTGATTAAATCCTGATATGTCTCCCCTACATTCTGCCACCCAGCTCTAGAGAGCTTTTCCTTCATACAGGCTGCTGTAGTAAGAGCCAGCAGCACATGCAGAAACACTGTTCATGCCTCTGGCCCAGAGTGATTTTTTTTTCTCAGATAGTAAAGGTGCTGAACATAAAAGAGACAAATGAGGAATGGGGTGGAACAAGCAGCTGAGAACAGGAGGAAAGGGAGACATATATATATATATATGTATATATATATAGGACTAGCTTTTGCTATGCATGAAATGCAACACCCTGTTCCCACATTGTGACGCACATCAGTCAGTCCAGATGGTGAGAAGGGTTGGGTTTCTGCCTGAGGCTGCCGGCACAGGCTTCATTTGCATTCCTCAGCCCAGTTGTTAGTGGAAAAGCATCCAGGCAATGCACAACCACTCACACAACTGTGCTCACCTTCCCAAGAACAACATTTCTTCATGCCACCAAAAACTGGGGAGTTTTACAGACATGGGAAATAAAAGGAGCTGGATCAAGCGTTCAGGTTCCAAATGGAACCCTCTGAGAATCATCACCAGTGATATAGAAATAGAAAATCCTCTTGAATAAAGTGTTCATTCCTACTCTGTGCTCAAACAAATAGCCTTGAGTTTGTGTAAAACACATACAAAATTCCTGGGGTTCAACTCTGAAAGAGCAACTTCAGCAGCCTCCTAAAAAAATTGCAATACAAACTCTTTTCCAGTGGCTGATCCCTGGTAGTGTTTTACCATTGCCATAACCAGTTTTGCTTGTTAGAGACTAATTCTGAGTGTTAATTTGTGGCATGTGCAACAATTGTGATTGTTATTGCTGTAATTAATCCCATTTGAAAATGTTTAGTTTAATTGATTGGATTAATGGGTCTAAGCTTGAGATGTTTGGTTCTGTTATTTTCTGTCTATACATTGACTTTAAAAACTATGCAAGCATATGGGAGACAGAAAGCATTAGAGAAGTGAAGAGCATTACAAATACATCCTTATAATTTAGAGGATGTTCTTAAAACCTTTCAGTGTTTTTAGGAGGATTTTAAAATAGGCACAGAATTTCACCTAACAAGTATATTGCTTTTAACAGTCATTCTGCCTGGAGTAATGTTTTTAGGTTATCTGTGCTAATGTCCCTGGAATTTGCCTGAATAATTTCCATTCATGATAGTAGAAGTAACGAACCCTGTGTTAGTTGCTAAAGGAGAACTGTGTCTTTAAGAAGGGAAGATTTTATGAAGATTTGGAAAAAAAAATGGTGAGAATTATTACTTAGAGGATGCTGAAGCTACATTTACTACTGCATTAAGAAATGTTTAAGTGAGGAATTTGTATTGGTAGATGGTCTCTTCTCTGAGTTTTGCCTCTCCCCCAAGTGCAGTTGCTCATTCCACCTTAACAAGGTGCAGTGATTGACAGGTAGAGATGTAGCACAGAGCAGAAGGTGGGAGTGTGCTCTATTGGTTTGTGCTTGTACATCCTGAGCACCAATTACTGTCACTGCTGCAGCACTGATGTGTTTATCAGGATGAGTTATAGCAGAATATATGTACACAGGCAGTGTGTATGCTGGATGACCACCCCCTGTGATGTAAAATATGAGAGTCTGGGAGCTACCGTTTTATAATTCATCAGGTTCAGCAACTGAATGTTGTTGGTTGGCTTAGTTATAAAGGCAAGTGTGAACCGAACAGCAGACAGGAGCATCTTGCATTGAGAGTCCTGCAAAGCTGCATTTGGTGACTGGGCTCCGCTTTTGTTCAAGTGAATTCAGTCCTCGGTGAGTGATGGGGGTTCTGTCGAGCTAAAGCTGTTATTATATAAGCTGGGGAAACCTGCCTGCTAGTTTAATGTGTATTTTGCTGCTGGAAGTCCTTGTCTGTGGTTGTTTCTAGATTTTGCAATATTTTCAGTTGTGTACGTTACTGGCACAAAGTGAGATGAAAAGAAAAATGCAATGATGAATTATTCACCATCGTGCTGCGAGGATCGTTTTCCTAGCTAAAGTTACTTTCCTTTAGTGAGTGTGTTGGGGGGTTCAAAGAAGCTATAAACCAGCAAATCTACCTGTCATTAAATTGCTTTTATTAGCACTCAAAGAGAGTGATAGCTGTGGCTTTTGTAACGAAAGGAAGGAAAAGCAAATATCAGAAGCATTGACAAATTCTTTGCTTTTTGTACATGTGGCTTTTCAAATGCAGCATTAAATCTTTTGTGTGCAGTGAGGGGCTGCAAAGAATTTGAATTGTAGAGCTTTCTAATTAGATAATCAGTAAATCGGTATCTTTTTCTGGTTTTGTGGTAATATGCTTAGTATCACATTAAAATGAATGATTCCCCATCTTGCATAACAACAGTGCTGAAATATGTGTAAGATGAAAGGCAAAGAGAGACTTTGAAACAAACTGTGGAAACATGCTATAGCACAGCTACACAGAGAAAGGTATATTTCCTATAGCAACTGCATGACTTTTTGAATTTCACCAGCTTTAGATTCTTTGCTCTAATTATCACTTGCTTCTTTTTGACTTCTGTATCTTTTCAAGCAAGCTCTGTTAATATGTCGACATTATCTTGCCCGTAACCTTTAGAGTTCATTAAGCCTGCAATTTTTTTGTTGCTTTAATCAGAAAGGAATTGAAAAGCAGAATTTATGAAACTGAAATATTAAAATTGCCATACAATAGCTATATGTATCCTCAGGAGAGGCAAGTGGTCACGAGTTACAGTTTTACTTTTTCTTTTATTAGTGGCAGTATTATAGTCATTGCTTTTGTCTCATTGTACCTGGTTTGGGGTTGTTTTTTCATTCTCTGTGGGTTGGAGAAGCAAGTTTCCAAATATCCAAGTATCCAAATATCAAGAGAGCTTGGCAGAACAGCACCTGTTGTCTTATTGCTGTATTATTAATACATGGAGAGACACACTGTCTTCGAGAGACCTCTCACCTGGTTTCACTCCAAATTGTTTACTCTGTAGTGATTTAGATTTGTATTGTGACTTCTCACTTAGAAATAATTTGTTCAGTGAGTTATAGGTGAAGCTCAAAGCTGCAGGACTGATCCTGGTTGAATTAATAAGGTATCTCATTTTAGTATCAATTTTTATTTAGAGAGAAAGGCTATTGGCAAAGTGGCCCTTGCCACTGATTTCCTTTGCTGAGCAGATTTCCACTTACTCTTTGTAAATCATAAATTTGAAAAAATCAGAATTTTTTTGTGACGGTTATTTCCTGGCAGCCTAACAGGCTAGAACCTATTTCTAGGAAAGAGTGTATACCTTTGTCAGCAGTACTTTATTTAAGAGTATTGCACTGCTTCTTAAGCATCCAGATCTATTTTCAGTGACCCCTGTGCCAGCAAATGGGTTTCTTGAAGTGTGAGCTTCTGGCTTTGCAAGTTCTTCTCCTTTCAGAAATATGTGATACTGCATCCATCTGTCTAGGCATTTATATTGCATGCATCACAATGGTGTAATCTCAGCAATATGAGCATTAACCATGTAAATGTATGTACTGTAACTTAGGAAGTATAAATTAGGACAGGAAAAGCAACCCTAAAAGGAGAAAGTTATTATATGGGCATATGGGCTCTTCTTGTGGGAACCAGAGATCCAGACTCTCTATTTGTTATTACACAATTAAGCTGACAACTAGTTCAGTCTCCAGGCAGAGGTATTGAGGCTTGGGCACAGATGAGACCAGCTTCTCAAAGTTCACTCCAAAAAGGACCAAGGAAAATAGCCAGAGGATGTGGCAAAAATCCCATTTTATGCTGGGTGCATGCCTATTGCTCCTTTGTGGTCATATCCCGGGAGGGATGCTGAAGGAAAAACAACAGTGAATAAGAGCTGTAACAACTGATAAGAATTGTATTTCACATCATCTCTATCTGGAGGACACAGATGTTTTATCTGGATATTAGTTGGTGCTGTGATCCATGCCTCTCACCTGGCAGTAAATGACAGCAGTGCTCTCCATGGAGTGCTGTGTCTTAAATGCCCTTAGGGCTGGTCCAGGAAACAGCCATCCCTGTTGTTAGTGCTACATTCTGCTGGAAACGCTCTGCCCCACAACTCCAAGAGTGTGTTGGCTTCCTGACCATTTCTGGATAGAGGTAGTATTTTAGGGTTGATGCATAGCACTCTTGAGTAGCAGAAATCTGCTCTGCTTTTGCCTTTTGGTTACAGATGAAACCAACCCCCATTATTTTTTGTATAAAATATAGATGCCCAGGAAAAATACCTTAGATAAAAGTCCTGAGCTCAACAATTTATCTTTCTATCTCTTTCCTTTGGTCTGAAACACTTCCTGTTTACTGACCTTCAGGTTTGCTGTGAAGTCCCGTTGCAGCTTGTGGTCAGCATTTTTGACAAAATAGATTACTGGATAAGCCAGCATTAGTTTTTGGAGAGATATTTTTTGGTTTGCAATAAATACAGCTACCATGAGACTGTGTAGTTGTGTGACTGTGCTCTTTGTGTGTGATTGGAGATATGATTGGAGATGGCAGCAGAGGTGTGTAAACTCACAAGTTTGCATGCCTGATACACTTCTGTTTTGCTCTTTCAAGCACACAGTACCCAAACTACAATTTCAAATAGAGCAATACATTTATAATACTGAGTCTTGAGCACAGAAATATCTAATGCATAAAATGGAAACTGTTAGCTATATATTAACTCTTACTTTTTATTGAAGAGACTGATGAAATGACACTGCTATTTTTAAGAATTCTCAGGTTTGAATTTAGCTGGGTGTGGAACAAAGCTGTATGGGCACTGGCAATCATAATGAGGGGCTTTCAGAGACAGAGCCTTCACTGGAATAATGGACGAAATGATAGGTTAGAAACGTAGTATCCTCAATGTTGGGAATAGCCAGTGCAACTTTATGGAAGGGAAGAGATAGAACACAGTAAAGGATGGCAATGGGTCAATGGAAAGCAGCGGAGGTTTTTGTATATCCAGAAGGCTAGGGAGAGAAACTCCATTTTAAAGGACTATCAAACACTCAGTGCATTACACAAACTGAAGCAGAGAGAGAGCTTGTTCATAAACACAGCACACCCTTTGATGTTGGTCTATTCTTTGTGCTGTGAGTGAAATACATGCAAAGGTCTAATCCTGCAGAAGAGATTTTGGTTAGGTTTTATATGACTGTACAAGCAGGAGGGGATGTTCAAGTTATTAAACCCATAAAAGGCTCACTTGTAAGCAAAATACGTCTCATAAATGCTAAGTTCAGTTTGTGGATTCAAGTGCATGGTTTGTTTAGGGGCTCCTGGTGTCTTGTCATCTGGATGCATTACGTTATTATTTTAAAAAGGGGGCGGGGGGGAAAGAAGCTCTTAATGTAAGTATTCTTTGCTGGAGAAAAGAAAATAAAATAAAAGCACCTTCCTTGCTACCAGATGGTTAAAATGACAAACAGATCTCTCAGTCCTTGAAACCTCACTGGTGAAAGGGGTGTGTTACAGGGTAGTAGAGATCGTTTGGGAGAATTCAGCACTAGAAATCATGTCAGCTTTCTGTGGAGTTTTTCCATATTTTCAGGGGGCATGCATAGTCAGAAGGTTGCTGGTTCCTAGAGCTGTGTCTCCACTACAGAGTAGTTACAACCTATGGAGAAGCTGCCCATAAATAGAGGTGTAGGATTTGACACACATCCAGGATCATCTCTGGTAAGGGCCCTACAGCTTTGAGTCCTGCAGGCAGGGCTTGGATATAGGGCTTTTCCCAAGGAAGCTGCACTGGAGGTCCCTGTGAATTCCTCTAGGTGAACACTTTTCATCTTTTTATATCATGACCATGTACAGAAGAAAAAAAAAAATCTGGGGAGACCCTTGTATGAAAGTGGCTCCAGATGAAAGTGGCTGCTATAATCCCATTGGATTGCAGCTGAAAACACTCCGAAATACCTGCAGCCTCTCTGGTCCTCAGTTTTTTGTCCTGCCTGGAAAAACTGAAGATGGAGAACATTTGTCATCCCACTTGGAGAAAGGTAAAAAGAGTGATGCTTCTCTGCAGCAGATTAATTTGTTGTCTGAACTGCAGTGGTGTACTCTCTTCTCTCCTGTGCAAAGTTCTAATTAGTGGCTGGTGGCCTAAAGCTTAATACTGATATACGAATTTTATTTTGTACTACAGGGAAATGCTTATGGCATCAACAACTTCCCACTTGGGACTTCCCAATGTGCTCACTCAAAAGTCAGCCTGATAAAACTGCAGATGGAGTTCTCATTCCCAGAATACTTTCATAGTGTTAGCAGAAATCGCTTATTATTTTAGCCAGACAGGAGGTAATGTGGATTGACAAGAGTTTTTTAAATCCTGAGAGTTAATGTCATCTTTACATCGCACTGGTCAGTGTGTTGTGTTTGAAGAACCTGCAAAGTGGCAGAGTGAGACATGGGCTGTCCCTTCTAATTCATTCCTGTACTCCTGAGGAGATGTGTCCTGTTCTGGAGACAGCACAAGCCCACCACTCTGCAATACTGTTTGTGCTGATTTCCAAGGAATTAGTGCAGTGGCATTTGAGCTAAGCAAATGCTAATTTAAGAGCCCGCTATTATCCCTTTTGTGTGTTGTGGTAATAACCTTTAACATTATAAAATAATAAAGAACTGATTGAACTGTGTTGTGTGCAGTGCCACGCTGCAGCTGAATGAGTGAGCGAGCCAGGCAGACTAATCTATTCACTTTGTGGTGGGGAGTTTTTGTTTGGTTGGGGTTTTTTTTTTTCCTTATATTGCTATTTATTTCTATATTTTAAGGAAATTGTACTCTCAGAAGCATTTCTTGCTGCGTTCATTACTGTGCTCCCCAAGTAGAAAAAACTATCCACAGCAGTTAGTAATACTAGTGATATCTAAGTAATTAAATATTACTCACTAAAGAAAATCTCTTCTTTCTTTAAAATATCTACTTACAGGCTTTAAGAAGGTATAAACATAAATACAGTATACAGTACTTTTTCAAGAAAATTATATTTTATTCTCTCTGTATTTATTTACAGTACTGTTTATTTTAGTTTGTTTATAGGAGTAGATCTTCGTCCCTCACTACCAAAATATTCCTTGTGAAAGGAATCTGTTATTCCAGATAGAAAAGTGATAGGCAAAGCCATTATCTGCTGTCAATGTTCCATGGACTATCCTTGCCCTTCCCAGGCAGGTGTTTCTGGTAGACATTCCATAGGAAAACGACAGTGCACACTGGCTACTGCTGGCTTTGGGTTGGACTGTAGTCCAGAAATGTGAAATAAAAGTATTAGGTGAAAATTAGGTGAATTATTAGGTCTTAGGTGAAACTTAGCTGTTACCTGTAGTGGTCTGTACTTCTTCTTCTCTTTGAGGTACAACCACAAGTATTAAATACTTCAGTGAAATGCACCCATCCAACACAGGAACAAGTTTGAGAGGAGGGGAAAATAGCACTCCTCCATTCAAAACATTTTCTAGGTGTGGAATTAATTTCATTTCATATTTCTTTGCAATTTGTTAGTTAAAAACTGTGAAATTTTCTGTACATCTTCTAAAATATTCTTATTCAAAAAAAGAAAGTGTTCTGTAATACTGAATGCACTTTAAACATTTACTGTTTATGTTTGGGTTCTTCTACTTCTGTTCAAATTTTATCATCTTTGAATTATAATGGTAGACTGGTCTAGTTGCACAAGATACCTGAAAAAGCTTTACAGAGAAACTTGGATATTTTTATAGCAGTGATTAAATGTTGGTCTTTTAAGGTAATGTGGCCAAGAATTTTGCATGCAAATCTCTTTATTTGGTTTTCCGTCTTTCATGTCTTGCTACTGGCATCTGACCCCTGAAATGAAAACACTTATATTCAGCTTTCTCCCATCTTTTCAGGGATGCAAATAAATTCTAATTTGTTTTTATTAAATTCATTTCACTGCATAGGTATTGAATGTAGGGATCTGAAATAGGAAAAGTGCAAGTGCTAGAAGACAGGAAGCAGGAAGGACTATGACTTTTAATGCAATTTTCTAGTAGCATTACTGTGAAGTACATCTGTAAATTTTAGTTCAGTTTTATATACCAATCATAAACTAGTCCAGCTTTTGCCATACACTATTCATAAGATTTGAAATTCAACATTTTTCTTCAATTTATACTTAATAAAAAATGAGGGTTGGTCGCTGGCCAAAGAAGCAGCTGTATCTATCCAGATCGAAACACTAAAATTTTCTGTTTCAGTTTAATTTTTATATTCTTGTTTAATGGAAGAAGAAACAAGCTTAGTCTATAGAAGTTGTCTGTAGACCTGTCAACTAAATCTTAAAATATGTTTGATCAAGAATTATTGATTGGTATTTATCAAAGGAGGTGTTTTTAGGATTTGAAATATGGGAAGAAAATTATAAATACTTGTTTTATTTTAAATTAATCAGCTAGCTGGTATGTCTTCTTATGAATCATGCAATAATAACACTTTCCTTTCTTTTATGCCTTATACCTTTCCCCAGTGTTAGGTTACTATACCTGAGATCTAGATTCTGCTGAATTTTGGTATAGTTATTTTCAAAGTATACATGGTATACTTCAAAAGGTATAATATAAGGTAAAATATAAGTGATATTTTATGTCAATATGAGGTTCAAAATACCAGAAATATGTCAGGGTTTTTTTCAGGCTTATATCCCTAAACATAAGTATGTATTGAAGACTGAGATCAATATGGGGGGGAAAAAAAAAATCAAAAAAACAAAGCCATACGTAGACAGTGCTGAAAATCTTCAGTCGTCCAAAATTGTCATTAGTGAGAGGGAGAAAAGAGAGGCAGGAGGAATTAATGTTTGAATATTTGTGCTGAAAAATGGTATCCCTACTGGCAAATTTCATTTACATTAAAAAGTTGATTTTTTGGTGAAGAGATATATTTAATCTACTGGATTTCCCAGCCAAAAAAAAAAAAAAAAAGATACTTGAGTTTAATATGCAAGTGAATAACTTGAATGCAAATATTGAAGTCACTTGCTGAATTTGGTAATGGAAACTGTAAACCTGTAACTCAAAGACCAACCAGAGAACAGAAATACAGTTAATATGTGTCTTAACCTCTGGCTAACATCTGTGAGGCCTGACATACGTGGTGGACATGTCTCTTCCTGACTGTGACTCAAACTATTGGTCGATCTTTCACACAAAGCTGTAGTTAAGTTCATCTGCTCAGCCTGAAGGTCAAGCATGTTTTTAATTTAGTCACTGTTCTGTCCTTTGATTTACTTGCAGTGCTTCTGTAGTTTTGAATGACAGCCTTGAGGTGGATACCATTGATATATGGAGTTGGTTCTGCAGTCTGTGAAAAACACCAGGATGCTTTTGGATAATTGTAAATTATGTTAACGTGATTTGTAAGATCTATTCTCTTTCAGATTAATTACATAAACTGCCATATAAAAATAAATCTAATGTATAATCTTGGGACATCTATTTTGTAGTGAAGCTTCTTCTCAGAGAAACATTTCAGGCATTTTGACTCTTAACTCACTGAATTTTTGTTTCAACTTAATTTTTTTGTGAGGCTGGTTAATGCAGAAAGCAAAGACCACTTGCACGCTGTCAAACTGTATTTGAGCGTGTAAGATACGTGACATCTGCTGCTGAAGATTATGCCCCAGGGAATTCCCTAAATTCTCTTATTTCTGAAATGTGAAATGCAGCCACCTCTGCTGATGAAAGGGTAGGAAGATTAATGCCAAACATGGCAATATTCTGCATTGAGGGAAAACCAAATCAAAACAATACTCATTTTATATGGTAACCAAAGAGGTTTGTGGCATGCGTGTGAATAAATCTGGTTTTAAGCACTCACCTAAAAGTTCTACAAGCTGCACACATTTCAGTGTATTTAATTCACAAAAATATAGGGCTTAGTTGATCTTCCCTAGGATTTGGACTCCACCAACTCCAGGTATTTCAAATATAGATTCTTAGTCATCATCTCTAGTGCTAAATGCCAGCAATTATAAGTACTGGCTGACTCATTTCTATACTCCATGAGTTTTCATGGCTGTTATAAAACTCTGAAAATGCTGACAGACCTGCAGCCATCATGGGCACTGCCTGTATCAGGGTTTAATATTAAATATAGCCGGATATTAAACCTTCATATTGCTGTTCCCCATCGTTCAACAGCATTGTCACCAGGGAGAAGGATGCAAGCCAGGGGACATTAATATAGCTAAGTGTAGTATTTTATTTATTCTAATAATCTTTGCATTCTAAAGGGCTGAAGTTGTTAACTATGCATTATCCTGCCAGTGGGTTTTACCAGCTCTGTGTTTCTAAACATAAGAGGAGGAGGAGCTTTGCTTGTATGTTACATTTGTATAACTACAGGGAATTGGAGCTATTGTTTCACAAACCCACAGAATAGTAAAGGCTGGAAGGTAACTAGATAATCTGTTCCAGTGCCAGCCACTCTAGTAGGGTCAACAAGGGCAGGTTGCTCAGGGTCATATAGAGTCAAGTTTTTAATATCCCTACAACTCCGGAAAACCTGTACCTCTATCCGATCATCCTTAGAATAAAACCTTTTCTTCTAATTTTTAAATGGAATTTTCTGTATTTCCATTTGTGCCCAGTGCCTCTTGTCTTACTGCTGGGAACCACTGATAACCATCTTCTTTACAGCCCTCCATCAGGAATGTAAACTGCCTAAAATCTTTTCCATGTGGCACTACTGTCCTTACCTCACCAAACCATTCCCTCTTGTTTGAGGTATGGCCTCCAATATGCCTTAAATGTGGCAAGGAGGAGCCAGACTTCTCAAAAGACATGTGAATCCTTCTCAGTATTTTGAGAGCAGTCTCAGGATCTTCCCAGATGTGAGGTCCTGGACATTACTAAATATCATTCTTGGTGTTCAGAATTTAAATTAGACAACACTGCTTTTGTCCAATACCTTTTCCCTTTTGTTCAGACCTGCCAAATGCTTGCTTAGAAGTAAAGTTCACTTTGAAATTCTGGTGGGTAATGAGACTTCTAGGTTTGACTGCTATTCATCCTTCTATATAGATGGTAATTATTTCTGAATCTGCCTGCTGGAAATTAAACAGAATCTCTTGCAAACAAAAGAAACATTTTCTTAATTGGGAGACTTGTCTACATGGCACAGAGTATGAAAACAAAAGCGTGCTTGCATAATCTTGTAGCTGGCTTCAGCACTGGGTTGACTGATTAAAGAAAAATCCTCTATGAATAGGGTATGGCCTATATAAAAGAAGTTAAAACCTCAAATTTGCTTGCATTTGTCAGCGGCCTCTTTAGCAGCCTTTCTACTCCAGAGATTTCCCTTCTTTCCTTTCAGTGTAAGTTGTTCTCATTAAGTTTTGTGATTACAAACAAGGCTTAGCAGTATTAAATGACTAGATATTTTTATGGCCAAATGGGATTACTTTGATAATTGGCTCTGATCTGTTGCAGAGCTTGTTCTCCTGTACTTGCTGCATCGAGTCTTGTAACATGACAGAAGTACCATTCAACTGACATTTACCATTTACCTTTGATCCTGGATCTCTTCAGAAGTTTGGCTTCTTTTCAGCTGTAGGCAGCATATCACAGCCCTTCCAGAAATTTTTATTTCTTTTGACATTGTCCATGCTGGTGACTCCAAAACTGTCGTGAAATTGTGATGAAGAATGACAAGGCTTAAAATAGGGACATCACCACAGCATTCCATGTGGCCATTTCTTTCCCAGGTCCTCAGTCTCAGCCATCATGTCGCCAGGCCAGGCTGTGCTCTTAGGTCAGCACTTTTTACTCAGGGTAAGTATTTGTGGCAGATCGAGTTTGAGAGAGGTTGACAGAAACCTCCAGCTCTGAAATTACAGACTCATGACTGGTATGGTGTCATCCACCAGCAATTAAGGCATTTCGGATCCATGTTCCTTGATGTTGTGTCATGGTTTAACCCCAGCTGCAAACCAATCCAATGCAACTGCTCACTCACTTCCCCAGGGTGGGATGGAGGAAAGAATTAGAAGGGTAAAAGGGCAACAAACTGTTGGGTTGAGATAAAGATAGTTTGATAGGTAAAGCAAAACCAAAGCAAAGCCAGGAATTCATTAATCGTTTCCCAGGGGCAGGCAGGTGTTCAACCATCCCCAGGACAGCAGGGTCCATCAAGCCAACAGTGACTTGGGAAGGTAAACACCATCCTTCAGTGTGAATGTTCCCCTCTTCCTTCTTCTCCCCCAGCTTTACATGCTGGGCATGATGTGAGAGAGTCTGGGATATTCCTTAGGTCAGGTGGGTCAGCTGTCCCAGCTGTGTCCCCTCCTGACGCCTTGTGCACCCCCAGCCTCCTCACTGATGGAGTCAGGTGAGAATCAGCAAAGGACTCTGTGTGAGCCCTGCTCAGCAGTAATGAAAACATTCCTGTATTATCAATGCTGTTTCCAGGAAAAATTCAAACCATACCAGTCCCATACCAGCTACCATGAAGAAAATTATCTCTACCCCTGATAAAACAAGCACAGCTTGCAATGACAGATCCATGTGATAAAGAGTGTCTGGCCTGGGATAAGTAGACTGGTCAAGCAATCTGAGCAGTCAAAAATGAATAAAAACTAAATAGCTTCTTTTCTCTTGTCATGGCCACATGCTGTCTTACAGAACAGAAAGGACTAATGCCAATACAGTCAGTCTGCATCTACAAGTTTGAGGAGATGCAGAATTCAGAATTATCTTGGACAAGACTTTCATGTGCCTTGAAGTGAAGAAATATCGCTGTGTCTGCGTTTTTCCCCACAAATATGCAATGTATGAACCTGCTTGAACACTGTTTCGATAAGGCTGCACCACTGACAGCAAAATACTTCAAATTAACTCTTGAACTGTGAAAGTTCAGATGTTGCTCTGATGATCCTCCCATTTATTTCTTTGGAAAAACTACCAAACACCAGCTTGGGCTTGGTGCTGTTTATTTAGTTAGGGATTCTGCCATCATGCATTGAAGTACTCAACAGAAAGGGAAATCGGTTCCTTGTGATACTGTGGAATATGTTAATAAAACTAGAGATAGTCCCAGATATAGTAACAGAAAGCCAGTGTTACTGTCCCTGCAATCTGACCTAGGGGGAAAAAAAAATCCTCCTTCACCCCAGATACGATATTTCATTTCACCCTGAGCAGTACAGCCCACCTTGGCCTTCATCTTACAATATCTCTTCATAGACACAGGATACAAAAAACTCTTAATAAGTAAATGTTTAGCAAAATTAATCAGAAATGTAGAAGTTATGGAATTTGAAATTATTTATGATAGCCATATCCCCAGAAGTGTTTTCTGTAACTCCGAGAAGGGGATGCTTCTGTATTTGGAAATCCTGAAGTGGCAAATTGGTCAGAAAGTCAGGATTAGCATGGAACAACAAAATCACCACTCTCTATGCCAGGGATACTTTGGCAGCTTTGAAAGCTTTACTTGATTAAAATATATTCAGTAAAGTCTTTTCTGTAATGGCTGAAAGGTGCCACAGAGTGCTCATAAAACCTTGAATAATCTGTGTGTGTCTTCAACTGGCATTATTTTGAGTGTAAGAAAAACCATGCATTTTTGTAGCTGCTTGACAGGCTGGGGGCTAATGCATGCACAATACTTCTGTGCCTGTGCTCTGATTTATTTGGAGCAGGGCAGGTTTATGGCAGTGCTTCTCTCAACTAGCCAGGAGCAAAGTCCTGCCAAGTTCTATTGTCAGTCTGTTGGTAAAAATAATGTCAATAGTAATCAGTCACTGCCCAATTTCATCCCTCCTGCCTTCTTTGCTCCTAAGGGTAGCTGCTGTCAGGTGATGCACATTGCCAGTTTTTCTCCAGTCTTTCAGGAAAGGGTTTTTCCCTCACCACTCTCCTTTAGCAGGATGTGACCATTGCCCACACTGCTCTTTATTCTCCTACAGGAAGTAATATTTAAAAAAAAAAAAAAAAAAAAAGGAAAGTCTACCTTACAAGCAGCCAACTGTTTGGATAAATGTCATGCTTAGCCTGACATTTCTTGCTGCTAGTCCCTGGATAGCCCAGGGAGCAGGGACTGCAGCCCAGAGGGTAATAGGGGAAGACATGTAAAGGTCGTTGTGATTATAGTCAAGGAGATACTTTAAAGCAGAATATGAACATAAAACCTTGTAGAGGCTGGCATGCAAATTAAAATGTAAATAAGGTTGACAAGCTTTCCAGCAAGACATCAAACTGCCAAAGGGCAAATCTGTCTTCTCCAGGCCTTCTCTGCCCTTCATGAGCATGCTACAGCTGTTTCCTCAGCCAGCAGCAATAGTAACCTCTAGGGGAAGGAGGAATAGGAAAGTCGTAGTGATTCTTAGCAGCTGTCACATTTGCAATGGTTTCTCTTCAGAGTATTTCATAATACTTCTTTTCAGGTTGCTTGCCTTAGAAATTTAGGTTACACAAGCACTAGAAATGAATAAACGAAAAGATGTGTATATACATGAGCAAGCTTTGACAGCAGTCTTAGAGCTATGAAATTCTTACAAGCTTCCTGAAAACGGGGTAATTGTGAGAGGCTATTCCACTTTGTTGGCATAATTAGATAGCAAAGAAATGGAGGAAAATGAGGGGAGGAGAGAAAAAGAGTCACTGATATAGGTCTTTTACTAAATTGTATTTAAACTGTAGCAGAAACTACAAAATGTTGATGGGATGAGAGAGGCTTTTCAATATGAAGCTGGGGTAGAAGTCACAAGATAAGAAGTCTTACAATTCTCAGAATAGATTCACCTTCAGCATTGTGGTGTCAGAGAGATATGTAAGTTTTTGTTGTCATTATTATTATCATTATTATTGCTTTGAGAAGTCTTATTTAACTTGACTTCGGTTTTGGGTTTTTTTTCAACTAGAGGTTTAATTCTTTCTGTTTTAGCATCTGGCAGAAATTCATCTGTTTATATTTAAAAACAGATGTGCATTTAACTAGCACTTCCTTCAGCATCCCTTCCCACCCTTTGAAGGGTGCTGCCCACCTTTGCCTTCTGAGCAGCCACTTGGCATATCCTGCACAGCAATGCCAGCTGCATGACAGACCTCTCCAAAGCTGATTTTTGTTTCCTTTTGTCAGTGCACGATACTTGCTCCCTGTTGGGATGCTTTTAGAGGCCTCCTGTGCCAGCCATCTCCAAACAGGAATGGTTTGCTGCAGTCATAGTGTCTGCAAGTGTCTCATTACAATCAATTTAAATGCTTCAGTTCCACTGAGAGCTAATAACACATGAAAGTCAAACTGGGCTCGTAATTTCAAAGACACATATTTTTTTGTAATGAACGGAACTATTATGCCCTGTTGAAAGTTGACTATAAAAGATTTTAAAGCTGTATTTGCAGTGTCATTAGGACTTCTTCATATGTATCTTCTAAGCTGGAAATTGCAAGGTATTCTCAGCTGTCTGTTCACCCTCAAGAAAATAACAAAACTTTATTTGTTGTCCTTTGCAATTTTACACAGTTACAATTTCTTTTTTAATAGTATTAAAAAGTTAAAAATTAAAAACCAGTGTGAATTACTTAGTTTCCAGAGAGCTTCGCATCACATTTTAGAGAAAAAAGAAGTGGTTTCATTGCTCTGTATTCACTTTATTGTTTTCTCTCCCAACTCAGCTTCCCCTCACTTGATTTTCAACTAAGTGACCTTATAAAAAGGAAAATTAAAATAATGGTGGCAAAATGCACCTAAAATCATCATGGACCACTCTTTTGATGGATATTTGATGTAAGAATGGACACAGATTGGACCCAGCAAGCTCAGGGCCTCACTGGAGATAGGGAAACAAACAAAGAAAAAAAAACAAGGAAAAAAAGATTAATATATAAAAAGGGGAAAATGAAATTTACATGGTTCTCAAGCAGTTCATTACCCTGCCAGATCTGCAGTGAGTAGGACACTGAGGGCTTTGGGAACCAGACAAAAGAGAAGTGATGCTGAAGAGAAGGAGGAGAAAGCAGGCTTATGAATTTTTTAAAACTATTTTGCAGGTAATTTATGAGGAATGGTGGAGAGGTGAGGCAGATGACTGAAAGGAGGAAAGAAATGTGGAGATAAACCCCTCTGGACAGGCACAAAATAAGGCACAGGGCACGCTGACATATGCTGAGCAGCTTGCAAGTGGAGAAGAGCTGTTGCTCACCCGCCCTGTGTACTGAGGGCTGTAGGAGCTGCAGAGAGGATGCTTAGCTCTCACTTACCCTTTGGTGAGGTTATAGATGAGCCCAGGGAGCAGAAAAGGGGGTGGAAGGACCGGAAAACCTGAAGCTTTGCTGCATTCCTTGCTATGCAGAGGCTGGGAAAGCTGTAAAGCTCTACTCGTATCCATCTCCTTGTCAGAGCTGACTGAGCCCACTCCTTATGGAGTTATGCTCCTTAAAAACAGAGCTAAACTTTAACTCTTGTCCCATCAGCAGATGGGAACTGATGGGGTGGTGGGAGCAGACTCAAAATTTAATATAAGTATTAAATGCAGTGTTCTGCGACATTGGTGTTCTAAGGGTGCAACAGAAAGGGTCAAGAGAGGGAGCACCTGGGCTTTGTTTTGTTGTGTTGAGCAGACAGGACAGAAAGGCCTCAGAACCCTGCTGTTACTGGCAAGGGCAAGGAAATTTTGTCCACCAGGCTCCTCTGTATTCAGTGGGAGAGAAGGTTTTCTGGAAGATGGTGGCCCTGAATGGAGCTGTGGGTAAGTCTCATTTTGGGGTTCCTAGAAGAATAACCCCAGCAGGCTGATCTCAGCCTTTATGATTTGCTCTGTCATCTGCCCACCTCAAGGTAGTGGGCAGAGGCCAGGGAACAAGAAGGGATCCAGGAATGTGCTTAGATGGTGAGGCTTTTCTCTGTTGCCCTCACATTATTGTGATAGCCCATGTCTGCAGGAGGATGACCAGAGACAGCAGCTTTGAGCTGAAGGAGTGATGGTTCTGGATGTTCATAACAACCACTCATATGGGACTGCATCCCTTGGGGCAAGGCAAGCCAGGCAAGGTGCAAAAGTTGATTTAACACCAACTGCAGAAAAGAGAAGAAAAGCCCTAATTAGGCATTCCTAGCATAGGCAATCACTGTCCAGAAAGTGCAACAATAGTCACAGCTACAAGACGGTTTAGTTCAAGCTGTGAGGCTTAATTTTCTCTACTGCACTGACAGGTGATGACAGTGTTTCTCCAGCCTAAAGCTAACAGGGAGCAGAAATTGTCTGTCCATAGCAAGGTGTTTTATTTTACTGGAAGAATAAAAAGCAGCAAGCACAAAAACAAGTTATCTTCTCTCTTCCTTAACACTGAACCACTCTCTGATGTGGCTTGACTTCAGCTATGTTCTCTCTCAGTCCTCCAGGTAGTTGTTTTTTATTATTGTCCTATCTTGCCCAGGACTAAGTTGAGAAGAATTCAAATCCCTCTGAATTATCCTGTAGCCTCTTGTACTTAAGGTTTTGTGCACAAAAGAATTTTATCTTCTTTCTTGTGTGCGTGCAGCAACATGCTTTGCCCTAGAAGTCAAACAAGATGAAAAGGTAACTCATCCTGGAGAACAGTCTGTTCTTAGACCTGCCAGCCCCTTGGCCAGGCTAAAGAACCTGCCCAAATCTTTTATCCTATTAATTTGTATGTCAAGAGCTAGTACATCACTTATCCACTTAAGAGTGAGTCTCACAATACTTTTATTCCAAGAAGATGGAAAATTATCACAATAGTTTTATCACAAGTAAAAGCTAAGATGGATTTGTGTGACATTCTTGACGCTTCAATGCCTTGTGCAAGTCAACAGGAAAATACTGTTATTTCACAAAATGCCACTGCAGCCAGATTGGTTTGGGCATCACTGATCTTGTGTGAATTAGCACAAATTAATTTTCACATTAACCTGCTTAAAGCCATGAACATTGCACTAGGTACTAGGGGATTCAGTTAATGACAATAATAGTACTTTTGTGCTAATTACAGGGACACACCAAAAAGGTTTTTGTAGCAATACTAACCCATTTTATAGCATGTAGGCCACTGGCAGTAATGAGCTTCATCTGTCCCAATTCAAATATAGTAATTTTCTTTAAGGTCTTAAGGCTGTTACCTATTGCAGACTTTTTCAAAAGGTTTACCTTTGCAAAACCATCCCTGCTTGCCTATTTCCCTGCATTTCTCTTTTTCATTACTTTTTGTAATTTTTGTTAGTCTTTAAATATTTCATTTTGTCATATTGTTTTCTTGTATTTCTTGTGAATTAGAATGAGCCGTCTTTAAAAGCACCAAAAAAGCTTAAGATGAGACATTAGGAAAAAAATGCAGCTGCAGAAAGGAGAGTGAGCCATGAGAATAGACTGTTTGGGGTGGTTGATGTGTCTCCATCTCTGAGGATCTTTAATAACAAATTAGCAAACATCTGTAAAAAAATCTAATTGTGACTTAGGGCCCCCAAAGACTTTCTGCTCACTCACTGGCAATCTCTTAATCTCTATTACTTCTGAGAAATCAGGCTCGTGCTCTAGTTGAAAGTTTCTGGTGCCTGGCATCCATATAAGAGAGTCCTGTTTGTCCTTGGAAAATGCTAGGCAGTGCAATTTGATACAGCCCTTTAGCATTGCAGTCTAAGCTAAATCATCTGCATTTGCTTCAGAAGGTGCAGTCAATTGTCCCAACACAGACAACATTTAGGAACTTGATCACAAACCCCAGACCACAATACACTCCCAGATGATCTCTCCTGATTCTCTCATTTGATCTGATTACGTGTCTTTCTTAGAAGAGTGTGTATAAGAAACTAAAATCATTCATCATTGTCAAAAAAATTTCTGAAGTGTTTATTGGTTTTGATCATTCCTGCCCAAACTGTCTCTGAAAGATGTATGGGTGTGATATTTTTTAGTGCTAAAAACTGTTTAATCATAAACATCATAAGCATCATCTTGGATCATCTTGATCTGCTGCTTTTCCCTACCTGGATCGTTCTAAACAGTTACAAGCAGTGAAGCAGAAAGTCAGAGAGCTTTGGAGAAACCAGATAGATTAGATAGATAGATAGATAGATAGATAGATAGATAGATAGATAGATAGATAGATAGATAGATAGATGATAGATAGATATGCATTAAACTGAATTTCTGTGAGGAAACCACTGATAAATGAATAACAGAAGGATAGCAAAGTATTCACTTACTCCAGAGAACCAACAACTGGTCATTGGGAGAAGCTTTAAAGGTTGCCATTCTTATTCTGAGATGCTTGTCATAATCATGAAAGAATATAAGAAGCATGGATATCAGTTGGGAAGTTTTCAGCACTTCCATTTCCTATTGGTCTATAAACCTTACCTGTGATGTACCAGCACAGCAGGGAGACAGCAGAGATCTGCTTCCTGTAGGACTGACTCTGACATTTTCTTTGTTAACTAAGATTGGATTGTTTATTTAGCAAAATGGAAATGGATGGGTGAAGCTGTGCTTTCTCTGCCGTGAGAATCAATGTACAACAGAAAAGAGCAATTTACATAGGGGAACTGTGCTGGGGCAAAAGCCAGTTAAGTCAGCTTCAGCCGTGTTCAGCTTCAAGAATGAGTCTACCTATTTGAGAACTGGGTGCTCTGAATGGTTTTCCAAGAGCTGTGAAATGCCAAAATAGAACTTATTGTAGGAAAGTATCTGAACAGTTTGTGCATAGTGTTTTAGGGTTTGTTTTTCTGTAAAAGCAGGACTTGGACTAGATAAAGGAAATCTTTTCCAGCTGTTTTATGCCATGAGGAGGGTGAGTTTTGGTGGTTCTGTGAATGATGAGGTCAATGATATCAGCAGTAATTGCAAGGCATTTACTGGTATTACAGTGCTTTTTCAGACATTAGTCTAATTTTGCATTATCTGATGCTCAAATTAAACAACATTTCTGAGCATCCAGGCCATAGATAAACCCTCCATTTCTAATTAGTGTACCAGTGCACAACATACTGCAGAGGACTCAAAATATTCCCTATAATAAGCTAAGAGGGATGCAGGAAGCATGACTTATCCTGAGATAATATATGTGTTTGTCTTGTTTAAACTCATTCAAGCTTGTAATGTGCTGAACCATTCCCTATTACCTGTTTGTAAGAAATGATAATCCCCCTTTAATCAGGAAGTGCTAGCAAACTAATAATGATTCTGCAGCTGCTCTCAATATTGCCTCTTTAAAAAGATCAATACACAAGTGGGAATGTTTTTATCCATTTTCTTCTTTTTTGTTCAGGAGATTTGGGATTGTTTTATGGGGTTTTTTTAAATAGTAAAAACGGATAGTTTTGTTTCTGGTCTTTGCTGAATTCTTCTTTTGAATTCAATAGAGTGTTCCAGGCAACCTTAGGAGATGGCTGAAGATACCCTTGACTGGAAGAGCAACACAGCTGAGTGTAGGAAAGTGGCAGTTACAGGGGGAGGTAGTTTTTACCTGGCAGATTTTGAAATCAAGGACTGAATCATTTATAAAAGGCATTTCCTATGTTAGGAGATGGTATTAATCATAATAGCAAAACAGTTTAGCCTAAAGAAGTATTGTTTCTTTTCATAATACTTTTGCCAAGATTGTGTTTCTGTTACTGATGATCCTTCTGATCTCTGTATTTCTGGTAGTCTGTAAGGCTGCCCTGTTCTATGAATAATTACCTCTGATACTATTGGTATTCTTGCTGCTGTTAATTTTCTGTTTTGGCTTATGAGATGTTAAATGATTTGTGGGTGTTTTTTTTTTTTTTTACTGTAAGCTACAACTTTCATGCTGGTTTATGGAATTAATAAAATCACATTAGCTTCCACATCATTCTATTTTCAGTAAGAAAGTTTTTTTTCCCTAAAGTCTCTTTTAGAAACCTCTCTTTTTTCTCTTCCCACTCTGAGTATATCAAAATTTCACGGAGTATAAGTACAAAATAGCATATGATATCTTAGCTGTGAAAGTTTTTGTGTAAGCTTTTAGAGAAGTTCACTTGGGAATTTTGAGCCCTGATTAAGCAGTGTCTCCTTTTTTCATTTTTGTCTGAAAATCGGGTGGGTCAGACTGATTTTCATTTCCAGTTTTATTTCAATAAGCTTCTCATTTAATTCCTAGATGGATCCTGTGCCTCCTTAGTCACATTAAGTTGCTGTTGTTTCTGGAGACCACGAAGTAGGATTGTACCCTTTCTCTTTTTTCCCAGCATGGTGTAGTACAAGGTGGCATCTCCTGCATACAACAGTGTAGGGGCAGATGCCACCTGCACCAGAGTGTTCCCAGCTCTGTGTCCATATATTTGTGTCAGTACTTTCCATTCTGGAGCAGTCTCATTCACCAGGTTAGTGTAAATAGAGTACACAGGCTCACCCCATCCATTTTTATTGAAAGGGATTTGGGAACACTCACATGAACCGCGTAGCTAACAGGTGGGGCACTCAGGAGGAAATTTATAAACAGCTCAAGGCAGGTAGGAATCATTTGACTTCATTTCCAAGTCTGGAAAAGAGGAATGCATGCCCCATGTAGTTACAGGGTTAGCTGGGGCTATCAAACTGCCTTCCCAGTATTGCCAGGCCTAGGGAGCTCCAGAAGTGGTCAGCTCTGTGTGCCAACTCATGTCTTAAGCCAGCATCCTTAAGATATCAGTGTAATATGCTTGGCTCCCAAGAAATAGAACTACACTTGGTAAAAACAGAAGCAAGAAAAAAACAATGAAGCAAAAATAACAAAGAACTAATGCCCCAGGGCAATGATTTTGGATGGGGAATTGTGGAAATTGAATAAATGTCTGAAAATATGGTCTTCCACCATTAGCCTGAAGTGACAAAACAGCTAAATGAATTAGCTTAGCTATTAATAGAAAGTAGGTTTTGTTCCTTTGCAACATCTTGCATAAATATTTGTTGAAGAAAGAGGATTCCAAGGCAGGGAAGTGCTGCTTTTTTCTTTTTTTTTTTTTTTTTTTTTTTTTACCTTGACAGAGTCACTGTACAAGACAGTAATTCCTACAGAACTATCAAGGTTAATGGGACATAAGCTGCTCTGCTGGGTGAGCATGGCTGGGCAAGTGGGATGCCAGGGGTGAGGAGATTTGTCCAACTTCTCCAAGATTTCACACTGCCAAGGCAGACCATGTGAAACTCTGCTTTTTATCTTGGACATGTGTACACACAACATTATCCAAAATGTTAGCTCAGTCTGGACCTCAGGGAACTTGAAAAAGTGCCACAGATAGTCCTGTTTAGTTCAGGGTACATCAGTCAAAATAACAGGGAGGTAATTTTTTGAGAATGCAGTAAAATCCAGTGCAGGATAAAGCTCCTCAGAGTCTTGTGAGGGGTTATTTTCAAAAGCTGTTGAATTGCTCGAAGTTTTCTTCAGTGGTTGGAAGAAGTTGCAGAAATTTCCATCCGAGAAGGTCCAAGATGACATTTCCTGTACCAAGGATAGGCTTTAAGAGAGCAGGTTGTTGCTCACTAATAGCTTAATTTATTTAGTACATCTCTTTCATTAGGAGGATTCTTTGAATCTAAAACCTGTAGAGACTGCTTTGGCTTGGAATTACATTCCCAGTGACTAGAAGGAGAACATGTTATTAGTCTCCTGAAGGTATTATGGAAGGAAGATATATTTCATGGGGTATTTCTATTCACAAGTAACACAAAATGAGAGCTGTATCTAATGGTGCAACACATGGAGAGAGCATTATATTCAGTAATAAAGCAAAAGAAAATAAATTTAATCTTGATATCAAGGCAATGAATCCAGCTGCAGATCAAATATATAGGGTGAACTTTTAATTAAAAGACAGGCTGAAATGTAAATACCTGCATATTAGTAAAGGAAGACAACCAAGACAACCAACCAATATCAAAGAATAAAGACATTAATAGCCCTACTGTGCTGAAGTTTTAAAGAGCAAAGCAACCAGTAAACATACCTGTTTCATTAATTTTGAAATGTTCCTGAAAAGGGGTATGGAAAATATTTCAATAAAAACAGGTAGATATAGTCAAAGTAATAAAACCTAATAAAACGTAAATGTGTCTTCCCTTCCCCAGTATTGAAATCTGTGTTTTTCATTTCCTTTGAGTGAGCTCAAGGGAACTATATGACAGATAAGAAATAGCAACAATAGCAATCCCTTGTTTTGTTATGCAGTGTACCATGAATGGAGTGAGGCTTTTTGAGCAGCACTTCTGCCAGTCAGTAAGGTCAGTGCTGCATCAAAACTGTGTGCAGTTTTTTTCCTGTAGAGTCATGGATTGAGCTGATAGTAAATCTGTTTTTTTGGACTTATTGAAAGCATAGCATTTACCATAAAATATAGAATCCAAAGCCAGCCTTGTACAGAACTATGTTCTTGTCAGTGGCCAACATCAGACATGACAGAGGCAGATAAAAGAACCAGAGGTACAGTGAACTGTACCTACACATTGCTTGTTTGTTTGTTTGTTTGTTTGTTACAAAATTACCACAGATTAGCACAATGATTTCTGCTGTGTGAACGCTTGCAACATCAGGCAGCTGTAGAATTGAACCCCTAATAACCTAAAAGGATACTTTCAGCCAAAAAATTGGCTCAAATAATAATAAAAAAAAAAATCCAAGGAGAAGACATAAAATACTAGTATTATTAGTTCATGTCTTTTTGCACTCTCTTTCACTTCCCATGTGTATTACAGTAGTTTCAAAGGCTTCCAGGGTTGTGGGATGCTGGGCCCTTGGCAGGCATAGCCAAAGACACAGTGTTAATCTAGCAGCCATATCTGCTGTAGCTGTCACAGTATGATGGGAGTTACTCGTTCTGACTCACACAGCTCCATACTGTAAATCTGTGGAAAAGCAGAATCAGACCCAGTACTCAGAAGTCTTGGTGCTGGTCTCATCATCTTCCTCTCACCTCCAAGAACAAAGCCAGTGGTGACTGGGCAGCACTGTGGGCAAAGGGCAGAAAAGGAAGAACACTCACTCTAGGAAGAAATGTGTTCTGTTATTTTAAATCTTACACTATTAAACCAAGACACTTACTAAGAGGAGGCCAAGGGAAAAATACTTATATAAATAGCATAAATAATAGTATCATAATCATAGTGATATGCACATCATCGTCTCAGATGCCCGAGGCAGTAAGTTCATGACTTACCACAGAAGCCTACAGTTTGTGTTCCCATAAACAGAACAGAAGAAAATCTCGGAAGGTTTAAGCTGTCCTGAATCCATTGAAATTATGCCCAATTGATATTGATGGAGAAACTGATCTGTCAGCTGATCCTTTGTTACGGATTGTAGAGCTATTCAAAGTCCCTTTCTTGAGGTGATAAATTTCTCTAATTAATGCCTTCCTGGTTTGCTTGTGTTCTGAGGTTTGGGTTGTTTTTTTTTTTTTAAAGCGTGTAGTCTGTTAAAATTGGATAATGGAAGTTTTACTTTCCATTTTTGAATTTCTCCTTTTTAGAAATCTCTTATCATCTGGAAGCAAACACTGATTTTCCTGACTTACACAGAAAAGCAAATTCTGTTACCTGCTGGCAGAAAGAGGCCAGCACTAAGAGTGTTCAAGTGATAAAGGCATGGACTAGGCTGCCAAACTGTTATTTTCACTATTGTATCATATGTCAGCATTTCAGTTTCTTAACTATGCTACACTTGTAGGATCAGGGCTTTTTTGTTATCATATATTCTCTAAATTCAATCAATACTACGATCTTTGTTACGAACATAAAAGTGAAAAATAACAGTGGTGTAGCTTTGTAAAATTCTGCAACTTTTTCTCATAGAAAAGCTGCAGAATACTTATTCATTTAAAATAGCTATTCTTTCTTTCTATGACCAAAAAGTAGCATCAAGCCATCAGATATAATATCTCCGTCTTTGCTATTTTTATATTCAGAAATTATCTGATTTTGAGATTTACTTTCTTGCATTCATTTTTTGGCTCCCAAAAGCAACTAAGACTTCCAGGAGCTTTCTTGTGTTCTCAAGTATTTTTTGTATCCTCAGTCTTTTAGGCTGTTTATGAACTCATTTTGAAAATATTTCTACTAAACTTTTAATATACTGCTTACATTAATAGGATAAGTTCTTGCTCCATGTATATGAAAGGACATCACAGCAAAACTCATCCTAAACTGTCCTTGTCTTTGCATCCAGCACAAATCTCACAAACTCATGATATGTGGAGAGACTTGTGTGTTAAGTAATCAGACTCACAAAAGTTCACATACCAAGTCTGACCATGGACCACCAAAGAGAGTCAATAGGAAGCTCAAAAGGGAGAGGTATAGGTGTGTTAAAACAGTTTCTTCCCACCACACAGGGCCCCACTCGCACAGTGGGTAGATAGTTGGCAGAATTTTAGGTGTCTAAACCACTTCAACTGTAAAAACTTTGGTATCTGCATCCCCTGAGATACCAAAGTGTATTAGTCAAGATTTTGTAGATCACAGTTTTTTGATCATGGCCAGCTAAACATGAAGTGTACTACTCTTTGGATTTGAGGGTTTAGATGTTTTTTTAACAGGGCTGGCTATTTGCCTTGCTTTGATTTCTCAGTATGTGAGCTAAGGAGAAGCTTCAAGGTGTTTGAAGTTTACTCCCAAAGATCTATCCAGTCCTTTCAACATGTCCAAGTGCTTTGGAAAGGAAAGGATTGCATCAATATTTGACGGTTAGAATTCATATGAGTCCCAGATATAACACTTGGCAAGGTGTTGAAATGAGGTGGAAAGAAAATCACCAGCTCCCTGTCCATTTTTCAGGTCTATTTATTTGCCCATATGAAGCTGGCAAACAGTCATTATTCAGACTAGTGTATTTATTTGATAAATGTGCTGATTTGGCCTTCATTGGCTTGGGAGCTCTTCATGTTGTAGCCATTTAAGACTCTTCTCTGTCACCACACTGACCAGAGAGCTGAGTGGAGCCAACATTAAAAAACAGACTCTTGGCAAAATGGGGATTTGCCTGTGGCAGCATTGCCAGAGCCCTGAAAGTTGCTCTCCCTGTAGCTGGGCAGCTCCTCTCAGCAGCAATCTCCTCTCCCACATTCAGTGCCACCAGCTCCACCTCTCCCGGGGCAATGAGTCCTATCTGTGGCTTTGGGGCAGCCAAATTCAGGTCTGCCTACACTGGGCCAGCTCTAAACTGGTGTATGAACAACCTTCCCTCCACCCCATCTCCCCTGTTTTTACAGCAACAATCCCAGAGCCACAGGCCAGCACAAATCATTGTACCATCAGTTCTGACCCCAGAAATAATATAGGTTACAGTTTGCTCACCCATTTGCCTTTCTAGCCTAATGTGTAGCTTCATCAGTTTCTTAAGCTACCAGAGTTGTTAAATCATTACTAAATCAGGCAACAGGTAGAAACCTTGCAGATGGATTGTAGTAAGTCAAATTTGGAAAGTTTTGCTGATGAAGCATTCCAGTAGCAACGTGTTCTTTGTTCTCCTTTTCTTCAGAGCATGAAATTAGTGAATCGGCTTTGACTGCATTTTTTGTTAGTGTGTCACAACCTCAGTGTCCTTTTAATTGTGTAGGAGCCTTGAAAGTGTGTTATTCCTATTCAGTGCTGAATTTGAAGGAAGTGCTTTTCTGGACTTTAGCACTGTCCTTTTCACACTCAACAAATGCAAAGCTATTGGGAAACAGCTTGCCTGGAACGACCCAAAGTACAAAGAAGTGTTAAGAAAAAAGGACTCTCTCCCAGTAGGCAGAACTACCACAGCAGTTCTGATGGCAGAGCATCACTGTTTCTTTTTCTGTTCACATTTCAAATGCATCTGTCACTGTAGTATCTAGGAATCAGTAGGAGAACTAGGAGGACTGAGATTAAAGAAATTGATCTGAGCTGAGTTAAATACTTCCTGCATTGATGGTTGTGCAATTTTTGGCCCAGGCATTTAGCAGGAGGAAGGGATAAGTGTACATTTCAGTATTTTTTAAAAAAAATGTGAAGAAGGTACAGTAGGTAAATACAGGCCCATAAATTTGGGCTTTTTTTTTTTTTCCAAATTATCTATGTATTTAAATCCATAGCAAAAAACATCTCAAGAAACAAAGTAACAGAATATCATTAATACTTCAGTAATTTTTGGTATCAAGCAGGGAGGAAAGCTTTGAACCTTGAGCTTCCATCACATGCTTATTAGACAATTTTTAATTTGTCCTGTGGTTTCAGGAGATCTCCCAGAAAGAGACAGATTCTTGAAGGCAGAATAATTAAAATTGGTTAAACTACAAGTGTGCTCTAAAGTCAGAACACAAGCAATAATATCATCTGACCAAGCTGCAGTCATTTGAGTATCTGATGTTCAAGTTGCAGATAGCTGGATGCTATGCTAGAGAAAATCAGATTTTCAGTCCTCTCTTCTCACGCTCCAGATTGGTGTCTAAATCTGGGAGTTACTCCCACACGTTACATACAGAGTCAGCCTGGCATGGGAATGCTTATTAAAGGGAAAGTTGCTCTGCTGTATATCATTCATATCCTTGGTGTTGCCCAGATGTAAAACATTTAAGAAGCTGAATTACACTGTATGTTTACTGTCTTCTTCAGTGTATCCACCATAAATAAAAGACAGCCTAGTTAAAAGTCTTAAAATTGTAATATTCTGTCTATTTGTGTAGGACTGATACTGTGTGAGGAAGAGAAATGCAAGGTTTGGTCCTTAAGATCACCTTTCCTATTTGCCAAGAAGAAATGTTAGATTTGTTTTAATGAAATACAAGCTAAACAAAGCTTTGCTCAGAAGATGATTATTTACTAAATAAATTCTAAAGCAGGAGATTAGAGCAAATATGACTAACATGGAGCAAACTTAAATCCTACACTGGGACAAATGCTTCAAAACTGAACTCTACGTCAAAAAAAATAAACATGAGTTTGTAGGAGCCTTAGTTCCACTGAGAATTTGTGCTTTTAAATCTCTAAGAAGTTTAAAGATGTACTCTAGGTGAAAAAAATGAGCAAGAAAGAAGCTACAGAATAAATTTAAAATACAGTCTGCATGTAGGAGTTTCTCTTCTCCTGACATACAGAATTTCAGTTGCAGTCGGTGAATTCATAGGTATGTGGGAAGACTGAAGAGTCTTATACCACAGCAGTGGTTCCCAACTGATGAGCAAAGTAGCCACTGTTACTTAACAGACTGAATAGGTAATGCCAAGGAAGCTCAGTGGAGAGGCAAAATGTGTCAAGAGAGGAGGAGGGGGAAAAAACTCAAACACAAAATCAAACAGCAACACCAAATCAAACCATTCTGCTAAGCCAGCTTGAAGGTGGCTCGTGTCTATGTAATATGTGGGATCTTGGAAAGGTCAGGTGTTACTATCCAATGAAAATGTAGAGAGCATAGAATAAAGTGAATTAGTTGTTGCAAAGCATCTAGACATTCTGGGAACTGAGCCAGTAGGAACAGCAAATGGTCAAACAAAAATAATGCTGATTTCTTCTAGGAGAAAAATGTGAATGTTGCTGTCTTACAGCATTTTCACGTAGCTCAGGCAGCAACAAACAGGATGCAGACCAGTGGGTTATAAGTGCACTGTAAAGATTTATTTGCTTAAGCTGGGAGGTGGTGGGTTCTGGTGGAATGTACCTCCATTCTTTGAGGTTCTTGTGTGCTGGTTTCATTTCTTCTTTAGCCTTGCTGTGGGAAAAGGGGCCACTCTTTTGAAGGCGTCAGTGAAATAAAACGTTGAGGTGCAGGGAACATCATCTTCTCTTTGCTGGCATCAGTCTGCAATATCTTACTCTTTAAAGTGTCACTGACTCACTGAAATGTATTTTGTACACCCCCTCAGCTTAGTCTTATAGCTCACATCAGTAGATTTCCTGGGTTTAGGTTGAATTATGGCTCTGTGTGCTGCTGGAGGTTCTCGGTTTCAAGGAGTTAGTGCTTGTCTCCAAAACCTCAAGCTTTGTTCTTGCAAACCAAAGCTCAGCCCATTGGGTCACAGGATGAGCAAGGGGAACATGGCACCTGAAGAGACCATTGATGAGGCTGTGTCCTGTCAGAGAGGAGACTCACCAAATGGTCTAGCTGATCCCATGTTGCTGGGGGCATTTTTCAGAGCCGCCAGTAGAGCTATGGAGGTGAACAAGGTGGTAGGGGAGCAGTTCTGTGCCATTATTAGGCAGCTTAGGTTTGGAGTTTCTGGGATTACCCACCCTAAGACTGAGATACGGCTCCACCTATTTGAAAGAAACAGAGCCCAAGCCTCAGTGGGCAGTTTAAAAGAGGTGGCTGATTGCTCATGCAATGATTTTCCAGCTGCTTTGGGGATACTTGAACATGAAAGAATCTCCTTCATTTTGATGGGATTTTACAGTAATTGCTTGACTCACTTCAGTTCACCGTCCCACTGACCCTAACAAGGTATCACATTGTTGGGAAGGAGGAAAGATACAGTGGAAAATTGCTTTCAATATCCTTTGCGCAGAATGGAATATATTTGTTAACACAAATATATTTGTTAACACTCCTTTCCTTCCTGAATCTGCAGGACCATGGGTCTAGATACCTGATTCCTCACCTAGCCAATGTTGAAATGGTCGGGTACCACAATAAAAAGGGCATCTATTTACCTAAGATAATACATCAATTCAAGGTTCTATTAGACCTCAATTTTCAAGACATGCCTTACACTCATTAATTTAATGTTAATTTGCATTTAGCAGCCCTAATGATTATATAGGTCAAGAAAACTAAAATATCTTTATTCTCTGGGGTTTTCTTATCTCCTTAGAGTACGCTCGATTTGAGGCAAAAATCCATGACCTGCGTGAGCAGATGATGAATCACAGCATGAGTTCTGGGTCTGGCTCCCTGAGGACTAATCAGAAGAGGTCACTGTATGTCAGGTAAGCAGGAAGAGCCTTCTCCTGGGAATATGTCAGCAGCTACCTTGTCTGTGCTTGATGTGAGGTGTTGGTGTGGCAAGGTGGAGAGAAGTCTGAGGAACTGCCTTGAAATGAGCCGAAAAATGCATCCATCTTACAAGCACAGCATCTTTAATGAGAAAATTGGATAAAAGCCCTATTTGCCCTATTTGATCATTTCAAGTAATGTACAAAGAGCATTACACTTTTATAGATTTGGGTTTTTGAGATGAACACTTCTTAGCTCTGTCAATACCTGAGATGGATACTGGGGAGTAATGACACAGTGTGTTTCTGTGGGAGGTCTTGCCCAGACATGGAACGAGCCTTCTCAGGAAGAGCACCTTTTAGCCAAAACCTTTTTCTTGCAAAACAAACTCTTATATGCTATTCTAAATGCATGGCAGTCTGCTACTATCCCCTCACATATGTTTACCCTTCTGTGAGGCTATGCTGCAAAGAATTTGCCGTCTACCTAGCAATATCAAATGTGCAGATGAGTTGGTAAACAAGATGCTGTCCCTAGTTTAAGTGGGGTAGTGAATAACAAAGGAATTATCTTTGTAACTTACTGGGAACAGTGGTTGTAGTTTCACTTCAACTGTACGAGTCTGTTGCCAGACTGGGTCTTGCCCAACTGCCCCAGCAAAATTCTTGCTGTCACTCTCCCCTTTTAGGACTCATGGAGACTATGGGACTCTGTCAAGTATTTTAATAATCTTAATAATTATGCTTCTCCAGGCTTTCATTTTCATTCTCCCTTTGTCCCCTCTATCCTCCCCATGCTCAGCATATAATTTGAAATTTCTTACAATCGTGAAGTAGAGGGAAGCAATTTGTCAGCCTCTAGGCAGTGATAATTATTCACAGGGGAGCTAATTCAGGTGATAACATTGCAGAGATCCAATTAAGGCTAAATTCTACATTTTGTCATTATGTTCTCAGCGTGAAGGAGTAAGGTAGCAGAGAAGGAAGGGAAAACTTAAATGTTAGCATGAAGGGTCTTACTCTAATGGGCAACAACCACATGAAGCATTAATTGGTACTGCTGTCACAAAGAATAATGACTGAAGGGACATGGATCACTCTTACCAGTGATGTTGCTGTTGGGCAAGGTCAGATTGGAAGTGTTGAGGTTTTCAATGCATCTCTAACCTTCTCTGACCTGAAGTAGGTTTTTTTCCCAGACCAGAGTGACTTTGTTGTCAAGACCTTTGGTCAGCACCCTGAATTTGCATTTTATGAAAAGCTACAATTGTGTGTGTAAGGATGGATAGATCCAAGCTTCCTTTCTTGAGATAAGCTAGGAACCCAAAATGTAGGGAGTAATGGTGTGAGAAGCCCAAGCCAGCAACTGCAGGTTAATTGAGGTGTACACATAAAGGGCTAATGCAGGGTCCTGAACACCTTACTGCAGTTTGAACTGCAACAAAGCTTGATCCCCCTGTGTGGGCATTGACCTGGGAAGCTCTGCTGGGAACTTATTAACTTGCACTCTGAGCCAAGCTGAGATATCTGTGCTTCATCTGGACTAGCCTAGCTCTTGTACATTGCTCTGTGTGCACTGATGAGCCTGGTTTTCTGCTAGTTCATGAATTCCGGCTGTGGTCTGTCTCACTAAGCTGCTATGCCCTGGTGCTTCCCTGCAGGAGCCTTTGATGTCTTAGCTGCTTATCTAAATGGCGCTTCCCAAACCACAAATGCAAAACCTGTTCTTTTATTCCACAGTCATTTCAACAAATGCCCCAAACCTCTGAAGCAGAAAGCCACAAAAGCCTCAGTCACTTTTGTTAGCGTTTACTTTTTTCTCTCAAACCCACACAGCTGGCTGTGTCCATGTCTGAGCAGCCTGTGTGAGAGGCTCTGGATCTCACATATTTCCATAACGTGTTTGTAGTGCAGTAGCACCTGCAGCCTGGTGCCTGTCACTGTCAGTTCAATTCACATATACTAATTACAAAGGTAGTTTATGTCTATGTTAGGCACTAAGGAAAAATAAATGTGGGCTCAGAAATGTACTTGTTTCAGCGATAAAAATTTCCTCTTTATGGATCCTCTTTACAGGCAGGGCCCATATAAAAAGCTAGGCTCTAGCATTTGGTGTCTATTCTTACAACTCAGGACATTTCTGTTTCAATGGATTATTTTAGGCAGCATGTGCAAGAGAGCTAGAGGCAAATGACCATATGTTGTTGTAAATCTCTAGCTGTAATGCCAAGTTTATGATTCAAGTTTGCTGTTTTCCTTTCTTTGGGATGCAGTGATTTTGCTGTCCTTCACTGAGTATGACAAATATGGTTATTTTTTAACCAGAAAGCTGAATTGAAGAAAATCACTATATTCTAGGCAACACAGGGAAACAAATCAAGATCCAGATAGATTGCAATAATTGAAAATAAGTGTCATTACCTGTTCATAGAAAAACCAACAAAAGAGGGTGAGAAAAAGTAAAGCTACAGCCACAGTGGATGTGGGGTTCACTGGATGCAGGTTTTCTTCTTTACCTTATAGTCTGTGATTTCCCCATCCAGACCCTATTAAAAAAGCATAGCACTGAAATATGTGAAAGAAGTTATATTCAATTAAGTGAGGCAAAATGTAATATGGGGTTAAAGGGTTGAAGGTAGGACCATAAGTAGGTGGCTAAAAGCAATTAAAAGTCTCACTTCAGGAATGTAAACAACACTGTTGCCTGTGGTTTTCTGGCTAACCACACAACACAGGAAAGAAATCAAGAATTACTTGTGCAGAGAAATTGTGTAGCTCTTTGACATGATCTTTTATCTCTTTTATACTCTGGTGTTTCAGATTTGTATTATTTTTTTCTTTTTTTAGCTCAGTCTGTCTCTCTGATGCCTCCTGAAATATTTCCCATGAATTTCCCGAGTTCTTTTTTTCAGTACTACCTGTTGCTTTTTTATCACAGACCCTGTATCTGTGTTTGGGATGTCATCAGAGAGTCCACAGCACTAAAGACAAAGTATGAGTCTCCAGGAGAGGATGGAGCAGTAGAAAATGCTTGTAGTCCTTTTGGGAGCCCACAACCTCTTTGTCATTAAATCTGTTGAGGAAAAGAAATACAGAAAAAAATGCAGAAAGTGAAGAGAATGGTTAGGAAACATAGAAATTGTTATTATTCATGCTTTATTTGGTAGTAAAAGTGAAAGAATTTAAATTTAATTCACTAAGTGCAATGATAAGCTAAGAAAAATCTGCTGTTATAATTTTTAAGTCATTGAAATTCAGTCATCAGCTCATGATCAACAAGGAGAGTAAACAAACCCATCCCCAGCTAAATGCTGTGCTATATACATGCATAACAGGATCTTATGCAAATTCATGTCTTCCTTTTTGTCTTTTTAGCTCAAGGTTTTAAAATCTGCTCTTGTAGGATTATATATTTGTCTGTCTTGAAATAAATACATGCTTTGTCCTTCTAGATCCATATCAATAATCAGATTTTTTAGGTTGCATATGGTTACTGTTCCTACTTCTAGGAAATGTCAGATCATGTTATTTAACTCATAGGCTATGGAACATTCTGAAGAGTTAAGCATCAGAGAAGTACAGTCCTTTAAAAATTTTGGTGAATTGGAGCAGTCACTGAAACTTGAACTTCCAGGCTTTGGAGGAAACTGAGCACTTAAGCAGTTTACCTGTTGTTTTACTAGAGTATTCCTGAGCTTAAAGTACTTATGTTAGATTTCTGAGGATAAGAGCAGATGCTTCTCTAATTGCTTCTATACATGCAAAGAAAAGGTTTTCAGGAATTATCTGGCATCCAAAACTGCCCTCTTAGTGTCTGGTTTTGGTTTTCAGATGAAAAGTAGTGAGATACACTTAGAATAAACAGTCACTGCACCATTTAAGCTTTACTCAAACCAGACAGCTTCTGAAATAATGCTTACATTTAAAAATTCCAGTTGTCCAAAACCACAACCAGGAGCCATGGAGGTGTATCACTCTGCAGAAATAACTCTAAAGCTTCACATCCCCCAACCCTTTCACTGCCCCTTCTCTGTTTTAAGTCTGTTCAGTACTGTCAGTGACCAAACATGACTTCACCTCGACAGGGCTCCTTGTTGCCCTGATCTATGAAGGGACTGATTGAGCTTACTGAAATGCAGCTGTTTCAGCTTCATTCAGCGTTACTTTCAAATATTATCAGTACAAAGCAAATGGTACAGTTGGCTGTAAAGGTGGGGATGGAAATGAGGTCTGGGACAGGGCTGGATCCAGCTGCAATGTCAGAAGAAGTGGTTCTGCATCTGCCTCTCCACTGTGCATGGAGGAAAGGTACAGTGGGAGGTGGGTCCTAGGGCTCTTCCCAATAAGATGACGACGCTTATGATCAACCTTTTTATTTCCAGTCCATGTTGAACCATTTATAAAAAATGTGCATGGTGCAAAGAGGTGCCTCTTAGTCCACTATATTTATTCTTCTAGCTGGAATTATTGCTAAACATTTCATAGCTGTGATAGATAAGGGCCATACAAACACGTAATATTATGTGTTGAAAGTGTGTGTGTTCTGGTTCATTTCTTACTGAGCTGTGAGGAAGAATCTGGAGATCTGCCATCACAACTTAACTCGGCAAAAGCAAAGTCAAAGCTGAGGTACTTTGGGTGGTTTACTCTCATTCCCAGCACAATGGATTCTCAATTAGGTATTAGACACCTTTATACAAATTTGCTGAACTTAGAAATTAGCATGTTGCCATATCATAGAACCATAGATGGTTTGGGTTAGAAGAGACCTGAAAGATCATCGGGTTTCATACCCCTGCCAGGGGCAGGGACATCTTCCGCTAGAGGGACTTTGATTTTCAACAGATCAGAAATTCTCAGGTTCGATGTTTTCAGAGCTGCAATTGAAATTCATTTGAGGCACTTTGTGAAGACTCAGTCTGATATCCAGGGCTTATTTTATGCAATGTCTGTTACAACCACCTTCAGTCTCCCTGTCTTCTTTGAGGCAGTGAACCCCCACAGGCGAGTGAACATCAGGTCAAGGCTCCATGGGCAGAATTCTCCTGGGAATCTGCACAGCCAGTTGCAATGCAGTCTGAAATCCACCTGAGAAATGCAATTCTTGGACACATCATGGTAGTGAAACCTGAACACATGATAAGACCAGACTGTGTGATGGAGAGCACTGGTATGTAGGTCTGGAAGAAGGGATGCAATTAAGAGATAATTGCACCAGGGTTTTCAGAAGGAGGTACTGAGGAAGCCAGAGAGGTATGAAATGGCCATAATTAAATACTCATTACAAGGAGAGAAAATATTTTTTGTGAGATGTATGTGTGTGTATATATGTATAAAGAAATGTTAGAGTTAATTACATGCTATATCTACATAAACATTTCAAAAACCTTCACTTAAGCGAGTTGCTTAGTTTCTCTCTTGAGTCAGTGGAGTGCACTTGGCACTTTCAGAGTACGATTCATGTCATCCAGAAGTAGACATCTAAAATTGCTCAGGCGAATCATGCCCTAAAAATGTCTCTTTCTCACAGTTGAGTGGGAGGAGCCTCAGGTGATTAACTGAGATGTAAACATCAATATTAGACACACTTCAAGTTGTGTGACCTGAATCCCAGGCACACTGAAAATCTTTCTCTTTTGCTCTCTCTCTCTCACACACACACAAGTGTTCATGTACATATCTAGGACCTGTGACATCAGGCTTCTGACTGTTGTCTGTGCATTCTTCTGCAGCATGGCTTGGAAACACCAACAGTCTTGTTTAATTGGTCCTGGTTTTTGCCCGTATTCTTTTTCCCCAGGATTCCTTCTGAATTCATGTGTCACTTTAGTTAGCACTTCTGAGGATCCATGTACACTCATTGCATGGTCATCAAGCTGGATGAGTTTATGACTCCAGCATCTGGGAGCATCCAAACTGCAGTTTCTTCCAGGTTAGCACTATAGATCAATACAGATTTCTGGAGAGCAACTGTGAGTGAGTTTGGCACCTAGACATTATTTTTTTTGTTTTAATGAGGAAATAGCTATAGTTACAGAGCCATGTCTGTACTTAAATGACATGATAGAACTATTAGAATTCCCTTTACTGAGCAGGAAGTGGAGGAAAATGGAATTTTAGTACAGTTTTTTTTCACTTACCTCAGATTCCTGGGCAATTGAATTATCCAAATTATAGCACAGAATGAAAACATGCAATCAGACAATGTGTCATAAATGGCATAATGCAGATAAGTTTGGAAATGGCCAGATAGGTACGCACAAAAACTAAATGTATGAAATGGCTTATTGGACTTGAATTTCATTTTCAGACTGGAAATGTTGGAATGTCACTCATTTCACGTGTTCTGGTTAAGTAAGAGTTTCTGAATATCCAATTACTACTTTTTAATGGTTCTTTCTCTGAAATATGGATCTTTTCTGCATCCTCCTGGCACAGATATTCTCCCTGGCTTCAGTGTGAGCTGCTCAAATTCAGAATCAAGGAAATAGTGTAAATCTTTATTTTTCAAAGCAAGGAGGGTCACTCTGCATGCTTTAGAGACCTTTTCTCCAGAAGGACATTCAAGAGCTGAACTGAGTAACTGTTCACTCAGGTCTTCATTAATTACCAGAAACACTGAGGAACTAAGGAGGATGGGGGATATGCTGGAATATGAGAATCACCTAATACAATGGGATGTAAATCCAGTAGTTTTTATTTATTGCGTTGAATTTCATGTTTAGAGCAAAAGCGTCTGGCTCACAGAACATGTGATTATCTGTAAAATGAAAAAGGAAAATGAAGCCAACTCTTGTCTTTGGCAAAGCAAATCTAATATTTTCTTACAAAATGCAACCTGTTTATATGCTTAGAGGCATTTGCAAAAATTACTCTGTTCATCGTTCTGCTGCTAAGAACAGAGAAAATGAGAAATGAAAAATTTCAACTGAAAATTGAAGAACAGAGAATATCTGGAGAGAAACTGTTTTGTTGCGGTTTTTTTTTTTAGTGTCCTCTCACTGTCAGTGGGAACTGTGAGAATTTCACACTTCTTTATATTATGCCTGTGAAATTTTCACAGGTCCTTAACTGAAGTGTCCTAAGACTCACAATGCTGATGCCACTCTTAGCTGAAAGATGCATGTGAGAATTATTAATCTTGGTCTACTCACAATTCAAAGGCCTTCAGGTTTATAGTTTGATGGCAATGTGGTGCTAAAAAATCACCCTAAAATGTAATGCTGTAAATACAGCAATATGTCTTACCAATACCCTAGGACTGTGAAAATTAGTATATTTGATATGCAATCAGTTGAAACTGTTAGCCACCTCACAAGCTATTACAGTTTTTCCTAACAGTTACTGCATTTCTTATTCATCTGCCACTTTTTTGCAGTGTTGATACTAATGAACAGTTAAGAAAAAATGATGTTTGTTTGCAATTCTTCATAATATTTCCCAGACAAAGACGAAGCTCCAGTTAATGGAGAGTGAAAACTAAGCATGTAAACACATCAGTCAAACAGTCTCATCTCTGCATCTGACACCAGCTCTCTCCTTCACATCCTCATGTTTATCATATCTGCTGCTCTTAGGTACGGGGTGTGTAATGAGTTCAGCCTATTCCTCCCAGAGGTGCAGATGCATCATTAACTGCAGCATGAGACAACAGCCCAGCGAGCCTCTTATCTATGATTGTTTCTCCAGATGTGTCAAAAAGGGGCAAAAAGCAGTTTATTTCTATGTGGTTATGGCTTTGCAAGTAATTGGCTACTTAGAGTTCAAAATTACGAGCTATTGTACACACTACTGAGCACCTGGAAGGACTGAGTCAACCACAGCCTACAGGAATCAGAGATAACACGTTCTGCCTAAAGTTTAGAATAGAAAACAATATAGAGCAGCTCCTTATCAAAGCCATTCTTGCCTAAGTTATCGTTATATTTTCAGTAAAACTTGTTATATTTTAAATAACTGGGTGAGACAGGGAATCATGTCCTCAGTGCATTATTAATGCCTGGTATGAAACAGCTTTTCTATTAGCAACCTCTGTAGGCATAAGTAATACACACTTGTGGCCATTTTCTGTATTGTTCTGTTTCATAAGTTATTAAAATAATGTCTCAGAACAGGTAATGTGCTTGACATGATGTCTGCTCTACAGAAAAGCAGCACATCTTTTTCTTTTCTTAGGAGGTGCCTTAATAGCTTTTCATTGCACATATATTGTGCTTTTCTGTTCCCTAGAGGGACTGCCTGCTTTCTGCTTTGGAGAGTAGAAAGTGTCAGCTAGAATAATATCCAAGCCAGAAGATGATGAGGATGAAGATCTTGGCCTCAACTGGGAATAGGATTTGTTTGAATTTTTTATAACCAAGATAGACACAGTTTCAGCCTCATTTCTAAGCAGAAACTCTGAACATGATCCATCAGTGAAGGGGAGGGGACGTGAAAGTGAAGATAAACTGTCTGGCTTAAAATGGCTGAAAGTGAATCAGCAAAACATGCATTTAAGCTGTGTCTGTTCCCTGTGAAATAGCAGTCTTATCCAACAAATAGTTGCTTATGATGTTTCCATGTCAACGGCTATAATAGGACACCGTCAGTTTGTGCAGCTCTCAACTGGAAAAGTACAAGATAGTAGCTTAGACCATGAACACAGATACAAAAGTCTATTGAAATAAAAGCTTGTGTGAATACAGTCAAAGTTGGAAATCTAAATTTGTGCATTTGCACACAGCACAGAGGCCAATGTGAGAGAAAGATGCTTGGCCCGTATTGAAGAGTTTTCTGCCTGAAATCTTATACAGAAAAGTAGTACCACTGTTCTACCACTGTAGAACAGGCTCTCCAAATCACCTGTGTTAAAACAAAGCTGAGAACAGTGTGAAACAGGACATAACACTGCTGGAAGGGGTGGTGGGAATTTCCATTCAAAGTTCCTTCCAATAAAGGCAGATAAGGAGTATCTTTAGTTTCACTGCAATTAAGTCCATCTCTGAGCCCAGCCAAGTTAAGTGATGAGGCTAAGTGGGACCAGTAGTCTTTGCTAACCCTTTTACTTCTCATTAAAACTAGAAATTACTTTAATAATGCCATGGTGAGCCTGGGAGGATCTGAGGAATTGCCTACCTGACTTGGGGCTCATAAGGAGCTCCTCAGGACCTTTAGTCATTCCCTGCCACCTCACTCTTGAAACAAGAAAAAAAGTACTAATCCTCCCAAGGATTAGGAGTACAAGTCCTCCCAAGCTCCACTGACATGCTGTTGAGTAAACCCTGGTTTAGATGCAGCTACTTTACTATTTCTGCTGTGAGTGGTGCTTGTGTGGTGCTGGTCAATACATAGAGCTGGTGTCCAAGGGGAGCCAGCTCAGTGTGCCAGCCCCAGCAGGCCTTGCACTGCTTACCCTGTCTCTGTCCCTCTATACCAGTCTTGACAAGTAGGATTTGATCCTCTCTGAATGTGCCCCATGTTCAGAACAAATGGAGTAAAAAATTATTTCAGAGATTAACATATCTCTCTGTGTGTCTATATATATGTGTGTGTGTACATCTGCATTCTGTCGTGTCTCCAGCTCCATCTCTCTTGTGAAGACCCTGATTATGTGTGGCTCATTCTTCTCATAAAACATCTTACTCTCATTGCTTTATCTTCTAATGTAGCAAATAAACAATGACTGTCAGAGTTATCTGGTGAAAAGTTTGCCTGATGTTCCTTGCCAAACAGGAATTATAATAATTAAACATTCACCCACTTTCCATAGATTCTACTTCTAATGCTTGTTAATTGACCATGAAGGCAACCACATTCCTTCACCCAATATATTGGGCTAGTACACTTATCAACACACCTGCTTAGCACAGCACAATTTCTACTTCTATACAAACCCCTGCTTACAGAGAAGTCAATAACAGCAATAACACATTGCTATTTCTGCTCTTACATCTTCTTTCTAGTTATTTAAAAGGGTCCTGACATAGAGGGCAGCAGCTGAAAGCTTTGGGAAAAAAATAGGGCAGAAAAAGTTACTTAACAATGTAGAAGGCTTTGGGGTTTTTACAACCTTCTATTTCTAACCACTTAGATTTTAGTTATGTCATGTTGGAATAGTTTTTACCTTAGTGTGCTGCTAATGTGTACCTGTCCTTCCCATTTCCAGAAAGTATCAATATTTCTTTCACTCTGGGAGCTGGAAAGATCTGTAATCTTTTTCTTTAAAAAGCATTATCTCTGCAGACAGGCTTTTTCCTCTTGATGTTCTTGAGACATTTTAGAGTCCAGGTAGAGGCTGCTGATACCCACTCCAGTAATTACTCCTTTCTGCAGAGACTGTAAGACAATTTGGAGAGAAAAGGATCATAGGTGATCAATGACAAATTGAAAGCATAGCCTAATGGCCATCAAGCAGCATTTTGCCACTTTCTTACAGATGATTCAAGACTCAAAGCTGTATTTCAGTTCTTTCTGCTGTTCTCATCTGTACCCAGCCAGCTAGAGTTTGTCTGTCATGTTCCATTTTCCAGAGAATACTTCAGGAACTACTCTTGTAAAAGTACAGCTTAGATTTGAAAAATGCCTATGGTTTCTTCATGTATTTATGGACAAGGAAACAGATTTCTTTGTGAACCCATCTTGAAAAAAAATTGGGACTAGACAGTATCAAAACCATTTTCAGAAGCACTGCAGGAAACAAGGTAGAAGCAATCCTTCTAATAGGGTTTGCAGATTCCAAATGCAATTCCCCTTTCAGTATAAGCACTGAAAGTTATTTTTCCTTCTCTGTACTGGCTGGCAGGGCATTGCCACATCCATGGAGAGCTGTTGTGACAAGAAGGCTCTGCTGCAGGGAGAAGCTGTGGATGTAACATCCCAAGAGATGTCCTGAAAAGTAGATTTGCTCTCAGGGTTATTCTGCCCAGTGTTTGATCCAGACATGACATTACAGACACATCTTTATGACATCCACTTGTCACTAATTTAATAGCAAATCTATCCCATTATATTGTTTATGGCACTGGTGTCTGGTCCTGATTTCATATCTGGTCTTCTTTACAGAAAAGAGGATGAGCTACAGGAACATTATCAAGGTCAGAACTAGGTTCCTAAAGCCTCTACTAGAGTTATAAGTTATGGCATGACTCCAGTGCATGGTGCTTCTTCAGATCTGATTTAAACAGGTTTCAGTCTGCTTAAGTTAACCTTAACTGGACTGCAGTTGGGGTTATTAGTCTTTACTCTGGTTTCAAGTCAGAATCATGAGATGTTCCAGGAGTAAAAAGCAGAATTCCTCTTTCATCATGGATATTTACAGTGGATTCATCTTGAAAGCCTTGTGAACTTTAGCAGATCTTTCAGCAAAACTGAACTGGTCATAAATTTTCTTGGCAAGTCTTTGACAATCTCTTCATTTACTTACACTTTAATAATTAATTAGAATATCAGTAAGAAAAGCAAAATATTAATTAATAGCAGTGGACCATGAGACACTTCATATCAATTTCTCTGTTGGGCTTACTATTATCTGGCCAAATCTAGTGGTTACTGCTAGAAGATGATGGCTCAATTTGCAGTCCACAGCTCATCACATTTCCTCCTTCAGGTGCAGTAACCACAGGTTATTAACTTCTATGCAAAAACAGATATGAAACCTGGCAGTGAGGTGAGTCTCACTGGATTAGTGGTAAATAACTATTCTTTCCTGTAAATCTGACCTCATTCATCAAATACCTGATCTTTTCTTTCAATATCTGAATGATATGCTGCCTTTTCACACAGGCCAAAAAAGATGACCTTTTATTGTAGCTACTGTGTTAATGAAAGCATCTTCTTTTAATTAATGGTTTCAGGATTGTAGTTTACTTAAATTTGTATTATTGCTCAGTGCTAAAATTCAGAATATGTTTAAACAGAACATGATTAGAAATACAGGGCTTTTAACTGTCCTCAGTGATCAATTTATCTGCCTTTGTCTGCCTGCAGACGCACCACTAGCAGATATTCATTCATTTAGAAATGCTTACCTATAGGTTTCCTTCAAGAATATCAAAACAATTGAAAAATTTGGATAAAATTGAGCAGATAATTTTGCCTTTATTGAAGATTTCAACAGCTTTGGCTGCAAGAAGTCTGGCGAATAAAATTGTCAAAGAAATACAACAGACAGAATGTTTTTGTCTTTGAAAGTATGAAAGAATAGGCAAATTGACTGAATTAATAACTTGAAAATTACCCAGCATAATGCAAGGATCATGGCTGAATTTAGCTGGTAGAAAATGGGGTTGCTTTCCTCTCAACGGAGTATGAAATTCCTGTATGGTAGATGGATTTTATGCTACTTTAGTTTTAATTTCTATATATTGCCATCCTAATGACACCAGGCTTGGACAGACATAAGAATATATTCCCTTCTAATGTGGACAGTGTGCAGAAGGATTAAAGTTGTCTTTTCCTAAACTTCTCAGTTGCCATAATTCAGTGCAGCAGCTCCTAATCTGCATTAAGATGAGGAAAGGAAAATCCCTACTTTGTTGGCATTTGGGTTTTTAGGAAAGGACACTTCAGTTATACTCAGATTTCAGTGCTGCTTTTTTAGGAAATTTTATAAAATATTAATCTGCTGCAGTTGTACTTTTGGTGTTCCATCTATGGAAATGCACTACCTACCCCAGCATGTTACACAAAATTTGCATTCATTTTTCTGCCTGCCTTGAGTTCTAAATATACTCCAGAGCAACTAGGGACATCAATTTGAAATGGAATTTTGTTGTCTTTTAGAAGAGAAGATAGATAAGTGTATGAAATATGGGAAATTCTCTAAATTTATTTATTAAACATTCCGTAATTATTGTGTCTTCTACAAAATCAGTAAGCCCCATCTGCATTCAATATCACCAGTGGTAATGTGGAGTGAATTGAGGAGTCATGAACTGCCATAGCTCAGACAAATATCTTAGTGCTTGCAAGAATTTTACTCCAATATGCTGTTTAGAAGATCTCTGCCTGTTAAAAGTACACAAAGAATTTTCTATCCTATCTGAGTTCTTTCTCCAGAAAAATAAGTGGTATCATTCTGGAATTGAGCTCAGATTCTGCCTAGATTTAGGACCTAAAGATACACAGTTAGAGAGGTATTGGGTGATGCTAGAGCACTACAATGAGCTGTTTGTTCATTGTAACACAGCCAGTTGCAGTTATTTGAGATAAACAGATTTTGGATAAGTCATCTCAGACTATTTAAGTCACGAAACTCTGAGAGGAGTACATCTAATTCTTCAGTGTCAGGACAATATGACCAAGGCTCTGGTTGTACTTACGATGTGTCATAAACAAGAAAACCCCAACAAGTTTAAGAAAAGGATGATCCAGTCTCTCTCGCCCCCTGACTTCATACATATTAATGAGGTACTGAAACAAAAATTCATGAGGAAGACTCCATTGAAAACAAATCACTATGTCCATTCCTTTGAAAGCATGGCTTGTACCTGCCCTTCTATTTCTGCTTAGAGACAGAACAAAAAAAAAAAAAAAAATCTATGGTGTTTTCAGTGCTATTACTTCTCCTAAAAGCTGCAGCTTTCTAAGTCAAGGACTTAGTCTTTTCAGTCAGCAAAAAGGGAATATTTCTTTTAATTGTGTCTTTATTACATACCAAAAAGACTACACCCACAAGAGAGGTTCAGGAAAACAACATTTATGCTCTCTTAGAGTATTGATAGAAAGCAGACCTGCTGTCATTTAGGTCAAACACTTCAGTAAGATTCTTTCTGAATGATCTTTATATCAGAAACGTTGCATTACTCAAAACATTCACCCAGAGTGAAACACTAGATATGTTTTTAATGTTGTGTTTTACCTCTGGTAGTAGCACTACATGGGGTAAAGAACATTTTAAAGAAACAGCTGTGCAGACTGTTCATGGAAAAAAGAAGTACCAACAGAAGTCATTTATTGTAATTAGATCTGGAAAAGTGCTTGTATGAAAACATAAATACTTTTTAAATAATCATGCTGGCTAGATCTTAAAGATTCTGTATTTTCTGTGAATTATTTTTTCTTAATGTGTATACAGAATAATCTAATAATCCAGAATAGAATAGAATAGAATAGAATAGAATAGAATAGAATAGAATAGAATAGAATAGAATAGAATAGAATAGAATAGAAATAGAATGGAATAATTGAAACTTTATTCAAGATGATTAGCTGATTTTAGAATTTATTTTCTGATATCTCAGCTTTTTTCACTGATAAAAGCAGTCATCCACCAGCTAGGCTACAGTTTCCTCTGCTAATATTTTGCCTGACATAGGCTTCCCTAATGGAAGATTAATGGGAAATTTGCTTTGGTAGAATAAAAAATTGGATATTTATAGTTTTGGGTTGCTGAGCAATCATGCTCTGTAGAAGGGGGCTGTTTGTTACACTTCCTGAAGGCCTGTCAAATTATATCATGCTTTCTTGGAGGGAGAGCATTTACAGTTTAATACCATTAAGCTGCATTTGCAGATTAAAATTCCAGTAATCAAATAGAATCATAGAAAAGTTTGGGTTGGAAGGGACCTTAAAGATCATCTAGTCCAATGCCCCTGCCGTGGACAGGGACACCTCTCACTAGACCAGGGTGCTTTAAGCACTGGCTTTCCCACAGCCCTTGCATGCTTGGGCAGTATTTCTAAATTCCACTTGTGTAGTCGTCCCTGTACCCACCCCTGTGTGCTGCATTTTTGCAAATAACACGGTGTGTCAGTGATCAAGCATCACACTGCAGCATCTGCCCAGTAGATGAAATTTTTCAAATAGTTCAAAAGTTCAAAAAGTTGTATCTTTCCTTTACTCATGTTTTATCTGTGCATTGAATCACAGAATCAGTAAGGTTGGGAAAGACCACTAAGATAATCTTGTCCAACCATTAAACCAGCACTGGCAGGTCCACCACTAAACCATGTCCCTGAGCACCACATCTACACAGTTCTCAAACTGTTCCAGGGACAGTGATTCCACCATTTCCCTCCTCTGCAAGATAGATTCCATCATGCCTTTTTTATGCTCTAGTTGGTTAACATACATGAAATATACATGTAAGCTGAAATTATTAACATCCCTCTGTTCTGTTCTTGCTCTATTCATCTCTTTGAAGTTGTATTTGGATGGTTCCAGGTCTCCACATGCATCTCCACAGTATACTGTAGGTACCTTGGGTAAATTTCCATTAGTCCTTTGAGGACTATAGGCAAGTTACTAGTTACTATGCTAGGCAAGTTGTTAGTTCCTCCATTATTTAAGACCTCACCAGTCACTCTTCAACTCTTTATTACTTCAGTGGCACAACTACAGTCATTACATTTCGCATCTTTCAACCCTTCACAGCCATGCTTTTGTGTCTGTCTGGAACTCAGAGTGAAGGGTACTGGATTTTGGCTGTCTAGGACACAGGCTGAAATGCACAAACCTAGAGGATATTCTCTGTGAATGTAGTCACAAACATCCATTATTTGGGGTTGGGGGGTGGAAATGAGAAGCAAATTAGTGAGTTGCCACTCACTAAAAAGTTGCTCAGTACTTGTTCCCTAGAGCAGGGTTTTGAAATAATAGTCCATCCCTTGACATACATTTCCTCTCTTGCAGTCCAGTTGTGTATTTCAAATGAATTTTTCTAGATTAATTTCGATTCAGTTCTTTCTGCATTTCAGAGAGAATGGGATTACACTTCCCTGAAAGATTAGTCCATTCAGATTGTTGCATCAATATGCAAATAAATGATAATTGAAAAAAATGCAACTTCATCAATGATGGATTTTAGTGTTATGAGGATTCTGCAAAGTTGAACAGCATCACAATTCATTTTGATATAACAGGAGCACCACAATAAATTTTCATCCATTCAGTGATTTGGCCAGTTTTTCAAATTTCATAAGACATCAGTTAAAGCATAATTAAACCATCATGAGTGCCTTCTGCTTCTGGTCTCTCTTCTCCAACAATTCACCCCTCATAATTAATTAAGTGGGATGAGAAAACAGATTAATTTTACCTACTTGAAAATATACTTTCTACTCCTAATACAATATATAAATAATGCTGTTTCAGCAGTGTTTCATCCAAATTAATCTTAACTGGACATGAAAAGCTTAAATTGCAGCAAGGCATGGTAGTGTGATAGTTCCCATGTTATAATGTTCTGATTTTTTCAGGCTCTCCCAGACCTTTGCAATAATAAATCTTGTCATTGCTGTCATATCACTCCTACCTTATTTTAAATCCTCATCCCTATCCTTATGCTCTGTGGGCAGGAGATAATCTCTTTGTATTGGGTAATCTCATTTTATTTGTAAACCTCTAGGTTTTGTTTCATAAAACTCAGGGATGAGCTGGTCCTCTTAATGACAGGGAGCAAAATAAGTGAGCTGTGAGATAATCCCATTTGGTGATAGTCTGTGAAAGAGGGTAATGCATTTTTTAGGACTTTCCCAGTATTTGGTTTATTGTGTTATTTGTGCAGCAAATACTGTTCTTTACTTCTTTTTTATCTCTTAAGGGAAAGAATAAGAGGCTTCTTTCCATGACACCATTTTTAAGTGAAGTATTGATTTATTTTCATTGATCTCACTGCATAGCGTTTAAGGAATTGATGTTGCCATTCAGCAACGTGGCACACTCTTGTTCTCCCTCAAGTCAATATAGAACAGGTCAAACCTTGAACCACCACTTTCCATTCTGAATAGTTTTCAGTGTCGCTCAAGGAGAATTCTTGGTCCAAGTAGAGAATTTGGCAGTATATATAAAAAACATTGCTGCTGATTGATAGCAGGGAGAAACTTGGAACTGACTTTGCTAAAATGCTGGAAGCATTATCCAAGGTGGCTGTAAGAGGCAACCATCAGGGTGAGGATGCAGTGGCAGGGAGCAGAACTGACTCAAATATTGCCCGTGGAACTGATAGAAGTGCATTCAACTTCCAAGCCTTTTATGAGCTACAAGAGCCCAGCTTTGGCATCCCAGCATCTCATAGTGGTCCATAGAGGGTGATCCAAGGAGCCTAACTTAGTTACATAAATTCTGTGTACAGTAAATGGAAGTGTTGAGTAAGGAATTCAGTTCTGCTGTGCTAAGCAGGGACTTTGGCCAAATGCATTCTTGATGGAGCTCCCTTACAGAGCACAGCAACACCTTAGGGATGGGCTGAGTTCAGACATGCTGCCCTGGATTTAGTTTATGGAAAAAACTAAATGCTGGAATACATCTGAATTCTCACTCCTGCTAAAAGCCTGGCTTTAGTCTCTGTATTAGGTACCAGCTCTTCAGGAATTTGAGACCAAAGTTCCGCAGATGAGGATAGGTGCTTTATTGAGCAGCAATGTTGTTTAAAATGTAAGAGGAAGAAATGGTGGTGATGATGATGTTCCTCACATTTTGCAAAACAATCTGGCAAGAGCATATCCCTTTTCCCAGCATTATTTCCAGCATTATTGCTGTTTCAGTCAAAGCCAACCCAGAATCACTGATGACAATCAGGACAGCTCATTCACCATTTCATTCCTCAGACTCCAGCCTAGGGATCACCACCCACTTCTTTCTCCCAGACTTTCACCATTCTGACCCCTCAGTCACTGTGCTTTTTCAAGAGAAGAGAAGAAAAAGCCTTTCCAAAAATGCCTACCTGGTGGTTAACGCACTTTGTGAAGATGAGAGAATCCTAGACTTGTATCCCGTCAAGGTGTTAAGGAAACTGCTTTTATATCTCCCACTTCCTCAGTCAATGGTGTGGCAAAACTTCGAGTTTCTTATACTCAAGTAAGTGTCTAACCACTTAGACCACAAGAAAAAGGTAAATATCATGTCTTGTTTTTGAATGGGAATGATCTTTCCTTGTGGTCTTTCTGCATTCACTTTTGTGTATGTTAGGTATATGCAAAGTGCAGTAAAGCTTAAATATAAGGTTAAATGCAGTCTGGATGTTTCCCTGCCTTAAATGTGAATTCCATAAATGTTTAAGTGAGGGAGAGAGAGACATTCAGCTTCTCACAAATTTGTGAGTGTAAATGTAGTCTAAAATACTTGGTCCACTGAAGGGAGTAGAAACGCTGAATTTTGCATTAGGGCTGTGGTGCTTAAAATCCATCTGTGTTAATTTTAGGCATAAAAATGATCAGTCTGAATCTTACTTTCAACTTTGAGTAACCTATCAGTCTCCAGTAAGTTTTGTCATTGACTGTATCAATACCTTTTGCCTTACTGTACTTTAAGTGACTATGAAAGAGGTGAGATTAGACATGGTCCTAATTTTCAGGATCATCTGAAGCTTTCTGAGTAGCGACCATCAAGAAAGCCCAAGGCAATTGCAGTCCCAGTCACAGCCATAGCTAAAATAAATCACATGCCAGCCTGGAATTTCACATTGCTGGAACTGGCATTTTCTTTTTAAGAAGCTCTTAAACTAGGAGGCCATTTCAAAGATAATATCAATGATTAGCAAAGAAAGTATCATAGTTAATTTGTGAGCCACATTCATGTGAATTAATTAATTTCACTCCAAAACAGGATTTCCACCTGCTGCAATATGATACATTAGATATGGCTTTACCTCACCAACAAAATGATCTTATTTCTAAAATTATGTTCCTGTGGCACAATTCTTTGGGTATGACTATGGAAGCCAGATAATCTTGCACACTACTTTGCACCCAGAGCCTTGATTGCTCACACTGTACTGCTCATTTACTCCCCATCCCTGTTTTGGAGCAAACTAACTGGTTCCCTCAGAGGCTAAATGTGGATCCCTTTGTATGACGCAATCTCACAGACTTTTTCTCTCAGAGATGCCCATACACCCTCATCCCACTTATTTAGGACATGCAACACTGTTCTGCTGTCATGCTGTACAACACGGTTTGTGAGGCTACCATGTTCTGTATCCATTATTTCAGCCTCTTTTCAGAAGAACACCACAGTAATCAGCTGATGTTTCCTCAGGGCCGAAGGTTGTGACATGGACTGAGAGCAGCCCTGAGCCCAGTGCTAAGCTGTGTGGATGGTGTGTGCAAGAGGGCTTTAACCTTGGACACTGAGGCTGCAAAGGGATTGTCAGTACTGAGCCCTCTCTGGTGCAGATATGTCTAGCTGTGTAAATGCAGTCTAGCAAAAAGGCATCTGCACCCTTTTATAATTAACTTCTTTTACAAAGTGTCCTGATTCAAGATCTTCAAGACAACTGTCTCGGTCTAGAGGAAATTTGGTAGACAGTGAAACCATGCATGTGTTATGTTGATTCAGATACATCAGGGTATTTTTACATAGATGTCAAGAGTTATAAGAGCTGCTTTTTTCCCTCCAATATAATTATTTCACATATGTCCAACACATTCTGTTCAATCTCTGTCTTGTGAGGATCAGTTTTGTGACATTTATAGTAAAGATGTACTGTTGTTTCTAATTTTGCTTCTCTTTAAAATTCTGCAGACATTGCAAAAGACCCAGCAGCTGTTGCTTTAAAATGCAGATAAGTAGGACACTATGCCACTCACGGGTGCCATCATTACAGACCCATGTTACTGTTTTCTGTCAGCTAGAAGTTAATTACTTCATTTTTTAACCTGTCAATCATTTATAGAGAGACAAGAACAAAGATATCTTTAGGGCATACATGGCATCTTTTTTCTCCAAGTCATTTTTGCATGAACATTATGATGATATTTCCCTTATTTAGTTTATAATGAAGTGTAAGCAGAGGAAAATATTCCTTAGAACATTTCTTTAGATGTTGTTGCTGCAGCATTTATTAACATCTAATTATAATGCTTTATTTTCCCTAGAAAAGAAACTTTTTTAGTAAGATTTGAAATACAGTTTCCGGGAAATTTCTCTTCTGCTCATATCTTTACCCAAAGGCAAAGGGACCTAGTTTTGCACTGTGAGAATTTCTCTAGAAATGAGGAATACTTGGATTAACTGCAAAAATAAATGAGGTACTCTGTGAGGACATTAGATTTATTTAACAGTTTGGTTAAAATCCTAATATTGCTATGGTAATTTAGAAAGATGTGCTTCCACAATCTTGTAAACTGAGCCATATTTATGTAGGTAATTTTGCATTGAAACACTGAATTATTCTGTAACATTTGTGGTTTTAGGAATATTCAGTGATCTTAAATCTGAGATGTGTTTTCAGTCCTTTCATTGAGTGTAATCATAGAACCACAGAATAGCTTGGGTTGGAAGGGATATTTAAAGGTCATTCAGTTCAATCCCCCTGCAATGAGCAGGGACATCTTCAGCTAGATGAGGTAGCTAATCCTGAAACACTACGTGATAGTGGAAAACCAAAAGATTACTCAAAATAATATTCAATAAAATTATTTAAACTGCTTTGATTTAAAATTCTTAGTAACTGCCAAGACTTTCAGATAAAAATTAAGCACACCATCTCTTTAAACCTAAACATCAGAGGAAAGAAAAAGGAAAGGACACAGTATGAAAGAAGTGTTTTGATAATAACATAAAAACAGTTGTATCTATCTCTCAATTAACGTTTCTTGTATCTCTAAGCCTTCTCTGAAGGAACAGCTAGGTGAAGAAACAGATTAATAGACCATGACTTGCATAGCCTGAAGAAAATTCTTGTGCCTACGAGGGGATCCCTGCTGTCTGTGGCAGCTGTATCACATTTGAAATGGGGTTTCAGCTTGAATTCCTTAACTGGATTTAACAAATAAGCCAGGATATAAACATGAAAGTTGTCTTTCATGCAGGTTGTCACAAGCCAAAAGACAACTGTTTCAAGGTCTACAGCTCAAACCCAAGCCCTGGAATGTGTGAATGTGTGAAAGCGAACATGACCACCAAACTCAGGTGGAGCAAAGATCCTTCCCAGCTACTGTTCTGCTTCCAATGGTATCTGATAGCAGATCATCTGCAACTATTAAAATAGCCCTTGATGGATTATTCTCTTCCTTGGAAGATTTTTTGGACCCATTTTAGTTTTCAGAGTCCACAACACCTACTTGTGGATTGCATTCTGTATATTATCTGTTAGTGGCTGAATTTCTTGGGATAAAGTGTGCCCTATTACTTCTTTCTTGACTTTTTTAATTTCATTGGTTTTATTATGCTTTTTTCTTGGTCAGCTCTTTTAAAGCTGAGGAGGCTTAGTCTTTGTAGTCTATTCCTGTGAGAAAATTGCCCTTATTGCCCTTTTTGTTCCTTCTTTGCCTTGTCCAGGTCTTCTTCGGGATGAAAGGATCAGGACTGTCTTTAGAGGTGTGTGGGTGTCTGTTTCATGGTATAATAACAATTATTTATCTTGTGTTCTTTAACAGTTTGCTTAAATGGCATGTACAAATTTGCCTTTTTCACTAATGCCAAGCACTGAATTTCCCTAGAAAAATATCAGTGTCTCCAGCACTTCTTCCCAGAGGAGTATTTGCTTACCCAGTATTTATCAGTATGTAGATTGACTGAGGACTGATACTCCCCATGCTTCCCTTTGCATTTATTCACATTGAATTCCATACAACCATGGAATAGTTTGGGTTGGAAGGGAACTTAAATATCATCTAGTTCCAACACCCCTGACATGGATAGGGAGACCTTCCACTACACCAGGTTACTCCAAGCCATACAGAACGAGTACTGTTCCAGCACCTCAGCACCTTCATCATAAAAAATTTCTTCCAATCTAACCCTGCCCTCTTTAATTAAAACCATTACTTCTTTGTGGTTTTGCCCTATTGCAGCAGGCCCTGCTAAACAGTCTGTCCCCATCTTTCTTCTAATCCCCTTTCAAGTGTTGAAAGGCCACAGTGATGACTCCCTGAAGCTTTCTCTTCTCCAGGCTGGACAGCCACGGCAGCCACAGCCTGTCCTCACAGGAGGGGTGTCCCAGCCCTCTCATCATCTCCATGGCCTCCTCTGGATTCATTGCAACAGCTCTTTGTTCTTGTCCTGCTGGGGACCCCAGAGCTGGATGCAATGCTCCAGCTGGGGTCTCATGAGAGCAGAGGGGCAGAATCCCCTTCCACTTTCTGGTCACACTTCTTGTGGTGCAGCTCAGGACACAGTTGGCTTTCTGGGCTGTGAGTGCACATTGCCAGGTGTATCTTCAAGTGTTCTATCACCCAGTCACTGGACATCTTGTAATTCTTCTGAGTCAATTTTTGGTTTTTCTACCCTTCAATGTCTCTAGTAAATATTTTTGCCTCATTTTTTATCACCTCTTCTGGATCACTTACAGGATTTACTCTCTTGTGAAAATAAAACCTTCTTTATTAACCCTTTTTTCCTATCGTTTAAACACTTATTAATCCTTCACTTACAGACCACTAGTTTGGTTTTTTTCTTTGCATTTCATGATGTTTTGGTGAGGAAATCTGGAAATTCAGGCAGTATTTCTGGTCAGTGAGTTTAATGTTCCTAAGGAAGTTAAGTAGATCCACCTGTTTCTCAAGATTTCATTTAGTTGTTGTCTCCCTTTAAAAAACTGGCTCAGTATTTTCCATTTCTACATTTGAGTCATTCATCTCATCCTGGTAATTTATTACTATTCATTTTATTGATTTGTTATTAAACTTTTTCTACTGACACATCAAGTGCAGATGGTTCCGTTGATTTGACAGGTCTGAAAGGCTCTTCTGTGGGTTCATCCTTAAACACATTCTGTAGTTGATTGTAAATAATTCATTTAACTTTATTGGTATGGCCTTTTCTTTCCTCAGCTCTCTTATTACACCCCAATGCCTTGTGTAATTGGTATTTAGTTTCTGAATGCTGCACAAACCTTACTGTAGTTATCCTCACGGCGAGGAAATGCCATCTATCCTTGCCTTGTAAAGGCAGAGGCAGGGCCCCAGAGACACTTGGTAAAGGATGCTGAGTAATGAAACACTCATGTTTGCAGTTCCTCAAAAATGTCTCCAGCTTTGAGCACAGAACTCCCAAGGAGAGATGTCACTGACTGAAAGGTACCAGCTTGAAGGTAGGAGAATTTGGTGCCAGGGGCTGGATTCATGGCAGCAGGTACACTGAGTGTTGGGATGGCTACAGCAGCAATCAGAAAAGCCTAGGGGGTGATGTGTGTGATGCTCTGGCTGCTGCTGGTCTCTGTGATTCACAGCTGAAAGGCACCCCTTGCTGCCAGCCTTTTTTTCATGCCTACCTGCTGCTCTAGCACTCCAAGCTGATCACACATGAGCTACCAACAAGCATTTGAGGAGGTAGAAGAGTTTTACAAAGATACTGCAATGATGTAAGGCCAGGACAATTCTGTGGCCTGTTCTGCACCTTGGTTGTGACAGGATTTGTGGTGGCACATGCTCTCCTCAGTCCCTGCAGAGCATGGCAGTGCAGAGCCACGCCTGTCCCAGTGACTGCTGCTCTCTGAGCAGGGAGTTCAGCAGGACCTGGCCTGGGGCTGAGGCTCACGCTGGAGATTGGCTGGAAGCACAGACATCCCCTCTGCAGCAGGCAGGAGATCCCTCAGCTTGAGTAAAAGGGAGGAGCAGTACAAACTCCTGAAAACAAAGCAAGGGAATGAAGAATCTCAACCCACCTCCCTAAAGACCAGTACTGCAATGGAACTGGTAATTAGTGGCAGTAAATTATTGCTACAGCTGTGGGAGATACAAAGATTTTCAAAAGCAGTCCTGCTACTGGGAAGATTTTTTAAATTTTCCCTCAAAGGCAATTGTGTGCTACAATGAGGATTTGCTTAATAAAAGCCTTTCTGGTAAAGAAGATAGTTCCTGTATCTACACTTAAAAAAAAGAGAGGCTCTTGCTCTTAAGTTCAAAAAAGGGATTTTAAGATACAGAGGTTTGAGATCATAAGGCAAATGTCCCTTTGAAGATAAATCAAGTTCCATGCAATCAATTTTTAAGGTGTTTTAAAATTCACCTTGTGTCTTGTACTGACTTGCTTGTTTATATTTTTTTTTTTAATGAAAGTTATTAATTGCAATACAAAATCAGCCTGTTTAGTCTTTCCATTAACTTGGTTCACTTTACAAAGCTTACTGACAGAACTGTAGGGGTACATCATAGCTGTGGAGAAGAAACATTTCAGACTTTTCTGGAAAAACAGATATTTCCTTAGCCTAATATTTGACAGAAGATATTAGGTTAATGAGGCAGAGACAGAAGGAAACCTATTTAAAATATAGGATTTGCACTGCTAGTTGGATCGTAATTAAACAACCAAATGGAATTTGATCCTGTAAGGTTGGAGTGGTGACCGGTAGAGCTGAACATAGGAAAAATGCTTGGATATTTATCTGTGGTATTAGAATGATTTAAAGACTACAGACTTGCAAACCAAGTGCTTTGCTCAATCTGTAGAGTTAAGGCAGATTCATTTCAAAGGTGGTTTGAAACTCCCATTTTTTACACTATTTCTGTTAGTGCAGCCCAGCACTTTATGTGCTATAACAGCTTCCATGTTGTTGAAGTAATATTAACTAATCTTCACACACAGCCCTTGATTGAGGGACACAAGGGTCAGCATTTATTTGCCATAACATTGACACATACATGGAAAGTCCACAGTTCCACAGTAAATGTGTCCCTCTCTGACTTCTGTGAGTTTCCCCAGCTCCCTGAGAAGTCTGGCAGTCTTTGGGTTGTCTGGGCAGCATTCTTGGTGTTCAGAATCACTCTCCTCCCCCAGCTGACAGAGGGGTGAGAGTCATCACCTGCATGCAGGGAAAACTACCAGCAAACTGAATAATTCAAGCAATTCTCCTTAAGCCAAATTTTCATAATTTGTCACCCACAGATATTTCTAGTGTTTGGTTTTTTTTCTATCTGGATTGTTTTGTTTATTTTTTTAAACATTGAACATTTTCCACATCCTTTTACCTGTCAGCACTAATGCAAGTCGTGCAGACAATTTCAGTTTCTCACCTTCTGTATCTATTCCTCTCTATAAAAGTAACATCAATTTTCTCTTGCAACTACCCTGCCTCAGAAGAAAGGTGCATCTAGTTGTGTCCTTCCTGTGACAAGTGTCCTTTCTGTGGTGCTGGTTAGCAGCAGATGTTTAGGGAACATACAGGCAACAGGGCACATATGGTCTGATCCTCTCCCCGCTGTTCACCACAGCCTTCTCCAAAGACAGCAACCTTGCTCAGCCCCTAAATAAATCACACACTAAATTGCATTGCTGTTTCCATGTTGGAAGTGAAAAAGTGAAAGGGAAGTGAAAAGGAAGTTCCTACAGCTTGTAAATGAGGCTAGAAAATTCTAACAATTCTAAGAATTGGTCCAATCAAAAAAACTTGTTGATGAATATTTCAGTCTTGTACACATCAAGTGAAAGAAAAACATCTGTCACAGATATTTGTTTGTTCACTTTCTTGCTTGTTTGTTTTTCCACAACTCCCTGGCATGTCAGAATAATAAAAAAAGAGCCTTTTTTCAATCCCTATTCTGTCATTCTGTAAGACTCAATTCATTTTAATGGCATGGGTTTTGTATAAGCAAATGCTAAATGACAGTGTAATTTATACTTCAGGCTTTTCTGACAAAATGTGTAGCTTCAATAGATGCTTCTATTGAAATCAACAACATCTCACTCTTTATGTTCAATTTACCCATCACAGCCATTGATATGGCCACTTTGCCACATTTTCTGAGCACTTCACAATACCCTCTTTGTGTATTCTTATTTTACCATTAGGAAATTGGACACCGAATCAGAGAAATATTCACACCTTCTATATCAGCCCATTTTTCTGATCTAATGTAAATGCTTAAAATTATTCCTTTCCCATAGGTACTTAGGTACTCTCCAGGGAGTTTAGATTTCTCTAAGAACATCTGCATTGCACCTAATTTGTCTTCCCAAAATAAGAACAAAAGAGAGCCCTCTCTACTGTAATCCCATGGCTACACCAGGAGTGCCTACACTGCCCAAGGATGGCTCAGCCACTCAGCACATTGTAGTTCCCAAATCACTTCCAAATTATTCAGGATTTTTTCAGTGTCAGTGCATGATTCTGAGATTCACCTGAAATTGTACACAGCTTGAGAATCTGTACCATCCTCAGTTACCTTCATCAAGGCACTTTTAAGCAAAGTGAAGTATTTTTATCCACTACGGAGAAAGCTCCCAGACACTGAAGTATCATTTTTTACAGAATATATATTAAAAATTCTTGATATTCCCAAAAGTGGTAAATATGGTCTAAACTCCTATGTCTGAACATACTTTATATTTCAGTCCTTCTGTAGACATGATCATAGGTAATTTAGTTTGGAGGAGATGCTTCTGATGTTGCAAGTCCAACCCCCTTCTCAAAGCAAGGTCAGCTTCAAAATTGCTTCAAGTTGCTCTGGGCCTTGTCCAGATGAGTTTCTAGTATCTCCCAAAATTTCAGAATGTCTGCTCTGCCTGCACCAAGCTCACCATCCCCCTGGTGTGAGATTCTGTCTTCTCCCAAATGTTCAGAGCAGCTCCACTGGTGATGAACTGATCCCTGAATAATGCAAATGGGAATGTGGTCCAATGCAGTTCCTTATTCCTACACAGTTTGTTTTATCAAGGACTGTTTTTTTAGAAAAGTTCTTGTCATGTTTTCTCTGTTGGGAGTATGGGATTTGCTCCTGCCTCCTACAGTGGAAACAAGACTTGACCTCATGTATCTTCCTTGTTAAAGACAAGGTTTGTTGTTCTTTCAGAGGCTTTTCTTCCACTGAAGTGGAATGGAGTGAAGGGAAGAGAGTATTTTAGTTGGAAAGGACCTACAAGGATCATCTAGTCCAAAAGCCTGACCAGTTCAGGGCTGAACACAAATCAAAGTGTGTTGTTGAGGGCATTGTACAAATGTTTCTTAAACATTGACATTGACCAGCTCTCAAGGAAGCCCCATCAAATACCTCAGCAGGGCCAGCAAGCAAAATAATGTAAGGAAATTTTTGGATCAGCCCATGGTGAACATGACACACAAAGACATGCTTGTTAAATTAACATGCTCTTCTACAACTTTCCCAGCTACAAAACCTTTTTGTAGGGGCACTATTCAATGTCTTTAAAATTGAGAGGAAAGATGCCAGCATGACCTATAAGCCAGTGAAGGAGTTACTCTTCATTTCTAGCTGTCAGAGACATAAACTGGGGGTTTTTACCATTTTTGCCTCAGTCTTGTATTATCCTTCGCACACATATCTAACATTAACTGGCTTGACAAAATCATTTGACTCAGGCTTAGGAAATGGTAATGGTTTATGATGTTCCAAACTGAGTTTTACATCCTGAAATGTGCAGTTAATTTCTTTAAAATAAATTCATAGAAATTATTTGCTTAGGAGCAATATTAGAAAAGCAACTGTACCTGTGAATTATTTTCTAGTATATGGAATGTGTCATATTATATAGAATGGCACAGTTTGGTCTAAGTACATGTAATCTGTTTGAAATTGGTCAGATTACTCAAATGCTAAACAAAACTTGGCTTAGGAGCCTGACTCAAGAGTCAGCCAGCTTCACCTTGCTTAAACTTAAGCTTTTAAACATAGCTTTTAATGAGTATTTCCCATGTAAAGTTAATTGCTAAGTGGAAGTAAGGGTTCATGGTAATTTTTTTTTCCCTGGAGGACAGAGGAATGTCTTAAAATCAGGGTAAACTTAAGCCAGTATAGATAGAAATTTGAAATGGCAGAGAGAGAGAAAAGAACAATCTAGTTTTCCTGGAAGATGTGTTTTTTAGACTTTTTATTGCTACAAGACTCGGTTCAAATGAAGATAGTAAAAGATGAGGTCCCAGTTCAGTTGCTTAAGTCAGGAATTACACACAGAATGAGGAGTATCATTATAGACAAGACCATCAAAACTCTGAGCTTCATTCATGGCAGCAGGAACTTACCCTAGTTCCTGGTTTCTCCTAGGTCCTAGCACCATCCAGGAGCAAGCAATCAAAGCTCTTCTGTTAGTGCACCAGACCTTCATCTTGTCAGCCTCAGAGCAGCTTAAGGCAGATTCTGTCAATCTTAAAGCTGCTTAGGGTAATGTTTTCGAAGTAACTTAGCAATTCAAAGTCTAATCTTCATTGAAAGCCTACAAAACCTTGTCTCAGATGTGCTTAATTTACCTTTAAAAATGGGATGCAGGAACTTCTGATGTTACCCTTAATCCTGCTTTTGAGCACACACGAGCTGGGGTCCCAGGAAAGAGGATGTGAATGATGCAATGGAGTGAGTAAGGAGTTGCAAGGAGCTCACTGCAGTGTGCAGGGAGTTGTGGAAAAACAAATCTAATTTTTTGTTTCAGAGAGAGAGGATAAGAATTCATCTTCTTCAGCTTTGTTTCAAAACTATTAAAATAGATATTGCTGCTGTTAAATGTTTTGGGTAATAGTGGTCTATCAGCACTATCATAGTCAAAGTACATTTCTTAAGAAAACTGACAACCAGACACATAGTGAGACCAAGAAATCTAATCATTAAGAAGAAGTAACAGTCACATTGTTTTGACACTGAGGAGGTGACACCAATGACTATTATTTTAATTTTTGTTTGTTTGTTTCTGCATTTGAATATTTTGGCATCTTATTTTCAAGCTTTTTTTTCTGTGAAGAGCAGACACTAATGAAAACTGGTGTTGAATTATTCATATGACTCAGGAGGATGGAGGTTTATAGAAAATATCATCTACTAGAAAACATTCAACCCAATCACAGAATGAAACTTCACAGGATAAACCTCTTTGTGATAGGTAAGTATTGATAGATAAAAGTTCAAGGAATCCAGAGAACTGGTTGACCAAGTAATACATCTCATAGCTGCTGCTTTTCCAGGCAAACTTTCTCTGTTATTTCCATTACAGTTTAGAAGATTTCAGTTGAGTTCAGCTCAGGCTGTGGCATTGATTTTTCTTGAGTTCCACCTTAAAAACCTGACATCTTTAGAGATTTCATGTTTGGCCTCATGAAGCAGAGGTAATGTAGAGACACCTGACCTTTGTACCATAAAAATTCATCTTTAGATTTCAATTGCATTTGGATTCTTGCAAAATTACTCCTCTTCAAAAGTCACCGTTTAAAAGAGACAAAGCCAAAACCAGAAATTAATTGCATTGCTTCCAATTGAAGTCTATGCTAAAACCCAAAGAAATGTCTCATTCTACAGGCAACCTCCTCCTGCTGATTGAGTAAACTCTTAAGGAGTTCCTCAAGTTTTGACCTAGAGACAAAAGGTTTCCTGAGTTCTCAAACAGTTGCATCCAGCAGAGTTTATGGATTTATTACATTTCTCCACATTAGGCAGGATAACTAATTTCCATAATAATTTTCAGTGGTTTTCCACTGTGTAGTTCCTGTTTGCATGGGGCTCCTCATTATCTCAGCAGAACATACTCAGTCAACACAATAACAATGAAAATCCAAATTGTGACTCTCTCACTGTCAAAGGACAGCATTCAAGGCCAAGCAGAAACCCTTATTGACAAAGAGCTGTTGCAAACAACTTGACTTTTCCAAAATGCCCTCTCTCCTCAGAGCAGCCAATGTTCTGTCTCATTAATACTTTCTCTGAGTTTTGCTTGTCTACACTTTTCCACAGCTAGAGAACAATCTTTTTTCCAATAGCAGTTTCTAAAGGCTGGAGTGCATAAAGAGATTCATTATTATATTTACAAATTATTATGATTTATTGTGATTCATTATGTTATGAGCACCTCCATGAAAGGAAAATCTGTAGAGTTCCTCACCTCTTACAACAGAAGTAAGTCAGAATATTCAGATTGACAAGTCTCCAATATTGATTTCTGAGGAGAAAAGAAAAAAAATCCATTTTGCTTACAAAATTGCCTGAATTTTGGCTGGTGGGATATTTTTTAGTAGTAGAGGCATTGTGCTTAGTCTGTCTCTTACAAGTCTTTTTGTCATCATTCTGTTCAAATTGTACAAATCATAAATGTGGATCATTTTTTCATAGGAAAGCTTTCTCTTAAGTTCTGCAGATGTCTAATGTTCTGATATTCTTGTAAAAAAAAAGGCTATCGTATATCTGGCTGGTAGTAATAATTATGTTACAAGGGAGGTTCTTTTTGTGTGCTGAAAATTTCCTTTTTATTATAAACCAATGGAACCACAATGAATTCTGTGGGAGCCTGGCCACGATGGAATTTCAAAAGCTGCCAACAGATTCAGGTCGTGATTAGGTCTAAGAGAAAGCAATTGCAAGCTACACAGTATCTGAGAAAACTACCAAAAAAACCCCAGTTACCCAAAGCACATCTTTGAGTTCTATTGCATGGTTAGAACTACTGCGAATCAATTACTAAAAAATACGTAAATCCAGTGCTTTTTTGCAGTGTATACTCTAGTAGTAGGAAGACATATTTGGGTGCAGGGAGGTATGGGGGTAGCTACAGGCTGTCCTAACAGAGTCATAATTTTCCCTTTTAGTTTCATTGTCTTTGAAAGAAATGCCTTATTTGAATTTATTTATATTTTATTTTATTTTGGTTTATTTATTTTATTTTATTTTATTTTATTTTATTTTATTTTATTTTATTTTTATTTTATTTTTCCCTGGGGGAAAAAAATCCCTAAATGAATACTCTCAGACAGAAAATAAGTTACTATGAGAGGGTGTGACTTTTTGGCTCTTGTGTCAATCCCTGCAACCCACAGGTTGCAATTTCAGGTGAATTACCCAGTAGTTTAAAGTAGCCCTGATTTGACATCCAGTCACATTTCCTTTCTGGATATGGATAATCTTAAATGTCACAACACAAAAATCTGAGTTGAGAAACTGCACTTGATACCTAAGAAAGAAACCAGAGATGCAGTCAAGCAGCAGCTTCACTTAGTCTGTATGGGGAGGAAAAAAGTCAAACCCAAGAATAAGCCATATTTCATATCATTTTGATGCATAATGCACAGATCAGGTCAAGGTCAGTCAAAAATTATCTCATTTCTTTAGAAGAAACAACTAAGCACAAACCTGGCATACGTTTTTGAGTTTGCTGTGAAATCTGAATTTCATGCACAAGCTTGAGGGCTTATTGTGGAATTTCAGCCATAAATTCAGGGGTGCTGAAGAAGCCTTCCAGAACCAACCACAGGTCTCCTCTGGAGTTTATAGAAATGCCTAAGACTGAATTTAATCTGTTCAGATCCAAGGCGGTCTCCCTGTTTTAAAGCAAACCTCAAAGCTGAGGGTCTAGACTACATTGAGTCCAATGCAGATGTATTTAAAAGCTTCTGATTATCACAGATGAAACTGGCAGCCAGATTTTCCTAGTCAGTAAATTATGGTAAGGTAAGCATATGCTCACAGCTTGATTTCAGATGTTTGCAAGCAGAAGGGGATTCTGTTTGGGTCTTTTATGCCCTGTAAAATACCAAAGAAATAAAAAGTGTCTTCCTTGAAAGGAATTCCCCTTGTGCTGGCACTAGAAAAAGCATGAAGGAATTTTACTTTCTCAAGCCACCTTAGAATTCCTGCTGGGAGGGATTAAAGCCAGGCAAACCTGGGGGTAATATTAGTTCTGTCCATGTCCGCATCTGAAAGCCTGAAGTGTCAGTCCCTGCTCAATGAGATATTTTGCCTCTAACATAGTACATTGTATGATGTTGTGTAGCAAGACCATGAAAGTGCAACAGACTGGTTTGATACTTCTGAAAATTTTGACTTACATTTTTCTGTACAAATTTTGCAGAACCCATTTCCTGCACAGAATATGGGCACTTGCTAAAAACTCAAAAAAGCCCATCGGCAACATAGAGACTGGCTCATAAGAGCTGACATTAAGCATCATGCTTGGATCTCCAAAATGAGCAGAATATTCCCCAAGGACAAATTGCAGTCCTCTTTCCTGATAAACATCATAAAGAAAATATATCCCTCTTCTTTGTGAATTTTTTCTGGAACTAATTGCTGCTGTCTTCAATCCTTTTTTTCATTGAGATCCATGACATAACTCTCTGCCAAATTCCCACTAGGAGGAAAAGAATAAGGAATTACTTGGACTGAATGGAGAAATTGCTGAATGAAGTAAAGAAATTATATGGTAGCAAATGGAAAAGGCTTGGCTGCAGATGTGCCTTGGGATTTGCTGCAGTGGAGGTGCCTTAGGAGCAGCTATGCTAACACCCTGAACTGCACAGGACTGGGAGCATGCCCCATGGCTCACTGCCTAAACCTACCCTCTTACTAATTTAAAGCCATTTTTCCTTACCCTGTTACTACATGCCCTTGTAAAAAGTCCCTCTCCAGTTTGCTTGTAGTGTCTGAGGTACTGGAAAATTGTAATAGTCTCCTTGGAGCCTTCTATTCTCCAGGCTGGACCACAATTCTGTCAGCCTGTGCTCATAGCAGTGGTGCCCCAGACCTCTGATTATCTTTGTGGTCTCCTCTGGACTCACTCCAGCAGGTCTGCATCCTTCTGCTGGAGTGCCCACAGCTGGACACAGCACTTCTGCCCACCTTGGGTGCATCCAGACTGTTGCTGGTAGTGGTCCCTGATCAGTGCTAACTTCCAAAGGGAACGTGGCAACCATATTGCCCTGCTGCCTTGTCATGACTGATTTTGGTAACACAAACACCTTACACTGTCCCTCTCAGCCTGACAAGGTTGAGGGGATGGGGTCCATCAAGAGGTACAACATCATTAAGATGGGGGG
>JAOTQP010000001.1:82105201-82152668 GCA_026413545.1 Cichladusa arquata | reverse complement strand
GTGGGGTGGTTTGGGGAAGAAAAAAGAAAAAAACAAAATAAAAAGGGGGAGATTAAAGTAAAAGACATAAAAGAAAAATAAGGCAAAGAAAAGGAAAAAGCAGGAATCGTGGTATGTATGAGTGACAGGTCAAACATTCAGACATACTTTGTTAAAACTACATTGCTGTAGTATACTCCCAATAAAAGCATTTCTTCCCAACAATCCCCCCTCCCTCTCCCTCAGCAGAGGTGACATTGTGCAACAGAATCATCTTGGGCACAGGGGCTATGCCAGCAGCCTCCAGTCTCAGCAAGCAGCATCTCAGAGCTTCCCCAATCTCCCAAGGAGAGAGAAACCTTCCTTGTATGCTCTACACATAGGATATACCAGTTCAGCTTCTCCAGATGGAAACAAAGCTGGGAGGAGAAGTTAAAAGTCTTTATTGACTTGCCAGTATGCTACAGTTTAACCCTTTTAATAGCATCCTAATTGCCTTGCAATGGCTGCTTCAATCAGAGAGACACTGTGCTCTCTGTTGTAGCTATAGCAATGAATTACATTAGTGTTTCTTTCATCTTCTTCTAATTTTTTCTTCAAGCTGAGCCTGCAAGTGGGTGGAAATACATTTATTACTGAGTGCAGAGAAGACAGCTATGAAGCTTGGGGTCTGAGTTGATGCTGAGTTGCTGTCTAAAACCAGGCAAATGATTAAACCTCTCTGCACTGGATTTCCCATTTGTAAAAAAAGAATAGGGCAGAGGGTAGGATAGATGTGGTGAGTGAGGAGAATAACATACATCTCCCTTAGGATGATGCTATAAAATCTGATGTCTGAGAATCAGTGTTCAAGAAATTTTCAGAGAAGAGAGGAATATCCTTTAGTGGTGCATATGCAGATATGCTGGCAGATCACAGGAGAGTTAGGACTATTTACAGCAGCTGAAAATCTCTCTTGCTAAATGTTGTTGTCGTTTCATAATCAAGTGAAAAGCAAAGAGCAGTCTGTAAATTTATGTGCACCCTCCCATCTGTGCCAGAAGAAGAGGAAACTAATTTCAGAGATGCAGATAAAGCTGCCAGCAGCACCTGAACTGTATCAAATTACTGACCATAGATACAGGAGTGGAAGATTTGGGGGTTTTGCACTGCACATATAGAAGCATTTGGTAAAATATATTCCTGTGTTGTCAATGCAGTTATGTCCCTTGCTTTGTCAGGAAGATTATGAAGACTACTAACAGTGGTGTTTACATCATTAGCTGAGGAAGCTAAGAGGTTTCTCTGTCAAATTCCCTTTTCTGCTAAGGGCTTAGCAAGATCACTCAGTCTTTCTGTATCCTATTTTTCCTGTGACAAATGCTGGTAACAATATAACATCATGGATGTCAGTAGGTTGTAATATATGGGATTGCACTAGGAATTGATTTTCTTTTTTTTTACAGCTAATATATTTTCTTGGTCAAATATTTATTCCTCTAGCTGCGAGAATAGATGTCATTAGGAATAGAAATTTACAGCCCAAGGCAGTTTAGCTTTTGGAAATGCCTCAAATAATGAAGTATTTATGCTAAGTGGAAGGAAAAAAGATACCCCGGTTTTGGTGGCCTTCATGCCACATAGACACCTCACTGCATGTTGGGCAGTATATTACAGCTTGGTAAAGTCAGTATTTTAATTTCAAACAATTTTGAGCAATGAATTTGAATGCTGTTGTGAAATGCTTGTCTCATGTTTTACGCTGATGTGGCTGCCTAAAAATGATTAAGAAGCACCCAAGCACAAAAATAAAACCTGTTAGGTTCTGTCCAAATTGCTGCTGGGATTAGTCTAGTGTAATGATCACTTCTGAAGTCTGGAATAATATCAGGGAAGCAAGCCTCACATATTCTTAAATATTTGTGATAGCCAGCTTCTTCTAAATGTTTGCACTTCCTGCTTCACTTCTTAGGACTTCCTTAATTTTCTATAAGCATGAGGGTTTCACCAAGCCTTTCATGGCAATACTTGGTATTTTAATGACACTTTTCACTTTAAAGATGTTGTACAGATATTAAACAGTTTTCCTTAAACTAAGGCAAGAGCTGAGAAAAAAAATAACATAAGTGTTAATGGAAGTTTGATGCATATACCTTATGCCTTTGATAATCACACCAAATTCCTATTGCTGTTTTTCTAGTAAGGGAACTAAGCTGACCAAATCATGATTTCACCACAGCTATTAAACTGGTTAGTAGCAAGTTCTGTTCCCTATTCCAGTATTTTATCCACACCTCATAGTAGTCACTGAAAACTTTAAAGTGCATTCTCTATCCTGTGTAATGCAGGGTCCTGTTTGTGAAATGCACTGTCTAGAAGATATTGAACAGGAGTTTTCTGATGCTGGTGTGATCACAACATTGGTGACAGCTCTAAAGTGGAAGTTAAATAACTCAAACTGATTTCCTTCATTATAAAGCATTGACTACCCCAACTCAAAAGTAGACCAAGTCAGCTGACTTGGAAAAAAAGCCTTACTGACACAGAGAAGGCTCTTGGTTTTGTCCTATAGGATCCAAAAAAAAAGGCTTAACAGGGGATGCAAGCAGCTAACTGAGCATATAAAACACCTGAAAGAACAGTGCTTTAAGATGCACTTTCATTAGCTGTGAAGAAAAACAAAAAAAAGCTGTCAGTGTTTAAGACTGTTAGATAAATGTCATTAAAATGTAAGGTTATTGAGATTATTATTCCTTAATACTACAGTAAAAGACACTAAAAATGATTTACAGCTCAGTGCTGTGAAGAACTGCCCAAGCAAACCATGAATAAGGAGCCTCAGCCAGATGAAAGCATGGAGTCATATTAGCAAGCGCAGAAAGCTCACTAGCTCTGCTAGCAGCCTCTCCACTATCTGCACTATTGTGCTTGTGTTCTGGGGAGATTCCTCTAATTCATCCCCCAGAGAGAGAGGCATTGTGACATGTCTTCTTGCTTTAGACCCTCTGGATGACTTGAATAACCCTGTTTCTGTTAAACATCTCATTTGGAAGAGTACTTGTCCTTCTCTAGCTGAAATGATGGTGCTCATCTCTCCGAGAGGGCTGTTAGGTGCTCTGTGCAAGGGTTTCTTGTTGGACTGTGTTCTTATGTCCTCTTCTCAACTCATAAAATTCAGTAAAGGTGCTGCTATTTTTTAACCTTCCTTCTCATACTTTCCCTGGCACGTCAGAACCTACCTAAGGTGTCTAACATACCCTTAGTGTGTTATCCTGGTGAAGAAGCTTGCACAGAACAACTAGACTTTGCTGAGAGCTGACCTTGACTCTGATGAAAGTTTCAATGCCTGCAGATGGTATCCTGTAAGACTTGGATGTCATTGTCTAAAAACATGAAAGCAAAGAAAAAAACACATCTTTTTCTGTCTGCTCTGCCCAGCTCCTTTGCCAAGCAAGAGGTCTGGCTGCATTCATTTTGTATCACTTTAGTTGACACTCAGCAGATGCAGAGGTGTTATTTTTATATACATCTTCAAAACCAAGCACAAACAGAACTGTGTGGTGTTCATCAGGTAGCAAATTGGAAATGGCATGTCCATCTCTTGAAGGGACCAGATTTTGCAATCCAAATCCTCACAGGCTGAGGTGAAGGGGATGAGTATGCCCAGGTCTCTCTACAGCCCAAAGCAGTCAACAATGCCTGGAGTGAAGATCTCCAGATACTTTATAGCTGGGCCAACAGCCAACCACAAAAATATGTTTTACAGAGACAGAAATGTTATCAAAGTTGTAAGCTCAAATACAGCTGTTACCAAGACCTGACTCTTAATTTGAAATGTTTAGGAAAGATCACTGAAGTCAGCTCTCATGTCATTTTCATTTGCTAATGGAGTAAACATCTGTAGAGCATCAGCCACAAAATCTTTCATTCAATGAAAAGTGTGCTCAAAAAGTCTCTTGTCTGAGATCTGTAATCTCATTTTAATTAGCAATGCACATGATTACTCCAATCAAAGCAAGTCAGTGGCAAACATTGCCATCTGCATTCATCGTTAACACCAGCCAGCACCATGACAGACTCATTTTAAGTCAATATGTGGGCTCTGAGGTGCAAGTGTCTGTTCAAGGACAAAGAACATTGTCCTACTTTCTATTCCTTAACTTTTGAAAGACAACCTTCATCTTAGAACTTGCCAAATATGGAGTATTTCCAGTTTGGCATCAGGGAATGTTTTGTGTCAGGGATGTGAAAGTCTTGCTTATTCTCTGTAACAAAAGATACTGTCCCTTGTTTTGAGTGACTTAATTATGCCTGGAATCAGGATTGCATGATGTCTGCCCAGTATCCAGCATGGCTAACTGTGTGGTTAGGGGTTTGGAGCTGCTGAACAGCTTCCATGGCAAGGGACACAATTAATCAGTGAATTTTTAAGAGGAATGTTCAGTGCAGTGGTAAAACTCTGACCACTGCCTGCTGCCAAGGGCAGTGCCCACAGGATGAAGTGTTGTGTGCCTGTTTGCATATGCACTGCCATCTTCCAGGGATCTGGTGCCATCACTTGGTTAAGAAGAGGTGTGTAATGACACTTAACTGCTTCTGGATTTAGGAGCTTCTTCATCAGATGTCCTCACAAAAAGCTGTAGTTGAGAAGCAGCAGATGACCTCATACCAGTAAGACTCATTTATTAATGTAAATATTTAATAAGATATAGACAGGTTTTTAAAATAGCTTTTCCACTGCTAAGCCATTAAATTTTTCCAAAGGGTACTTGCATTCCAAGAACATTTACCAAAAAAGGCACAAGCATAAGTAAGCTTATGGATTATGTAAAATTCAGCAGTCTTCATCCTCAGAGAAGGGAATTATCTGGGCATTTCTGAAGATGTTAGTACAAGACTTTAAACTCTTTAAAAGAAGACATATTTCAAATAGCATTTTCCCTCCTCCTGAACCAGACTTGCCATGCACAGTTGGTGCTTATGAGAACTTTAAATTATTTTGGTTGCATAGTCACAATTCTGATAACTTCTTTTAAAGTTCTCCTCATTATGAGAAGTAGCTTTGAATGTTTTATATCTACCCATAAAACTACTACAATCATTCTTTGCAATTACACTAGAATGTACAGAAATTAATTATATCAAATCCTTCTCACAAAAGTGTTTACCAGTGAAAAGATTGCCATGGCTTTCTTTCTGACAGTGAAAGAGAAGGATTTATTAGACACCTCTTGGGATTTTACTGATGCAACATTTCTGCAGCCAGGGTTATGATCATATTATTGTTCCTATAGGAAACAAACATCAACTTTTGACAGTCATCATCTTCAAACAATATTTTACATGGGAAAAATATTCCCAAGTATTTTTTTTTATCCTGTCAGAAGCCAAGATCTAGATTTTTACCTAGGTAACTCCAATGAGTGTCCTACACTTGCTGGGATTCATGTGCAGGGTCTTGCTCTCAGAAAGTGGGGTACATCCACCCTGGTGTAGGTGCCAGGCATAGAACTGGAAGGCATAGGCTGAAAACTGGTATCAGATTCTACCATTCACTTTCTCTTACAGGAATAAAAAAGAAGAGACTTCTGTAAAGACTAACTTAACAGAGTTTTCCTCTGAGTTGGGCCTTTCCTTTTGGAAAAGAGAAAGGGTTACCTGTTACATAAAATCCGATTAACTGTCCAGAAGTAAACGTACCCATGCTGATCTAATCACCTGCCTTCATATCTTTATTTCCTTTCACAGAGCCATGTTTGACTATGACAAGAGCAAAGACAGTGGCCTCCCAAGCCAAGGACTCAGTTTCAAGTATGGAGACATCCTTCACGTCATCAACGCCTCAGATGATGAGTGGTGGCAGGCCAGGAGGGTCACTCTGGAGGGGGACAGTGAGGAGATGGGAGTTATACCCAGCAAGAGGAGGTGAGTGCTGCCTCCTCCTTCTTACCTCTTTGGCCATTACCTTAAAATACTTCTTTTTTTTCCCAAAGATGGGGGGTGTCAATCTACTGAAAAACTGGGGGCAGTAAAGGAAAATCTTACAGGTATTTCAAGAGTTGGAAGACACAATTTTTGCTGTGAGATTGAAGGCATTCAGGCTGTTTATAACTGTACTGAAAAGAAACTCAGAAGGTGACTCAATTACTAGTAACTTCATAAAGAAAAGGGTAAAAAAGGGGAGATTGCTGTCAACTAAAGAGCTTCAGCAAAAAAAGGAATAACCAGAACCCAAGTCTGGGAATGTGCTCTGAATTTGAAGTGGATCACATGTTTTAATGTCAGGGTGATTAGCCATTGCATCAAACTGCTGAAGGATGTAATGAATGTCTTGACATTTTCAAATCAAGACTGTGTGTCTCTCTTTTGAGAGGGCAATAGAATTAAACTTCTCAGCCTGTGTGATGTAAAATATGGTGCTAAATTATATAATGGTCATCTTTGGCTTCAAAATCTGTTAATTTAATCTCTGCCTGCCTGGAAACTGATGGATAATCAATACCACAGTAAATTTTTTATATAATGTAAATGAAGGAACTTTCATCTGCTCTCCAAGCAGAATCTGAGTCTGTGTGTGTCTGTGATGGATTCGTGGTGACTTTCAGAGAGAGAACAGATATCTGAATCTCCCTCATTGTTCTCATTGTTTATTCTGCCTAGATGCTTTTGTAAAATTGGCCACAAGTCTCTGATAGCATCAGAAGTAGCACACAAGCCAGTATTACTTTCTGACTCTGTTGATAGTTGCTATAGAAAGGTCAAGAACTGAAAGGGTAGGAGGAAAATGAAATCTGTCAAAACGCATTACATTTCTCTTTCGCAGCAATGCTGTATAAACTTTCTATTCCTAGCTATTTCTCCTTTAGCACTAGTGTAAAAATGATCATGACCAGTTTTTGTAATGGGGAAATGGGATGCTTGATGCTCCCTTGAGCATCTGCTGCTGTTTCCAGAGAATTGGCCAAGGTACTAATAGAGCTTATTGTACTCATTGTTCTAAATCATGTAAAAGTAAACTAAAAGGCCATCAAATACCTTGTTGACATGAGCCCTGAAAGGACCTTAATTTCTCTAATGATCATGTTTGAATAGCATCCACACCTGGTTTTTCAGTGAAGAGCAATTTTGGTGTTGTGTAATAGATAGAAATTAAAGGTTAGGTTATAAGGTTAGGTTGAAAGTTTCAAGATGGAAAATGTGCCCATTAACCAGACTTAGTCTCTAGATATTGAAAAAGGAATAATTGCCTGCTATTCATTGCTACAGTAAATACTGCTGTAATTATATGATTGGACCATACATGGGAAGAGAGAGGAGTTTATTTAATGCTAAGGAAAGTATGTGCACAAAGCTCACTGCTGTGTAGTGCCTACTATGAAAAGGTGCAAAAAGCTGTCATACATAATAAAACAACTACAGAGGAAAAAAGGACAAAGCAAAGCAGCTAATTAAAATGTGGAATTGTATATCCTGTAAAGTGGAAAAGTAGTGTGTGCCTGAAGCTTATTGGGTTACCCACACAGTGGTGTTTTCAAGGACTAAAGGTAGAGGCTCTCTAGTCACGATCAGACATATAATAGAGCCTAGGAATAAGATGGCTTAGGAAATACAGGGAGAAATCAGAATAATTTAAAAAAAAATAAGAGACTATATGAAAATAGGTTGGTTAGAACCTAAAAATAAGAGTCTTGAATTTTAAAAGATGCAGGTACAGTTACCATGCTCTCCACTTGTCATCCTTATTCTTCACTAGTGAAGCTGAGGAGCCTGGAAAAATCAATGGCATCGGATTTTCTGTCTGCATTAATGTAATGATACACCTGAGCTGAGTGGGAGGAGGTTGCTGTTATTTCATAAAAGGCTTCAGTTGTACAAGGTTATTTTTTCCAATATTCACTGAAAAAGTGAGTATTGTTTCCTTTCTATGGGTTCTGGATGGTTCCTCAGAGTCTGAGACTGATGTGCTCTTGCCAGCATCTTCTGCAGTCATTTACACCACCCAAGGGGAGGATGAGCAATCAGCACACAGAGGGCTGAGTTAGAGAGAATAAAGCTAATCATACTTGCCAGATTGTGCTAATTCAGAGTTGAATTTCCTCTGCAGGTGTGGGTTATTGACTGTAAGAGGATTAATCTAAAACAGAGTAGTCCTGGAATTCATTTGACCAAATATAGGCAGTTACATCATGGAAATCCTCATTTAAGCTGTTAATAGAGCATGCCATGTCTCTTACAGTTTATATGAGACTATTTCTATAGGCATTGCTTTGTGTATAATACAGCATGTGTTATATCTGGCAGTAAAATACTGTGAAAGAAAGAAAGGAAGATAAGAACATCTGTAACTGTTTGTTGGGCTTGTCCTGCAAGCTAAATTGGCCATGATGTTGTAAATTGAAGAATTTTATATTTGTCTTGTATTTTTCAATCCCCAAGTAATTTCTGTTCTTTTATTTTAGGGTCTTGGGTGTTTTGGGGGATTATGCTTGGAAGGGTTTTCTTTTGTGTTTAGATCCTTTTTTCTACTTATGGAACATTATCCTATGGTAGTGCAACTTTTTTTTTTACACTTTGGTCAGTGTGAGGCTACACAGATCCAGGAATTATTAGTGCCAGGTTGAGTCTTTTAGCTGTCTGCTTTACTTCTGTCTTACTTCTACTTACCTTAACTTCTGTCCAGCAACAGCTAAGATATAATCCTTGCATTTCCCATAAGTGAAATCATTAGCTCTGAAATAGCCGGTGATTGCTCTGAAAGCCAGTGATACAATGAATTTTATTCAATTCAATTTTATATATATATGTGTGTGTGTGTGTGTGTGTGTGTGTACAACTATATATCTATCTATATGTGTGTACAAATATATACCAATATGTATATAAACAGACAAAGTCCTAACAACTACATCATATTTCTTCTTTGAGATGCTGTGGAATGGTAATTGCTGTAATTGCTTTCCACGTGTTTAGGTTTTTAATTTTTTTACAGGAGAGTCCATCATACAATGACATTTTAGCATGAGCTGATTAGAGAAATTGGGAATGATTAATCAAGACTCCTTACTCTTTTTCTCCTCTATGACTTATGTGCTATACCAGCAAAAAAAAATTCATAATTTAGAATTATAGGAGAGCTGCCACTCATTAGTCTCTCCAGGTTTTTAGATACATTACCAGACTTTACCTCTTAGTGATTTAATAGAGTTTGAAAGCTTTTTTGTCATTAGATTTCAATGCTACTGCCAACATGTGGATTTGTTGCCTTGTTTATAGTTAAATTGCCAAGTCAGGCTTTAAGTGAGAGTTTTGGAGGCCAGCACTGCAGCTGGAAGGGTGTTACTGAAAGAAGCAGCACAAAGAAGTGAGGGTGGCCCCAAGTTTCTCCACTGATCTGTGCAAGGACCAATCTCACAGAGCAGTGAGCCAATGACCTCTGTAGAGACTGAAGAAAATTCAATTTTAAATATCCTGCAGTTCTTAAATATAATTGCAACCATTTCTACACCTGAAAACAACATTTTGTCTATTTGACAGTGTGTATTTATTGCCTGACTATTGCTGTTGTTCTCAACCACAGGACTGCATAGCTAGTTGGGTAGAAACCAAATAAAATGATATACAGTTGGTGTTGTATTATATCATGTTGGTGTTGGAAAGCACAGGACTTCAGATGAGAGGTTGCAAATCACTTCAGTTGTGGTTTAACCATCAGCAAGTAGTTGTTATATAGTATTAATTAATCAGCATTTCAGGCCATATTTCTCTTGGTTCCACATCTGCCCAAAAGAAAATTGCTATTTATACTAGAATGACCAGCAGAATTAGATTTACAATGGATTTTTTTTTTTTATTTTTGGATAGATAGATACATAGATAGATACATAGATAGATACATAGATACATAGATAGATACGTAGATTTAGAGTTTACACATAATTTGTGCTTTTGATCATGAGAATTTTTATTTGCCTCATTGCCCTTCTTACTACCCAAAAAAAAAAAACAGCTTCCTATAAAAGGGCAGCAGCAAGCTGAGCAGCCCATATACAAGATTCCCTCCCTGTGGAAACACTTTAGTTAAAGGGGATGAACAAAATGCTTGAAACCAATATGCATATGTAAGAGTGTATTTCATTCCTAGACAGATGTTCTGCTTCAATAGTAAATAGATTTTAATTTGCTGTAGCATTGATTTTACACCTCCAGTTCTTTTCACTTTTTTCTTACTGAGTCACTGCAGAGGGACAAGCCCTCCACAACAGCAACCTCCCACCTCACGAATGTCAAGCCTCAGTATTTTCTCTGGTGGGTGTTTACCTGCCTGACTTGAGTCTGTAGGTCTGGAATGCAGCCTGAGATTTCATAGAGATTGCCCCAGAATGGCTGAGCATAAATTCTCACCACTTTTACTACTGCTCCCTCTGCAGCCAGCAAGGCTTTGGCCTTAAAACACTGAAATAATTACACTAATCTTTCTGTTGTCCTTCAGATGTGCAGTCACAAAACTGTCAGACTGGGCATCATTGTAAGATACCCATTTTCAGGTAGTTTAAGTACATCTGACTGCCAAATGTTATGCAACTTGTATCTCTGTTATTACCAGCTGTTATAGTACCAGCCTGATACTTGTGTTCTCAAATGGACAACATTCTCCCCACAAGTACATGTAGCCATGCTCTCCTTTCAGAGCAAAGTGGGAGGAAAAGTACATAAAACCCAATGTTTCACAAACATCTAAGGACAAGGAACAAGAGCTTTTCCCAGCACAGAAGTCCCTGTGGGTGAAAAGCCAACTTAAATTTGTTGTTCTGCTCAGCTTGGCAGAAGGGCATGTTTATCCACTCAAATGATTTTTATTTTTAATGGTTTCCTATAAATTGTCTACCTTTCTAAATAACCCTTAACATTTCAATCCCTAAATGATAAAACTTTTTAAGATGGCATAATCAGATAAGCTTGTCTAAAACAATCTGTCTATACTCACTAATCTAATTGGAAAAATTTAATATGGAATGAAATTTGTATGTATGTGTAGGTATAAACTTCCTGTGCTCTTGCAGTGATGTGAAACTTATGTGCTGAAGGAAAACAGCTGTTAGCTTTTAGATAGAATAAGGTTGTGCTACAATTTTATGAGAAGTCACTTCCTAATGTCATTAGGTCTACTGTTCATAAATATTGACCAGCTGAGCTGCTTTCTATATGCAAAGCACTGCAGATGGAGAGCTGAACCAGAGCACGTTCTCTCCTACTGAAAAATGCATGTTTGGTGCAAAAATGCCACTTCAGGAATGCTTCAAAATAATTCTGAGAATGGGAATCTCTTGGTAAGCTCAGGTCTCACATCTTGCAGAGATGGAAGCAGTAAAAAGCTATGAACTGAGACCACGTATTTGAACTATAAATAGTGCATGTACATATGCATTTTTATATATACATATAAATATACATATACATGAAAATACACATATTTTCACTTATCTTTCACTAGATAGGCAGGCAAAACAAATACAGTGCAGGCGACCTGGAAATGGTGAAGCAGAAAAAGAGACATAGCAAAGTCTTTCAAGTATCCATTTTACATTGCATCCTTGTATTTTCTAACTCTCCTCACTACAGTACTCATGCTGGATTTGGAAACAACTTTCATCCTGCAAAATAGCTCAGTGCCGAATACGTGCAAATTAGGCTACTGTTGCCGTTTTATTTCATTCTGGAAACAAGTTTGCAATTTGCATCTGTGTTCTACATCAACGATGAACGCTGTTGTTGAAGACTAAAGCGTTTCTTACTTGATATTCTACATCACCACTGTGAAGACTGATTAGTGCTTTTAGGAAGGCACTGACAAAACTCCCAGTGGTCCACCAGTGTGTGATCACAGTTCATGTCTTGTTGAGTTATACTTGATTTTTCCTTGTTTGCAGCATTTATGAAGAACTGAGCTTCATTTTGAAAAATCCCACGGGCCCTTTTTCAACAGCTGTGTGTACCCAGAAATACAAAAGCAGACAGACATTGCATTGCAGTGAGTGTTGCATCACATTAATTAGTTCCTCAGAAGAGTAAGAAGAGAACCATATCCTAAAGAACTGAAATCTTGAACTTGCTAGTGAGGAAACACTGACGGTTGAAGTATATTTTCAATCTACTGCTCCACTTCTCTAGCTTTACATGGGAAGATGAGAGTGAATCATGACCATTTCTGAAATAAAAAAGGCCAAGAGGTATCTACCACCAAGAATGTTTTCAAGAGAAAGTGAGGATACAGAGTATATTCCAACTGTCCCAGATCTCAGATGATCTTAGATAATTTCACTGTGCACAGCAGTTTCTGCACACAGCTGTACTTGGAGAGTGGGTGGGAAGATGGAGGTGAAATCCCCATAAATTGTGCTAGGGTGTTACTGTCTCCACATAGGACTCAGCCTTTTTCAGCTCCAGTCGTGTTTGAATGCTGGATGTAGGTTTCTTTGAACATTTCTTGAAACCTCTTTGAGTTTCAGTGACAACCCCCCCCCGCCCCGCCCCGCCCCGCCCCAGCCCCAGGCACTTTTGAAAATGGGACTCAGCCATGAAGTCGTTTTGGAAGTCACAGCCATGCTTTCCTTATCCCTTAGGCATTGCTCTGTCAGGCAGATATGTCATTAGAAAGGGTCGTGGCAGCAATGTGTACATCAGGCAAGTCAGGGTTGCAAGTCTGGGCTCTGCAAATCTGGGAGATAGAGTTCTGCCCTACCTCCATGTTTTTGCACAGCTCCCCATGATCCTGCTTTGTCCAGCAGTGATGATAGAAAACTGGTTACCATGTTAAGTAAGCACGTTTCTTTCTTTAAAAGCAATTTCTTCAGCTGATGGATCAAAATGTTCAAATGGTGGTCAGCTGCTGTCAACTAAAAAATGTAAGGAATTTACACTCATATCCTGTTTAGACATTCACAGTGTCAGCTACTGCAAATAACCCTTTGGACCTAAACTCCTTTCTTCTTGGGGAAAAAAAAAAAAAAAAAGACTGTCAGGTTTATTTTTCTTTAAATATAAAAATTATAAACCTGCAAAAAAGGGGTAAAAGTGTTTGAATTAGTGTTCCTTTTAAAAGTGCCTTTTCTAAGGGCTGGATCAACAGCACTAAAAGAACAGAGATTCAAAACTTTGTATCTGCACCAGTTTAGTTCCCTTTTTAGCTCTGTCTGTTGTCTGGCAAAAATGTCCAGTAGCTTAGATGAGAAATTCTAAGAACATCTTAGTTCACTGAAGTCCTGCACCCTGACCATTTCAACAAAGACTAAATCTTTGGAGAACCAAAGCTAAATTCCAAGAGTTCTCCAGAGCATGTAAAACTAAAGCTTTTCAGAAATTTAGGTTCATTCCTTCAGGAAAAATAGAGGTATATTCTAACACCAGAGCAACCCACTGCCACAATGCACATTCCAGACCAAAGACATAAAGGCAGTAGAGCACCTGAGCTGAAGAACTTTAAGATTATATTATAAATTGGGCAAACCCATTTATTTTGTCCTTGCCTTTTTCTGACAGCTGACCCATTTTCCTCACATTTCAGGCAGCAACAGTAGTGCAATCAGCCTGAGACAAAGAGCATTTCATCTTGTAATTTTGCATTTCAGCTATATTATAAGTAACTGAGAACAGTTTTATTGTGGAAGGTGTCACACAAATTGGAATGGGAGGCAGCATTGCGTGCTACACTTAATACAGTGCCAGATGATGAAATGTTTGGAACATTCAGTAAGCATGCTGAGCATATATGAACATTGTTGTTATGTTTGCCTGAAGGAATAATGGCACTTAATGGCATTACTTAAATACTTCTTAAAGCCATGCAGAATGCTTCTGCAGCTCCTCATCTGTCTGCCATGCCTCTAGAAAGCAGTGATGCCTCCATGGCTGCTAATGCAATTATGACAAACTTCATAAGTAAGATTCACTCTTCAGGGTTAATTTCCAAATTTCTTTATGCAGTGAATAAGAAATTAAGTTAAAAGCAGATGTTTTAGGAAGTTAGGCAGGGCTGGAATGAGTTTAAATGTTAATACAGATTAATAAGTAGAATATTGTGTTCATTTGTGCTAATTATTTCCTCAGAAGGCATCCATCCTATTTAGGCAATTACACAGCCTCAATCCTATTTAGGCAATTACACAGCCTTAAGTCTTCATTTCTTACCAGTACTACCAAGGGACTTCATCTGCTAGTTCAAGTTTGAGACTGTTCATGTGTTTTTAATAACATAGATTTAGTTTGAAAAATGCACTTGAGCTGTCTCCACGTGAATATCCCACACTTACAGAGAAATGCATTTAATCTAAATTTAAGCTGTAGCTATAGTAACCAACATTCACTGTGTTTCAGGAGGGCATATATAAGCCTACTCAGACAGAAGGAAATATGTTGTGTTAATTATCATTCTGTCAAAACACTAGAGTTTGTATTTTGGAAGATAATTATCAGAAATTATTAATTCCTACTAGCCAGGCTTAGAAAGCAGGAGATTTGCAGGAATGTATTCTAATGTCTCTTAAAATCTAGCTTTGCAGGATTCAATGGAGATTTCCTAGAGCAATCCCCAGGCTTAGACAAACAGTTAGTGTTTCGGTTTCAGGTAGATTATCAGATTTTTTCACTCGAGCCAGTCAATGATAGATTCTGTAGATGATTTTGCAAAGGTAGGAAACATCACTTATACATTAATGTCCATTTTAATCAAGGTGAGTAAGGACATGTCCTCGTTTCATTCCTCTGACCCTAGAACTCTAAATGCTGCCTGATTTTTGAACAGCTTAAAATCAGAGAGAGTAAATCTGTCCCCAGGATGCTTTTCCAGGACTCCCATGTCTGTTGAGAGGCAGGGCTGTTCTGCTGGTGTAGGGCAGCCAGGACTCCTCAAACCCAGTCCTGCATTTGCCAGAAAGCAGCAGCCTGGCTGAGGAAGTGACCTCTCCTTTTCCATGTATGAAATTTGCTTTAAATGTTTACTTTAGGTATAGTAAGCTGCCAATGGTCTTGGGAGAGCAGGTGTCAAATGCTTCATACAGAATGCTGCTATAATCAACGTGTGTTTCTTCATTTGTGTTTTCTCTTCCCCAGAGTTGAAAGAAAGGAGCGTGCACGCTTGAAGACGGTGAAATTCAACGCGAAACCCGGTGTAATTGATGCAAAAGGGGTACGTAGATAGTGAAACCTTTTGAAATTGCACTTTAGAATTGTTTTATGCAGAGCAGAAAAAATTTTAGCAACATAGGAATATTTCAGTTGTTGTAACCAAGACCTGCAGTACAGTGAAATGTAGATCAGAGATTAGTATGATATAATATTTGAAGTAATTAAATACTCTTTTTATAATAATACTGAATGACAGTGCCTCCTAAGGGGAAGATACTAAGAAAATAAAGAGCATTCCATGAAAGCTGTGATTTTAATTAAATGATGGCTAGAGAAGAAAAGACTTTAAAAATGAATGCAGATGGATAGCAGTTTAATGAAATAGGACCAGAAGCATAAATTCCCTGGCTTCAAAAGCTGTTAAATCACAAACCAAAGGTTGTAAGTTAAAGAGTCCTGGACAGAAAGAAAATAGGCTTTGGGTGTTCTGCTTTGACAGTTGTGACAGACATTGAACACAGGTGTGTTTCACGCCAGACACAGTGGCCAAACAACACAAAACGTGCAAGTTCCATTCCACCAGCACTGCCTGGACAGAACAGCATTCCTGCTGTTGCCTCTTCCCAGAGCTGCTTTACTCTGCCCAAGTCAGCAGTTCTCGTTAGCCTGATGGCTACTACACTGTCTGCTGCCATCTGGCTGGCGAGTGTCACAGCATGAGAAATGCCCACAGTCCTGGCTGTTAAGGTATATTTTTCTGCTGAAGTGTAGCTTGCAGTTGTAGCAGTAGTGAATACTTGACATTTGCAGGGATTTATTTTTGAAACCCGTCCAGTTGGCATGTTTGGAATTTACAACTGAGGGCTTCTGTGAGCAAACTAGGAGACAGAGATTCAGCAGCCATGAGGGAAAAGTGCTGCTTGGCTGCAGAAAACAGCAGGGCTAAAACTGTGTGATAAGCAGACATGGCCATAGGTGGGTGCTAGCAGGTCCCTCCCAGACCTACTGATCCTGTGGTCTTCTGCCTAGTTTGAAATTCTCATTCTTCATCTCTTCTTCCTTCAGTTTCCCTCCATAAGGGTAATATTAATAATTCCCTCATTTTCTCCTTTCAGACAACTTAGCAGAGTAAGAAATTCCTCTTCTGTGGACACGCAGTTCCTAGCACAGGGGTTCCCAAGTCTGTACATGCCAGCAAAATAGTATTTCACACTTGCAAATACCTCCCTGTTAGTGCTTCACAGAACAATTCCTGAATTCAGTGCAAATGCAGGATTATTGTACTGACTGAAACAAGTTTTCCAGGCTTATAGGGCACTTAGAACTTTACATTATTTGCACTAGCAGATAACTTGGTAAAAAATATATAATAAAATGCAGTTAGAAAATACTGATTAATCTCATAGCATTTTTTCAGAATCAGAATTCCATTTTTTAGTTTGAAATGACCACTCTTTGCAACCCTGTATATTAATGTTGCCACTTACTTTGAAAGATAATAAGTTTTATATTGCCAATGAAATCACTTCTTAAATGTCTATTTCCCATATATTATCATCCAAGCCGCAGGGGAATAATTTATTCATGTAACTAATGGTCCCTTTCCAAGTGACTCTGTCAAGAATTTAATTACCTCTTGATTCCCCAAATTGTTTTTCCATTTTTGTCATCAGTGTAATATTAATCTTCCAGCCACTCAACATCAGTGTTTAATTCAGTGTGTAGGAAATTGTGTAATTACAGAGCAAGACTACTGTAGCCTTTTGGGACCAAACCTTCCACATGAAATGAGGTATTTGAGTACACACTCAAATATTGATATTTGAGTATGTATGTGGATTTCAGGTGTCACTATTTCCATTTGTCTTTCAGTGTCCAAAAAGTGGTGTAAAATGTCTGAGTCCACGATTTACTTTTTTTACTTTTTTTTTCAACTTTGGAAGAAATTTTGCCCAGGTAAACAGGAGTGCAGTAGGCCCAGGAAAACACTTTTGTTTCAAAATCAGGCTAAAATCCAGATAGGAATGAGCTTATGTGGGTCTGTGGCACCTTTGGCTCATATACTCATGACTCTGTGGGCAAGTGTAAAGGTCTTAGTTTACTCTGAAGATGAGAGAAATCTTTTCATGGAATATTACTAAGTTTGGCTAGGAGATGTGCATGGAAGCATTTTTAGAAAATAATTTCAAAAATTAAAGTAATTCTAAAAAAACATAACTGAATACAGGGGGTTTTGAACCGGTAAAGGTGTACCTTACTGCAATTTTACCTGAATCATCTCACTAGCCCTGACTCCTTTCTTATCCTGTAGAAGCAATGTTCAAGAGCTAATAACCCACAGCAAAGGTTTCCTGAGAGAATACCAAAATTTCTTTGAGATAACTATGATTTTAAAATAGAAACTATCTAGTTATTCTATGGGTTTATAAATTCTTATGCCTTTTCATCTGTTTATACCTCATTTTTAATCCCATATCTGGAGATAAGATGCAAGGAATGTGTTACAGATAGGGTGACATTTGTAGTTGATCAGCTCCTCGTGTCTCACTGAAAAGGTGTTTAAGAATGCTCAGCAATATAGTTGACAAACCTGTTTGTAGAAGAGCTAAAGGATAATCTTTCCAAAGGCCTAAAGTTCCTCTTCTTCAGGCCAAACTTGTATGTTACTTCATCTATAAAATTAGTTCATCACTTCTTAAAAATGTGATTTAGAATATTTATAAGACTTTAGATTTGTTTCATTGGACTCCTCCAATCCATGCCTCGTGAAATTCAAGTCCACAAAATCAGGATGGATACAGAAACAGGGAATGGGAATCAAAATTAGAGAGCTCTAGGGAAACCTTCTGGTCTCAAGTTTAAATAAGGCCACAGATAGTACCTTTCCATGCAATGCATAACTGAATTCCCATGCTCAATATTACAGGGTATTGCACAAAAAATAAGTTGAAAAGGAATTAGGTAGGTTAGAAAGTAGGCAAACTAATGGCAACTTTAAAACTTTTGTCACTTAACTCAGAACTTATTAATTGTTGATTTCAAGAAGAGATATTATAAAAGGGAAAGGATCATATTACTTCTACTTTTCCTTTTAAACATCTGTTATTAGACAGTGCCAAAAAGCTACTTGGCTAACTGGATCTCTGGCTTAAGCCAATAGGGCTACTTCTCTTTCATGTTCTGTTTATTCTGACCTGAAGAAATTTATTTGTTCAGGCTCAGGGACATCCCCAGGATCCAGGCTTAAAGTTAACACTTTTAAAGACATCAGATCAGTTAGAGATGGGAACATCTGTGTAGTAGGGAAAAAAAATACAAATACAGGTATAAACAGTTTCATTTCACCAAGCAAAGATTGTGCTTCTTTTGTGTTGACCAAGTTCAGCCTCTATCTTCATTCTTTTAATTGTTGTAGTGAACTTCAGCATTTTTTGTAATTGTTACTGAAGGTGGCTGTTGCATCAAATCCACCACAGCACTACTTTGGTTCCCTACAGCCACTCTCTGCTGCAGCAAAGGACAGGGTTTCCAGGACACTGGAAACCTTAAAAAAAAAAAGATAACACAGCTATGATTTCCTAAGCATTTGCTTTCTTGTTCTTTGGGGCTCACTGGTCTATGCATAATCAATGGAAAATGGAGCAGCCTAAATGTTTACGTCTGATATTTTTGCTGGAGGAAGCCAAAGAAGTTACATAAGCACAAACTTCATTAAAAAGTATGTTTTATTCTATGTTGAAATCAAAATCATATCCCAAGTATCTTCTGATGCTCACCTTTGCACCAAAAGGAGCAGAGCATGTGAGTAGCTGTGAACAGGGTTATGTATCTACCAAAACAGAGTGCTGAATTCTTAGTAACTCTCCCTACCACAGGCTTTGGACTGAACAAAAATACCCTTTCCTTTTCTAATCCTAAATCCCACAGTTGTTGAGGGCTTTTCAGATTTTTTAGTGAATCAAACAGAGTGTCAAGTGACAGAAATATTGCAGGGGGGAAGGAGATTAGCCAGTAATCTGCTTCTTTCTTTACTGTTGTAATTACAACAAGTCTTTCAGGAGACAAAAATAGCACCTTTTTCTTTTCTCCCTGTCAGATCATGCACACTTCCTTGACTTCTCTTGAAAATATTCTGCATTTGAAATCATAGCTCTTAGAAAGACTTTTAGCAACACCTCAGTTTTACTAATGTTTATGGATATTGCCTGTTTCCATAGATGTGTTGAAATATCAGGAAACATGTAGATAAAAATTTTATACAGAGAACTACTTTTTTATACCATATGCCTTTTCATTTCACACTTTATCTAGACAGTGACTCCAGAATATTGTCTTATGTACAAATACTCTATTTCATTTCCCAATGAAATGAAGGTTGTCTCTCACAATCTCCATTTTTAATGTGTGTGTCAGGGTGTGAGGAGATATTCAGCCCATGTTTACTGGGCAGCATTCCCAGATGGATGCCTGGCCTAGTGAGGCTGCTTAGCAGGATGCTGAACAGGGATGAGGTGCCTGCCCCATCCCTCCAAAACCCCTTCTAGCTCTGCTGCTCATCAGCAGTGCAGGCCCTGGGCTGTGACCCACAGCACACTGCTCCATCACTACCCATTAGGGTGTTTTTCTATTCACTGAGCTTGTCATCCACAGTTCTTTTCAGGTTCCAGGCAGATCACCTACATCACACTCAGCCAGCATCTTCAGTTGCCTCCAAATTAATTTATTACGACAGTCAGAAGTTTGATAGCATTTAGTAATATTTCTTATGTGCAGATTCTCTATCGAGATCCCACAGATGCCAGAAATGTAAGGTCATCTTCTTGCTTTATTGTAATTTTAGCAACATTGCACTGAGGCATGAAAGGAAACCTGACTGAGATAGCAAATTTGGTATTGTGGGGCAAACAGAACCCTCTGCATCTCTCCTCTAAGTGTCAAAATCCAGGGACCAACATAACTTGATACAGAGGACACCTTCTGACAGTTTATTAAGTATTTTAAGGGGGGCATGGGGGAAAGCCAAACAAATAAACCCATGTATTTCCAAACCATTTACTCTCTAGAAAATCATTATATTTTCAGCCCTAGTCATCAAAACAGAGCAAAACTGGTCTTTAGGAACCTCAGGTGGTCACCTCTGCCCTGAGGGTTTTGTCTGTAACTTCTTCCTATATCCCAGATTAGTCTAATCCCTGCTTAAAGACCTGCCACAACAGATATTTCATATTCTTCCCAAACAGCCCACTTCAGTGCTTCACTCTCCTCATTCTTAGAAATGGCTGAACTGCTGCAGTTTAACCCTGTTTTTATTTCTTCTTCTATGATTGTCTGTGAAAATTAGATGATTTGTCTCTGTCACTAAGCAGAAGCTGCAGTCACACCTGCCCTGGTCTCAGGTCACAGCATCTATGGTAGTGGTTTACCAGGGCAGATCTGGGTGTATCAATGCAGAGAAAAAGGCAATTATCTCAATTTAATCCTTGACTTAAAAAAAAGCATAACAGTGTATTAGGCTGTCTATACCCTCTCTCTGCCTAATGAAGATTTTTTCTAACCTCAGTTCTTTACTAGGTTTCAGTTTTCTACCACCTTTAGGGAGGAACAGTTCTGTAGTCCATAATCTGAAAGTTTTCCACGTATGCAGTGGATTTTGACCAACTTTTCTTTGCACTTCTTTTCTAAAGACATTTGACACAATGAACAGATTTCCTAAAGTGATTGGTACTGGGACAAACATAAAAGTAGAGGAAAATCCACAGTCTGAGTATATTCAAAAAGCTGCTGATTTGGAGAGCTTGTTAGCACTCAGTCTGTAGTTTACAGCGTCATCATTCCCAAGAAGCAAAGGGGATTCCTCATTGCAGGCTACAATTTCCTCATGAGGGGAAGAGGAGGGGCAGGCACTGATCTCTTCTCTCTGGTGACAGTAACAGAACCCAAGGGAGTGGGCTGAAGCTGTGTCAGGAGGTTTAGGGTGGATATCAGGAAAAGTTTCTTCACCCAAAGGATGTTTGGGCACTGGAACAGGCTCCCCAGGGCAGTGGTCACAGCCCCAAGCCTCACAGAGTACAAGAAGTGTTTAGACAATGCTCTCAGGCACATGATGTGACTCTTGGGGATGTCCTGTGCAGGGACAGGAGTTGGACTCAATGATCTCTGTGGGTCCCTTCCATCTCAGGATATTTTATGATTCTATGTTTTTCTCTTTGTTGGACTTAAGTTCTGTCAAAAGCTTCAAGACCTCTGAAATGGGGTAGCATTGGGTGTTGTGGAAGAATCAGATCTCAGCATTGTTCTTGTTTGTGGAACAACTTGTTTCTGGGAGGAAATTACTTCTTTCCACATAGGAGTGTGCTGGTTTTAACACCAGCAGGAAATTAAACTCCAAATAAGCCACACCCACTGGATGACTGCCAGAAAAGGGTACCCAGCTTTTCCTGCTGAATCCACACAGCCCAGGGATGATGTGTGTGGTACAGAACAACTTGGTCACACTCTCACAGCAGCACTTAAGTCCACCCCCCTCTCTGTAGCCAGGACAAGGAGGAAAATCTGAATCTCATTTGTCCAACTGCCCTTGCTCTTTCATGGGTTTTCACATCCTCCACATCTCTGTCTTCACACTTCATGATGGAGCTGGTGCCAGGCAGTGGATGCTGTCTGCACTTTTGGATTGACTTGAACCTGCAATATTGGGCTGCCCTGACCATTCCTCTTGAGCTAAACACTTTTTCTCGGCATTTCTCTAAGGTGCATTACAAATAGTGCTGTCATCAGCACCTGCTTCACTCATCTGCTGAAGTAATCAAATCAAATTTAAAACAGCACATAGCCAGAAAAATTTACCTGTATGGATTCTTGTTGTTTCAGGTTATCTTGAGACACTCCACAAAGACATCACTAATTTAATAATAACGTCTGCTGAGTCCAGGTACAGTCAAAAATAAAGGAACACAAGACAATCTTCAGTTTTAGTTTATGTCATGGTAACAGTGTTGGCTCTGGCAGGGAAGTGGTATGGGTTAAAGAATCTTGGTATTTAAGAAGGTGAATCAGTTATAGAAATTGTGAAAAAATAACTGTCAGGTCAAATTTGAGCCTTTTACCCAGCTGAAGTGAAAAAATATGTTCTGGTAGCTTTCTTTGAAAAATCCAGTGAAAGTATAGTATTTGAAAAAAATTCTTTCAAATTGAAAGAAAATATTAAAGTAAAAAACCTTTATGTCTCTTTTCCATATTTCATTTTATTGAGAAGTATATATAGTATAGTGTACATATATATTGCTATATATAGTATATATAGCAATTTGTAAGCAAAGTGAATTAGAGTAGAAAATTTGAGAAATAAAGAATTTGTCATTGAACTTATCCAGATAATGAAAAATATTTCTGCCTATTGGCATCTTTTCACTCAAAGAAAATACTAAAAGAGTAATTTTTCAGTTAATGAGCAGTATGAACACATGTTTTTTATAGATTTTACAGGGTTTTTCTGTAATTTTTCTGTTATTCTGGTAACTGTATGGAGTTTTATTTATAGGATAATATTGTTTCTGAGGTCCCTACAATATAGGGGATATAGTCCCTATAATATTAGGGACTATAGTATCTGTACTTCTATCCCACAAGAAGTTTGTGCCATCCCTGCTTAGGTAAGAAAAATTTTTAGGAGAGTCTGACATAAAGATATGTAGTGCAAAGTTTAAATCAGTCACAGATTAAATATAACATGGTGAAAATTTGCTAGCACAGGTAAAATACCAAAGTTTACAGCTGAGAGTTAATTGTTTTTCCTCTGAGCTGTTCCAGCAGAAATTTGTGCTGAGTTGAACTTCATGTATGGTCTATTTTTATAACTTGCTGTCTAATATCCTGAATTAAATAGTAGGAAGTTGGTACGTATGTATAGGTAATGCCATAGTTACTTGGGGTTTTTTTTCTAAAAAATTGTTTGAAAAGAAAATATTTAGCATTGGCAGTAGATAATTGTCAAATAATTAGAAAGAGAATAATGTTTTCTTCTAGTCAGATATCACACAAAGATCCAGAGTGTCAACACTCATCCAGAAGAGACATGCTCTATATTTCACATCTTTATTTCTGGCTCAGTTAAATTAAAGCAGCTCAGTGATTGCCTTAGTGACTCAGGGACCATGTTTGGAAGGTTAGAGGGACTCAAGAACTGCCACAGTCCATCTAACTTGATATCCTGCTTGTGGCACTGCAAGATGTGGGAGCTTCACCTCCTAAACAAACGTTAAACTAGTCTCTTAGAGATTGAGTTTGGGTTTGTTTGCCCATGCCTTTATTTATTTTAACTGTGAGGCCTAAATAAATCCATATATTTGATTAAAGACAAGAGCCTGATATGATTTATGTCTGCTGACCCAGACCTTTGCTGTAATTCAACCTGCTGCACAAGTCACTCTAACTCAAAAGAGAAGTTCAAAATATTATCTTGTCCAACTATCTTTCCATAAGTACAGTTTGAAGGCATGTAGGTATTGTAAATCTTTCTCCACTGCTCCATAACAAAGTAAGAGTAATGAAGGTCTTTATGTAACTTATTTTGTGCAATGGTCCATTTAATGCAGTAGTTTGCATTTGCACAAGTGCACAGCACTTGACTGCATGAATGTTTTCATAAAAAACAAATAAATTAGCAAGCTGGTGGTTTTTTAGTAGCACAGATAACCAACACCTTCTGGAGCTTTATTTGTTAGTGAAATTAATTCAAAAGACTGTATAGAGACCAAAATCTTCCATTTCATTTTAAAACCTAAAGAAGCACCAACAGTCAAGTGAGAATCAGAGTTCTAAAAAAATGTTTAAGAAAATACCTTATCATAACTGAGGAACAAAGTTCAAGTGGATAAATGTCCTACTGTAGGAAAACCTGTGGGTCTGGGTGATCAGGCAGTCCCAAATCTTTGCCAAGTGCACACTATGCTACCTTTGGTGACTGGGGCTCTTCTGACATCGTTGTTGCAGAGAGTGCTGGGACAGACTCACATGCACAGAGATTTATCAGAGCAATCAGTAGCTGATGACATATATCAGCTCTAAGTGGGAAAGTTCCTTTTCAGGAAAAAAGATTGAGTAGAAGAGCATTTAAGACAACATTACCAAACATCAAATACACTTTCTAATTCCAGCTGGAGACTTGAGGGAGGAGAAGACCTTCACACTGCCCATTTGGCTGCAGTGAGCTTGGCTAGGTCCGAGCCCACACTAGACTGCAGCACAACTCAGAGATGCTGTGTGTGAGCATCTCATCACAGAAATACAGATGTTAGAGCTGGGAGGGGATTGTTGTTTGGCTCTTTTTTCTTCACCACCCCCTTCTCTCCAGGCACTGCAGTGTTATTCCCCACAGTACTTAAGATTAGCAGATTTGTTTTAAATGTGAAAAAATTATCTAGGCTTTTCCACTTCCCTTGGGGCAGATTATTCTACATCCAAATTGATTTCACTGTCAAGGAGCTTTGCCCTTTCTTATTTTCATGCTATCAATTCCAGTGCTGCTGTTTGAACAATTCCTTTCCACTATCTTGGTGTACAACCTGCAGACATGTGTAAATTACCTTGGCTGTCACGTAAGCAAGATTTTATGTTGGTGTTTCATCTTGCTAACAATGAGGTAACCATGCAAATTAGCATAGAAAAGTATTCCCTTCTTACCTTGCACCAAGTTAAATACAGGTTTACAAAATTGGAAATAATGATTTTACGTGTTTTCTTGGAAGTCTGTTAGTCTTTCTTCTCCCCTGGTAGTTTATGTTGGTTTTTAGTGTTGTTTTGTCAGGAATTAAAATTGAGTTGCTGGCAGACAACAAGCAATAATTCAGTCTTTAAAAAAATTTATTGAAATTTCATAATCATTAATATTAAGCCACCTTACCTTTGTCTGGAGAAAGCAGACAGCTTGGAGCTATTAATCAGGATTTTACTTTTTCATTTTGGATTGCCAGAACCCAAATCTCCCTCTTTCATGGTAAAACTAAGCAAGCAGAGTTATTTTCATCTAAGCTTCTTCTCACCCAGTTGGTTCTCACATATCAAAACAGATTATGGTACAAAAATTCAATAAGGAATGACTGTAGCCCAGGCCTGAAGTATCTAAGAAAACTAAAGGCTGAACTTAACAGAACAGGAACGTCCTTGACCTTGCCTCTCATAAAAAGTCATAGTTTTGGTATTATGGGAGAGATGTAAAATATATAATATAGAGGTCTATAAAATTAAAATATTTAAATATAGGGATTTAACAGTGTTTGACTGACCTATTTGTTATTAAAGCCAGTGTTCAAATGAGTATTTGAATCTCCCTAATACAAGAAGTATCAGCTAAATATAGAGAAAAGGGTTGCAGAGGCATGATGTTGTTAATAAATTTTGTAGATTTTTGTAGAAGGGCTGAGTACATGAGGGATTTTCATTTAACTTGGGCCAAAATCAGGTATTAAAGAAGAATAAGAAAACCACATTGCAGATGAGAAGCAGTGAAATTAATTCCTCATATACACTGCTAGACCAATCTGAGAACAAAACTGACATACATGATCATATAAGAACTAGGTTAAAGCATAGCTCAAACCATCCTAAGATTAGATGGTATGTGAAATCCATTTACACCCTGTGAGAAAGAATTTCAGTCAGTGCTCTCTCTCATGTGGTCCCTGTACACTGGTTCCCAGCTCACAGCTGAGGATCAACATTTGTTGAATGAAATGGCAAAAGAAAGCGTTCCTGAAGCAGTTGGGAGTTTATTGGCTTTGAGAAAATAGACCTGTTAGAGCACCATAAAAAAATGTTTCCCATACTAGGATCTTCTGCAAAGCCTAACCTGTGTCAAGAGCACATCTGCACTAAGTAGGGGTGGGATCAGCTATGCTATGAAAAAAAATTTGAGAAGAAGCTCAAAGTAAACAACAATATGGTTGCCTATTGCAGTATGGTACAACTGTCAAATTACTGAGACTGGTTTCTGTGATGTTTATCACTAGAAGATTTTTAAATTGGGTTGTTTATTTAATGTTACATGAAAATTTCCTTTAAAAACCACTACTCTATTAGCTGATGAGTAACATATACACGGCTGCTGAGCCTAGGGAAAAACATTTAGTATACAAAACTGATGTTGACACAGAAAAGTACCCAAGTGAGTTCTTGAGAAGGAGAAACACACAGTGGTTTAATGTCTGTCACAACCAGGGAAGGTTGGTATGTGTAACCCAGGCTTACATAACTGGGGACATCTGGGGATACTTGGTCAAGCAAGTGCACATCACAATTATTTTTCTTGATTTCTTCAAAACACAGTGTATGTGTAAGTAGTATCAAACAGGGATTCAATCCAGGACATGAGTGAATGCTTTCCTCCTCTATTTTTTTCTGAGGAGACTTTTCAGTCGCAGATCAAGTGCTGTGAATGATGTTGCTGTTCTGTTGTCAAACAACTTGAAAATTTCATTTGCCTTTTATTAGGCACTTGTCTGTTTTAAGTGCCTCCTACTGCCATTACCTAGGTTAGTGGTGATCTGTGATGGCAGTGACATATACAAATAATCTATTGTACAGTTTTTTCACTGCAATTGAAATGCCTGAGTTATTTGCCATTATAGGTTCTTACATTGTGGCAAAGAACCTGCGACTTACAAGGAATCCATTTTCAAGCACTTTCCCACTGACTTTCAGAAACTCTTCCTGCATAAATGCTGTTGGATCTGGCTAAGCTTGCTATCACAATTGCATATCCAATTGCGTGCAACTTTTGTATCAGGTGGAGAGATGTAGGCAAACACCTCTGTCTCATTTATCCTACATCTATTTCACAGCTTTCCAGAAGCATACAGAGCCTATGGCTCCAGACTATTTGAGTGGTTTCCATTGTATTGAAATGAAATTTCTCAAATATACCTCTGAGTTTTGGAGTTTAACCTTGCCACAGATCCTCATACATGTGATCCTGTCTTAAAAAAGAAAATATACACTCAGTATTGGTCTCTACTCTTCCACCAATGGAAAGAAATATGGGATTAACATGGTGTGTGCAATATAAACATGGTTTTATTCTGTGTGAGTCTCCCCCTTCTCTCTTTGCCAAGCCCCTTGTCTCTATGCATTAGAGATACGAATCATGATATCTCTGAGAAGCTTTTTGGGGTTGTCAGCAGGATTTCATATCCTTAAGGGGGAGACCATCAGCCTGACTTTAATACCATTTATATTGGATGCAAAACCAAAATCAAGGCTCTTGTCATTGATTCTTTGTGAATAAACATGCACTTAATTAAGGAAAATAAGCAATAAGCTCATTCAGTTAATACTAAGGACTAATTATTTCTATAAGTTTGCAGAGTCAGACCCACTTTAGTGTTTCAAAATTTTTTACAGTTTCTTTGTTATTTTAAATATAAACCCTCTGACTACACCATGCCAGTATATATAGTCATTAACATGAATATAGACATTGATTAATCTATAGAAATATTATCACATGCATAAACATATTCGGTTATGGATATTAATATAACTCAGATCAGCATTATTTTAGGAAGAAAACTTTTTACCAGTGTAAATACAGTGACATAGCTGCACATGATAGTCATCTGCTGTGAATTGCCAGATTTTGATCATCTAAATTGAAGTGGAACAATATTTTATTAAAAAAGCAACCCAGTACTTGAAACTGCAAAAGGAGAAAAAGTTTATATAACAGTATAAAATATCTGTCTAATTTGGTGTATACTGTTAGATCATGCATAAGCGTGGAAGTAGGATATGCTTTTCTGGTGAAAATGTACTTTCTGAAGTTTTTGCTCTAGACTGTTGGGGTAAAAAATTGAAACTATGTATATAAGTGTTATTTCTCATATATTTTCTGTGAAACAGTATATTTATTTATTAATTTGATACCATTCTCTTGAATTTGAAAGTGCTGTAATGAAATGATTGTCATTTTAAAACTCCCTTGCTTTTTGAGGTGTTATTATTTATATATATTTTTTCCCTTTAAAAGTGTAATGCCACTAGCATTACTATGTCAAATTCAGATAAATCATGACAAACAACATTTTCACAAACAGAAATGTTAACATGCTACATTCCTTTCTTTGGAAAACTAAAAGAAATTATCACAGAGAACACATTTTAATTTAATTATATCCATTAGGTCATTAAAGTGATGTAATGTGCATGTCAGTCCTCCTTTCATCCATAGATTACTTTAATCCTTCATGTGCTTTTTTTTTTTTCCCCCTCTGGCTTTCTTTCGTACTTGCTTTGTTTTGAAATTGCATGCTGTCTGGATTATTTGTGCATGACCTCCACATTAATTTCACATTGAATGTTTACATACTCAGAGAGATTTTCATGGATCATTTATTCTACATGTGCATTTTTTTCTTTGTTTTCAGTTACTAAACTTAAAATATGCTTGAAATGTAAAAGTGGTATGAAACTTTCGTGACATGAGTATCCAACTATTTCAACAGAGATTTTCAGTATCCATCTTTCAGAAATATATATTTTAAACCACATTTTATTCCATTATTTCAAAATGTAAGAAAATATATTGTGCTCTGAGACTCTAAATATATTCTATTGCAGAACTGGAGCCAAATACTTGTTATATTCAATTTGAGCAATGACAAACACATGAGATTGGTCCTTTAAATGATTTAAGAAGGTCTCTGCTCTCTTGGAGGTCATCACTTGCAAAGTCCTGTGTATGTGTTCAGTATAAGAGACATTATAGGTCACTGTCTGACTGACAGCATAGATCACTTCAGACACATATTGTCTGCAGCTCTGTGTGCCCTCTAGAAGGCCAGCTTCTTTCAATTCACTATATAGGGACCCTATTTCCTTATTTAGTATCTGAAATAAATGTCTCAACTAGGCATATCCTGTTTTTACACAGCATAGTGCTGTAAGCCCTTGCGACTGTTTATGAAGTCAAAGGTTTTATCATGTAAGAAACCCCAATTTCTTCTATATTAATTTCTGATTTGAAGAATTACAGTGAAATATCTTGCTCTTCATGCAATGAAATTCTGTTTATCAGCAAAATTCCATTTCTAAATCACATAGAACTAAAAGTATATCCAGAGAAACCTAATGCATAAATATACATCTATAAAATAAAACAAAGTTGGGGTTTTTTTATTAAGCATTAAAAGTATTTTTAAAAATGTACAAAGTTGCCAATAAAGAGGCCAAATAAAAAATTATTAAATCAACAGCACCTACCAGTAGAGAATTTTTTATTTTAATTGACACACGGCTGAATCGCTGAATCCACACACTACAAGCAAATCAAAAACTTCCGCTTTCCATATTACAGCCAATTCTTTTCAGACAGTTAATTAATTCTGTGCACAGTCTGCTGTGATTAAAGATGGATGGCTTGATCTCAAAGCATGCTGGACCATCTGTAGCCCTTCATCTAAACAAGCCAAACACAACAATTTCCAAGTAAGGAGCTGTACATTGTGACTTAAGACCTGTGGAATCAAATCAATCCAGTCTTCGGGAGCTTTGCCTTCAAATTTCAGACCTTACCACACCTCTGATTCTTTGCAACCACTTAGTTTGTGCTGATTTGAGTCACTACAGTTCTCTCCACTTTTACAAACTAGTTGTTTTGTCAGCATGAGTGTGACAACAATTAGACGTCCCTGTTTTTGCCCCATGCCTTTTCTCCTTCACAGTCATTCAATGACAAGCGTAAAAAGAACTTCATCTTTTCACGAAAATTCCCATTCTACAAGAGCAAGGAGCAGAGTGAGCAGGAAACAAGTGATCCAGAACGTAAGTAACCTCTTGGAGACGATGTCACATGCAGCAGCACAACAAATGGGTGACACGCATGATGCCAGTATCCCACACATCTAGGCAAATATCTGTCATAGGCAGGCAGGAGAGGTATTACTACTGTGACCAGTGTATGACTGCAGTTTGGATCCAGCTTCTCCTTCCATCTCTGGAAATACTATTTTCAGAAGAATAAAGCAGTGACCTTAACTTTTGGAAGCAGAAATATGGCTCCTCAAAGTTGTTTCGACACCTGTCATAAATCCGAAATTGTCTCTCAGAAATACTCCCAGATCAGAATTGGCTCAAAATAAGGCAAACGTGATTTCTTTCACACTACTAAACGAATTAGTTTTTAAAATATTTCTTCTAATCTTTTTTTTGCCTTTGACTTTCATAAAATTGATTTCCATGGGCAGCTTCACTGGAAGTTTAACAGTTAAAGGAAGCGACCATGCTAACAGCTTAAAGAACTAATTTGGATCTTGGAATGTGTACCACCACAAGCATTTATTGCTTATTTAAATTATATAAGGGAACAAGCATTATTAAAAATATTTGCTAGTTCCAGCCCAAATATTCACTTTTTTTTTTTCTTAATAATTCTTAATAATTTATCCAGTGAGGATAGTTTTGGGAACTTTATTTATCTGGTTGTTCCTTCTTCCTCACAGCTCCAAAAGGCACATTTCACAGTCACTGCATCTTTCTTTGGCTGAATTTCCACAGAATATGGGTCTAAACTTGTTTCAGAAAGAAAAGGCAAGGATCCAGATTGCTCAATCAACATGGTCAGTCATGGTAGTATCCATTTCAACTCCACTGACTTCTTCCTTCCTCTTCTGCGGCTGTTCTTCCTTTCTCATTGCTCTCTCTGGGGACTTCCGTGCAGGACATCCCCGGATTAGGTGACGACGGTTATGGAACAAAGACTCTGAGTAAGTTCCCAGGAATGGTCACTGTAAACCCTTTTTTGTTTTGTTTTGTTTTGGCTTCTGTTTCTTCTCTGAGGACCCTTCACTCCTAGCATGCACAAGATAGAGTTTTATTTGTTACCCAGCTGTGAATGCATTACAAATGTTTCAATCGTTCTGTTCTGCATGATGGTATTAAATAACATACAGTGTATCAAGCAGACACTTTCACGTCTTTTATAATAACACCTTTTGTTTCTGACAGTATATTATTGTTCCCATCATGGCAGTTCTGTAGAGTAGCATACCTAGAATGCCTTTTGCTGCCTAGACTGTTCTTTTCAGCAACAATCCCTCCCTCTCCATCTAAAGGGAAAGTTAAACATTTTAACATGATCACATCCTGAGGAGATCAATAGAAAATTAGTTTATGCTGTTGCTTCTGCATTTTCAGCTTTTTGCATGGGAGTGTTTGTTACTTTGCTGAATTTTTAGATTCGTATTTGTTATTAATGGAAGAAGTCATTTGCAGGCTAGAGAAGATCATGCATTCTCCAAAGCTAATTTTGGACCAGTTTTCACCATTAGCAACCTATTCTCTGCCACACAACCTTAATCAATTTTTTTTCTGATGCAGCAATCGTGTCTCAAGACTTGGCATTGCAGAGTGTATAACATGTCAGATCATTGCTCAGAAACAATTTTTCTTCCTCAAAATGTGAACCAGAAAAACTGTATAGGATGAAATATTTGCTGCTGATTTTTACATATATAGCTGTATTTAATTTTGTGTCAAGAGCTAACTAATGTCAACAAAATGCCACTTGCATGTGTTTGTCTACTTTTTCCTCAGTTGTTTTTCCTTTTCTTAAGCCCCAAGTAATTGGAGCAAAATGTGTGTTAATGCTGCATTGCCTTCTGTTTTGTATGTGCTTTTTAATTGCAGGAATGCACATCCATGCACACAGTTTTGGAGATTATTCTGTTTTTGACTGAATTGTTGAAGGAACATTTTAATGATTTAACTTAACGCCATGCAGTGGCTCACAATTTAAAGATGAAAGCTTTATCTCTTGTACAAGGAAGAAGGTTCTGCAAGACTGGTTTTGTCAGTGATAGACAGCAAATGTCACTGCCACTGAATTCGAACCATTTTGTGATCATTTAAGTGTCATAGCAGCTCATTAGCAACAAATGCAGATCCTTCCCTGCTAGAGAAAAGTAAAATACTTCAGATCTGATAACCTTCCTGAATATGTGTCCTTACAAAGAGAATTCTCCACAACATCCAACCATTTGAAAGTTACCTGAATTCTTCAAATTTATATGGAACAAAGTAGCACTGAGGTATTGTATAGGCTGTAATGTCTGTATTAATATTGCACCTAGCTTTAAATTACTGGTACACTTCTAGACATTCCCACCCATCCAAATTTTGTTAATTTTCAACTCAGACATGCTTTTTAATGACAGTTCTTACTATAAAGGATATTTGTTATTTTTAAATAAAGTTGTTCACAATCCTGTATAGCACATTATTTTGAGATAACCCTTGTTAACTTGCTATGAAATGTCTGAATGCCATTATGCTGTTTTCTTCAAAATATAAGTTAAATTTTTAAAAGCTTTTTCCTAAGTCTGAGATCAAGGTTTCCCATTACTGATTTTATCAGGTATCATCCCTTCCCATTTCTGCTGCTCCAGTAGCCCCATAATTCCCAATCTGTGAACCCTAAGCCATTAGATTGGTACATGGAGGAAAGGCAGCACCTTGCAGAAAATTCTGGCACTGCTCCTGTCTTTCTCATTAACCCAGGGTGTTCCCAGATGTACAGCCATTATGCCATTGGCTACTAAATGTCCTGGACCAGCTGAAAAGTTTCAACTGCCAAATGATCTTTCAGATGGGAAATAATCAACACTTCTACCAGGGAAACCACTGCTTATTTAATATGGTCCTGCCGACCTCCTGGAGAGCACATAGCATGATCTCACTGTCCATAAATAGTCTGCTGACTACAGTTTTGGAAAAACATTATATGGTGTAGATTTCACCTTCCTTTCAAGAATACGATAATAGGAACAGGACACCTGGCTTGGCAAACCACAAGACTGACCCATCATGATAGTTCTTATATTCCTGTTCACCCATCCAGACTAGTCTGGTAAAGGTTTTGAAACTCCAGCTCAGATCCTGAGGCTAGACAATTTCTGGAAAAATACTTCTTCCCTTTTTTTCCTTAGTTTTTTTCATTGGCTTTGTCTTCTTTATTTTTTTCCCCTATTTGTTAGGGGAGATTAGACACAGTTACAATATTCAAAATACAAAATAACTTCCATGGCAATCTTGTAATCACTGCACAATCCTTTGGGATAGTGAACACTGATTAAAGACAGACACAAGTTTGAAGTTTAGCAGGAATACTTTCAATGCATAAATGATGCACATCACTGTGCAGAATATAAGCAGACACTTGAATTTCAAGAAATTGCTCAAGACATCAAGCGCAATCCAAGTTGACCATAATATACATTGAAATGAAGTTATCAGAGATGTCATTTACTGTCTATCACAAAAAGACATGGTTTTGCCATGGCACGTATCAGCAGCTAATACATACAGTCTTTCTGAAATGCCACAAGAGAGAAAGCTTTCATTTTACCTCTGTAAAATATCTGACCATTTGCAGGTGATGTCACTGCACAGCTTTTATTTCTGCTCTGCATAACTACCTTTGCATGACTGTGGCAGTTCTTTTAAGTTTCTGCAGCTCTGTGGTGCTTGGTTATGTTCTTTAATTTGCTGTACTGTTCTTGCAGAACATGTTTCTTCTAATGCCAGCGATAGTGAAAGTAGCTACAGTAAGTTACTGCTTTCATTAGAGTCCTTTTATTTTGCATTGCTTGTTCTGTTTCTTTTATTTTGTTTCTCTCCTTGCTACTGTTTTGTTAATGTTAAAAAGATCGTTGGAGCAAATGGCTTGGAATTCAAATTTATGACCATGTCTTGAGTACAAAGCTATAAAAGAAAACTGGCAAACTTTATAAGAGAAGGAAGAAAGGTTGTTACTTGTGATGTATTAGGGACATAAAACTAAACCTGGCTTTGGGTAGCCTATGCAAGTCAGGATTATTTCATTTAGTGACAAAAGTTTATTTCAGTGGAGGCAGGGGGAAGTTTCTTGATGGTGTTTTAAGAGTAAAGTTACTGCACAGCCTTAGTCAAATCTGTAAGAGGCATCCTTTTTACAAGGTCACAATTTTTACTTGCATTTCTGCTTGCCTGTATGGATGGCTAAGAAACAGTCCCAGAAATTTTATTGAGCCCTTAGTTTTAACAGTACAGATTTCCTAATTCATATTGCAGTCTTAAAAAAAGGTAAGATGGACCTTCACTGCTTAGGCACTGCCACTGAATGTCACTGATACCATGCAGGTGGAGGTCCCAACCCTGCAACCTGATTTGCTTGGATTTCCAGACTCCATGTGATTATATAACCAGGAGGCAGATTGTATATTCTGGGTGACTCTTGGTAATGCCCATAAATTTAACCAACAGCACTATTTTTTGGAAGTTCTGAAAAGCAGAAAATATCCAAGGCATTAAATGAATTACTAGAAATGTAGTTAAAGGTAACTAAAATGATAGAGTGCTTTCTAGATCACCCAGATGTTCTGTTTATTCAAGCCATTTGCTTAACAATTCAAGTTTTCCACCAGTCACTCAGCACTTGAGCTAAGCACCCACATACATTCAGGTAATCAGTGGTATCGTACCTCATGTTTACTAGTCCGGATATAACACAGCAGTTGAGCTCTGCTGATAAACACTGGTTTGTTTCAGCCAAACAGCTAACCTTATCCTTGAGAAATGGTAAATTAGTTTGTATTCTCTTGTATTGAAAAGGTTTCCTCGGAAAGCAATTGCCAGAGTCACAAGAAAATAGTAGGCACTCTTGAATTGCCAAGATCCAATTCTGAATGGTTTTATTTTTAATGTGCCCTCTGCTTGGGAGGAAAAGCGGATTTTATTTTTGATTATATTTATATTGAGATATAAGATGTTCTTTCTCCCAACTGACTTTACAATCAGAAATGAATCAGAGGATTAAATTTTCAAAAGTTTGCACTTGTGAAATCTCATCTAGATCTGTATATTTCAGGGAGAGCTCAGGATAAAAGCCCAGAGGAGAATCTAGGCTGATGCACTGTCCCAAACAGCAGCCTTAATAGGAGTGTCCAGTTGCAGCCAAATATATGGGGCATGTTCACAAAAGCCTGTTACCAAATTTGGGGCATGTTCACAAAAGCCTGTTACCAAATTTGGTCATAAGACAGGCCAGGTAGACAGTTCTTCATTGGCTGTGTCATAGCTTAAAATAAAGTGTGTTTTTTGAGGTGCAAGAAAGGTAATAGAAAAAAATTCAGGAAAGTTAGCTGGAGCATAGATACTTGGAAGAAAAAGTAGTGCTGGAGTAACAACTTCCCATGGCAGTCACCCTCCTTCTAGAGTGGTTTCCATCTGTGCAAGCTCTGGTCTCACTCCAGCAGCATCCTGTTGGCTGGATCTTCCCACACATTACTGGTATGTCCAACAACTTCTGCCTGGTGGAGAAGATGCTGGCAGGGATTTCTTCTCTGCCCACAGGATATCTATGCCATTAAGAAGCAGAGGAAGCCCATCTTAATTCTGCCAAATGAAAGAGACTTCAAAATACAGAACTTGGTGCCCAAAGGGCCTGATTTCATTTGCTAAGGATTTATTGGTGTGTGATAACATGATATTTGAAGGCATGACCTTGACAAATTACTAGCTGTGGTTCCCAGATGCAAATTATTGTTTCAGATGGCCGTGGTGGCACCTGAAGTCTAATCTGACTATGTTCAATTTCCACCTGGCCATGGTACATCAGCATATCTCCTGTGGAGAATTAAAGCCTTCCTGAGTCCACATGATTAGTCTTTGAATCTTCAGGCAAAGAGATCTGAGTTCTGCTGTGTTGAAAGTACATCCCATTGCACAACTCATCACAGCAAATCTCCTGTAAAAGAATTACATGTCAGGAACCAAGAAAAATCAGATGAGAGTGAAAGGCAGGTGGTCAGAGTGAAGCCAACAAATTGTGAGGGATGGAGATAAAAGAGACAAGGCCTGTCAAAGGAAGTTCTCGTCTCCCTACAGTTCTCACTTTGTTCGACTGTTGAGAAAGGATGCTACACTGTAAATGCTTATCAACATCTCTGATGTGGGAAGAATAATTACCAGACATAGTCCTAGAAAATTTCCTAAGGCATTCCTCCTGATATATTTATATTCCTAATGAAAGGAAAAAAGAAAACGAGTGCCCAAGGTAACATTCCTGGCAGAAGAAGACAATATGCAAGTTACTATTTCTTCTACTCTGCATCTGAGTAGCTGGGAATGGAGCCCATCATCAGCCACTGCTACAGAACCAAGTTTGTATTAACTCCATTTGGACCCAGCCGTGTTGCAGAGTTGTTCCTGAGTGTGATATAGTGTCACTTCGAAGAGAATCTGTGTGTTCAAAGTGAGGCACTGCAAGTTACTTTGCAAGGACACTATGTGTCTTGACTTGGAAACTCATCTAGCCCTCAATCTGTGCACTGGTGACATGGAGCATACTGGTGACATGCAGAGGAGAAAAAAGTAAAGCTGGAAAATTCATGAGGAGCAAATAGAAAACGACTGGAGGAATCAAGGGATTTGCATGGGGTTGTGACCCTGTCCCTGTGCCTCTTTTCTTTTCTGTTTCTCTGGCAAATTAGCAGGAAGAAAGGGATTGCCTGCCCCACTGCTTTCTGAACTGTGGCAAGCTGGGACAGAGTGGCTGGCTGGGAAGCTGCTCAGGGTAAAAGGATCTGGGAGTGCAGGTCAGCAGCAGCTGAACATGAACCAGGGTGTGCCCAGCTGGCCAAGAAGGCCAATGGCATCCTGGCCTGTGTCAGCAGTGGCGTGGCCAGCAGGACCAGAGCAGGGATTGTCCCTCTGCACTGGGCACTGCTGAGGCCACAGCTCCAATCCTGTGCTCAGTTCTGGGCCCCTCCCTGCAAGAAGGACATTTGAGGGGCTGGAGAGTGTCCAGAGAAGGGACACGGAGCTGGGGAAGCGTCTGGAGCACAAAACTGATGGGGAGCAGATGGAAAGGGGTTACAGTGAAGTGGGTAACCCAAGTAACAAGTAATAGGAAGAAGAAACAGCCCCAAGTTGCACCAGGGAAGATTTATATTAGATAGTAGGCAGAATTTCTCCACTGAAAATGTTATCAAGCACTGGAGCAGGCTGCCCATGGACATGGTTAATTCACCATCCCTAGAGGGATTTAAAGACGTGCTCAGGGACATGGATTAGTGGGACTTGGCAGAGTTGGACTTGTCTTTTCCAAACTAAATGATTCTATGATTCTATGAAATCAGAAATTCATACCTTGGCCAGAACAAAGAAAACATGTGTGGGTAAGAAATGATGGGCAAGTGCAGGGTGTTCTCCTGCAGACCTTCTTACATATCTCTGTAAAAACCGAGCAGTTGGAGTCCAGAGTGAGGTGTTCTGCATTTTTCTAGTGGGTCTCTGGCAATTGTTTTAACACATTTCTCTAACTTTTGCTTCTCATGATGAGCATTTAGTGAAAAGTAGCTAGTTTCAAAACCTGTACTACTTGATCATTCCTAGAACCATTCCAAACCAGCAATATTGAAGGCTTCTAAGGAATGTCCAGGCTGAGACCTGGACCATGAGGAATAAGGGGGTTACAAATCAACTGGGCTTTTTCTGGGAGGTGCTCGGATGTGTTCATTATTTTTTAGAAAAATATATTGCTTAAAAATTTGAGTATTTGGCTGAAATATTGCTTATGTCTCCAGGGTTAAAAAACCAGAAGTCAGATAGTTTTTATTTCAAAAATATAATTGAAAGTCCTCCAATCTGATCTCAAGAGAAAATTCTTTGACCACTTCTAAGCAACAAGAAGTTGCAAAAAGTAAACGAGATTTCTTCTGCCAGTGCCCTCAAGACTTGATTTGTTATGAACAGTCAGGCTGGAGCCAACAGTGGGATATTCTTTCTCCCAGCAGATAACCTTCAGCTCCATTAATTTCATGGTGAACCCCAGACACATTTGAGAGCAGAATCCAAGCCTTTATAAATAACAGTATTTTGGGGCCAGGAACAAATGCTGGCTTGATGTAAAGGGGATGAGTTGCTCCACAGCTGCTGCTGAATCACACAGCCATGCTCTTATGAAGTCTGTGTTAGTTTATTTCTTCCTTTTCTCAGCAGTAAAGCTAAGCTTGCAGAGTGGTATATAAAGTCCTGGTCCAGCAAAAAGTCGTTCTTTTTGTGATAAGGACACATACAGCTAATTTTGACTTACCCTTGGACCAGTTAATCAAACCATGATTTAAAGTTTATTTTGAGCTCTGTAACTTTAAATATTCTGATTTCTTTGTCAAAACAAGCTTGTAAGGACAGACTTTCTACCATGGACTCATCAGTTTTTATTTTGCGAGACATGATTTTCATAAAGGCCATGAATTTAAAGTCTCTCTTCTGTATATGCATTGTAACACTATTACACATAGTTCAGTAAAGTTTTTTACAGCTATCATCAAAATTACACACACTGTCTCATCTGTTTAGTCTAATTGCATAACTGGTTGTGATTGCACCAATTACTGAGAGAGGCAATACATAACTAAAAGTTAAAAATAAGAAAAAGGTGTAGAAAAAAAAATTTTACCCTCTGTCAGCAAATCAACAAGTCACTCTTCTAATGAGATTTGAAGATTCAGATCAGGGCTAAAGTAGTCCTGATTACTGAAATAGGTTATTGATTATTAAGGACACTTGCATTGGCTTCACAGAATTGCTGTATTATTCAGGCATACTCAAATTGGCACAAGTACTGAAGTTTTCTTTTGTACCCACACAGCTATATTGATCTTTGCCCATAGACAACTTTTCAGTCACAAGTTCATGCTCAGACTACTGATGATCTTTTTACATATTGGATTTCCAGCCTTTCAATATATTTCCAAAAATCATATGTTCACATAAATAGAGTGCCAGCAAAGGGATTTTGAACCAAATAGAGGCAGAGGTATTGTCCAGTGTAGTCTGTGCAAAAGAAAAAAAAACAATAAATTGATTTTGCCAAGATCTTGCAAATACAACTCAGGTAATTCATACATTAACCCAAAACCTAAATGGATAGTGACAGTAAAATAAGCCTTCTTTGTTTTTAAATCCAAGTGAGCCACAAAATTCATAGAAGAGCTTGAAAACTAAATTAATTTGGCTCATCTACAAGAATTTCATATGTGTATTGATGGTAACCACCACTATTAGTCCGAAAAATTTAATGAACCCAAAAATTCTCTTCGATTTTTTAAAATCATAAATAATTTCTAGCTGTCTTCTCTAGTACTACTGGGTTTTTTTATTCATCTACTTAGATCTCTTTTCAGATTTTTTCATTCACAGACATTAGTGGGATGCCAAAATCTATGGATTTCCACTGCATGAGTTGCTGGCTGAGGGAGAGTGTTTGTTTACATGGTGGCTGCCCCATGGCAGCTCACAGCAGCTCTCCTACCCCATTACCCACAGGATGAGTGCAGGTACACCAGACCTGTGGAAGCCCTGGATGCTCTGACAAGGCAGTAGGAAATGGGGTCTTTTTGTGAGTTACATGAAAAATGCCTGATATCTACAAGGTCTACAATAAAACTCGTTTTGAGTCTTTCACAGGCTCTCTGCCTGTGAATTTTCCTAATCAGACAGGAAAAACAGAAGCATCACACTAAATCCATTTCAGAGCTACCCATCTGAAATCCTATAAAACCCCTTAAAAAGATTAAATTAATACTCCCTATGAAATTTATCTGGCAGCACAGGACCCTGCTGCCCAGTTTATAGAGGTTATGAGTTATAACAAACTCCAGGTTATTCTTCTATTCCCAAGCATGAGAAAACACCAAAAGGCAAACCAAGAACAGAGGGAATCAGGGAGTGGTCCTGAGAAAGTGAAAGTTCTCCAATAATTTTACCCATAAATATATTACATTTAGGAAACTTTCCCCTTTTTTTCTTCTGTTTCCTTATTTTCTTTATTTTCTTCTCTTTTTGACTTGATGGAATTTTACTGAAGAACAGGGGAACATACCAAAATCCTACAGAAAGGTCTTTTCCTTTTTTCTCTTTTTATCTGTTAAATGTCACAAAGATTTTCCAGATCAATACAGCTAACCTGTGCTAATTAAGCTGTTAATGTGGGTGTTAAATGAGGCTTAGGCAAATAGTAAGAGCCTGTGTCCTGATGGATTTCACACTGTCTCTTACACCTCAAAGCCGTCACAAGGTTATAGCAATCTGATTATAGATTGACTGTAGAGCTCTCCATTATACTTAATACTTTCAAAACCATGCAATACTGACTGAGTGGAGATCATTAAAGAGTACCATCTGCTGTAGTTAACATGCAAAACAGCTTCTGAGAACCTACAGGATTTTGTCTGGACAGTATAGGGCAGGATTTTATTCACTTGGAAATTTAAGCTTCTTTAGTCCTTTTTTCAGAAAAGAAAAGTAGTGGAAATGGTGCAGCTTTTCCCAGTCACACTCTTTGAGTCTGGAACTGAGGGCTGAAAGTCCTTACCTCAGGAAGATGTCTGTCTTCAAGTTCTTATATAAGAACTATAAGTTCTTATATAAGTTCTATAAGTTCTTATATATTACAGTCAGCCTCAAAGTTTCTCGTTACTTACTGCAGCCCCTTCCAGTGGCTTAAACTTCTTCACAATTTGAGTGGGCTGGAGAATTTTTCTTTGTCTTCACCCTGGCCACAGATTCAGAAGACATCTGTAAAACAGGCTTGTTTTTCTCCCTAGCCCATACCCTCCTGAGAGTGTGGATGTACCAAAAGCTTTAGCATGGGGACATGTCTGCCAGAGACGGGGCAAAAAAGAAAGTAAAATCTGTGCTGGCTTATCAGTGCTGGTTATAAATCTGTGCCAAAGCTAAGTATTAGTCCACAGAAAGAAAAAAAAGAAAATAAAAAAAGAGAGTAATAATTTCAGAGTTATTATCTATTTGCCTCCAATAGCTATTGACACTGTCACTCCCATGAGAGTCTGCTGTTCAACTGCAGATGTCTGCATCTGGCTTTGCTGTTTAAATGCTATTAGGGGACAATGGAGACAAATTCACCCTTATGACTTTTTCTCTCCTCACAAAGTAGACATGTAAAATAAGTCAGATGACTCATGTCTTAGAATAAGCACTTGCTTGTTTGCAGGCAGCCTTTGGCTCCAAAAGGTGTCTAGGGTCTAGCTTACACATAAGCACTCAAGCCTCAGGTTTCTGAAATTAGTGAAATTAAACTCCTGCTGTGGATCTATTTACTATTGAAACAAATATCAGCTTTAAGATGGTATTTGTACAAACAGGCTCCCCTCCACTTTGTTGGTATCTGATGGCTTCATCGCCCACCCTAAGACTGCCTTTCTCAGGCTGTTGAAAAATACAGCCTTGGCTCCTGTGGGGTAGAGGACAGACAGTGCAGGAGCATCCTTGTCCACCCTAGAGAGTGGATTTTTCATCTCCAGAGAAATGAGACATCCTGACTTTTACATCACCCCTAAAACTTACTGAGAACTTTAAGGGAAACCAATGCATGTGATGCATAAAACCTAGTGAAACAATAATTCTAGGTTTCCAACTTTGCAAAAAGCCGAAGAAAAGTGATTACAATATCAAGTATTTGCCAACAGAAAAGAAAATCCCTTGTCCACACTCCTCATATGTTATGTGGCCTTGTCCTCAAATGCTGTCTAATCTCTCTTCCTTTTATTAAAAATTATGTTCTCTCCTTAGCTGCTTCAGCACCATTGCTAGGCAGGAGTTGGTACTGTCAGTTCTCCCTCTCTCCTAACACATCAGTACAATTTTTTATTTGCTGTTTCTGTCATTGCCAATAATTACATTATTTTTACTTGAAGAGCTCTTACACTTTTGCCGCTGCTGCCTGGATACTGTATCACACACAAAAAAATTCTACAAACGTAGCAGATTCATGGGGTGGGAGTCAGCTTAAGATTTAACCACAAAAAATTTGGTACCTTCTTGGGAGCTAAGCATTGCATCCAGCACAGTATTAATACAGTTAGTGGAGCCTCAAGGGCAAATCAGACAGCAGGCAGACTAGTTCTGGGTGAGGTGTGCCCCCCTCTAAGCACTCTTCCCTTACATGTGCACACTTTGGTTTGGCAGGAGCCCACCAGAATAATATAGCACAGGCTCACATGCACGTGCAAGCAGATGAAACAAAGGCAACCCTGTCTATTTTACAAAGCACTGGTATGCCTTATGATACTCTTTCTTCTCTAGTATCTAAATTAGTTGTAAAATCCCATCTGTGGATCTTCTCAAACACTGAACTGAGCAAAAATAAAATCCTTTTAAACTTTGCTAATTTGTATTTAGAACCTGCCACAGCCCTCATGTGGTACCAAGTATGTGATAATGACCCAGAAAGAGAAATGAGCAGGAATTATTCATGCTTTAGGTGAAGAATCCTCCTCCCTGTTCCCTTGCACTCCCTTGGATGGGAGGACTGTGATGCATCAGGATTGCACACCTGCACCCTAGTCATGGTCTTTATTAAACAAGTTCCACTTGTTTCTTACGGCAAACTTCTCTGCTTTAGTCCCCTAAATATCACCATGAGGAAACAACACTGTCCTAAAAGGGCAAAGGGAGAACAAAAAAAAATACAATATGATTCTGTGAGACCTTCGCTGAAGAAATTCAAAACCTGCCTAGACATGATCCTGTACAACCTGTTCTAGGTGCTGTAGCAGGGGGGAATTGGACTAGATGTTCTCCAGAAGCTGAAAGTCCATTTTAGCCATTCTATGAGTCTGTGATTTGTGTTCAGGGAAAGGATAAGGATCAGAAAATAACTCATAGCTAGATGTTAGGCTGTGAATGCACTAGTCTATGGAAACTATGCACTGAAGGACAATCAACTAAAATATATATCTATTCAGTATATAAAAAATTGTTCTGTCTAGGCAGCCTGCTGATTTACTCTGCAGCAATATGTTCGAGCCTTAACAATAGCATTGCATCTTGATTTATTGCACTATCCTTGTAAACAGCTTGTATCAAATCACAAATAAAGGTATGTTGCTCGTCAATAAAAAAGCCCAATTTCATTAAATAGAATTGAAACACATGGAAAGGGAGGGCGGGGAAGGAAAAAACTTTGTCCATACCTGGAAGTTATGATGGACTTGGAATGGTTCAGGTGAGAGGCTTATCAAGAGAGAAGTGTTGAACCTGTTCTGTCTCTGTGTGAAGCATTTCATAAAACTTAAGTACGTGACGTTGCTTATCAGCTTCAATCCCTTCTATTTTTTCTCTCATCAGGAGGCCAAGAGGACTTCATCCTTTCTTATGAACCTGTCACAAGACAGGAAAGTAAGTTTCATCTTCTTTTCTATCACTCTTCCTTATGTTTTTTGTTTCAGAGTTTGGGGGCCAGCAGAGCATTCAGCTTGCTCTGCCAGTCCCAGTCTCCCTGTGGCTTCCTGAGTATCTTTTTCTTGGATACTCAGTCCATTTTCATACAAATAAAAACCTGATGTTATGATATTCCTTGGAAGCTACCACTTCTTAACATTCCCAGGACTCTTCTCCCCAGTACGTTCTCATGGACTTTACTAGTACAGAAAATTCATCAGCCTACAAAATATTGATGTAAATTTTCTAGATTTACTGCAGTACTATTCCATGAAAAGCTTTTATCATTTTGCTTCTCATGTGATATGTGCCACTGTCCAAGGTAGACAGACGTATGGAAAGGCAACTTAAAATGGGAGCACATCCATCTGGTTTAATTAGGGGATGCACTCATATAACGTGAGGTGAAGAAAAGGCTACAATAGCCATTCCATACCTCATGGAAGAGTCCATCTGCAGGCTTTTGGGAGTGGCCTGGTTGAGCAATGGCAAATGTATCTGTGCTTCTACATAGCCATTTCATTTTGCATGGACCATCACAGAGCTCTGCAGTGGTACTCAATCCATTCCCTTTTTTCATGTCAATAAATAAAATACTCATCAATGAAATGTGCACCTAAGTTTTCACTTCAAACATAAAGATAACAGCTCTGGTTAGTGATATTTGGGTGCATTTACTTACTAATGTGGGTAGGATCATCAAAATGTGATCTTTTTGTTTTTCAGTTAATTACACCAGGCCGGTTATTATTCTGGGTCCTATGAAAGATCGGATCAACGATGATTTGATATCTGAGTTCCCTGATAAGTTTGGGTCATGTGTACCACGTAAGTATGATTTTACTCCTAGTTCTGCAGCTGAGTGAACAATATCCCTTGGTGCTACACATTAAGTAAATCTCTGTGAAAGCAGAATCCATGACCTATGCATTGTTGTGTTTCTCAAAAGTCATTTTTTCATCAGACAGAAAAGGCAAAAAGAAGGAATACATTTTTTAATTTATTTAAAAAAGGTTGCGAACATCTGAAGAAAATTCTGAAAAGTTTGAAATTCTGGTAAAATTTAAAATGTTTCAACTCAATTGCATAGCGTCCACCAATAAATATACAGAATAATCTGTGATTTGTGTGAGATATAGACTGTTGAATCAGAAAGCAATGTTAGAGGCTGAATTAAACAGAGTATTTATATCCTGGACTGCTAGAGCTTGCTGTTTATTTGAGGGCCTCTTGCAGTTATACTTCATTTTAAATGGTTAAAACTGCTAGAGATGAGAACAGAATCAGGCTTATAAGTAAGGCTAAATTGAGTTTATGAGATCACAATTCATTTTATCACCGTAATAACATTAAAATATGAAATGCATTTTATATTTGAGGTTTGTGTGTGATTCTGGTAAACCCTAATTTTATTTTAGCCTGTATTGATTAGAGGTAAACATCAGAAGGTATTACTACAAAAAGACTTTATTGTCATAGTTCTGTTGAAAACAATATGTAGTAGCCAGAGATCTGCTCTCAGATGTGAAGTGCCCTTAGTTAGAGCAGACCCAGCACTTCCCACTGAGCAAACCATGGCTGCATTTTTCACACTAAATGTTTTTGCAGACTTCTTCATCTTCTGTCTTTTGTTTCATGCAGATACCACACGGCCAAAGCGTGACTATGAAGTGGATGGGAGAGATTATCATTTTGTCATTTCAAGAGAACAAATGGAAAAAGATATCCAAGAGCACAAATTTATAGAAGCTGGGCAGTACAATGATAATTTGTATGGAACTAGTGTCCAGTCTGTGAGATTTGTGGCAGAAAGGGTAGGTTGACAGTAGTTTTGTTGCCAGTACAACATGATCTGCTTTGTTTCCACATTGTGTCTCAGACATGATTCTCTGCCAAAAATATAAAATAGCTGCAAAATGGCATCCTAATATTTATAGGTATTATAATGACTCCTCAAGTGGAGTCTGTGACTTTGAATGACACCATTCTTGGCACTGTCTGTATATGGATGTAGTGCCATGGTTTCAGGGTTCTAACACAGTGCCTCAAGTACTCCTCAAAAGAGCCTTTACTCTTCCCTCTGTAAGACAGGTGGATAAATGAAATCACTTTCACAGAGGCAAAAGAACGAACCACAGAAAGATTAAATTATTTGCCTCAGGTGACACAGGGAGTCTTTGATGTAAACAAGAGCTGAATTAATCATTAAGAATGTGGACATCCTATTGCTTTTATGAACTGATTTTTCTCATTTCAAGAAAATCATCCTACTCCTGCAAATATCATCCCAGTAAAAAACAAATCCCAAGTTTGTTCCCATATCACCAGTGTATATTTATACTGGCAAAGCAAAGGAAAGAACACAGCATAGCCGAGCACATGCCCTGGGCTCCCCCTTCCCTGGTGTGCCAGTAATGGCCCCATTCCAAGGCACTGCATAGCAGATTTGCTTCCTGTCTTTTGGCTGATCTGCAGCAAAGTCTGCAAAAATAAACACATGCTCATCTGTTTCCAACAGGGCAAGCACTGTATACTTGATGTGTCAGGAAATGCTATCAAACGACTACAAGTTGCACAACTCTATCCCATTGCTATCTTCATTAAGCCCAAATCATGGGAGCCTCTGATGTGAGTATAAACTTCTTCAAGCATTTTATTTTTTTTTATACAGCCTCAAGTGGCACCACACAGGTCTTCAGTCTACATTTTGCTTGTTCTCTAAAATTAGTAATAATGAGATGAAGTAGGGAGCGCCCTCAGAGCCTGTCATCCACTGTATCCTGCTATCTCAAGCAACAAGCCATAGCTTTGAACCTTTCAGACTGGCACACGTGGGATTATCTGCTGGACTGTGAAGGACTCCCTGCCAGTGCTTGATGTACTTGCTCCAACCTGTGCTACAAATTCACCAGGGACTCACTCACACAGCTTGGCTTGTCCCATGCATCCTCGGGTGTTCTTAGGGTTCAAAGTCTGGCCAGGGGCATAGACTAGGGGTTAAACCTGTGTCAGACTTGAGGTGTGATCCTCTTCACCAGCCCTTCATTTACCTGCAGCTCTGTAAGAGGATAGGCAAGGAGCCATGGGAGTGGAGAGGGGCAAACACAACACTTAGAACAATGAAGGAGAAGGCAGCAGCTCCATGCTGCCAAGGCTGTCCAAGGTGGCACATACTTTGGGGGATAAGATCAAAACTCAATGTAAGATCAGTAAGATAAAATTCAGCATGGACAAAGGAGAGAAAATTAAATGCATGAGTAAAAGCCAGGAATAATTTAGCTATAGCACTGCAGAAAAGCATCTGGCAGTTGGGCTGGATCACACAGGAATATGAATGGATGGGTAATGTGGTTGCAAAAAAAAGGAAATTGCCACTGTGGGCTGTATTCAGCCACATATCAGTGTTGTATAAGGACACAATAGACTGCTATTTTTTTTTTTACTGGGTATGGATGAGGCCTCAGCTGGAGTGCTGGCCTGATTCTGGGTTCCACCCTGTTGGTAGGGGAGGAGCAGGAATTATCTAGTGTCACAGAGAGAAGGCTGAGGAGGAAATATGGAATTGATACTCATCCTAAGTTAAAACTCAGGATAAAATACATGGTTATCAAAATGTTTTCCAAGAACACTTACAGTTATGCAAGAGCTATCAGCTTAATTTGCTGTGATAGGGGTGAAACTTCAAACTCTGTGCCAGTTCTGCTCAGTATTTTTACTGACAACATGGATGAGGGTACTGGGTCTTTCATTAGTAAATTTGCAGATGACACTAAACTGGGAGTGTGTGTCAATCTGCTGGAAGGTAGGAGGGCTCTGCAGAGGGATCTGGAATGGCTGGATGGATGGGCAGAGTCCAGTGGGATGAAGTTTAATAAATCCAAGTGCCAGGTCCTGCATTTTGGCCACAATAACCCCTTGCAATGTTAGAGGCTGGGGACAGTGTGGCTGGACAGTGCCCAGGCAAGAAGGGACCTGGGGGTGCTGGTCAGCATCCAACTGAACATGAGCCAGCAGTGTGCCCTGGTGGCCAAGAAGATGGAATCCTGGCCTGGATCAGGAATAGTGTGGCCAGCAGGAGCAGGGAGGTCATTCTTCCCCTGTACTCAGCACTGGTGAG
>JAOTQP010000001.1:82016685-82105101 GCA_026413545.1 Cichladusa arquata | reverse complement strand
AGGGAGCTGGGGGTGTTTAGCCTGGAGAAAAGGAGGCTCAGGGGGGACCCCATCACTCTGCAGCTGCCTGAAAGGAGGGGGAGCCAGGGGGGCGTCAACCTCTTCTCCCAGGTAACAAGTGACAGGACAAGAGGACATAGCCTAAAGTTGTGCCAGGTGAGATCCAGGCTGGACACCAGGAAGATTTTTTTTTTTTCCACAGAAAGGATGGTTAAGCATTGGATTGGATTGCCCAAGGGAGGTGATGGATTAGTGCTGTGGTTTAGTTGACAAGGTTATGATCAGTCAAAGCTTGGACTTGATGGTCTTAGAGGTCTTTTCCAACTTAAATGATTCTGTGTCTCTATCATTCTAAGGAAAATATTATGAAAATCACACGTTTTCTCATTTTTTTATCTATTTTCATATTTTTGTCTTAGTCCTAATGAGCAAAATTCACAAAACTGAGTTCAATCCTGACAGAAAATACATGGTCTTTAATTTCTATTATTTACAGTGTGTTAGTTTATTCGTAATTATTAATGATTTTTATTTATTTGTTGTTAACTATGCGTTTCTCATCAGACATTATATGCTGGAGTTTTGATATTATTTTTATTCACAAATGCTGTTTTTCTGCAGCTCACACAGCCTTGGAAGATTAAAATAACAAAAACAACTTCATCATAGTGTATTGCATTGTCCTATCTGCCTTTGTTGAGAAAATGTTGGTTGCAAAGCTGCTAAAAGAAAGTATTTGAACTAATCCCTCTTAGGCATTAGTTGCACGTATCACATATATCACATATATAGTTCATATCATTTCACCTATTACATTATATGGCTTTTTATAATAATCTTTTTTTATAGCACTACTGAACCTATAAGTACTTAATTTTCCTTTAATAGAAAAGATTGTTGTCAGGATATCAATGTCCCCCCACAGAGAAAGTAAACATCTGTTTTGCAAAGCATTTTTAAAGCAGCGGGAGACTGTTATCCTATGACAACATCATATTACAATTACTTTATTGCAGTCAGGCAAAATGAATGATGTGTAGCAAATTTATTATTTTTTAACTTTCTGCCAAACCTCCCTGTTCTTTATCCAATGACTTCCATCTGGAGTAATGCCTCAAAGGATGGCCAGGGCGTTCTGCCATTCGTCATTAATGATCTGTTGAATTACAGCTGGCTTCAAGAACAAATCAATTCTATATTTCAACTACTCAGAAATACAGTTTATGTGCAAGGTGCAGCAAATTTACATTGGTCTAAGCTGTTCTTCTAGTCATCAGGTTATATTCAAGTCCAGCATATTACTGAAGCAGTAATGAATCTGTTTTACACTGCAAGATGAGATGTGTAATGAAAGCAGAAGAATCTGTGTCATAATACTCATAAAACATCTTTAATCTGTGACCCTCAGCACACTATTAGCACTTCTTTCTCGTGGATGAGAAAAGGAAACAAAGCACTGATGATGTACCACAAAACTCACACCACCTAGCAGATCAATAGCAGAATCAGGAATTCCTTGTTGCCTAATCTAACCTCAAGACAACTTTATTCAGGAACAATTGGCTGGAAACATGAATGGACAGCCTCAGATCCATTTGCAAATTCTGGGATTGCACTATAAAATATATATTCACTATATATTTCAATATACGTATATTGCCAAAATGGGATCAAAACTAGATGGCAGGGCTGTGGAAAGAGCTAAGGTGTATTGACATCATCAATATTTCACACACACACACAAAAAGTGCAGGAAATCACTGATGGAGTGAGAAAAATAAAAATGCCCAAATAACAGTGCTTTGACTCAGATGAGTAGGTCTAACTGAGATTGCAAATCTCAGGGAGAAGTGATGGCGTACAATTTTAACTAATTGTCTAGAATGAACACTCGGCCTGCTAAACATTCAGACCTAAAAATTTATAAACTGCAAAATAAAAGCTATAGCACATCACTCAAAATCTCCTATTCCAATTGCACAGAGAGGCAGATTTACTGAATTCAACATGGGGTGAGGTAAACTGAACTTTTTCTTGATCAGCATTTCTTCTGTGTCCTGAGTATTTTACCCTGAGGACACCAGGCAGCAGAGGCAACATAAGTTCTGCCTCACAGTTGCCTATAAACCCCATCCAAATTCATTTAAAACACTAAAACAGGAAGATGCTGATGGCCCCCTTTTATGGTTCTAGAGCTACCTCACCCCAGCAGTCTTTGCAGCTTTGTCAAGCCACTGTTTATGTAACAGTCCTCTACAGAAAGCCAGTTTGTTTCCACTCTTGCAAGCATATTTATCCCAGATATACTTCCTGCTATAAGCAGTTTGGGGTTTTTTTAAGGATATCAATGTTATCAGCAAGTCTAACGCAAAGAAAATGCAGTGCTACATATGTACATATGAAATTAAACCCAATTTGCTTTCAAGCACCCTCTGTATCATAGCAGGAGTTCAAATGGACACATTTTCCAGACTTCTGAAGAAGTTCCTTCCACCCTTTGTACAACATGAGGATCCAAAATGGAAAGAGCTTTGAGAGCTTCTTATGCTCCAGGCAGAGGCTGAATGAAACCAGGACTCTCACATTTCTGAGCTATCTGCTAGGACTGCCTTTCCTCCAGAATTGATGCCCATGAGGCAGGGTGCCCCTCAAGTCTCTCCCAGTCCTCTGGCTTGCCTGTAGAAATTCCCTTTGCTGATGTCTCACATGGCACACTCTAGGCAGCCCTGTGGTTCCCAGGAGCACCAGGACAGCAGGTTGCAGCTCTGGAAGCAACAGGAAGGAGTGAACAGACAAGTCCTGGAAAATAAGGGGAATCACAAAGCTTCTTTGAATTATTTTAATTGTCTTAAAGACTTGCTTCCATGAAGGCCAAAAAGGAATAAAGAGGTTTTGCTTTTATATAATTTCAGCAACAGGAGAGGAAGAGCATGCTTATACCTATAGATGTAGATCATAAGAAATCATTAAGATAGTGCCTGAGAAAATGAAGAATTATCTACCATATCTACCTGCAGGATATTACTCATGAACACTGAGTCAGCCAAAATGTTGTCCAAATGAAAGATCCTATTGTGCATCCGGATAAAATCTGCAGTAACAAAATCTACTCTTTCTCCAAGAGGTGGCAAATGATCTTGTTGTGAAAGCAACTTCTTCAAGCAGTAAAATGTAATGTACATGGCTACTTATAAGGACTGTCCCAGCCTCTTTCTTCACATGTATCTTGAACACGAACTTCAGTCTGTCTCTGCCTAGTAGTGCATGGCAGTTTTGTGTACTTAATAGTGTTCAGAACCCTTTCCAGATGTTCAACTGTCTGACCTCCTGATGTTTGTGGATACTTGTATTAAAACACTCCTAATATTCTAGAGAAATATTTGAAAGCATTGCAAAATATGGCGACTTAAGTTTTGGCAGGATTCACTTTTCTGTTCCTTCCATCCTTTTTTTGTACCTTTAGTCCTTGAAAATTTTATCGTTTAACCTCATTCTTCACTTTCACTTGGCTCCTTAAAACAAGGCTACAGGCAAATATAAAGGTAAATTATTTTCCTGTCAAGTTAGTTCCTGTCACTTTGTTTTGGTGAAGGAACATCTTTCAAATATGAGTGCTTCTGCTACTCAGCATTTTTTATGTTACTCAGCATCAGGATACCACAATTTCCTATTCCACAGTTTCTTGTGCTCTTTGCAAAACAGTTGGTTCCCAGAGGACTGTTTCTATGCAGAAGTTAGTGTGAATACTAATAGGGAAGCTCTGCACTAAGAGTTATTAAATAAATGTATTTTGTAATGGTGACATAACTAGAAACAAATATATAGATCTATATGTGCAATTTCAGCTTCAGAATGGGAGTTAGAAACTTTCTAAATTGTTCTGTTGAGGGGGAGTGGGAGGAGATGAGCAAACAAAAGATGGAAATTATAGGAAAGAAAGACCAATCCTTTTCTCTCTTGAAGACTCAATGGATTCTCAAGTTCTCTTTTATATGAACATATTTTATGCAAAAAAAAAGTCCAAAAAAGGCTACTGTGAGGGAATCACACACCTTGGGAAAGGGGGCAGTGGGGAGGGATTGCACTGTACTTTCCATAACATTACTATTTCACTTTTCAGCATGTTTCATCCTAAACTTTTAAAGGTGATTTGCAAGCAAATATATGTAATGTGAATAAGCTTGAACAAAGAATGGTTTCAGTGGGAAGTTGAGAGCAGTGTGGGCCAAATCCTATGGTTTTCTTCCCTGCTGATATAGGCTGAGGTGCTCAGCATCTTGTAGAAATCCTCAGGGCTTCTTTGAATCCAGCTCTGGGTGAATCAGTCTTTTATAAGAAAAATATCCACAAGCAAGCTGCATACTGATATAATGGGAATTTTTCTCCTTGTAGCAATGCAGAAATAAATTCTATCTACCAACATTTGCTGCTAGTGCAGTAATGTTTTAAAAAAACTTTTCTCTTTAGATAGATAAAAAAGTACACAAAGTAATTTTGCAGAAAAGTACCATTAAAATCCTGAAAGAATTTAACATTTTGGTAGTAAGACCAATAAGTAAACCATATATTTATGGAATATTTCTTCTAAAAATATAAAGTAAATCTTAACTCTCACAGCAGTGGTGCAGCCAAGTGCCTGGTTTGTAAAGAGGGTGAGTGCTGTAGTTCAGGTCACTGGTACAATTTTCTATACAATCAGTTTTTCATTTCATTCTTCAGTAATAAGATTCAGCTAAAGCTAAACGGCAGATGCTTCTGCAACACAGTGAGAATTTGATTCCAGAGAGGTGTAAGTGCTAATACAGTTCGTTCAAACTATTTTTAGTACTAATCTGTGCACAATACAAATTTTCTGTGAAGTATCTTGTACTGTTTTCACCATGAAGTAAAATGTACTCCTGCTGTAAAATCTCAAGTTGGTGGCATAGTTTTTCCCTTATGCACATGGTTTGTCTCCAAATGTGATATTTTCCATTCCCTGACAACAGTTTAATGCTTTACATGACTCAACATGCACAAGGTGTCAAAAACATTAAAGAGCACTTGCTTTGTTGATTGGACACAAAGGCAACAAAAAGCAAATGTGTTGCAGCAGAAAGAAGCAAGTTAGCATTAAAGCATCCATACTACCTCAAATGCCAAACACTTATCTGGATTTTAAGAAGCATCTTGAACTCTTTACAGGTGAAAACTAAGAAGAAGCGTGTTGCATTAGAGTGTTACCCCATTCAGTTCATCATATAGCAGAAATTAAAACATTAAAATTACTTAATGCAGACAAGATATAAAAACAAAAGAGAAAAATGTGAAGCCACAATTAAAAATTATAGAGACATGAAAAAGAAACACTGAATTTATTGCCACTGGTATTAAAATCAAGAATCTGAAAATTAGTACAACCAATAAATTCCTCAATAAACTACTTATTTGAGGAAGTCCAAGAATAAGTAACAGAAGCACTGTGCTACTGTCGGTGGTAGCTTCCTCCTTCTCTACAGCTGCCAGTAATTCTTAAACATTTTATGTTTCAAAATTATTTGTTCTTTTCTTCATTCCATCTTCTCCTGTCCTGTTCTGTTCACTTTATTTATATAAAAAATACAGCTCATTAAATATTAAAAACAGTAACCTTTTGGTTCAAGCAGACTTTTATAAGTGTACAGATATATAAAACACAAGCAAGAGCTCTTCTTCTATTAGTAAGATAAGTGTACCTGTTACAAGCAAGCAGAGCAATTTCATCATAACCTGAACACTTGAGACATAGCTGGGAAGAGAAGGATTTTCAGGGTAATTGGATTTTAAATAGTGTGAAAGGTCTTCTGAGGAGAGTCCGTACTGAGCAAAGTCTCCTCTCTGGTAGAACAGAAATATAATTGTGAGAGACAGGCAGGGAGGCAGATTTGATGTTGCAAGGGACAAATTAGAAGTGGATAGGTAAAGTACTCATATATACTTTATCAAAGAGAAAGTTCTGCTAATTTAAACTTGTACATCTTGAGTCAACTTCTCTTTTCCTCTGGATTATCTTCAAAGATGCCAGTTCTGGCTTTCCATGAAACAAGAAGCCACTCTAAGAAAATCTCTATTTCCTGTAGACAGCCCTTTATCTTCTATGAACCTAACCATAAGCTGACTATCTGTCAATAATTCCACATTAAAAAAAATTAGTGTAAAATTAATTTTGCTAGCAAATTCTGGAACAGAAGTGGGTTCACTGTTAACTTTAACCAACTTTGCAACTCTTCCTAATTTTCTTTGACTTAAAAGAGAAGTTATAAAGGGCTGCAACATTTGCATTCTTAATTCCTTCTTCTGAAGTATTTTGGGTTCTTTTACTGTTGAGGAGAAAGCAACGTGCATAATGTGTGCATACAACTCGGCATCAAAGACAACACAAATAATAGAGTTTTATTATTTATTTAGAGGACTGGAATTTATAAAGTTTGAGTGCTTTTTTTCCAGATAAGAAAACAAAGATGACTAACAGGAGAAAATCAGACACTATTGGGAACAATTGAACCGTAGGCATGAAAGAAACAGAATTTTATAGAGATGAGGTGATAAATGCTAGGGTTTGTGTAATTTTGTTGGAAATGAGAAAAGCAACAAGTCACTATGCTTGCAGGAAAAAAATCAGAGGCAGAAATAATAATCTTCCATCCTGGAGAAGTGAGTAATGTTAGTGGACAGAGGAGATCCCACTCCAAAAATGTCAGGAGGCACCACTACTCACCTTGGCATCGCAGCCCAGGGCTGGGAATGCAGTTTGGAGCCAGGACTCGGTGGGAGAGGTAGAGCTGTCCCTGCTTTCACTAGGCTTCTGGGATGCAAGCCCACCAGTGCCAGCTCCAGCACCCATCACCTTCCAGCCACCTGCAGGTGCTGCAAACTTGAGTGTCCTGCTGGACGGTTCTCACTGACAGGCCCACTGCAGTCAGCTCAACAAAGGGCAAAAGGAAGAAATGTACCCGAACTATAGCAACTGTAAAAACATGACTGAAATATGGTCTTCAGGGATTGACATTATTGAGCAAACACACTGAGCAGCTCTTCCCTGGAATACATTTGTCTGAATGCAGCATATTTGGTGCAATATTCTGGTTCTGCAATGCCCAGGTTCTGAACAGCTTAAGATTTTATTTACAACGCATATTTCCATCCCTCTGACTGGGAAGATGACCAGATAACCTTGAAACCTCACCAGCACAGGAGTTCTGAGAGTTATGAACTCCCATTACTTCTTTCTACTGGCATACTGCCTAGAATGTCTTAATAATATTTTAAGGATTTGTACTAATTATTTCATTGAACGCAATTTCAGGAAACAGGAAAGGACTAGAAACTGCTGAAGGGAAAAGGAAGAGAGATAGAAAGACAACAGAGAGAAAAGAGAAACAGAAAATGAAGATATGAAAGGCAGAGGCAAATGGAGCAGAAAAAGAGCAGTCCTTGCTCTGATTATATTGCCCCAAAACTACCCATTACTATAACATTAGGGACTGAGCTGAGAACAAGTGAAGATAAAATCTAAAGATCCACTAATTCATTTGGCCAAAAGCAAAAACCTGCAATGTTTTGCCCTTCAGCTAGTGCCTTCACTGCTCTTTACAGTCAATGTACAGAAATAGGCACTTGGGGGCAGAGGGGATGATCATTTCATCCTAAAATAGATGGCTACAAATAGGTCAAGTGAATCACTTTTTGAAAATACCTACTTCTCTCAATTGACTCTGAAAGGAACCTGGGGTGACTTACACTCATACCAGAGAGCTGTAATTGTGTGAGATGATCCTACTCCCCAGCCACAATGCAAAGACAAGATGCTTCACTTCATCTTTACATGCATCTTTCATAAAGACAGTGGAAGTTCCTCTGTAAACTTTTATTGCAGCTCACAGTCTGGATTTTGGTTTCCTCCACCAAACAGATTTTAATAAGTATGTTTATTAGGTAATACAAAATAATATTTTCTGCAGTGACATACTAAATTGGAACCTGAAAAAGTTAGTATAATGCCTCCAAATAACATTACAAATATAACTACCAAATCTTCAACACATAATGAGTTTAATACAAGCACTACAAACACACACAGAATGTTTGTGATTGATACTGAGAGAGGATAAGGTTTGGGATCTTAACAGATCTGGAGGTATTTCCTATTTGACAGAAACCCTACCTACAACTTAAATATATTTTAGGGGCAGATGTGCTGCATGGTTGTGTCATATCCACTGTCATCTTCCTGTGCTGCAGAGCTGCTGGAGCCAGACTCGGGCACAGAGTCATGGGAAAGTCACAGTGCTGGGTGAACTTGACAATTGGTCCCTACCAGGGAGGTCACATTAGTGTTGGGCCGTACCAAAGGCATCTGTCTCTTGCAGGATTCAGATCTGGCAGCCCATTGACTCCAACCCCTAGGGCACAGATATCTCACCTTTCCCCAAGTGTCAGCTGCCAGCAAACTCTGTAAGAGCGAGATTGCTCTTGTACGATGACAGCATGAGGAACAAATCAAGGCCATTATATCTGGGCCAAAAAGAAGTCAGATTGACTTTTACACTGTAGCATTGTGGTGTAAAAAATATTCTGCCAATATTTGTCAGTATTTTAAAGACAAAGATCAAGTTTTTGCTTCATAAATTCCTGCAACAATGGCAGAATTTTAATTTGTCCTGGTCAGCTGAGATTTCCTGGAAGAACAGGAGGTATGGTTCAGATGTGCCAAAATCCTGTGAGGTTTTCCTCCATGCCTCAGTCAAGCAGAGAGCGTGGTTTAGTCTCCAAGGAGTGCTCAGGTGTAAAATGGTAACTTCTTGGGCAAAAAAGTGCTCTAAAATTCAAATGATAGCATGCTTATGGATATTTGTGCCTAGCAGAGACCTGACAGACCTTAATCATATGGAAAATATGATAGTGTGATGTATGATGGCCTTTCTGGTTGGCAGTTCCTCTCAGTGTTGAATTGCACACCTCCATCTGGCACAACAAAAATTGCCATCATCTGTTTGTCTCTGGGTGAGTGTCCCTTGCCTTTGTGACTGATGGCACAGAATAACAACAATGAAACAGACACCTAAAACAGATTGATCTGGCTTTTGCCTGCAGCAGTTAAAAAGCCAGCAGAGAGCTGTGAGCTCAGCCGCAGCGCAGTGAATCACAGTGAAACTCCCTGCCACTGAGGAGAGATGTGGTTTTTTTCCCATTTTGTGCTTGGCTGCTTTATGCACAGAAGCTTTCACCTGCATCTGGGTTTTGTCAAAAAACTACTGAAAAAAGATCCAAACAGTGACCAACAGAAATCAGCAAACTATACTGGCAATGAGCTAAGAGGAGCAAATGTACTCATACTGAGGGAAACATTAATAGTGAGGATGACACCATGCAGCTCACAACCATGCATTAGGCTGATGTCATGACTTTGAGAAAGAGGATCTCAGGTGAAAGCAGATGTCCTCTGCATGCAGTACATCCGAGTATGAAAATCCCTAGGTAACCTTTAAAGATTCACTGCCTTGCTGTAAACATCTGAAACATTCTTTGACAGGGTATGAGAGCAGTGGGAAGTGGCCACAGCCCCACCGCAGTCTGGGTCAGCCCTACTGGACAATGGATGTGAGCTGCCATTCATTACAATCAGTCTGGTTTCATTCTGTGCTGGGGGAATTCTTCCCTGGACAAAAATGGATGAAATAGTCTCTCCACCATAGTTTTCCCTTCTCATTGTTCCTTTTTTCTTCCTCTAGTCTTCATAATTGGCTCCCCTCAGGATACTCTGTACTCATTTTCTGTCCCTCATGTGCCTGTGTGCAGTTTTGGGCACCACAATATAAAAAAGATATTAAGCTAGTAGAGGGTATACAAAAGATGATGAAAGGTTTGGAGGGGAAGCCTTATGAGGAGCTGTTGAGGTCAGTTTGCTCAGCCTGGAGAAGAGGACTAATTGAGGAGAGACCCCATTGCAGTCTGCAGCTTCCTTGTGAGGGGAAGAGGAGGGGCTGGCCCTGATGCCTTCTCTGTGGTGACAGTGATAGGACTCCTAGGAATGGCCTGAAACTGTGTCAGGGGAGGTTTAGGTTGGGTATCAGGAAAAGGTTCTTCACCCAGAAAGGGGATGAGCACTGGAACAGGCTCTCCAGGGAAGTGGTCAGAGCACCAGCCTGGCAGAGTTCAAGAATTGTTTGGAAAATACTCTTGGGCACCTGGTGTGACTCTTGGGGTGTCCTGTACAGGGCCAGGAGTTGGACTCAGTGGTTCTGATGGATCCCTTCCAACTCACTGTATTCTATGATTCCATAATTCTATGACTCTGTCCTATCTTCCCACCTCAATTCCCCTTGCATTGAGATGCTGCTGCTTGCCCAGAATCCTGATGTTGCTCCCTTACCTCCTGGCATCACCCCAGGCTCTTCCCTTCTGCTTGCAGGGCAGAGGGGCTGGTGAGGGGAAAAAAAGAAGGCTCTGCCTGCCAAGGGCTGCAGGGAGGGTTAAAAGGCTGTTACCACCAAAACTACTGACCATCTCAGTGAAACAGAGCACTGACAGTGCCATTCTGCTACTAACTAATAACTTCAGCAAAGATCCCTCCAGGAGGCCTTCACATGGAAAATGCATTTTGTGAGTGCATGGCAGCAGGCAACCTAGCACCAGCATTCACCTCTCGCTCTAATTTTCCTTTTATAAACTCCACAACCATGGTCTAGTCTCCAGAATAACACTTTTCTCTATGTTGGGTGTTTTAATGCCCCAAGAGACAGGAAAATATGCTGTTGTTTGGCTTCTTTGCTGACACATTAACAAAACATGGATGACATCAAGGGGGATATTCTTTATCTGCTGTAGGAGAAGCCCCAAATAGTGCACAGGGCTATGCCTGGCATGAACTCTGGTACCAGTGAGGAAACTGCTCTGCAGCTAATCCACCCAGCAGTAGCATTTCATAAAGCAAATGTTGGGTTGGAGAGAGGAGCAAAGAAGGCACAGACCATAGTCACGATGTGCCAAAGGATTACCTGATCACACAGACAGGCTGGGTCTGGCTCTTCTAGCTAATTAATGAGAACAGATTAGAAGGCAAATACTATGGATTTCAAAGTGAAGATATCTACCAACTGCTAGCCACATACAACCAAAGTATTGTTAATTTGAGTGCTAAGGAAGAAAAACTTCTAAACTGGAATCTTCCATCTGGGAAGCTGCCTGAGACCTTTGCTTGATATAGCAATAGCATTTTTTATTCTGATTTTCAAGGAAGATAGAAGATGTTGTCCAGAGAAGCTGTGGATGCCCTATCCTTAGAAGTGTCTAAGGGCCTTTGAGAAACTTGCTCTAGTGGAAGGTGTCCCAGCTCATGGCAGGGGGGTTTGAACTGAATGATCTTTTAGGTTCCTTCCAATCCAAACCCTTCCGTGGTTCCATGATGTTATGATATGCTGTTGTAGTGTTTGTGTGGGGCTGTGAACCTCCCTAGGCCTCCCTATGACACCTGAACCCCATGGACAATATTAGACAATCACTCTGTAACCCTGATGCTCTCCTCATTACTGACCTTCCCTGCTCTCCTGATGTGCAGAATGATCAGCAAAGCTTGACTGACTTCTTTATCAGAGATGGACAGTGCGGGTTTGAAAAGGGGGAGTCACTCCTGCAACTTCAGTAAAGGAAACCTGCTACTATGGAGAATCTTCTGTAAGTGAGATCTGGTTTGGCTTAAATGCACAAACTCTCCAACTAAAGCTGAAGAGGTTTGCTCACAACCTCATTCTGAAAACATAATGCTAATATCATAAAAAGTTGTCTTCCCAAGCTGCTGCTTTTCCTCTTGATTGTCCTGTGTTTGTTCACACTTTGAATGCATAAAGGTACCTGAAAATAGAATACATATACCATTTTCAAATTAGTCTCCAAAGTCCAGTTAGCTTTAACTTCCATTTGAATAAATTATCAATCCTATTCAACTTTACAGTTTTAAGACGTCCTCATTCCTAATTCATGTCATTGCAACTTATGATGTTCTCCATAAGAAATTAATGCATCTAAATATGAATAGAAAAACATCCTTTCCAGAAAAATCCAAGTGTATTTGTTAAGTATCACTCTTACTCAATTCTTAAAAATGGTTACTTGCCTCACCTGAAAATTATTTCTATCCTCTTCAGTAAATGAAACACTTCTACTAATAAAAATCAACATAACAGGAATGATGGAGACTGTTGAAGAGGAACACATAAGATATATGGGCTCCGTTCTCACCTCAGCTGGAGCAAAGTAACCTTGGAACAGCCCTGTTGGAACCAGTGGGGTTGACTGGTATGACTGGGGTGCTTCTGCAGTCCACAGGCTTCCCCTGTCTGTGGCTGCACACATTTTGCAGGCAAGGGACAGTGAGCAGTGTCAGACTTTGCTCTGCCAGCCTCATGCTCCGCTGCTCATTTCCTGCAGCTAACAGCAAGCTGAAGAAACTCTCAGGGGAGACATTGCTCACAGTCAGTGGTGAAGGGCTGTGAGCCAAGCCAGCATCCTTAAAGAACTGTAGGATTCAATATCTGGATCAGGCTTTGGGTTTGCAGCCAGTAATTCACCTGCCTGCTCGTGGCACGTGGCTTAGTGGAATGCCTGCAAACTCAAGGGTAGGTAGCCATGCATGACTTGAGCAAGGTTCTTCTCAAGTTGGTCTATGTTGGATTTCTCACAGGCACAAAGTGAAACTCGAGCTGCAGTAGCTGCAGTTAAGTGGTTGCATAAATTAGGACTATTTTCAGACCCCATTCAATATTTTTACAACTCTTCACAATTTTGCACACATACAGACATACATATGCAGCCACTATCCACTTCAGAGGATTTAATAGCAGCTTTTTGTCTTGGGTACTGGCAAGATAATGACTATAATAATATAGAAATACCAATATAATTATAGGACAAAAAGTACGGATCTCTGTAGGCCTTTTTTTGTCAAACTTTCTTACAACCTTGCATGTTTTATTTGTGTTAAATGTGAACTTAATTAGTAATCAGAATTCTAGGTCTTTCCTTTCAGTTCTAGACCTCTGATACAAAATATTTTAATATTCCTCTTTTCTTTCTTTGCAGCATGCTAAATGAGGCATTGAAAATTCAACTTTATACTTGATAGGTCTTTCTTTAAAATATCTGGACAAGGCTATAATTATTTAAATTTTAATTTATAAGTATTTAAACTATTCAGAAATAAAAGAACTCAACCATAATTAAACATATTTTGACTAATAAAATACTTTAAAAGGTGATTTTTTTTTTTTGCCTGGATTTAAACAGATATAGTGGTAATTTGGGACGAGGGAATGGTTTGCTGTCAGGATCAAGTTTAAGGAGAACAAGCAGCTAAGGAAAGGAAAGAGGTAATGCCTTGCAGTCACCAATAAGCCTTGTGTTAGTCAGATGCACAACCTAGGAGAGGCAGGGCACCTGTCACAAAACCTGCAGGTCATTCCCATGCAAACCCAGAAATGAAGGACCACAATTAATAACAGTGCCAGTGTGCCTTGACCCAATGTGAGCAGCTGCTCACAGGCTGGAAATCACAGTGTGCTCATGCCTAAATTAGGATAAAAATATGTTCTAATATTGTAAACTTTTGTCATACTCCTTCCTTAGTCATCCACGCTGGAATGACGGGACAGAGCTCACAGCAGCTAAGCAACTCACTTGGAATACTCATGTGTTCAGAGAGGAAGATTAGGACTCTTTTAAGGGTAATTTTAAAATGCTTCCTGGTCAGGGAGCTGTGAGTGGAGACCTGGGGCTAGATACCATGACCATGGGCTGTTCCACCGTACCTGTGTGGAGAGAGGGTACAGCCCATGGGTGCAGCCAGGCAAGAAATGTCTAGCTCTAGTTAAGCACCAAAACAGGCTGTCTAGGGAGACACCTGGGTCTCCAGCAGGGAAGGTTTTTAAGAGTAGGCTGGAAGTCTGGAAGCCAGGCAACGTTTTAGGCACAGCAATACACAGGGGCAGGAGGCTGGAGAAGATGGCTTCTTAGCTTTCCTTAGAGCAGTATTTTTTTCTGAATATGTCACAGTGCTGGTGGTGCACAGGAAACATGAGTGGTATTGAACTTACACTTTGGCCACAACAACCCCCTGCAGTGTTACAGGCTGGGGATGGTGTGGCTGGACAGTGCCCAGGCAGAAAGGGACCTGGGGATGCTGGTCAGCAGCCAGCTGAACATGAGCCAGCAGTGTGCCCAGGTGACCAAGAACACCAAAGGCATCCTGGGCTGTATGAGGAATAGTGTGGCCAGCAGGAGCAGGGAGGTCATTCTTCCCCTGTACTCAGCACTGGTGAGGCCACACCCTGAGTGCTGTGTCCAGTTCTGTCCCCTCAGTTTAGGAAGGACATTGAGTGTGTCCAGAAGAGGGAACAAGGCTGGTGAGGGGCTTGGAACACAAACCCTGTGAGCAATGGCTGAGGGAGCTGGGGGTGTTCAGCCTGGAGAAAAGGAGACTCAGGGGTGACCTTACCACTCCCCACAGCTACCTGAAAGGTGGTTGTAGTCAGGTGGGGCTTGGTCTCTTTCACCAGGCAGCAACTGACAGAACGAGAGGACATGTGAGAGTCTTAAGCTGCTCCAAGGGAGATATAGGTTGGATATTAGGAAAAAGATTTTTTACAGAAAGAGTGATAAAGTACTGGAATTGTTTGCCCAGGGAGGTGGTGGAGTCACCATCCCTGGATGTGTTTAAAAAAAGATTGGATGGTGCCCATGGTTTAGTTGAGGTGTTGGGCTGGGTTGGACTCAATGATCTTGGAGGTTTCTTCCAACCTTGTGATTCTGTGATTCCCCTCCCCCAGGGCTCTGCAAATGCCAGGTAGTGCCATAGGTATGTGTTTGACAGCTAAAATGTTGGCACTCTGCCTCCTGTGACAGATAGGTGTCTGGTGGTGGCAACAGTGTGCCTGCAGCCTCTGGTCACAGAGTCAGAGAGTGCCAACACCACCCATCCCTGGAATATGCATTCTTCTTGGCCCTGCCTTTGGCAATGAGCATGTTGTATGTCCAGCCACATTACATGGAATGATGCACAATATCTGGTACTTGCACAGCACCATCCTGACTTCCTGACTTTCCTTCCAGACCTACAGTTCAATAATATTCTGATTTTGTTGCTGTATAGAAGAAGAGTAGTCTGATGGCCTGCCTTTTACACTGATTGTTTTAACAGAGATCTTAATGTACAGTTTCCCATTCATAAAACATTTCTATTATTTGTTAATGCTGACATTGCCATTGGAGTGATTAAAAAAAACAAAGTAAATAAAAGTGGTCCTTACTTGAAAGAATACATCAGGCAGAACGAGGAAAGTGGTAATAACATAAAGGCTTTGTTGAATTGATGTTGGAGCAGCGAATCCTTGAATAGACTGAATGGTGTTATGAAGATTCAAAATATTATGACAATCATTCTGTTATTAAACCAAAGCAATGCTACTACTTCACTTAGGGCTATAAAACAACTGGGCTGTTCAAGAAATGCCTGGACTTAGCACTCAGTGCTATGATCTAGTTAGCAAGGTGGTGATCAGTCAAAGTTTAGACTTGATGATTTTGGAGGTCTTTTTCAACTTAATAATTCTGTGATTCAGTCTTTTTTAGCTATGTAACTACTGCAACACAAAAAAAAAATAAAAGGCTTACCTGTCATAACTATTACTCCTGTTCATACAAATGACTTGAAAGCTGCTTGAATAGCAAAGTCAAAACACAAGACAAAAAATTTCTAATTACAAGATGCAGAGAAACAAAGACAAAAGATTTATCTTTCATCAAAATTAGCACATAAAGTTGTAGTTTCTCATTTATGCATATGCTTATTTGCACCTATCTGAAGTGGAGGTAAGAAGAGTGAAGAGATCATAAATCAAGGTTGCACCTGCACTTGAAAGAACATGTGGCCATTGCTGTAAACAAACTTCTCATCACTCTGTCCTCCCTCCCTCCCTCCCCTCTCTCCATTCCTCTCTTCCCACTCCTACATGACTCCACCTGGTTTACTCCCAGAGGCATGCTTGTTCATACCCTTGGGTCAGCCTCTCTCTCTAGAGGGATGAGGACAGCGGTGAGATCATGAGGATGAGAAATAGAAGTAAGAAAGAACCAACCTGGGTGAGCTCTTCACTGGGAGAGGAAGAAAACCCTGGAAAATATGCACTATATTTTGAATTCACCAACTGTGCAGGTCCCTGGCTAAGAAATAAGAAATAAGAAGGGAATGCAGTATGACAGCCCTTTAATTTCATCATGGAAAATGGACATCATGGTCCTCCCCCTTCTGCATCCTCTCTTCTAGGGGCACAGAATGGGCAGAGTGTGCACAGAGGAGTGCAACTAGCACAGTTTTATACCCTAGGGAAATCTACAACCTGAAAGTGTAATGCAAATTTCTACCTGTTTCAAAGTACTTCCTATTTTAAAGACTTGTTTATATTTTTACTTGTATTAACTTTTCTGCTATTCAAAGATCTTGAGGAAGACTTCTGAAAAATGTACCAGAAACAGATCTGAAAGGAAGAGGATGTTGTTAGCATTATAATATTGGTTAAGTGCCTGTAAGATGAAAATGTTAAGCTTGCCTAAGAATTTGCAGACAGAGTTTTAGTTCAGTCACCTAAAGTAGGTGTAGCTGCTGTGAAGTCCACCTGAACTTGTTTAGATAGCAATCTTTCCAATAAACAGAATTAGTATTATTACAAATTTAGCAGAACAACACATGGATTATATTAAACCCATTTATATAATCTACAAATAACTGACATAAATTTTAAAAGAAATCTTTATTAGCCTTCATTTTATAAAACTGCTTTCTCCATGGCATTATTCCAAATGAGATTTTTCCAAAGAGATTTTCTAAGCAGTGTTCCCAGCTATATGGTTACTTATATAGGTAGGTAGCTTTAAGCCATTTCTGGAAACACTTTTTTGCATATTGGACATCACCCAGAATGTTTTTCAGAAGCCAAGTAGGAGTTAGCGGTAGCAAGTTCATACTGTTGTGCACTTCATACAGTTCTGGTTTTTTTGCAGTATCATGTCCATAATTTGCTACATGCATCACCCATGGCATACTGTATGCAGTCCATTACCACATAATCATATGATCCAGTGCAAGGCATAAAATCAGATTTATGCTTTCCTAGTTGCCTTAGAAAATTTCTGTCATGTTCTAAGAAAAAATCTACACTGAATCTACACTGGAAAAAAATGCTAGAAGAAGCAAACTCTATTTATTATTGGTAATTTGGGCATCTATGGGCATATAAGGCAGTGAATGAGCTTGAGCTTGATTCATTGCAAGTAAACAGTGGTATTAATGCCTGAGCATCATGGGCAAGACAACTCATTTCTTGAAGTTATTAAGTCCTTCTGCTGAAACAGAAATGTTGCATCAAATAACAAAACACTAAAAAAAACATAATGTTACTGTCTTTGTTTCTGTATTTATTGGCACCCAATCAGCAGTCAGTACAGCCTCACCCATCTAAGACTACCAGCTGAGTCTGAGAGATACAGAGGTTCCTGAAGGACCTTCAGGCAGGAGTGCTGAGTGCTCAGACTATGGGACATCCTGGATTCCAGACCTGTCTGTGGATTCCTGATCTCTCAAGTCTATCTCAGTTAGCAGCCACCAGACTGGGGCCTTGTATTTTGTCCCAAGATAAAAATTTAGTGGAGAAAAGTGAAATGGGAAATAGTCTGAAGAAGTGTTTTGTACTACATAAGAATGAAATTACATTTAAAATTTTGAAGCTATTGGAAGAATTTTACCATTTTATTCTTTTACCAATTTCAGTCCATCTGTTGATCCAGTTGAGCATGCCTGTTGAAAGCCATTCTAGCAAGAATCTAAACTTTTTGATTGCTTCCTCCATGTTTCTAGGGAAATGAATAAACGTCTTACAGAGGAGCAAGCAAAGAAAACCTATGATCGAGCAATTAAATTAGAACAAGAATTTGGAGAATATTTCACAGGTATGTTTTTATTAGTACCATTTTTCCCCCAAGATATAGTCTTTTATTGCAAAACTACTGGATCAGCTCTGTCTTTGACCTAGAGTACCTATCAGCATAGTGTGCCCAGAGCAAGAACTTCTGGCTTGAGAGTATTGTTTACTTGAAATTCAAGAGCAGTTGAGGCCCTTGACTCCTCAAAAGTTTGATGTCCTGAAGGAGTATATATGCCAAGGGAAATTAAGGGACAAACCACTGTGCTATGTGTTACAGTTGCTTTACCTTCTGTCAGCTTGATCTTGTTAACCTCAGCAGCCAAGAGTGGGCTCATTATAAACAGATCAGAAAGGCTGTAAATCTGCTGCTGCCCACTGCTGAAGTATGTTCTAAATTGAAGGAAGTGTAAAGCTTGACCTCCAACAGTGGGAATCTCTTGTGCTGTCCTCCCCAGGACAGAACTGCTAGTCAGAACTAACCTGGCTCAGTGTTCTCAGTACGAGCAGTGGGATGGGTCTTTGTCATAAGCAGGTGCCATTGCTTTGAACTTAGTTGGCATCTGTAGGGGTACGACTTTTCCATAATCCACATCTCAGTATGCCAGTCTCCCTTTTCATTTCATGAGTATCTATGAGTGTGCTGAAGATCTGCTGACACTGGATGCTGTATCTATCAATTAAAAGAAATATTGGTATGTTTTTTCTACTGCAGCTATTGTCCAAGGAGATAGCTTAGAAGATATATATAATCAATGCAAACTTGTAATTGAAGAACAATCTGGGCCTTTCATCTGGATTCCTTCAAAGGAAAAATTATAAATTAGCCACTGCACCTCTGGTTACGACGGGAGAATATTTAGAAGAAAACTATAATATACTATTTGGAGGCTTTCCTGTCTTTGTTGCATTTATGTTCTTTGCAGTCAATGTGAATTTTGATGAATGTACAACACAAAGTGTTTGAAGCCATGAAGGACACTGATGGGTCAAAGGGTAGGAACAAAAAGACTTCTACCATATAAAGCAAATCTGTTGTGTGCTCAGAGCACGAGTTGTAGGTATAAACTTTTGACATGGAGACCCTCTGTCAAGGGGAGCTAAGCCACCTCCTGTGCCCACGCGGACATTTTGATCAATTTCAATGGCTGAGCTCAGTGTGTTGATTGCTTTAGAGAAGTTCCCAGCTCTTGAACCTCATAGAGGGCTTGATCCTGCAAGGCGCTCAGCACTTGACCCCCGTTCCTACACATGAGTAGCCTGTTGACTTGGAGTCACCTGTGACCCTTCCCTATGCCGTTCAGTCCCACCAGTTCCAGTAGGACTATTCACGTGCTCAAAGCTAAGCACAGGCTTAAGCATCTTTGCTAGATCAGGGCCACACGCACCTTGCAAAATCAAGCTCAGAGTATTTGGTCCACTTCCTACTGAGGTCACTGTTAGGACACTCTGTGACCTGACTGGGAGGTGGGTCCTGTTCCAAGCTTGTCATTGCACATTTGTAGTTGGTACACCTCGACTTTGGTAACTATGCACATCTTTTGATTTCTGAAACCAAGACAAGCATTTCTTTTTTTCCCCTTTGGAAGCACTATTGCATCAGGAACTACCAACAATAAGGTTTATTTTAAGGGTGTTCAGAGGTGGGAGAGGATGGAAGCATTTCACATCACACACACGTGCACACAAACACATTCCCATGCGGACACACACACGTATGAGGATTCACAGCACCTATGTCAACAAGGAGGGATACAACTGGGAAAAGCTTTAAAATTTTTGATTGTCTATTTTATCATTTATATTGATAGAAGGCACTTAAAGATGGAATAATTTATAAAAATAAAAATATATTGATGTATAGAAACTAATTTCTATAGGTAAAATGTTTTTGTGAAGATATTTTGTAAAGATTAATTAATTGAAAGATTAAATATTTACACCCTTGTGCGACTGTCAAATGTAAAGAGGACCATCAAGTTGCATTATACCTCTTCCATAACAGATTCTCTATTATTAATGACAAGCAAGATAATTCCTTAAATTGTAGTTGTCATCTTTCTTTTTCTTTCAATTTAATCCTCTCCCTTGCCTCTGTTTAATCATGATGAACTCCTGTGGAAAGATCTCTTGAACTCACTGCCCTGTAGGAATTTTCTGAACACAAAAGGATAATGCATCTTCGAGAGGGACAAGTATTCAGAAGCAAAATGTCAGTGCTTAAATGCAGTTAATAATTTCTCTTAGGAAGGAGGCACCCTTAATCTCCAAATGTTTTATGATTCCTCCTGTTTCCCTCAGGGAAATAACAAAAAGTATTTGATCTTTCCTCTCTTTTCAGGCAGGTCACCAACTAACTTGTATCTTCATTCATTTCACAGTCAGCAAGGGTCTTAAAAGCAAAAACTGAGGCAATAGACATTTGTGAGGGATTTGGGGAAAGTCTGTGGAATTGCAGTTTAGGGTGTATGGAAGGGGAGAAGGAGGTATTTTTTTTTCATTTCACATTGCCCTTCTTCTGTATAGTGATGTCATTCCTCAGTGACTTACAAGGGGACAACTGCAACAGATGCCATGACAGTAGAACTGAATTGCCTTTGCTGCTGCTGGACCATGTTCTCTATAAAACCCACACTCCTGCCTCTGCTGCACTGCAGGAGTGCCATGCTTATAGCTGGTGGCTACAGCAACCCTAATGCTTATGGATGTCTTAAGGGCAAATGCTGAATAGACTCCTTTGGCACTTGTTTGAAGCTCACACTTCTACACCCTGTCAAGCTGACAGGTCTACCCAGCCACTTTCCGCGGACAGCGTGACGAGCTGGGTGTTTGCAAAAGCCACCAGCAGTGACAGGGTTAAAAATACGGGCACTTTACTGGCTCTGAGCGGGCCTCTCACGCTTACTGCCCAACTATGTAACTCTGAGAAGTTCACACTTCTTTAACTATTTTTCCTGCCTGGTCAGCGCAGATTTATAAACAAGGGTTCCAGTTAAGTCTCCAGAAGAGCTTTGTAACCAGAAGGGCTATAAACTTTTATTTTGTTCTGTTTTGTTTTAAATATTAATTAATGAATGGTTTGATTTTGAATAATTCTGCAGAAGTCCACAGAGTGACCCCAGATCTTTAGAAGCCATGGATTTTTCCATGCTGGCAAAATACTATTGCCCCAGGTTGGGAAACAGCCCACCAGACCTGAAAAACCAAGTATCCTAAAGCAGGAACTTCATTCTAATTTTCAGCTCTGTTTTTAAGCAATCAATCACATCTGCTTCTTTGTTTCTTAGTTCAGCATGCAGCCTTTTATGGTACTATCCTACTAGTAACTGTTTTGCTTTGTCATGTGCTGTGCTTTAAGGTGAACAGTAACACTACGGCTGAGTACAATCAATTTTTCCATCAGTCCTTGGTTACTGTAGTAACATTATTTATTTTTCCCTGTCTGTTGTTCGTGCTTCCATTTTAGAGTTGACATTGCACTTCTTTTTTTTTTTTTTTTTTAAATAAACATATATTTAAAAACAATTCGTCAAGAGAATCAGTGAGAGGTCTTATTTCCCTTAGGACTTGTACTCCCATTTGTTTTGTGTGTTGATGTTTTGCGTTCCATGTTGCAGCATCCTCAGAGCTGCAGTCCATTTTTGCATTGCAGCTGTTCAGATCATACTGGGTGGTAGTGGGAGGAGGAAGAAAAGCATAAGACTCATGCAAAATTACATCTGGTGAAAAAGAAAAAGTCCAAACTCCCAACCCACAGCAATTGGCGCCTGACTCCATATTGGTGCTAACACAGCTTAGCATAATCAGATTCCTTTTCTGTCCATGTAAGACTTGGGAGCATCTAACCGTGAGATCAATGCAAATGCTGGACCCTTTAGGAAAAGTGCCAGATCACACCCCTGGTGCTATATCTCATGTTCTGGCACAGTGTGTAGCACCGTAGGGTCTAAGCAGAATCAAAAATTTCACAGCTATTTTGTCCACCCATGAATGATCACAATGACATCTTGCTAGCTTTCTGCAGATGTGCAATATTACAATTTAATTATTTTTCGTTGCCACAAACAAAAAACAAATCTTCCATGCACTGACTCATTGAGAGCTTGGTAACAGGGCTCAGTGGAATGGCACTTCTTCACTGGTGTTATGGTCTGACCATCAACCAGTGAAAGAGCCTCTTTCTTGCTTAATCCCCCTTCCTACACAGGTACCCTGTCCATGCTAGCGCTTTGTAATTTCTTTGGTAGTTAAGGCTGTTTCTAGATCAATATTCTGTGATGTAATTGTGTTTGTAGCTAGCATGGTTTGATGCTCCGGTGTGGACAGGGTCCTAGAAACCACGCAGTGAAAGTCAAGGATAAGAAATCTCTCCGTTGCACTGAAATTATAAATCCTCATCCTGGAGAGCAGTGTGGTACCTGAGCTAATAACCACTATGAGCCAGCAGCAGTGTCCTAGGTGTACAACATCCACCTACCTATTTACATTCGTTTTCTAAGGAGAAATTGTTGGCATTACACCTGCACTGTTACTCGCTCATCAGCACCCAGTCAAATTGTACTTTTGTTTTGGTTTTCTTATATTTTAATTTTTGTTTTTCAAATGATATCCCTGACCAGAGGATTGAGTGAAAACACATGAGGACATTTGTAGGAAAAACTGTGTTGAGGAAAAAGTATCAACCTCCTTTTCAGATGCAGATTTAAAGCCATAATATCTGCTGTGTTCACAGAAAGTGGTCTTTTATCTCAATATTTTTTTTAATCTTTTAATCTCAATATTTTCCCTCTTGAACATTTTGCCTCTCATGTTATGCATGTGGTTCACTGTGCAACTGCATTCAAGTGCACTGGCCCATTCCTTGGTGGAATAAACTTTTTTCTTTCCCATTAAAAATCCGGCATTTTGTTAGTTGGTTCAGAAATAAGAATGAGGTCATTATGCTAAAAAAAGAAGGTTTCCATTCTAGGACACAAATCAGCATCAAAGGTAACAGATAACATCTAAAATCTATCCAGCATATAGCTAGCCTAGATCTTCAGCCAGTGGAAATCACAGTTACTCCTCTGATTTCAATGGAGTCCATCCCATTTATATCACCTGAAGTTAAACATCCATCCTCCTCATCATACTGATTTTTTTACCTCTCTGTAAAACACCAAGGCCATCTGATTAAACAGCGGTTCAGCACTTTCCATCATTATTTACTGCTTATTTTACTGTAACACCCAGAGGGCCAAGTCATGGACCAAGATCCTTTTGAGGCCAGTGCTGTGAAATTGCTAACAAAAAGACACCCCAAGGGTCAAATGGATTTGCAGAAAGCTTCAGCTGCACTGAATCTCACCAAGAGCTATAGGAGCTACCACTTCATTGGCCCTTTTTGAGACTGTCTTTAAGGTGAAAAGCACGAGAGGCAGTCCATCATCTCTCACACACATTAGCAGCTTACCCCTTCTGGCCCTACAGCACAGACAACTTGCCCTGATGTAAAACAGCATTTCTGGGGACAGGAGCCAGCATCCTAGGCAAGATCTTTGGTGGGGGGCAAAAAAGCATTAAAGGTAAAAAATGTCAACACTGTTGGCTCTTAGTGGGATAGCAGCCTTTTAATTTCTGGATTTGTGCTCCTAAATTTGAATTGGCCAGTTTGAATTTCTGGGTGCAGCAGCCTGGATGCACCAAGCTGCTCCCTCCAGCACAATGTCGGGCGTGCGTCTCTTTAGCAGGATGTTTCTCAGTCCAGCTGTAGTGTGGGGTACTCAGAATCTGAACTGGAGTTTACAAAACACCCTGTCCAGCTTACACTCCTGTTATGTGTAAATACTCTGCGCATCCATTCCATTTGTGTAAAGAATAAAGCACACACAATTATAAAAATTGAGCTGTATATTTCATACTAGCTGTGTCCTTGCTTATTTATTCTAGTCCAAGCTCTCAGCTGTGGTTGAGTTGTAAATGCTTGATAGAGTGTTTATAAATATGTCATGAATTTTATTATAAAATATTAATATTAAAGCATTTTTACACTTTATAGCAAATGGTTTCTTCACAAGGCATAATTTGTCTTTTTTCCTTGGAGCAGAATAGTAAAAGAGAAATATTATGCTTTTATTTTGTCTTGAGATTATCACATCTATCACATAAGACAGATGCGAGTCTGGAATTAGGAGGATGGTTTCAAAAATCACTAAGAATAAGATGCCTTTTTCCTTCTTGCCTTTTTGTATTTCTTTTTGACTTCACATTGATATGGAAGTTGCCACCAAGAAGATTCACTCTGGTGAAGTACAGCCACTTTGTCCTTACCACAGTTCTGCTATGAATTCAGTATCATCAGCATCTTGGTGAATAATTACCAGAATATTTTTTATAAATAAATAATCATTCCATGTTTATGACATCACTGCACAGCCATGGGGAAAAGAACTGTAATAATTACATTATAGCTGCTTGTGAGCAGCTTAGTGGAGCATAAACTCACTTGTGCTATGGAATCCCAACAGCTCAAGAACCTTGGGGTTTGGCCATTCCAGAAATATCTTTGCAGATGGGCTGTGGGCTCCAGGGAGGCCATGTGAACATTGTCTGTCCCCAGCTGAGGCAGTAACATGATGGGGACACTGCTTTTGACACAGACAGTATTATCTGCAGTCTGCAGAGGACTGCAGAACCATATGGCTCTGGGAGCCACAACTGAGACCATAGGGAAAAAATTCCATCCACAGGATTTTACATGCATGATCACAAGGATGGTTAATCATATAAACATTCATTGTGATGCTTTAGATTTCTCCTGTAGATTCAAAAGAAGGAGAGAATTCAAACAATTGACATTGAGGAGGGTCTCTTATTAAAGTACTTTCTTCTTCATCCTCTCTCTAGGTCAATCTGAGCCAATTTCCCAGACTATACTCTGCAGAAGCAAGAGAAACTTAGAAAACAATCTTTATAAAATAGATTGAAGACAGAAAGTACTTAAAATTGTAGGAGGGCTAGATGGACTGTGATGATCAGTTCAGGCAGTGGTGGCAAACTTTGCCAGCCTTTTGCCTTGGCCAGGCACAGAGAATGTCCCTAATGGTCACATTTTCTCATTTGTCCCACTGCCTTTTAATGGTTCCTTCACACAGACGCCAAGTACCGGGACTCAGTTGTCCACTCACAACCTGTGGTTTAAAAAGACACTATCTCACAGTTTGGAAAACTATTTGGGACAAAAACTACAAGGTAGGTGAGCAGTACTTCTGCTGTACAGATAACTCCAAGTGCCAAATCCATCTTATGGAAGTCATTTCACCATGATTTTCAGAAGAATTTCAGGTGTCTATCTGGCATAAGCAAGTTGTTAACTTCACTATAATCAGAGCACTTTATAGCTGGCACAACACAAGGCAATGACACAAAAAGCACCTGTGGGAAAGCATGAAAATGATGATAAGTTCCTAAATATGTGGGCACAGAGCAGATCCTCTTCACCATGAGCAATCTTTATTATCAAAAATTCCATGCCTGGAAGTATTCAAGGCCAGGTTGGATAGGGCTCTGAACAACCTGGTCTAGTGGAAGGTGTCCCTGCCTATGGCAGGGGGATTGGAACTTGATGATCTTAAAGTCCTTCCCATTCCAAACCATTCCATGATTGTATGATCTTGGACAACTGGGGAAGACCTACCATAGCAGCCCAACCAGAGCAGGACTCACCAAAAGCACCAGTACAAATCCCATCACTGCAAGGAAGGTGACACCACAGCTGCAGAGCAGCTTGGGCTGACTGGTTGGGCATGTCACCAGTAAAAGAGCTGAAATGGTCTGCAGACCAATGTGGAAAGCTGTGGACAAAAGCACAGCACCCTGCTCAGTGGAGGAGGGCAGTTGTGGACAGCACCCACTGCTGCAGTCTCTTACTGATGGAGATGGATCCTGCCTGACCCAATGGAGAGCTGATGGTGCCAAATAGCCCAGGGAGGGGGAGCATGTGCCCAGAAGAAATAAGTAATTTTAGTCAGTGAAAAAACTGAATTGCTTGCTGCAGAAGCTCATTAACTACTGTCAACTTCTCATTAGTGCTTGATCTAAGCAGAACCAGGTGGTGGCAACCAGGGAAAATTAATTAGGTCTAACATATTATAACAGTGATAGGGTTGTTACAGCACCAGTAGGAGGCAATACACAGCTGGCCCCAGCATCATACCAACTGATTAACTGATGTCTCAGGGCAAGCAGCTAGCCTGAGGGCTTGCTCTGGAATGTATGGACAAAGAGCTTTCACTGCAGCCTCTTCTGGCTTCCCTTCCAACAGGGACTCACTGGCACTGCCAAAGACTTTGCCTTGCAGTAGAATAAAGGAATGCAATAGCTATAAATGGCAATTTGAAGCAAAACTGCAAAACTCTGGGATGGGCTTTAAATATGAAGAGAAGTATAAAATGCTGGGAATCTGGAGTAAAATCTATCCCTAACAGCTCATATGAAGTCCTAGTCTAAAGCAGAAACTCATTAGGGGCACCACCTTGGCCTGACTTACCAGCTCCAGAGGACTGTTCTGAGCAAAACTCAAGAAAACATTTTATTTAAGGTCTTCTTGCTTCTTCCTTTTTCCCAAGAAAGGATGTTGCCACTGTGCCATCTGCAGTTAAAACTGATCAGGGGCTGTCCATTACCTTCAAATCAAAGTGCAGGGTAAAATTGTACCAGTCATCACCATATGTAAGTACTGCAAGGGTCAAACTTATGTCAAACATCCATTTCTTTCTCTATTTTTTAACAAACAGTGTTTTGAACTGTCAGCCTGATGGTTCACACAACAAATCTGAAGGGTCTGAGGGCAAATGCTTGTCTTACACTCCTGTCATCTGAAATAGAGGTTTTGGACAGGAGTTGTACGATGCAGGAGTCACCAAAGCACCATTTTTCCTTTCCTTATGGTGTATTTATTGGCTGTACTCTGCTTGCCTGGATGTGATTTGCTGGGAGTCAGCTGCTCATTAGTGGCAATCCATATCCAGTAAAATATTAGGCAAATATTTTCTAAACTATGAACTCCTGATCTGTATATAATCCTTTTTTAACACCACTGGCATTTGCTGTAGGTAAGTATGCTCATCAGCTTACAATGAAATCTCACAGGCAGCATATCCTGAGCCTCTTTTCTCAACAGACACCACATCATCCTATTTTAGAGACACCAAATGAGAAGGAAAACACTATTCTGAGACTGTGTCTGCTAAACAGAGAAAAGCCCTGCTGATCCCCAACTCCAAGGGGATTGACAGAAGGCCCATTTCCAATTAAATGAGCTTAGATGTTTGCCTGAGTGTAGCCCATGGGGTAACTGGATTTGGGGAGCAGGTACAGTCTATGGATATGAGGCAAATGGATCATGCCTTACTCAGCTGGCTGGGTTTGGGGTGGAAAAAGGGGTGGTCATTTTGACAGCTATAGCAGGTAAGTGAGGCCATGGGCCAGAGACAGAGCTACTGGAGAGGTGTGGGAGTGGGAAGGTCTCACATTGTTCAGTGCCTGCTTCGCTCCATTAACCATCAGTTACAGATGGATGCTAACAGGTCCCTGTGCATAAAGTTACACAGGGCAAATACCCATTTCAATGCATTCAAGAACCTGGAGTAAAACACTGGGGACCAGGAATGCAGTAATTCGTAGTCCTTTAGAAGAAACCATTTGTTAATTGAACCTTTGCTCATGGAAACAAATCCCCAGTGGCCACAAATTTCTGCCATAAATACAGCAACTGCCTTCCTTTAAGCAAGAATTGAGGCACCACACAACAGTGAGTGCCTGAGAGAGACCCACACAGCCAAGGCATCATCTCACTGCCCACAAATGCATTCTGAAGGGCCCCTCCACACACGTGTCCCAACCCATCACCTTAAGGCAGCTCCACAGACTGCAGAGTAGCTGCAGACACATCAGGCTCAGACAGAGCATCCAGGGACACAAATCACTGACCTGAGCAGTCTGAGTGCCTCAGCATCAGAGGAGCTGCTGTGGCAAGTGCTGAGGCAGCAGTGCTGTTATGTCTCTTCCCTGGACTGCAAGCACTGCATTCTCACCTTCAAATCCTTGTGCAGAGCCCAGAAACCCTGCACTACTGGGACTCTGGTGCTATCACTTCAGATGTTAAACTTTTACAGGGCAGCCCTTCAAGGTCCCTCACATAGGTACTTAGACAGTCTGCACCCATCACAGTCCAGCCTAGGGCAAGGAATGCATATAGTGGATTTTCTATATAGCTGCCTTGAGATTCAGTGAGATGAAGGTAGAGTGCCCCTGAATTGCCCAGCCTGGCTGGAAAGCTTTAGGGTGGAAAGGGAAGCATACACACACCTAATTTCATGGAGAGTTTGGCCCTTGGCTGGAGCAGTGTCATTGAAGTGCTGGAGTTACAGGTTATTAGGAATTAATTCTCTTTAGAGCAGCTAGAGCTGTCTTCCCAAATTTTCCATAGAAAAATAGACAAAAATTTATACTGGCCTTCAGTGACACTTTCTACCCATTTGTTATATGACTAGGGAGTTCTCCATATGATGTGTGCCCACGGGGCAGGGAAGTAATAATGCCACCTCACACTAACACATTATCTGCACTTTCTCTGTTGTGAATGTAGGACCATGTAGGCAAGAAATAATTTTTCTTAGCTACAGCACCTTTACTGCTATTTTTTAGCCATTGGTGCAAGAAGTTCAGGCAGGGAATAGAAAAAAAAGATGAAAGAGTGATGTTTAACTGCAAAGGCCATAAGAAATACCTTATTTTGAGGAGGAGTATAAAAGATATAAGAAGAGAATATGTAGAAGCAGGTGACAGAGGAAGGGCTTGGCCATATACAAAGAGGGAGGAAGGAGATTTTGAAGCCAGCAGTCCATACTGATATCAAGAGACTTTAGTGAGGTAGGGGTTGGTCTCTTCTCCCAGGTACCAAGTAACAGGACAAGAGGAAATGGCCTCAAGTTGCACCAGGGGAGGCTTAGATCAGATATTAGGAAAAAATTTCTTCATTGAACGGGTCATCACGCATTGGAACAGGCCCCAGGATGTGGTAGAATCATCACCCCTGGAAGTATTAAGAAAAAGGAGTAGATGTGATACTCAGGGACATGGTTTGATGATGAACATGGTGTGCTGGGTTAATGGTTGGAAAGGCAGTGACCTGACCATGGTGATGGCACCATTTGCTACCAGGAAGGAAGGGTGATAATGAATAGCTGCACAACATCAAGTCCCTTATATGTTATATATCCAAACATCAGACAATGTTATGGAAACTGCAGGAAAAAAGAAGAGAAAAAGAGCCAACACATCTTGCCCAATTTTGGCCTATCCTACCATTCTTGACCTGGAAGGCTGAGAGTCCTTTGAAAATAATTCAGCCTCCATTTCACAGAAGCAAAGCTTACAGGCACTACATTAACACATTTAATTACATCAGGCCAGAATTTGGCCAAGACAGGGTGCTAAGCACATCTACTCTGTCTAACTGTCAAGAGACCTCCCTTCTTCACCAGCATGTAGTCTTTAGCAGCACTTTATGCTGTTTCCATGGGTTTGCAGTTAGAGTGGCAAAGTGGGTCTTGCTACATTAAAGTTGTCCTGATCAGTCAGGATGAAAGCAGAAGGGGAAAATTGTTACAAAAAGTCTAAGGGTTGGCAGGGCTATGAAAAGCTGACTTGACAGCAGGATCAAGGCTTCAATGAGACTTATCCTAAATCCACACCTTTCCCATAACTTACAGAATTGTATCTTTACTGACTGCAGATGCTGTTGGTCCTGGGACATGTGTAAGTACAAAATTACACAGAATTAAATAGGAGGAGGATGGGAATAACAAGGAGAAAGATAAAAGTTTTCTGCTCAGTTTGAATTTTCATGAGTTTAGCTGCATGCCAAAAAAAGATGCATAGTTGAATGTACTTGAACTTTCCATGAAGAAATAATGCCCCTAAAATGTCAACTCAAAAATATCATGTATTTTGACATTCAGGACTCAGAACAGATAATTTCAGGCTGACAGACCACAGCAAAGCCATTCTAGCTGGTGGTTACTTTTTTAAATATAAAAACAGCCTTAAAAATATGTCTTTTGGTCCAGCTAAGATACTCTGAGATAAGCCAGTGTCTAAGGAGAAGAAAAAAAAGTTTATTCCAGACAGTGTGACCAGCTTTGCTCAGACCCCTAAGAACCTTCCACAGTAGAGATGAATTTTATTATGTGATATGGGCACTCACTTGACAGAGAGAGATTTGTGAGCCATTAGTAAGAGACCATATCATGCACTTAAACAGATCAATTCCCATCCAACAGTGACAGAAGGAGATAAATTTAAAATGTGTTATACAGCAGGGACTATAGACTTTGACCATTACAATCATATAATGTGTATTAGACAAGTAAGCTGGAAGCAAGTATATCTGATACTGAAGGTTTTTTCTACTAATTGTATATTTTCAAAGAATCTATATTTATACCAGAAAACAATAAATTACACAGAACTCGAAACGAAGATACCTCAGATAAAAATGCTTGGATATGTTTCAAGCTGCAGGAAAACAGAGTTAAGGTGACAAAACAGAGGGACTCCTAGAAGCCAGCCATCCATGGTGATAGCCCATGTGAGACATGCAGAATGAATTTATGAGACAGCAAAGAACAGTCAGATTAAGAGAAGACATAAAGTAAAACAAAACCTGAAAAATAAGACTGGAGGTTAATTTGTTAGAAGCCAGCACAGTCAAAAGAGGCAGGGGTAGGAGTAGAGAATGAGGCTGCCTAGATATGTTTGAATGTTTGTCTAGGGGCTATTCTTCAAGGGCAACCAGAGGCTTGATGGGCTGAGAGGACTGGCACTCTTCCTCTAAAATATGCTGTGAATGCAATCAGTGCCTTGGAAACCTCCAGAGGACACCATACCTGCCCTGCTGTCTGGTAAACAGCACAAAAATTGTTTCAGAGCTATGCATCTTCACTTGCCCATTTTTTTCTCAGTAATCCAACAGGCCTTCCCACAGGCCTAATTCAACAGTATGCCTAATATCTAGCTACAGATAACACAGTCTGACCCACTTAAAAATGCAGCAGCCAAATCTCATTGTTTTGATTCTGCCTCTTCCCAACAGAGCCTCTGGCCTCCTACTAATTCTGCTATTTGACATTCACTATTTGCATATCCAGCCCAAAGCAAAAAATTTCTTCCAAAATGGGTAAAGGAGCTGTGCAAGAGATGCCAACCTTTATTTGAAATATTAATCCCTACCACTTCAATCACTGACAATGACCACTAGAACTAAGCATTAATCACAGATAGCTAAATCAATGGATTTGGGGATTTTTTTGTCCATGGTCAAAGCAAGCACCACAGGCCCAGTCTCTGCCCTGTCCCATGGCACAAACCCAGGTAGCCACCACAGAGCAATGGTGACTCTGTGAAGGCCTCTGGCCCAACAACTTATCTCAAGAGTCTTTAATACAAATCCCTTTTGTTGGTGAAGGAAACTCGGTGTACACCCCCTCATCCATCATTGCCTCTGAATTTAGCACTAAGTCTCCTTACATATGAGAGATATTTCTCCCTGCTCAGCAAAGATTACCCTTGGGATTTCCCCTCTCCGACTTAAAAACCCATAACTTAGAGTCTACACTGCAAAATGGTTCACATTTGCATAATGGCACTAACACTAGCAAATTTGCCTTCCCACACCAAATCCAGGCACGTTTTCTTGGCTGCTTTTCCTTACTCTTGTATTACTGTCATAATGAATAAGAAAAAATAATTGAGAAGACACCCTAAAAATCTTATTTCAAATTTTTCATCTGAAATCATGAAGTAGTAGTACCATAAATTTTGACCTCATTTTCCAGACATAAAGACTGGTAAAGAATGTAAAAGACAACATTATTGTAGTACTGTCAGTCAAGCCCTGTTGACTATGAGAGTGTGAGAGATGCTGATGGGATTTCAGAAACTTGAAAAAACTCTCAAAAAATGTCAGCAAGATGTTTTGAAAAAGAAGAAATTGAAGATGACAGGCATAAAAATCATAAAAATAAATATCTTGAAATATAAGGTGCCATTTTCCATCAGAAATCAAGTGAAGCTTAGTCTGCATGTGTTTTTTCTCACACCAGTACACTTTTACTGTTTCTCACTTGGTTTGCAAGTGTAATAGTAAGCTTTTGTTGTTTTCTGCCAAAAATTGCCTGGCAAGCTGCTTTTTCAGCTTGGGAATGCAGAAAAAAACTGTTGTTTACCTATCATACACTTTTAAGATTTTTGAAATTTTTCAACTGATAATAAAAAGTGTCAATCATATTTTTAGCTGAGGAAACATGGTCCTGACTGCATTCAGGTTATGTCTTCTGTCAGTTACTGCTCCCCATCGGTGACATATTAGTGCCAGAGCTGCAGGCATATTTCAAGTTCATTTAAGTTCACCAGTGAAGCTTAAGACTAAAAATGGTTGAAATTCTAGTTGCAGTCTAGAAATTCAGGAAATCCTTTTTTTTTTCCTAATTAAATAACTCATTAGTTTAAAGGCAATACCACTTTAAAAAAATCCAAATGCTCCAGTTTGGTATGTGAGTCCAAACTCAGTGGGCAGAAGAAAAACACCCTTCCAGCCATTCTTCATAGATTAATCCTGCCTGGACAATTCAAGGTGATTCTGTTGATGTTTCTCTCTTGCTTGCACTTAAAAACACCCAGTCCTAATAAAAAGTCACAAAACACTGGTCAGGTGTTTTCACTAGAAAACAGGAGAGAGAATGTATGGTATGTACAGAGAAGGTAGTGCCTGAAACTCTTCTAGAGGATTATTTGCACTGTACAATGGCATGCTGTGTAGTCCAGAAGAATCAATAAACTCAGTGAACAGGAGTCTGCTGGAACCTCTGGTAGCAATGAGAGGTTGCATGGTTCAGACTTTATCCAGGAGTGTGACAGCTGGTGTATGCAGAAATATGCACTCCCCTGATGAACCAGAATACAGTCAGAGGGATTTTGCAGATACCTGCCAGGCAGCCACATGAGCCAGTTTGACCCCATGGTTCTGAATATGCAGCTGGGCTTGGGACATCCAGACACTGCTGCAACCACTCAGCTTTGAGTAAGAGGCTAATAACTGCATGAGTGAGTACACAGGGTGAATTAGCAATCTGCTGTCACTCATTACAGTCTGATTCTGTTAACAACAAAACAGGTTATTCCTTAAAAGTAGCTGTGATCTGTGTCTCCTCCAAACACCTGCCCAACAGTGAAGATCACCAAAGTCCTGGGACTGTCCTTCTTTCAGCAGCAATGTCAGTTTAAGCAGTTGCCTCTCTCAGCCCCTTCGTTTTCTGCCTAGAAAATGCCATTTTGTGACTTTTTTTACATGAAAGGACTCTCTAGAATGGTTCACACCATGAGAAGAAGCTGAGGTAGACTTTATATGGTCTTCAGAGTGGCAAGGAGACCTATCTCTAGATTTAGATACCCCAGTGAACCAGAGCATCCAACATTTATGACTCATTTCCTTCCCTGCAACCCAGACACACACCCAAAACAATTTTTCTGCAGAAACAAAACATCTGCCCAGAACTTTGTGGATCTTGCCAAAAGCACTTAATTCGCTGTTGTGCTCCAAAAAGAATGAAGAATTATAAAACTACCCCTAGATGCCCATCTGCTCTTGAATCCCAGGAAAAGCAGTTCATCTACAGATGACTAACAAAAGCTCCTCTTTGGGGCTGAGTTGAGAATTGAGTCCCATTTGCTTTACCCGATCTTGCAGTTTGGCCAGAAAGACATCCTTCTGTCTACGATTCAAGGATAAAGGAAGCTGAGCTGACTTCTTGTAGATCTTCTTTTCCCTCTTTTCCTTCAGAAGATTAGACACATCCATTGGACCTGTGTTTTCCTGCCTGTGCAAGATTGAAGAGATAAGTCAAAACTCCAGCATCTACAGGTTTTTAAATTTATAGGCCACATGATTATGGGAGAAGAGGAAGCATCTAGTCAGAATAAGGAAAAGACATTATACCTATATAAGTCAACAACAATCATAAAACAGCTGATACAAGGAACTTACTAATGTTTTTTGAATGAAATTTCAATATTCCTTCTAACTTCCCAAATTTCATTGAATGACATTATACTTGCCAAGGCTGCCTGCTTTTAAAGTCCCAAAACCTAATAGTTAGCTCCCCCATAGGGAGAAAAATTATTTCAAATTAAAGAATGGGTCACAGTATGCATCTATAGCTTGATCTGAAAAGACATTTTTATGCAGCTTTTACACTGATACAAGTGCTCCTGTGATTTTAGACTCTTATATTCATGTAAGCCAGCAGACGTTTGTGGTCACTTGTTTTCCTAGGACCAGTGGGGCTCTTCATGCAACAGGGTATCTCTTACTGGGTGTTTTCACAAGACCAGGTTCAGTAACTTCATTTCCAGTGGCCTCAACAGCTTCTGGCATATCAAGGACTAGTTGTCTTTGCACTCAAGCTACTGTTTTAACCCATCTCTGCAGCAAAGATGTAATTGTGTCCTGCAGGAAATGCATCAAGTTTCACTTGGTAAGGATGACTCAAAATGCAAAACACAGGCACTTAGGAAAATAAACATGATTGCAGAAACACTTTATGCATCTTCATGAGTACCACTGCTTCAGAATTGTCTTCATTTCAGAAAGACATTCACATACAAATTTTCTTACTTATTGCAATTGCTATTTTTTAATTCACACAGGTCCTGGCCATTGAAAATTCATAGGCATCTTGTCATTGACGTTTTTGGAAGCAGAACTGACCTGCAGATAGACCCCCCAGTTACCAAACCATATTTAATATTAAATCAACAGAGATGTCTAAGGTGAAGGAGGAGGTGAGCACTGGTCTGCCCTGCCCAACCCTCCCTGGCTGTGCAGTTATCTGTCATCACTGCTTCACCACAAAACTAACAAGCAGCCTGAGGATGGAAAAGATTCAGTATCAGTGGTCCTAACCCATCACTGTGCCCAAAAATGTGTCAGGGTAGAATTTTATTAGTCTGCTGCTGAGCAGTATGGTCAGAAACAAGGATTTCTTAGGTTTATAGGGCTAATTTTAAAATGGATTAACACAATGTTTCCGGTATTCAGAAGCATTCAGGCTGTTGCTTTTGTTTGTTTGTTTCACCCAGCATCCAGAGGATGATATATCTCCTCTTGGGTGTTTTGGGAACCACTTCTTGTCTCTTGCCTCTGGACATCAATGAACTGATGTTGTTTCCAGCATGGAAAATTATTGCTTGCTATTGAAAAAGCCCTCTGCCTGACCTGCCTGCCTCCTCCCTGTGCTGCTGAAGGCTTAGAGGAGCTAAACCTTCAATCTTCTTAGGCAGATGATAAATTGAAACTCATAATGTCTTGATTCCATTCCGGCTTCTTGCTGTGTCTCAGGCTCCCCACTGATATGTGATATAGACAAAAACCAATCCAAAATTATTTCAGGCCTTATTCAGAAGGAAGCCTGAGTTTCAAATTCACAGTTGTGTAAGATTATGCTGAGTAAGGACAGACAGTGATTTCTTACCCTCCCTTGTCCTGTGTGCCAGACCATGTGCCACAGTGCAACACCCCTTGAATGGATACAAACCTAAGTTGCATTTGGTCTCACTACTATCCAGGGTTTTATCCAGCACAGAGCAGGTGGTTTCAAAACTGGCTGTCAAAAGCTTATTTTTCATCCTTCCATGGAGCCATTAACTTACAAAACTAACTTCTACAAAAGAATAGTCTCAGTCTTCAAACATCGAGCATGTCCTATTTAGTATTTATTGGCCAAGCCAACTCAACTGTAACAGATTTGAAATATAATTAATTCTCACCAGATGTAACAATTCTGTTTTCATCTCAGCATCATCCAAAAAGATAAGAGAATTTTGTCCTTGAAATATTCTGTCCTTGAAATATCAAAAAATATGAGCAAAAGCATATGCAAGCTGATTCAATCAATGATAATTCTTCTGATCAGTATAAGGGGTCACCTCGGCAAATGTGTGGAGTAGTTTTAGAAAGTAAAAACCTGATCTGAACAGCCAAATAGTTGATGCAATTGAAGATGAATTATTAAACAGGTTAACACTCACAATGATCAGTGAACTTGCAGAGATACAGACACTGAGCAAATACACAGTCTGTATACTTTGGGATGCAGAGCAGAACAAAACAAAATGAGATCTTGGGGGAAATTCTCAAGAGCTGAGTCAGCTGGAAATTTCCTGCAACTTTCTCTCAAAAATATTTTTTTTCCCAATGAAAATACACAAAGGGGAAAAATAGAAAAGAAAGGTGGGAGAATGTAATATTACCCTGCTGTGACTTTTTTCTTTATTTGCCAAAGTCCTTATGGAAAAATTCATGAGAACCATTCACACTGAGACTGACAGATGATTCACATCTTACTCTACTGAACTAGTTGGGTGCTCATGCAAATTGTACACTTTGGCTTTCGTGCTCTTTTCCATTTGCTGCACTGCATTAAGGGAAGCCAAGGTATGCAAGTGCAAAGGCTTCCAAGCTTGGAAGAGCAATGGATATTGCTGTTCCTGTTGGCTGGTGAGCAGGGTGACCAAGACAAAGGTTTCTGCAGCCTCTCAGCATCTCCTCCCAGGGTGCCCTTGAGGGTCCATGACTGGGGGGCCAAGGTGTTTTCTGCACTCAGTTTTCACAGCATGTTGAACACCACCCCTAAGGCTACACATTTATCCAAGTTTGGAAACAAACATGCATACCCAGTATGCACAGTGTGCTGCAGGCTGCAGCGCTGGAATGATGGGATGTGGGACAAGGAAGCAATGGTAAGGAAGAGAGACAGACCTCCTCCAAAAAAGCTATCTTCCCATCATGAGGCATCAATTTCATTTCCATTGTCCAAAGTACTGAAGAGAGACTGAAGTGAGTGGAGAAGGAGGAGCTACCTGGTCAAACCTGGGCTCCAGCTGCCCACGAACTGCCACAGTCTCTCTGAGAATGAGATGAACCCTTCAAGGTCCTTTCCAACTCAAACTGTTTGGTGATGAGGATGATGATGATGACACCTTGAACCCAGACACAGTCAGGGATGATAAGGCAATGAGTACAATTTCTTGCTATCCCAGAAGCCATTTACAACCATGGGAGAAGGACTGAATTAAGATTTTTACAAGACACAATATCCTTATTTCATAGCAGTAACAGCCTCACTACTGCTCTGTTTTTACTGTTGAGCACCTTTGTGCTTTCTCAGGTACTGAAGTGAACCTTGCAGGACTATTGCTCATGTGCATGCGTATAACCAGTAGCAATCAATGCTTGCCAGAGGTATCTGATAGGAAGGTTGCAACTATTTTCCAATATTAATCTTCTAGGTGCTGTAGTGCTTCTAGGTGCTGTAATTTCTATCGATCACTACCTCATTAGCAGAAGGCAAGCCACGAGATGAGCAAAGGCTTGTAACTAGGAAATGGGGGCTTGTGTAAGCTGGGTTATCTATCTGTAATTCTGCTGCACATCCGAGAGATGCTGATCCTTCACAGAAATACTTCCAATATTTGTACCTCTCATTGCAACATATAGTTTATTATACATGTGAAAGCTCAAAATGCTATAAGTAAAGCAATGTGACATTTTTGTTCTCAAATGTGATTTCTGTAATTTAATACTGTGCTTACTGACTTTTAAAACCTTTCTTACACAGGTAACATTTGTGCATTTAATTCCATGTCACTGATTTTATTTTTGAAACATATCATAACTTGCCTATCTTCCCTTGGGTCTTGCCCTTTGCCACTACCTACCACTGTGTGGCCATCAATTTGGTTGTATTTTGTTTCCAAGATGGAGTTTTAGGTGGCATTAGGGCACTTGGTAACATTGTCTGTGCTTTATTTCCTCCACCTCCTCGCTATAAAATGATGACAGCAATACTAACTTTCCTCACCTCTTTAGTTTTCTTAGCTAAGTGCACAAACACTGTGAAGCAGAGATAGACCTTTAGCACATGTTTTCGTAGCTCCAAGCAGATGCAGTTGTGATCTCTGCTGGGCCCAGGAGATTCCAGTGTTACAGAAATTATAATGGTAATGCACTGCCTGTGGGAGTGTTATCTCTCACTGAGAGAGAAAAGGCTTATGAAAACTGGCTGAATTATTGTTGCTTTCTTTGCATGTTGCAGCCCTGCCTCTATGCTTCATATAAATGCAGTGGCAAAGGAATATACCCAGGCAGAAGTAACTGTAAATTGCACTGACTTATTAACCTCAGATCTGCATCTATGCTTATCTGCTCAACATTTGTCATTCCTAGAGGCTTTTTAGGGGACCTGCTCCTCTCAAAGCAATTCCCACCAGTCCATCTCTGATTAAACCCATGCTGCTCCACTCCTGTGAAGCAGGGAAATTGGTGATAGCAGGGAAGCAACAAGAGGAAATTTCAGCTGTATAGTGAGTTTCTTTGAGTTGATTCAATTTCCAGGGTAATATTGTAGATCAATTGCTTGATTTATTTAAACAGTGGGTTGGATAAAGTAGTGGAAAATGTATCAGAAAAGAATTCTGTTCCTGGATGATAGACTAGGGAAATGATGAAGCTTGCTTGAACTCTGACTCTTTCTGTTAATTTTCTTATCTTCTTCTTATCTAAGTGGAGCACTATTGCTACACTTCTTCAGATGAAGACTAAGAACGAAGAATGTGTAAGAAGCAGTGAAACCTCTTTTTACTCTAACAATAAAAGCTTTCTAGTGAGCAACCTGGGAAAAAAGGAGAGCTTCTGAGAGTGACATGAACAATAATAAGATTGTATCTGCTGGTCTTATCCAGCACATCAACCTAGTTCTGATTTTCCTGGCTGAATGGAGTTATTCCTGATTTAATTCCAGCATAACTAAAATGGCTCAGAAATAAAGGTGAATATTTTTTTTACCTGCTCAGAATCCATATGCCTTTTTTAATATAATTGTTCATACTTGGTAATATACATAAAAACAGTGAGGGTAGTCCAGACTGGACTCTATTTAAAACAAAAATATTGGTATTCTTACACTGATAACTTTGTCTGGTGGTACAAATTAAGTCCTCTTTTCAGAGTCTGATAAGCTGCTCCACATGAGCAGGAAGAACAAAGGTTTCCAAAGCAGACTAATGCTGTGAAAATTGACCTACGCTGCTCCTCAGCTGAAGACCAGTGAGGTCACTTGGGTGACTTTGCCTGTATGGTGACAGCCCCACTCCAGTAGTAGCTCCAGAGAAGTACAAGGGCCAAGTGCGATCCCAGATCCCTGATGTATTCCACAGTGCCCCTCTGGGACAAAGGGAATGGTTGGTTTACAAATCATGGAATAGTTTGGTTTGGAATTAAATTCCAGTCTTCCTACCATGGGCAGGGATCTTCAACTAGACCAGGTTGCTCAGAGCCCCATGCGACCCGGCTCTGAATGCTTCTAGGGATGGATCATCCACAGCTTCGCTGAGTAAACTGTGGCAATGTCTCACCCATCTTTCTTTTAAGCCCCATTTAGGTTCAGCAAGCTGCTAAAAGGCCTTCTCAGAGCCTCCTGTTCTCCTGATGCTGAGCAATCTCAGACCTCTCAGCCTTTCCTCAGAGAAGAGGTGCTCCATCCCTCTGATCACTTTTGTGGTCCTGCCCTGGACCCACTCCTGGACCCAGATCCATGTCTTTCCCATACTAAGGAAATGGGACCTTATTCACCTAGCTAAAGCTTAACTCAGCTCGGACATATTGTTTAGGCACACATTCAGCTGCAAACACACGTTAGGGGTTTGCAGCAGTGCAACCAAAGAACTTGTAACTGCTGCCAAGGAGTCCTGGAGTGAAGAAGGCAGCTAATCCAAAGCAAACCTTTCTTCCCTTCAGGTACCAGAGAAGAGACAGGTTAAAAGGGGCAGGCCATAAGTTTTCACTTCTCTCTGAGATGAGGTCCTGTAAATTAGAGTTTGTCCTCTTACAATCATGGAGCATGGCAAAAAATTTTACCCAGACAGCTCTGCAGTGCTTCTCACGTGTGGGTGGTAAAGGAAGTTCCTGCTCCCAGCATGAGCTCAGAATGACAACTACAGTTCTCAACCTTCAGTTTGTGGATGAGAAGTGTAGGTGACAATAAGCAGAATTTCCTGTCAACCCCTTGTATAAGGACATTTCCTTAAATAGGATTTCTTTTCAGTAATAAAAGGTTCCTCAGAAAGCTGACTGCTTTTGTTCGAAGATACTTTTGAATATCACCAAAGCTGTAAGGAAAAATGCCTTGAGGGCAGAAAAGTCCAATATTTTCTGATCTAGCAAGCAGAAGCAATTCTGTTCTTACAGATCTTACAGGCTCTTCCAGGAGATGCACTAGGATATGTAAAAAGGCAATGAACATAAGTTGCATCACAAAAATCCCCAATTAGATATATGAATTATTTTTAGCACAAGGGTAGCAAAACACTGTAACTGAGACACAAATAAGACTGGATTTGACAAAGCTACCTGCTCCTCAGGGACTCTTTTTTGAGTAGGAGGTCAAATCATATGACATCCAGAGCTCTCTTCCCATCTAAATTATTCCATGATCCTGTGACTCTTAAAGTCACATACATTAAAGTTATGGGCTCAGTTTATTTTTCTTACAGCAGTGTAACGTGAGGTTCTGTTTCCTGTTTTGCCACTCAAAATTTGAAATTTTTAGCTACCTTTTGCAAGGAACTGTAAAAGCACCTACTTAATCTCTATTGGAGCGCTACCAACTATTTATGTGCATCATTACAGGACAGTTCTATTCTGTATTGCTGTGTAAAGCCTGGGGAAATACATTTTTCCACCCTGAATTACTCCTATTTTAAATAGAGAAAGATAATAAGGAAGAGCCAAAGTAAATTCTCTGTAATATGCAGTGTGCAAATGGGGCTACAATCTCAATGTATACTGTCAGACAAGAACCAGTCCTCTCTGCTTGGCAGCAGAGGAGGACCTGAATCACCCAGTGCACCTCAAGGAGCCAACACAGCTGCCTGTTGTGGTTTTTAAAGCCTCAGGTTGCCCAGAACAAGACTATCAGCCTTAGAGTGGGACTTTAGTAAGACTAGTTCCTAGACAATGGGCAAAAAGAGCAGATAAGGGATGGACCTGGATCCCCATCCATTGTACTGCATTTATTTTTCTGGCAACCAAGTGAGGATTGGGAACACTGAATTGTATCCAGATTGTCTATGTTGGTTTCTAAGATTTAGATGGAGTTTATTTCCTAAACCCAAGAGCGCTTCTTAAACAAATGGCTGCCTGGAGCCCTTTTGACTTGTACTGCACATAAAAATCTAATGGCACCCTGGTGTTGATGCAGTTCTCATTAAGCACCTGAAGACACCTAATCAGCTAAGTGGGAACCTCCCACCAGAATTCTGCAGCTTCTCAGAGAAAGAAGTGAGCACCTGAGGTACTTCATCCATTTGGTGGATCCAAAGAACTCTTGATGCACTTGAGCTGCATTGGCCAAAGGATGTCACCTCTCCCATAGCAGCTGAAGGACAAAAATCATTTATGAGGTTTGAACTTCCAACAAATCAAAGACATGCTGGAGAAAACAAGTCCTTTTATAAACACATTCAATTGTGCATTATCAACTACAATACTAAATAAAAAGAATGAGAAGAAGATTTGTACCTATTAACTGTGAAAATTATTTATGCAAACACTTCTTTGCTTTATTGTCTTGTTATGAAAAATTCAGCTAAATAAGGAGAAATCTGTTCCTTGCAGCTTAGCTTCCTTCAGGAAGCACTTAGAATGGGTCAGGGTATTCCTCAGTGTTTATTCTAGCAAAAACATAGTTCTGCAGGTGTATGGAATTGTATAACTTAGTGGTACTAACTCAGACAACTGTGGTAAAATTTTACTATGGAATATTTCTGATTAATAAGTAAATCATATTGATTTTAAATTATATAATTAGAAGACTTTTAATATCACTTTGGGAATTTAGGACTGGGCTGAGCAACAGCAAAATATGACTCTGGCACTCCACCACTACTCCATCTGAAAATAGTAAAAAATGTTGCCTTTGGCTTTCCAGGGAACAGAGCAGGTTCAGAATATTGTCACATGCTACTCTCCTCCTTCACAACACAGAAAACCCAACTTCTTATCAGCTTCTGGCAAAGAGAAGATTCAAATCATAATGGTCAGGAATCAATTCAGGGAAATGCTCCAGCCCTAACTTATGCTTGCTTCCACAAACAGACTTTTGAAAGGATTGGTGAACTTTCTGACCAGTAATGTTTAACAGGTAGTAAGATAAAGACAGTCAAATCTCTTCCTCCAGGCTATTTGTCCTGGAAGCAGGAAAAAAGACTCTTCTCACTCATCACTGCACAGCTGACACATTAAGGATATCTTCCACTATTTAGAAGCATCATCTACTGCTAGGTTTGATGAACTAGTAAAGGATTCAAATGTATTCTCTCGTTCATCAGCATATGGTAAGTGGTGCAAGAATTTTTCTGTACTGCTAGGTAAGAAAAATTATGAAAACAATGCAAACTTACCAGGAAAGACATCCCTGGTGTCATCTCCTAAGGGAAAGACCCTCATTTTGCCCTGATAATGCAAAAATTTTTCTTATCTCTTGTAAACAGAGATTGCAGAGATGCTTGCTGGCAGCACAGAGGAAAGCATTGCAATCACCTGTGTCATTCAGAAGCAAAAAAATGTCTGACTGGCAGCAAAGGAAGTTTTCTTTGTCTAGTAATGAAACCTTCTGCCATGACATTTTCAGTAAGTTGCTATATTATGAAAGTAAAAATTAGTTTCTAGTCATTGTTAACACAATAGCACACCTTGTATTTTGCTTTACAAACTGCCAATTACATGATTCACGAGGAATTGTTGTATATTGCAGTGTCTTTCCATTCTGTATAAAATAGACTTTTATTCAGTGCTTCTTTCCAGATTCCACATGTTGTGACTGTGTCTGCCATCAGATCACAGGATCACAGAATCATTAAAGCTGGAAAAGACCCCCGAGATCACCAAGTCCAACCTTTGGCCAATCACCACTGTATCAACTAGACCACTGCACTAAATGGCACATCCACTCATTTCTTCAACATCTTCAGGGATGGTGACTCTACCACCTCCTTGGAGAGTGCAATCCAATGTTTAACAACTGGTTCCATGAAAAAATTCCTGCTGATATCCAGCATATCTAGCAGATATTCCCCACCACTATGTAATGACTTATAAACTCTCTGGTTTTTTGTGTACTGAAATGCACTTATAATTTGAACAAAATTTGAAATTTCATTGTCTCAGCAACTTGTGCAACAGAATAGACCAGTTGCACAAGGTCCTTGACCTCCTCTGGGAACATGAAGATTTCCACACACACTATTAGCACCTTTTTGCCTCTGAGCAATCTGGGCAGTACAAGACTTTGAGCTGAACCTAGTTTGCCTAAAGGAGATTGGGGCAGAAGTTTAAATGCTCAGATGGAAAAAAAAAAAAAAAAAAAAAAAAGAAAGAAAAAAGAAAGTGACATTTAAATCAACTCCTTAGAGCAAAATTTAGGACTCCTCATTAAAAGAAAACCACAAAATTTCACAAAAGCTCTATACCATGGGAAACGTCATAAAAGTGCTCTGGCAGGTCAATATCTGCAGTGAAATCCACACTGAATCACATCATTAGTATGTTAACACTGTTTACAGTTTTCACACCACGGTAACTTCTTCTCAGGAGAGCAGTGGGGAATTTCCATCAAAATATTTTTGATTAAGAAAAGAATCAGTTTCTGTATAATCTAAGTTTTTGGTGAGATTTTCTTTTCTCACTGAGACCACTAATGTTGAACAAGTTTTTAAATCTTTAACTGCCTGATCTGCAGCAGTATCTCTTAAAAGACACAGTGCAGCTGATTTACCCTGTGTGCTCAATAAACACATTCATAATTCAGCAAAGCCTCAGCTCATGCTGGAGCACAATAGCACATCCCAGGACATGGATCTAACAGAATCAAAACCCTGTACAACCACCTTTTCTCCCCTGGAAAGTCTCCATCTGTTGAAAACTGGTGAAAGCAAATGTTAAATAATCGAATATTGATATCAATAACAAAATTTCAAATAAAAAGTATCAAATTATTTGCATTTCCAATTCATAATGAAGTCAATTGAGTCAAACCTTGAAAAAAAACCTGGGATTTTCTGAGGGACTAAACCAACAAAAGCAAGTCAAAATGCTACAAATATTCGAACATAACTCATAAACAAATTATTTCACTGCAGCAGTCTGTTCCAGGTTAGTGTACATTATGGCCAGGTGTAGATTTTTCACCAAAGTTACTGCACCAAAGGATGAGATGTAGTGTGAGTGGATGAGTGGGTGAGTGCAAAATTACAAAGCTAATGTGGCAGAGGGGAGACTGAGGCAGCCACTTGCTTTTTCAATATCCAAACTATGATCAAAGACTTCCTTGGAAGGTGATGAAATATAACTGAATGAGTCTGAAAGAAGGGAGAAACTTGGCAGATTGGCAACAAATCAAGAATAGGCAATAACCACAAATGGTCACAGGAGATAATGGCACAGACAGTGAGCTCTACTCCCATCCAAGCAGATGTTTGATTTATTGTCTCTACCTCTGACAGATCCAAGGGTGTTGTCTTTGTACATTTTGGCAAAACTTTTGTCGCTAACCATCTCAAAAAATATAAATGAGTTGGCAAAAACTGAATCTTTCCAATTTCTTTTGTGAAACATCATAACAATATATTGGTCATACTTATTTTTACAAACTTTCTTGGCTTGAGCCACGGAACAAACCACAGTAAATATTTCTGAGAATACAGTGAAAATTTCTCTTTTCATTCCACAAGGGAGTAACTAGGGCTGAGAGCAGGACAGACAATGTTTTCCAGCTACAGTGGTTGTAAGGGAATTTAAACAGGCTCTGGGTGAGTTTTAGACAGCAGAAGTCAGCTACAATGAATCTCACTCCATGGAAATAGTAGTGCTTTAACAGCAATCCTGAGGATGTGCAAAAGGTTTTCCCTCTTGGGATGAAAGATAAATGTGTCTGGAAGTTGGAGCTCTAGCAGCTGAGGCATGGGTTTTCCATATGTCTGCAGTGCTTAAAAACAAAACAGTGCTTTTTTTTTTTCTTTTGTTATACTAACAACTGTGTGTCTGAAAGTTCCTATATCAAATTAATCCATGCTCACTCGTTGCTCATATTAAAATGTTGCACGTCTCTGAGTGTAACTGCACTGAGATCTGAAGTTAATTGAGTCTTCCTTAGTGGTAGCTGAGGAGCTGGACAGAGTCATCATTCACCCTGAATGCTTAGAGATTGAGTCCACATGCACTTACCTGAAGACTTGGAAGTGCCTTAGGCTGGAGCTACCCCACCCAAGGGGCCTTATTCAGCTTCCAGCAATCAGCATTTTGTGCCATTTGAGACACTCTCTGCGACCTGGCCTCAAGCTGCCACTCTTGAAGGACGTGTCTCCTCCCAGCCTCATGTCATGCCTGCAAACCCCATGCAGATGTCTCGGTTCCCTAGATCATCTCGCTTTACACTAAAAGCCCCCATCTGGTTAGCTGAGTCATGGAAATATCAGTAATATGGTTGCCTGTAGTAACTAAGCTAATGATTCAAGATTTCCTTTATAACCAGGAGGAAATTTGGTGTTTAGGATATATTTCAGGTGGCCTGTTTTAGGGATTTATTTTGGAATTTGATATACCGTATCCAGGGGAGCTGATTTCTCTCCATTCTTAATAAACAGGAGGTCAGCTCAGAAGCAGACATTTACAGCCAGGCAGCTGAATCCCACTCTCAGGAGTGACATAGACCACAAAGGGAAATCCAGCATAAATTCAAGTCCACTGCAGAGACACAGAGAAGTTACCACGGTTTGATGGACCATGGAGACCTCAGTCAAGCAGCACAGCTGGGCTGGGCATTAGTTAAGAGGCAAGTTCAGGTTAAAGTTGCAGTGCAAGAGGTTTAAGATGATGGGTTTTAGCATGCATTTGTGATGAAGTAAGGAAACAATCACAGCCATGTCCACTTCAGCAAGCAGCTGGCTGAGGCACAGCCACTGTGTGCCTGAGCCCAGAACTGCAGCTCTTGCTTTAACCCACCATGGCTGCTTTTCTGCTAATATTGCTAAGCTTCTCCAAGAGGTGCCATGGCAACAAGCACCTTGGAACCACTTCCCAGATTATACAGCATGTTATGCAAAGTGGCCTGGCAGGTTTTCTGCTTTTAATATTCAAAGGATTACCTTTGAGGGAGCCCATAGATTTTCAAATCCCTAAATCCCTTGACACCTGGACACTTTGTATGTAGCCCTAAACATAGCACAATTTTGCTCCCAGACTTCAGACCATCATTTAGAAGCAAAGCAAGCATGAACAGCACAAGGCACTTCCATCTGACAGAGAGGTTGCAAGAGGCAAACAAATGAAGACAATGGGAAGGAAAATATGCCATACCTATCAAGAGAAAGAGTCTGGCTAAAGTAAGGCATCAAGTCAGCAAAGGAAAATTGGTCTTGTGGTTTCATATGAGGATAAAGAACGCTGTTTCTAGCTAAGCTTGCCAGACTCATGTTTCATTCAGGCAGGATTAAAGGCTTGTGCCATGCATTCAAGGGGACTATTCCCCATCTCCCCATCATACCTTTTCCTCCTTTTGCACCCTTATAGTGCTGCTTGTCACCACTCATGCCCATGGAGCTGTGTGCAGGAGATGGGCACTAAACTGGTCCCATCATGCTACGTTTCTTCAAAACCCTTGGGCCACAAAGTGCTGCAGCCAAGGAAGAAGGACATCATCCCTCACCCTCTTGAGCTTCACTCACAGCTCTTCCCCTGCAGCCCTGCCCTGGGCTGGGATGCTCCAGAGGGCAGCAGGGACTACTGGAGCAGAGCACATGCCTGCCAGCCTGCTCCTGCCCACCCGGTGTTACTCTCTCTGTGTGAGTCCCAATAAATTAGACAAAACTTCCCCCAACAGGAGGTTAGAAAAGCTCTGATTTATGCAGGCCTAGCAAATAGGCACTTGGATACTATGGTAATTAGCACTGTGAGAGGAAACAAACCTCAAAAAACAACAGGTTTTTCTTCTTTCTTATCTGATTGATGAATTATCTAGGGAATGTAGTTTTTGGCATATGCACCTACCATATGGACAGGCAAGGACAGAGGCATGGTCTGTCTGAAGTCCCTCATGCTCACCTGAATTATGAGCAGTGGAAATTCAGAATAATTTCAGCTAATCTCACTTCCACCTTTATTAAGTGTTACAAACACTGTTCTTGAGTGACAGGCAGATTTTCTGCACTAAATGCATTCAGTTGCCCAGATCTGCATGAGCAAATACTCTAATTTGTTCAGCCTTCTATCACTGTCTTTTCATTACATTATCCTCACCATGGCTCATTGCCTCCTCTCCCCATTGTCACTTCATCTACCTATCCTGCTACATCAGCAGCTTGGAATCACCTCCCAGATCTTCTTGTCTATCCTCCACACCTCTGCTACATAAATCCCTCCCAAGGAAGCAGCTGGACCATCTTCTATCTATAAACTTACATTGTTTTCATCCAAACTCCAACAGCTGGTACCCACAAAGCTTTCTCCGCTGCCTTACTTTGCTCCAGGACCAGCTTTTCCTCTCCTAAGTGTGCTCATGGAGAGAGTAAAAGCTGCTTCAGTGGCCTGACTTTGTCTTTGCATCAAGCCTCTTCCTTTCTCCTTTCTTCACACATTTTCCATAAGGGACACTGGGTTCTTTATGTGTTGAGAGCAGATTACAACAGCGTTAGTTGCAAACCGCCAGTACAGTGTCTTGTCCATCTAGAGAAAATACATTTCAAGTTCATCTATGCCTCTAAAAGATGAAAACCTATGGGTCAGAACGGGATATATGAGAAGGGCTAGCTGAAGAGGCTCTCCAGGGAAGTGCCAGAATCCAAGGAGTTCAGTGCTCTCAGGAACATGATGTGCTTCTTGGGGTTGTCCTGTGCAGGACCGGGAGCTGGACTTTGATGATCCTTGTGAGTCCTTTCCAGCTCAAGATATTCTACAATTCTGTGAACACACCTGACTTGCTGCAATGCTCCTGCTGTTCCCACAACAGAGGGGACACATCTTAGGGAGCTGAATGAAGAACCCATTCCTGACTGTGACTGAAAAACAGGAAACTCTCAGGCCAACTAGCACATGAAATAGTCAAGTGATAAATAATCAAAGAAAAGCTGTGATGTTTCACTGTGTTGCCTAACATCAAAAGACAAAACTCTCACAACAGTGTTAAAATAGCAAACCTAAAAGCAGACTTTTATTGGAAGCTCCCAGGTATCCCAGTGGTCATGAGCATGCCAGGCATCAGATTTCTACAATTTTTAAAAGTTTAACAAATTAGCATATCTAATAAATATTGTACAAATAGAAGAATAGTTGGTTATGGAATTTTCCCTAGGTTCTGCCCCACTGGAGTTGTTCTAGGGTCTTCTTTGCCCCATTTCTTGTTGTGTCTCCTCAGATTTTGGTTGGGAAGCAAAATGTCCTTGTCTGGCTTCTCTTCTTGAAAAGAAGACTAAACAGTATTTCAGCAACGTGTTAGAAGGTTAGCTTACTATTCTAAAACCTGAGAGAAAGGAAAGCAAAAAAACCAGAAGCAATATAATTATGTAATAGTAGTCTACAGAGATACAAATATATGAAAAATATATAAAAAGCAAAAATTTTTAGGCATCAAATGGGTGTAAATTTTTTAATCCTTAGGGAAAACTGCTTTGGAAAAGAAGAATGAGCACGTAAATTTCACCAGATAGGACTTTGAGTCTGAGAAAGGAAAATGAAGATGGAGATGAGCAAGATATTTTTATGACAATATCCTCACTCTTTTTTTCTGGGACCTACATATCTCAGCCATTGTCCCACCTCTTAATCTCCCCAGGCAACTCTAATTCTTGATCCCTATTTTAGACCAAGCCTAGAAACTGCCCACAGCTGATGAAATGTCTTGTACCCATTAGTCTCTTCTTCCTGCCATACAATAATGTAACAATAAGTGTTAAATAGAGTCATAGAATCATAGATTCATTGAGTTTGGAAAAGACCACTAGGATCATTGAATCCAACCATTAACACAGCTCTGACAGGCCCACTAAAAACCATGTTCCTAAGCACCACATTTCTTAAATAAAGACCAAGACATCTTGCAGGATAGACGGGTTGGATCCAAATGCTTTGTCTTTCAACTGACTGTGATTTCTTCATGCCCATTTTCTACATGTAAGTATTCTTACAAGGCATGACTTCAATTTTCAATTTTCACAGCATTGATAAGTAGTTTTTGAAATCCTACATTATGCACAGTCCATGCACAAATTATTCTGGTAATAGCAAAGGGATTATATAAAAAAAGTAAAAGATTGAGTAAACAAGTAGCTCCTAGTTAAAAATCTGAACCTCTTTGGCTTTAGTGCAAACATTTCCCCTTGAGTGTGCATCCAGTTGAATCATTTACCTCTCTGAGGAAGTAGTTTTTTCAGTGAAATGGTCCCCAGAAGCACAAAACAAGATGGTGATTTAGAGATGTATGCCTGTGTATCTCTCCGGCCATCACATATGCATATTTACTTGTTGGTGTTTGAACCAGAGCAGCTCCCAAGGTCTTGTCCAGATGTGTTTTTCTGTTAGAAGAGGCCAATCAGGAACCAGTTTGGGAGGCACTGAGTATCTCCTGCTGCCACTCCAAAAACAGCTTGCTTAGAGATCAACTCCTCTGAAAATCCTGTTCTTTAGGTTTATCTTTCCCATGAGAAGTGCAATGGTTTGCATTAAACCCATTTAAAAACAATTTAATGTTCTTATTTTTTGCTAAGCAGTAGGCTACATGGTTTTAATTTGAGTTAGTAAAAATTTGACTGAAATCAGTGTGAGCTGTTCTACTCTACAAAGAGCTCATTCCTGTTAAAAACATGCCTTTATTAGGTTTATGAATGTTTTTTATATAAATCAGACCTCAGAGCCTCTAAAGGGCTTTAAAATGCACAAAGGAAAGATGATGCTTATCTTTATTTTTACTTTTTACTGCACTAAGCTATCCAAAAACACATTGACCTATCTTACATAGTACTATTTATTCTGGTTTTGGGCATCTCTCAATGCACCTGGGAAGCAGAGACCAATTTTCTTCCCAACTTACCTACAAGAAAGTATGCTGGAGACCAGACCATACATGAGCTGGATCCTGAGTTCAGCTCACCAGGCACTAATCCATGAACTGCTCTTCTCCTTTTACCCTGTAACTCTCCCTCTGCTCCTATAATGCACCTGGCCTAGGCCTAAAGATGACACAAAGTCTCTGAGAAAACCATACATCCAGAACACCCGTATAGACCATCTCTCCCCTGACACTGAGGACACACCAGAGCATCTCCTACTTCCTCCATCCAGGGTTTTCTTCCAAAACAGATATGGCATCCCTGGGTCTTAGCCTGACTTTCAGTTTGAAGACCATCCAAGGCCCTGAAGCAGGGAAGTGCTCTTGAGCAGTGAGAGCTTAAATATAATTTAGAACCACTTGCAAAAAAAGTTAATGTGCTTCATTAAGTCAGATGCTGTGGTTGATATTCCAAGAGGCCTAAGTGACAACACAGTCTGACTGCAGGAAGCTCTCCCGTGGCTGCCAAAGAGGTTTTGTGAAAAATCATCACAGCAGAAGAGAGAAAACTCTCTTAAAACACTAAAACCTGATTTTAAGCTGCACACCATGGCATTTGCTCTCCTTTCTTAGCCAAAAGTCAAAACCAGCTCTACTGCTAGTGTTTCAGGAAACCTAGAAAAGAGACTTGCGGGTATAGGCACTCAGCAATCCAATCTCCCTTCCTTTTGCTAGGACTGGAGACCTTCCAAAAGAAAATCACACTCAAATTTTTGCGAAGAAAATTGTTATACATGAAAGAAGGTATGATCCACCTAATTTTATAAACCTTTGAAGCCACATATATTATTTATATATTCATTGTGTGTTAAGAAGACCTCTTGCTGGCAGAAAAAAACCCCTGTAATAATGTGAAGCACTAAAGCTCTCATCTGGAGATGCAGTCAGGAGAGAAAATGAAGAGGGGGAATCTGTAGGCAGATTTTTGACAAAACCTGCTGGTTATATCCAGGCAAGGCTAGGAGACAGTGCCAAGATTCCTGCAAGTTTTTTTTTTTTCAAACTTGGTGCCCACAGTATGGCTCCCATATCCATCATTTGGCACCTATTTGGAAGTGCAGAGTGCCCTGGCCACTCTCCTCAGGATGTGCAGGGATGCAGCATGTTGACACTGCAGGGTCTGTGCTGGAAACCTTACTAGCCCTGCACATCCCTCTGCTGCTGTCTAACACAGATGTGATTTGTTTGGAAGTGGGGGCAAATGGCACGAATTCATTTTTTTCTACTGCACAAACACAAAACAAAAACTAAAACAGGAGGTGCAAGAAGAGGCTGTACTCTGCATGCTGATCCCAATATCCTCACAAATACAGCTCAGACCTGCAGGATGCTACCAGATGGAGACTATGGTAATTTTAAAGAAAAAAAAAATACAAATACCATTTTGCAAGGTGGGGGCTGTACACTTAAGTTTGCATTTGGCAGAGCAACAGACCTTATCTGTCTGAAATACACTTCTTAGAGTGGCACTCTACAAAAATAAGCCTTTGCTTCTACCGCCCTCAATGTCCACTCTTTTACTGGAGCTCAGAGCTTGCGTAGGGTTTTGGGCGGGGCAGCCAACCCCCTCCTGTAGCATGCAGCAGTGAAGAGCAATTTTTCTGCCAGAAAGAGGAAATTCAAGGAGGCTGACAGGAGCACAGGTGCAGCAGTGAGCTCCTATCATGTTATGCAAAAGACCAAAGATCTGTCAATCACTGGTGGATGGGACACACTTTTAAGCCACATTTTAAAGCAAAAGTCCTGGCCCTGTGCAGGATTTGCAATTCTGAGCCACAGCCTCACCCAGCTAACCCACTGTTTTTCTTGGTTGTCCCACCCCAGTGCTGACCAGCCCTGGAAGTATTCAACCCCTCATAAAATCTTTTTCCATCTAAAGTAGAAGGCATAGCTCTCCTGTTACCAGCTTTTCCTGACTGAGTTTTCACAGTGGATTATCTAAACCGTGTAAGAACCAAACAAGGCTGTCCTGTCAATCTTACACATTGTGCCCAGTGTGACAGTCATGTGGCTGGGTCTATCTGACAGGCTGTACTGCAGTTTTCACTCTATTCAGCATTAATCCAGATCTCTGACTGCACCTGGAGATAACAGGCATGACAAAAGGTGTTGCCTGCATGTATGCTCACACTCAGCTTCTGCAGCTTTCTGAGAAGAGAAATTGCTGCCTTCAAATAGGAAATTACCCAAGATCCGACCTTCGGTCTCTGGCAGCATGATTGTACAGGTTACATTATGATCTGAAGTGTAAAGATGCTAAATTCAATGATTTTTCAGCTTAGGTGAGAAATGCTGAGGTGCTTCATTCATACAAGATGCTTCATAGTAAGACAGAGGGGGATGTTGATATGGCAACAGTGAAAAGCTCTCCTCTATCAGAGACTCCACAGAGACCACAGCCACTTCTTCCTTCCTCCCCTACATTAGGAACCTTCCATGAGGTAGTAAGGGCATTACACCAATGTTGTGGAAGAGAGATACTTTGAGCTGCATGGCTTTCAGGGGGCATGCAGAAGCTCAACTGCCTGAAAAGGGGAGGTTTGCAAAGCTGGGATTTGCAGAAACAATCTGCCTAATAACACCAAAGTTGTGGGTTCATTCCTTGCATGGTCCATTGACTTAAGAGTTGGACTTCATGATCCTTGTGGGTCGCTTCCAGCTCAGAATATTCTGTGATTCTGTGATTTATGGAGCACCTCAGAGAATGAGATGGAAAAGATGTTATCAAACTGAAACAAAAGCAATCTTACTGTGGGATGTCTCACTTTCTTCACTGGGTTCCCCTCATTTCATCTTGTACCTGAGCACCCCAGCAGGTCCCTGTTGTGTGCATAGGTCTTCTCCAAAGCCCTCTGGGCATGTAATGGGGTCTTACCAATAAGAGGTGATTTTATTGAACAAGATCACAAAGCCCAGTCCTATTTACAAAGTGTGTAGCAGAAATGCTATGATCCCTCACATAAACTGGAAGAGCAAAGAGTTCATTCAGATTTTTCTTTTCTCAAAGTATGACGTTGTTCTTGTATGTGGTTACCAGGGAGAACATTAGCTGCTAAATTGTGAGTTTATGAGATGATGAGATGATAATGAAGCTGTACTGATTTCAGCACTTCAAAATGCATTTCCTGTTGCTGCTGCTGATCTTGGCTGCTGCTTTCTTATGGATGTCTTCACCAAATATTACAATTTTAGATATCTTGTGCCAAAAATTCTTATTTTCTTCCTATATGTTGATTCCTTCCATCCTATATCTGTGTTCTGAATTAAGCTGTCTTACACATTTCAAAAGCAGTAAATAATCTCAAAAAGGTGTAGCTGTTTCTTCCATATCCATCTCCAGTCTTTATCTCTGACCTGCTTGCCCTTGCCTCCACTGCTCATATTCACCCTTATTTTCTCCTCAGCTGGCAAAAAAATCTGATTTTATTGCTATCAGTCTGTCTCCAAGTAGGGCAGAAGAGTGTCCGTATTTTCTGTGTTCATCTAAGTGCAGTCAAGGAGCACTTTGTCTTTTGGGTAAGGACTCAGACAGCACACTGACTCCTTCAGTTAATGGATTAAAGCTCACAGCAAAGGAGATGCCACAAAGCATCTCCCTCTATACTGAAATCAGAATCTCTCTGTACTAGAAGAAACTTTTTTTAAGAGTCAAAAGAACTTTCTTTAGCCACTTTTTGAAAAATTGATGTATTTTTCTGCCATTTTTGTCCAGTTATATTATTTTACTGTAATTCTTGAAGCTTGTATCTTGCTAAGTCTAGGAGTTCCCTTTTTGGCTCTGCATGAAAACAAATATAGACATGGACAGTTCTAAAGCAGTGTTTCTGTGTTAATACTTTCATCTAGCCATTTTCCACCCCAGAGGGAAATGTTTCTAAGCGAAGAGTATTACAGCATGAGACACAAGCTGTGATCTCTGGAATGAAACGTTACATTTTATTAACCTCAAATATAAAGCCTCTCCATTCTGGCAAAGAAATTGTATTGTTCTAACCAAGATTTTCTTTTTTTTTAATAATTATTGTCAGAGAGGCAGTAGCTGTGGAAGGAGAAATAACCTCTGAGTAAAAGCCTACTGGTGTTAACAAATTGTAAATTAGATGCTCTGAGCACCTGCCCACTGCTATAAATCGTTTGCTTTTTAAAGAGTCTGAATCTTCCTCTTCTGTGTAAAAGGATAATGCGATTTGATGTTATAGTCCCCTTACAAGAATAAAGGAGGATCTAATGGAAAATTGCATGCAACTGGAGATGGATGTCATGGCAACAGCCATGAGATGAGACCCTGGAAGGTGCTGTCAGGTGGTTATGGGTCACCTTCAGTCTTCTATAAGAAAAGGCCATAAGGGTTGTAGACATGAGTCTGCAGTGGGATGAAATGAAGCTCTTCCACCTAATGGAGGGTGGTGGCTGACAGCAAACGTACAGAGAAAGGGGAGAGCACAAGGACTCCCACCAGATGTAGGGGACAGGCTTGGGGGGCAGGAACCAGAAGGCCAAAGAGCAAATAATCATTGAATCACAGAATGGTTTGGGTTATAAACAACCTTTAAGTTCATTTAGTTTCAGTTCACCTGCCAAGGGCAGGGACACCTTGCACTAGACCAGGTTGCTCATAGCCCCATCCAACCTAGCCTTGAACAATTCCAGGGATGTGCTCTCTGGGCAATGTGTACCACTGGCTCATCACCCTCCCAGTCAAGAATTTCTTCCTAATATCCAATCTAATGTCTTTAAACTCTTTCAGCTTTAGGCCATTATTCCTCATCCTATCACTACATGTCCTTGTGGGAAGTCCCTCTCCAGCTCTCTTGTAACACATTTGGGTACTGGAAGGTGTTCTAAGGTCTCTCTGAAGCCCTCTCTTCTCCAGGCTGAACAACATCAGCTCTCTCAGCCTGTCTTCATAGTAGAGGTGTTCCAGCCCCCTGGTGATTATTATGGCTCTCCTCTGGACTTACTCCAGCTCATTGCAAGTCTATGTCTTTCTTGTTCTGAGGGCTCCACAGGTGGATGCAGTGCTCCAGGTGGGGCCTCATGAGAGCAGAGCAGCAGAATCCCCTCCTTCACCCTGCTGCCCATGCTGCTTAAGATGCAGCCCAGGGCACAGTTGGCTTTACGGGCCGCAAATGCACATTGCCAGGACACACTGAGCTTCCCATAATTTAAAATCCCCAAGTCTTTCACATCCTGCTGCAAGGAGACAGAGAGTGCTGAGAACAGGCAAAGTGCAGTGCTAACAAACGTCAGGGACTTCACAAGCAAATGACTACTGCTGGGCTATTACTTTGCCACATTTCCAGTTTCACTTGAAAGTTCATCATTACTGCAGTTGCTTTGCATATTGCCTTGCAGTAGTCAAAAAAGAAAAAAAGAAAAAAGGAAAAAGAAAAAAAGAAAAAAAAAGAAAAAAAAAAAGAAAAACAACAATAACAACAACAAACCACCCAGTTCTGCTATTGCAGAGAATGCAGTGAAAAGCAGAGCAATTGGGGATAAGCAATGCAAATATTTAATGGCACATAGGAAGAGCTGAGAAGACTGCGATGGTTGGATTAGGGAGAAGATAGCGTGTATACAACATGATGTAGCTGAAGTGATGACTCAGACTTCAGCAGGTAAATTTATCTCCAGAATGTCATAAACTGGAACAAGGAAATGTCTGATGACATTTGTGGAGCACATCTGAGGAATGGACTGCTAGTGGCACAAAGCAAAATTGGTTAAATCTAAAAATCCCAAGAGAAACAGTTCATCAGGATTTTTATATTCCATCAGCCACAATACTGACACTTATACTAATTTACAAATAGACTAGAAGCTAGAAATTATTTCAATAGAATTAAAAGTTAAAATAAATAATAAAATTAAAATAGAAGATAAAAATCTTACCAATTAGGGTACAAGTGCCTCTCAATATGAAAAGATCAGATGGAAATCAGGGTCTTGAGCAATTATTTTCATGTTTTCTAATAATTGATTACAGTGACAAATTTAAGAACTTTTTTCCCCAGAAGGAAGTAATTATAATGCACAGGACTAGTACTGACTGTCCAAATAGACCATCAAACCTGACTTTGGAAGACAGTGCTGGGTGCTATTTGAAATGTGGCCACTGCAAATGCAGCTTTTGGTACATCAAAGTGCAAGCAGTAACACTCATCAAAGCAAAAGCAATGAAGATACTAATGCCTAAGAAGCTGCTGCTCATGACTCAGTCATAGGCTTATGGATGGCTCTCAGCCCCTTAAAAAAATATGAAGTTAAAAGTGGTCGTTTCAATCCCTCTAAAAGCATTTTCTTACATAAAAGCAGGCTTGTACTAATGGAATTTATTTCACATTTGCAATGGCCTGAGAATACATATTTTCTGCAGCTTATCAGATAAACAAAATCTTGGCAAGTCAGTCAGACTGTTCAGGCACACTGTGCAGATCCAGACCTGGCTCTGGGTTTTGGACATCACAAAGTCCCTTGAAGGCTCACTCTACTTCTTGACTCTACTTCCAACCCAGAATCAAGCACAACTCAATTCTGATTTGCACTAACACTCCTCTCTTACTGCCTTTGGAGATGTTCACATCCAGGTCTGTTTGGGAGAAAGCATAAGGAAGAATTTATCTAAAGCTGCTTGTTAGAAGAACTGGCAGTATCCTTCTAGTAGGATCCTGTCACTAGGCTTTGACAAGGGGGTAGGAAGCAAGTGTAGCTGTGATCAAATGACAAAACAAAGATCCTTACTTCTTTTAATTGCTGAATTTCATTCTGGGTGCCTGAAAGGTATCCAAAGAACAGTTTCCTCTGAAGCACACTGCTTCACTGGCACATGCAGCTCTGTGCCAGCAGAGGCTGCTGTAGGTAGAAAAGTCCCATCCTACCAGCCATGTGTCCTTGGCCACAGGGCTTCCAGGAATGGAGGGTGCATGAATATTTGGAGCTCAACTACCTTGGCCATAAACCCCAAATCCAATCTTTCTGAGACAGGGCAAGCAAAGGGTAAGAAAAGTACCAACCTGTTTTGTGCTTAAATAAACAGCACCTGCCATTCAGCATCAGTTGCAAACTGCAACAGATTTATGGGTTGCATACAACAGATTTATGAGCTACATAAATTTATACATTTCTTCAATATTCGTCACTGGCTGTGCAAAAAGGTAGCTCAGAATTCTTTTTTTTTTTTTTTTTTCAAAGAATACTTATAATTGGATTGTTCCAAATATGAATTACTCACTAAAAGGTTCCCTCCCTTGCACAACAGTACATTTTTCTTTTGCTCACTACCACTAAATAAGCCTCAGGAAAATATATGAATCTTCAAGGGAGTGAACGAAAATGTAAAAGAAACTCTAGTCAGCTAGTTTGGATCCAGACTTGAAACAGCCTGAAATAAAAGCACATTTAAATTCAGAATTTTTTGCTCAGCCACCATAGGCACTATTCCTTTATTTTAAAAAGAATAGAAGCAATTTGAACTAGAAAAAGAAGCCTTCTTGAAAACTATTTTTAAAATGACCCTTAAGGAAGAGTGAATTCATGCTGTGCAATTTGCAAGATAAGTGCATTTGGAGCAATTCACTGATAAAACAGCATGATGAAAGGTGGCAGGGAGTGATTGACTTCACACTAGCCTGCAAGGGCAGCAGCAGCTCAGGTTACTATAAACATGTGATTCTTGAAAAATTAACATAAGAGAGAATTAATTTGTAGACACACCATTGTTTCTCCAGTTGCGCACACACACACATAGCTGAGAAATACTGGAAACAAGGAGTCAAGAGCAAAGAACTGCCCCAGGAAGTATTCCAAATATCTTGCCCAAGCCACCTTGCCATGGGCAAGGTCAGAGCAGTCAATTAAGAGACTGCAGAAGACCAACAGAAAAAAAAGGCTGGTGCACGTGGCTTCACATATTTTAGCTCACTACATCACTGCCATGGGTGGGCTCCAGCCACACAGCAGCACTTGGCACAGGGCAGCTTCACACCTGGACAGGTGACACTGGTTACAAGTAGTATCAAAAATAGTGCAAGGTTTGCAGATCATGTTGTCTGTGTAAGAAACTGGGGGAGCACACCTGTGGAAGATTTCTGTAAGCAGAGCCATTGCTACTTCTGATAGGGAGGGAGTGCTGCTGCTCTCCGGCTGCCACAGCTGGGATAACACCAAAACAGGAGGAGACCAACTCATGACACTCACTTAAAACCAGAAATCCACTTATCTAAATACTAATTTCAATGGGGAGTGACTTCACCTATTTGGGGATTTGTTTAGCCATATACCACTTGCCAGGTGAGTTCCTTTAAGTGTTAATCATTCCATGATCTGCAGAGTGTCCCAGCACATTAACTCAGATCTAAAAAGCTGGGACCCAGGATGGTCATCTTTCACAGATGGAAGCTGAGGCTACAGTTTGTGTGCTATTGTATAAGAAGACCAGGATTTGACGTGTTTAACTTTGATGCCTTGCTCACAAGGTCACTGTTCCTTCTGACTCAGTGCGTTTTGGAGCAAATTGATTTTTCTAAAGTGCAGGCTTGCACTAAGTAGGTTGGTTTGATTTTGTTTATTTGGGACTTCTTTTCCTGTTTGGGGAGTTGAACCAATTCAAGCTGTATCCTGGTGAGATTTAAAACCTGACATGACAGAATGAGATACTTGGTTTTTCTCTCAATGCCTTCTTGAGACAATCCCAGGTCATTTTTTAACTCAGAGTCATTGCAGTTCTAAGCACAGTCTGCCCCTGATGCTCATTCATGTCCCCAGGACACCCCTTCATTTGTGGCAATACACCAAGTATGGGCTGTTATGGGAAAGCCAGCTAGTGAGCTAGACTTCCATCACTGAAGTTTTGAGGCCCCACAAATACCCACTAGTATGATGAAGAGGTAAGGCTGAGGGAAGGAGCTCTTCCAGCTTGCATTGCAGCTCAGAAATCTGTAGTGGCAATAGATCCCAAGAGGTCAAAAGTTATTTCCATGCTTTGCAGGAATACTATCACACACCATACTTTTTATGCCACATCTAAATGTAACACTACCATCCCATCAAGCAGCTGGACCCCACTGAACTTAAATTTTTAATCCACCAAGCAATATGCTGCTGAGTTACCACATTATTAAGTCCAAAATGTTTATCAGATTTCAGTCTTGGCAGAGAGATTATCAAATTTCAATTCCCTGGAGTTTCAGCCCAGCATAGGAGGTATGAGGGCAACAGCATCAGGTCCTGTGCATCAGGTAGAGCTCTGCAGTATGCCACACACATGGGAAAAAAGTCCCCCATGTCCAAAAGATTAAAGAAGTTCTTTGCAAACAGTCCCAAAATTGTCACACAACTTAGAGGAACCTTTCTACTTGACTCATTTCCAGAATTAGAAAGCAAGAATCTGATTCCACCCTGGAGGATTTGTTCAAAAGACAAAGAATGTCAAAATCAAACTGATTTACTAGATAAGAGATTAATGGGCAAAGACCACAGATAACAGATAGAGGAGTTCATTGATCAGACAAGGGGAAATAATACACTGCTGAAGGAATCCTTTCTTGTGCTGAGGACAGGAAGAAAGACAGACCTTAGAGCTATTATTCTTTCCTTTAAGTACAAATACTTCAGTGTCAATATACATGAGCAGAGTATTTTTTAGCCACGGGCCTCTCCAGAGAACTGAAGCATTTGTTAGGAGATGACTTTCAGGCTCCTCCTTGAGTTTATCTAATACAACAGAAGATAGAACAAATAGAGCCATGTAAATTTAAGCAGGAGAATAACTAAATATAGCATCTTATAGCCCTACCTGTGTATCAGCAATTTTTCTCTTACAAATTCCTTCTTTCAAACTCTTTCCATTACTATTTAGTATTTTTGCAATCTATGGCTTTGCAGATTTGTGTGCTCTGATTCCCCTTTATGTATATATGCATGTTTATATGTATAAACAAATTCTGTGACAGAATAGTAACAATGATAATATGATAATCTGGATAACTGCTTCCAAACACATATGCAAATGAAAATGTGATTATAGGAGTAGTCAGCCTGGATTTAGGAAGAGGAAAATCATGCTTTGCAAATCTGACAGCCTTATTTGATGAAATTACTATCTTGGTGTATGGGGTGAAGAAGTTGACACTATTTAGTCTTGACTTTAGTTAGGTTTCCAACTATGACCTTCATGACATCTTCATAGGCAAATCAGTGAAGTACAGGCGGGATTAATGGGCAGTGAGGTGGGCTGAAAATTGGCTGAACTGAGCTCAGATGGTTCTGACAAGCACCACAAAGTCCAGCTGGAGAGCAGGCACTAGTTGTGTACCTCAGGGATGGACACTGGGGACAATGCTGTTTAACATACCCGTCAGCGACCTGGGCAATGGGACAGGCTGCACCCTGGGCAATTTGCAGATGAAGTGGGAGGAGCTGCTGCTAACACCAGAAGTTGCACTGCCATTCATAGAGGGATCTTGAAAGGTTGGGAAAATGGGACAACAGAAACCTCATAAAGTTTAACAAAAAGAAACAGAAAGTCCTGTCTCAGGGGTGGGATAGTCCCAGGCACCAGTACCTCTTGTGGGCCACCTTTCTGGAAAGCACAACAGCCCTGAAAGGTGACTAAATATTATGCCCATAGTAAAGCTAGAAAAGCTGAAGCAGAACAAAGTCAGTAAAAAGGGACCTTTGGAGGAGACTCCAAAACAGGATGAGTACTGCTTTAATACATAGGCAATTTTCCTCCATTCATTGGATACCAAACAGAGTTCCATGACAATGACTACTTAAAAATTCTAAAACAGACTTGTAGGAGTGAGAGGGCAACATGACCTGAATTTCTGCTGAATCTATTGGTCTCTCAAAGAGCCTTAATTTGATATTGCCTCTCTTGCCATTAATTAGACTTTTGCTATCGACTCTGTTCTGACCAGGCCATTTTAATTAGGAAAGAAATCTTTTCTTCTTTCCTTTCCTGCACACAAAGACTGGGATATATCAGAAAGGGTATTTCACAAGGACATGAAAAGTGTTCAGGTTAATAATTTATGAGAATGACTGCTTTGGAACTGGATCAGTGTAATATGCAAGATAGATCTGAAAGCATTTGGGTTTGCTTGTTATGGTATTGAGTTTCTTAGGGGATTGCAATTATGGTTTAGATTAGAGAAACATTAACAGAGCTGAAACGGCCCAAGTGGCTAATTTATTTTTGCAATAACAATTTCTATTTCTTGAACTATCAATAATCCAGTTGTAACTCACACGTTGCTATTATTGTTTGCAACTCAGAGGGAGGTGAAGCAAATCTTTGAGGAGATTGCTGGATGGAAGTCTTCCTTAAAAGTGAAAAATATGCACAGAAAACTTTCCAAAAGATAAAATAAACACAAATTCAAACACTTGACTTTTATTTGTGGAGGGACCAATATAATAAATTGGTTTTGAAAATCAACCAGAATTTGGTATATATGCTGGTGTAAACCCAAAATTAATCAAGTATCTTCTATTTGCTGCATATTTGAGAGAACAGCATGACCAAAATGCAGAATACTAACCTTCACAGATGGCTTTAACAACTTTCCTGTTGTGGTCCTCTGAGCTTTGTTTGTTATGATTCTGCACACTTTCCCATTTTCATTGCTCTCTGAGTTCCAGGAGAATTCCTCTATGAAAATGCTTAGGCACTAGAGCCAAGGGCAATGCTAGGTCAGCACTTCCATTCTCCTCTTTGCCAGAATATGGAATTTACTGGTTTGCATAACTCTTTCCCCTGAAGCCCTTGCAGTCTGCACTGAATCACAGAGGGTTTGGCAGGCACAGAAGGGCTCAGCCTTCAGACCATAGGACTCAAGAGGTCCTGCAAGCCATGAGTGAAGCAGATATTTAAGAATGGAGGTGATGGAAGAAGCAGTATCTATCCAAGAAAGTCAGAAGTTCTTCCTCTACAAAGGAAGGCACAACTAAGTCAGACTTGGCTGCTAAGGATAACAAATGGAGGCACTGGTGTTCTATGGACCTTCAGATCATCCAACATTTTGGTTCTTGGTCTGATTAGGATTTTTATGATCATAAAATGTTGTAGCAGTGTAAGAATTGTGTAAGAAAAGTGTAAGAATTGTTATCAACATGTCACTCCATTAAATGTTATTATATTCCTATGTCTTTCTATTCTGGATGCAACTGAAGTCTGAAAAGGCCTCAAGAGTCCTCTAGTGACTTACTCTTGTTGGTTTTGCAAGGAAATACAATGAGAAATTTCATACAACTCTTTTGAGTGCAGCTTTTTTAAGTAATGTGATATGGTCAATTAATTTTTAAAGCAGCTACTAATAGAGCTTGTCTGTAAGCTAGATATTAGTTGTAGGAATAAATAGTGACAGATTTTTTTCAATTAACCCAAGAGCAGCACAGCAATTAGTGTATCAGTATTTGCTGTTGTATTATGCATCCTCTGATGACTGAATCACTCTGCTGTTTTTCAGTTTGGATGTCTGCAAAAGATCTCTAAGCACTCACTGCTCTAGATAATAAACAGAACCTTAGCTTGGAAGGAAAAATTGGATTTCATTCAAAGTCCCATGTCTGTTCTGTTGTGTTGTGAGGCTGTTCTTTCAGTTTTCAAATATATTGTCACTCGTGGACATTATTATCTGCTGGCATTTCTGAGCAAGAATAATTTTTTTGTATAAAAGGGTTATTACAGTAAGTGCTGGAAAGTATATCAATTAATATTACTTTCAATAGACCCAAGAATGAGGGTGCTGGTAAGAAAACTACTGAGAAATTTAAGCAATCCTCAATACTATTCCCACCAGTATTACTGCAAAAGAACTTGCTTAATTGGGGGCCTATCTGTTCGGAAGAAATAAAAAGAGCCGAATTCTGATCTAGAACAGCTGATTTGTATTGACATAATTCTTCCAACTCCATTCTTGTTACCCCTTACTTAGTGTATACCAGCACCAAACAAATTATGATGAGAATGTCATCTGCCATGTCTCATATTGAGTGAATACTTCTGAATCATAGAGAAGAAGGTGGAGAAAATATGTCTATCAACAGCATTTAGCCTCAGTTGCAAGCACTACAATGAATACAGTAGATATTATAGGGAATGCATGGTGGAGAGGTTAATTATAAGCCATTATAGCCATTAGTATAGTAATATTATGCAACTTTTGTGCTCAGAGTATTTTAAACTTTTTTGCCTCCCTTTATGAAAAGTTCATTACCACAATTTCAGACCACATAACAAAAAAATAAAAAGAAACCTTATAGTAAATTTCAGTTCCAAAGGTCTTGCTGAACATTGCCAGAATCTTAATCTAGCCTTAAATATCCATAGTATCAATATCTGTATCTGAAATACTCCCCATTGGCTCTCTTTCTACTTTACAGGGAGAAACATTCACTTGTAAGTTATGACACATCTGGCATATTTTCAGTATCTATTTTGCCGTGAGCTGAAGTGCCCATTACTCTCCCATTGATTCCAAAATACATGAGATGATGAGATCATATGTGTAGGTGTTTCCATTTGGTCAGATGAGACTCACCTTTCAAAAGCATTTTTGAAAAGGGAGTGTGGGGAAATAAAGGTACCAAACTTGTTTGAATCTAAGCACTGAGTAACTCATTAGCATGGGGATCAGTCTAAGTTGTCCTTCACCAGGGAGTATCCACCAAAATATTTCTCTGTACAAATACAAGTTTTGAACAATCTGTTCCAGCAACCCACCATTCGATTTCTCCAGGCATATGTATCTCACTTCTCACCTCTAAAATACAGCTGGCAAAATGCTAATAGGACATGCAAGGGAGGTTTGCTTCCACTTCTCAATTCCTCTCAGGAATTGTCCAAGAATAGTCAAGGCTGTGGAACTATAAATCCTAAGAAAGTTCAGAAATGTAACTAAATGGATAGGAGTCAGTGATGGGCATGTAGCTTCAGGTACTTTCCATGCATATGAAAACACTCTCTCAAGATTTTGATGGCCACCATATAAAACTATTGAGTAGCCTTAAACATCCAGCTCAACCACCTCTTCCATTGACTGGGAAATAATGGATGTAGGAAAAAGTCCTGCATCAGTGACAACATAAGGTTAAATATCTTGCATTTCTACTCAACTAGGAAAACAAGATTTCACCTCTCCAATGTGGAAATGATCGAATCTTTCTAAAATTTTGACACCAAAAAATGGGCATTGTAAATGGAATTCTATTTTAGGTCTTTTTTCATGGGTTTCTAGAAAGTGTTAATTATAAATTATCATTCCCTGGAGGGCTTGCACAGCTAGACTAAAACTGATTAAAGTAATTGTATCACCAGGAAACAAAATCTTACAACTCTTAGAAATTTTCTGCAAGCTTTTCCTGTTCCAATATATGGCACAGTGAACATTACATGTTCAGAGTAATGCCAGAGTTTCATCCCTTCTCCCTACTCTCCAGCTAAGAGCTATAGATGAGAAAGGACAAGGGAAAACTTGTTTGGTTTGGTTTGGCACAGGACCACCAGTTTGGCCTGGCCTTTCCAGTGTAATTGAAGAGCATCCAGCAGACCCAAAGAATGGTAAGCTCAACACACCCAGAGCAGCCCCACTCTTGCTAACAATGTTCACCTCTTGCTGGGAATGATCCTCCCATATCTTAACCAGGTACCTATGTTTTATTCAGATAAGATTTAGGGTAAAAGAATGCATCTTACTCTATCAATCAAAAGATTAAGATGGAATAAAATTGTGCTAATTGGAAGAGTTATACAGGAAAAGTCCTGTGTGACCTACATGGAAGGTTCTTACATTTTTTGCTTTTGCTGTCATTTGGATCTCACTTATCCTAGGGCACCATGGAGATGGACACCAAGATTTCCAACTGTTTGTATTGGGAAAGGCCTGGAACTTCCAATAATTTTTCCTTTCTAAAATGTTCTAACTGTTGTTTTTCCTTAGAAAATACAACATAGGAGTAAGTATTATGGGAGATTAGTTCTTTACCTCACCTAAAGATTTTGGTGCTTATTTTGGGTTTTGTTTGGTTGGTTGTTTTTTGGTTTTTTGGGTTTTTTTTTTTGTTTTTTTTTTTTACTTCATGAGGAAAATGTGGTATAAATTTGCATTTCAAGGAATATATCTGTATATACCTACCCGAAGCTGGGAATAAAATGCTTCTGTTCAGTCCCAGTTCCTACCTTCATCTCCCTCTAGAGCATAATTAACCCAAGGGTGGGAGGAAAGATTGAGAATAATATGGAGCTGATTCACCTTCTACACTCACTAGCAAAAATAGAGATTATTACTGCATGCATCAGTGGAATTGAAGAATAAATTAGTCTAAGATCACTTGTAAACAGATGCAGTCAGACATGACTATTGTATGAATGGGAATGCATAAATTAAGCTTTGCCAAAGGTTACTAGTAATTTATAGTTTTGGCTTTTAGGAAGCTCCAAGCATGACGCTATTTACTTGCATTGTTTATTGAACAAGTATACTTACCAGGCAAGTCACAGCATCTAAATGCTACTTTGTCTCTTGAGGATATCTTGCTTGATGAACAAGTCTGTGGTGTCATAGGCCAAACACTGCCTTTGAAGTTGGAAAACATCAATTGATTGATGCTTATCTGAAGAGCTGCCACAGTGAACGTGGAAGAAAGACTGATTGTCATAACACGTCTAATACTGAAAATTGATGTCTCTTTTTCATCATTTCCAAACCAGTAAACTGAAAGTTACTTGATGACAAAGCACTTAAATACAGGGTTTTTTTCAATACATGTGCAGAAATAACTAATGACTTTGATTAAAAAAACATTGTTAATAAGTAAAAGAACTCAAAGAGGTGCAAAATAAATATATTTGGATCCCTTTGATCCCTAGCAGTCAATGGGAAATTCTACCATTCTGCCCTGTGTGGGGTGTTGATCAAGAGAGTACCTCAAATTATTCCTTGACTGTTAAGATGTATCAGAACCTGGACAGAAGACCTAGCTAGTGGAAGCAGTAGTTTTGATTGAAAAGATCCATTCTTCCCTCACACCTAAGAATGCCTCAGCTTTGTGCTGAGGAGATCTTGTGCTTTCTTAAAGACAGGGAGAAACAAATTGTGATCATGTGTTAACCCCACCAAGTCATCATGATCAGCACTCTTCACCTTTGAGCAATTACACTGATAGCATTTCAGCAAGATCTGAAGCCTGTCTCTGAACATCCCCTCTAATCTCTGTTTCTTGTCTTCAGACACCTCCTTCCTGTCCCTCCTTTGGCATATTCTCAACTTGATGGTCTTCAAGTCTTAAGGTTGGCTGCCTCATTATTTGCTTTGACTTCACTTAGTTGCAAGCTCCACTGATAGAGTTGAGTTTGCACTGAACCCTCTCCATCCTTATTTTCTGACTCCTGTAACACCAAATTTAAATACTTTCTCCTTATCTGCAGCCACACCTTGGGATAAATTGGTTCTTTACTGCAGTAATCTCATCTCCTGTCTGGAACAGGGGGTTTACATTTCATGTACAGCTGAAAAGAGCCATGAGTGAAGTCATCCAACTTGCAGCTATCTGGTGCAGGGGTACGATGGAGAGCATAAGCAAGCCATCGTGGGGCAGCACAAGGCAGAGCATGAGGAAGATAGGCTGGCAAAGCAGATACCATGGTCAAAGTAAATAAAGCTCCTTCACAAGAGTGAGAGGAAGGAGACATGGCAGTAAGCCATCTGTGTGGAAGTCCCTCATCTATGCAGCCAAATCAAACCCTGTAAGTAAGGTTTTCTAGAGCATAATGTTTTGCCTAAAGAGACTGCATGTCCATCATCCCACAGCGTTTCTGCAGCACTCGCCAGCACTGGCTGGAGGTTACGGGTCAGGAACCTTCACTGCTCCTGTCACAGCTGCTGCCACACTACAGAACACATCAGCAGAAATAGGAGACAGAAATGGCGTGCTGCTTTATGTAAAGTTTGTTGCCTTTTGCTAGATGAGGGCATGTCTTTGATGTGCTCATCTTCTCTGTCTCTTCTTTAACAACAGAAGAAACATGCTTCTGGAAACACTGTCATAAATCTTACTGCAGTTGTTGAGGAATGAGAGCTGATGTCATGTTGAGCTGAATTTTTACAGCCACATAAACAACAGGAGGAAAATTTATCCCCAGACAATGAGTTGAATTCATCCCTGACTAACACAGTGGCAACTCAATTAGTTAATGAGTTTTTAAGGTATTTAGATATTAACAGATGGATAGACACAGTTTCTACTGTACTCAGTACCACTGAGCTGGGTTCTTGAGAACCCTACTTGACATGAGTCTATATATGTAGACTGATGGAGAGACTACATCTGTGGACAGTGGAAGAGATACAGACACCATGTCTCTAGACTTCTGTAAGGCCTTTGACAACATTTTTCCTCTCTAAATTGGAGGGATGTGGATTTGAAGGGAGGACTGTTTGGTGGGTGAGGGTAATGGTCAACAGCTCAGAATCCCAATGGACACCAGTGATGAGTGGTGTCCCTCAAGGGTCTGCACTAGGACCAGTCTTCAATATCTTCATCATTGACATTAACAGTGGGATCGAGTGTACCCTTAGCAAGTCTGCAGAAAACACCAAGCTGAGTGGTGAGGCTGACATGCCTGAGGGATGAGGTATCATCCAGAGGGACCTGGACAAGCTCAAGAGGCGGACTCATGGCATCCTCACATGGAAAATTGCAAGGTCTGGCACTCACTGGGCTGTGCTGAAATCAGCAGACTATGAAGTACACTGAAGCACAAGCTGGCTCCCAGCATTCATGACATCAGGTGCACTGTGGCTGGTACAATAATTAATGGGAATTAGGAGCAGGAGAAATAACAGCTACATGGTGTTATCTGCAAGAGAGCTGGAGAAGTAGATGCAGTGCATGGCACGGCTCTGCAGCCCCAATCTTTGCACTAGGACCTTCGTTCTCATTTACCATTGTTTTGCTCTCCCAGCAGCTACCTGAAAGCATGGATAACCACAGACCCTGGACACGAGACAGCTGATTCAGTTCATGTGCTACGTGATACAAGTTTCTGGGGCTGTCATTCTGAGTCTGCTCCATAGGAGGAAGCTCAGGTAAGCCATACACGATATAAGACCCCAAAAATAAAAATTTGAGGTTCTCATGTTGTCCTGGGCTTTTGCACTGGGATGACTCTTATTTTTAATAAATTGGCAAGCCGACAAGTCAGGTATTATTGACTGATTTGTACTGTGTATGGACAAGGGGTATGTGCGTGAGGGAAATGGGCAGAAATGGAGGCAGGGAGGCCATGAAGAGTGCAAGGGAAAGCAAGTGCCTCTACTCCACCTGCGATTTCATCAACCTGGCATCAGCAAAGTTGCTTAGACAGGAGGCATGTCCTGGCCTCTTAAAAAGAATTGAAATGTTGTCTTATCTTTCCTACTTTACTACTTAAAAAGCCAAAAACGTTCATTTCTTCCACCCTAGAGATGTCTGCAAGTCTTCCCTCAGCTGATTTCTCAGTGCACAAAAGGATGCAAAAAAAACAGCTCAGAGAGCAGCTGGGAGGAGCATCTTTCTCAATGCTTTCTGACTGTTCCAAAAATAGCAGCCACAAGCTGTGTATTCTCCCGGGAGGCATTTCTGCCAGAGCACCGCTCACCTGCACACCACCCACTGTGGTAACACAGGGCAGCTCAGGAGGGTTAAAGTACATTTCTAAAACAAAGTCTTCCTGCAGTTTCCCCAGCACACCTTGGTGCCCACAGGGTGTGTGTACAAGGTCAGCTCCCACTGCCAGCAGCCTCCACTTCTTCCTCCTGTGGAGGAGGCAGGAAGGGCAGAGCCCTGACACCCTCTCTGGGAGACTCTGTCTTTGATTGTCCTCTTCCCTTTAACCAGACTAGAGCTGCACATCACAAAAATCTTACTTTAAGCCTGACCAAGAAGTCTCAGCCCATGTGAAGGGAAAGTAACAGAAAATGTGACATCAGGGGGCTATTTATCTGTGGTACTTTGATAGCCAATTTTGATAGTCAATTTTGATCACAGATGACACATCCCCACTGACACGGATATTTCACTCTGTAGTTAAGATTCAGAGGACTCTGACCTTTAAATTAAATGCAGTTTCTCATACTGGAACACAATTATCCTATTAAATGCATCCAATGAAAGAATAAACCAGCCACATGCCATATACATCTGTTTAAACTCATTCATCAGTCACATCCAGGAGACACAATGAGCTCTTTGCCAACTAATTAGAGACCAAATATCACTCTGGAACTACTCATCTATGGATTTTTAATACTGAATGAACTCTGAGACAATGGTTAACAACCAGCACATAAAACCAGTAAAGTCCACTGATAAATCATTCCCTATTAATTTCTTGCCCAGGATTATTATAGCACCAGGGACAAGTAGTTGGAAAATGGAAATAATTAGAAGAGGAACTTTGCAATAAAATATTTTTTTACCTGAAATCCACTTTGGAATTTCTTAAGCAAGGGTCTATCCAGGGAGCAAACTTTGCTAAGTGCACTCTGTTAGAACTTTGATTTTTATGGCATTCTAATGTGACTTTAAAGCTCATTAAAGTAGCTCCTTTTGTGCTGCCAGCAACAAAAGCCTTGATGTTAAGTGTCCCCTGGAGTCCATAGTTCAGATAAGTGCTGTTGTTTTTCACTAAGCTCAACCTCTTAAACTACCAGCTCACAGAATAAAACAAAAGTTTGCACCCAGCAGTAACCTGGAAGTCAGATTTCAAGATAATGTGCTTGCAGCAAAGACATGGTCCTTTTTGAGCAAAAATGCTTTAGAAATTAAGAAATTTAGAAATTAAATGTTGCATGCTGCCCAGATTGTAACACAGAATATGTGCTGGGCTTTTCTTAAAATAATTTCTTCCCTCTTTTATTTACCAAGAATTCAGGGGAGAAATATCCAGGTAGTTATAGTTGCTTGTTTATTTGCAGTGCAGTGATGACTGCATATTTAAAAGGCGTTATTAAATTTGATATATAATCCCTCTCTTTAAAAAGCCCAAGTCTTGGAGTCTCTGTACTTGATCAATGACTCCACATCAAATCTGTCCAATTTGCAAGTAAAATCAATTTGATCTTATTCCTAACTGACAGTATATTCAGCAGAGGATTGGGAAGTCAAGTTGGTTGGGTTTTATTGACTTGCAAAGCATCCACTAGTAAAAACAATTTTGTGATACAAAAGCTAAAATAGATTGCAATGCATTCTCCTGTAGCATATGAATTTTCCATGGATATTAACAGAATTAAATTTCAGGAGCTGCTTTACCAATTTAAAATATGTCAATATAGGTAGGCAGATCAGTCAAGTCAGCAAGGGTTTGGGTTAGGGTTTCTTTATCCATAACTGCACTAAAATGAATAATTGCAAATTTAATTATTGTATAAACTGTTGTGCAAATAATGATTTTGCACTTTAGTTAAAACATTGTGAATGCCTGAAAAATACATTCAGCTAACATTTAAGGAGAGAATTTTCACAGGTCAAGCTGTAAATCCCTACAGCTCTCATTCTCCGTGAAAATTAGATATCTGTATTGATTTATCCTGTAATTCTGTAAAACATGTCATCTTGCCCTTACTATTAGATCTGGCAGCCAGTACTACCCTTTTAACCTTTGTGGGTGCAAAGGACTGCTTGAGTCAGCAAGAACCTTTAATGGGAGCAACGAGAGCTTTCATTGCACATGCTGCAAAATGGAAAAGGTGCCCTTACTCCAAAAATGGGAGTTATTTTTGCTTTCACCTCAGGCAAACAGAGGTGCAAGTGCCTCTGTGACGTGCAGACAACTTGGCTACCCTGGCAGGGTTACTCAATTCTGTGTGAGCTCTGGTGTGGTCCCAGAGACAGGAAACACTGCTCATCTATAAGTGCTCTGCATAGGAGAAGGCACATAGGCTGCGGGCGGTGCAATGACAGCACCTGCACATGTTGGCACAGCTCTGGGCTTGCTTCTGATCACGGCCAGCTGGCCACGTTCAAAGAGATGTTCTCATGCAGTTTCTTGATCATTTCTTAGAAGACTAACCACTTTGGATTTTATCTTAGAAAGGGAGCACACAGGGGACAACACATTCGTCATATTTAGAAGGTGCTCAGCTAAGGCCTGGCCACTGGTGTGGAAAATCCCTTTAGCAGCATTTCCCCTAAAAAGTAAGTGGACCTCTTCAGGATATTAATAGCTGGAGAAAGCTGTGATGATTTATAGGCTGTGCACAGCAGTGAGAAGATATTTTAGTTTGAAGAATAGTTTTGGAGCATTCATTCCCATCCATCATACCAGACTCCCTTAACCTCTAAGTGACTCTAAAGACCATAATGCTGCAGGATCCTGAACATCTAACTGACTCCAGCCTGTGCAAACATGTCAAAACAACCCTCATATCCTCTAACTGCATGCTGTGCTACCAGGCAACCCCCAAGAGCTGGATTTGGGAGCTCCCTGTCACCAGAGCCATCCCAAGGAAAACCCTTTGTGTAACACATAGTCTTTAACAGGCACCTGGAGCACAGTGCAACAGTAGAGATGTTTTCCCTTCTCAGGATTGCTCTTGACAACCCTCAAAATGTTCAGAGCAGTCCAAGCCATACCTTTTTCCATCAGCTATTGGACAGTAAACCTGCTCTTGCTCCCTGGTTCACCCTTCAGAGTTATGTTCCTAGAGGCATTTAGATGTCTTCCAAGCAAAGAGACATTCCAGTTGAATTTCATAAATGCAAATACCAATGTTCCTGTAGTGAGCAATATTGCACAATGACTATCCCCACTGTAAAGCTAAAGTGAGAAGCAGTTTACAACCAGCCTTAGTGCTGACTTTCCCAAAAATCATCTTACAGTTCCCAACAGGGCAGCTCTTGTTATGGCTGTATTGCAGAGATATTGGAGAGATGCAGCTCACCTGGTCTGTTTGGATTGTGGAGTTCCCCAGATGCACAGAATTCTGCATATTCCCCCTCTCATTACCTTGGCACCTGTTTCTACCCAAACCAGACACAAAAATTAAGCAAAAGAGGACACAGACTCCCAAGAGGCCTGATCAGATCAGCACAAGCTCTCACAGAGTGCCTAACAGGCCAAAAGCCTGCTCACAAAGTACAGGTGTAAGTGCTTAAAACACAGGCGGAAAGAGAGACCTATCAGTGTATCACATTTTATATAGCAGCCTCATGTTATTGTATTGTATCATATTGTGCAAGAGATTCCAAAATGTCTGCCTTGATTAGGCTGTGAAAACTGTTCTGTCATGAGGTATGTTTCTTAAATCCCTTTGGCTGACCTGAATACAGACCTCCTACATCCTCATCAACCCTTCAACTATGCTAAAAGCAATCCTCACTATCTCTTCTATAACAAAACTTGTTCTTTTCCCACAACTGATTATGGGGGGATACTTCACATGCACAAAACTTCAGCAGAATAGGAATAAATGTAAGACCTTGAACATAAGGGCAGAATGAGAAAACATATATTTTTCTTAATTGAATAATAGGGAATTAGCATTAAAACAGCATTACTGTAGACATTAATACATTGTTTAAAACGTCTCTGTAATAAATTACAAGGGTTTTTTAGATTAAGATGTGCTCATAGCCAGTAAATCTTACAACTACTTGCTCTTGAGACTGGTGCTATGGATTGTAAAAGAGAATGAATGTAAATGTACTAATAGCTATTGCTATACAATAGTCAGAGAACAGACTACACCATACAATATAGTATGTAACTATTGCCTGCAATCTGCAAACTTATATGGAAAATGTATGGTTCAGTGATAAAAGCATTATTCTTAAAAGCTTAGAAAGAACATAAGAACCTTAATTTTTTTTTTTTAAATCACAAACTCCAAATCCTGCCCCTTGAAGGATGAGCTTGGAGCTCTGCCAAGTGGCCATTCATGCACTGGTGTGGGAAGGAGGAAGGGGAGTTGCCAGAGGCCTGGGAGGGCATGGTTGGCTAGAGAAGGACTAGAAGGCAGTGGGGCTGGCTTCTGCAGAAGTGGAGGGATGCTGAGTTCTTTGTCACTACAGCACATCCACAAAATGTCTGCTTCAAGCACTTCACCTTTCTTGTGCACTGGGTAGGCTTCAGCCCCATAGGCCTGGCTGTAGGAATTTGCTGCTCTCTCCAAAACAAAAAATAGATGCACCAAGGAAAAAGGTTTGGATTGGATATTAGGAAAAATTTCTTTATTGAAAGAGTCATCAGGCACTGAACAGGCTGCTCAGGGAAAGCGGTGGCATCATCCCTGCAAAGGTTCAAAAGGCATGTGTATGTGGCACTTGGGGACATGATTTTGTGGTGAACACAGAAGTTAATGGTTGGACTCAATTATCATAGATTGTTGTTGTTGCTGGGCCTTTTCTTAATCTCTTTTTTCCCCATCCTGTCTTCCTCCACCCCAGTTTCAAACCATCTCTAGTGAGGGAAATTTGCTTCATAGCTATAAACTTTACCAAGAGTCAAGGAATAATTGGAATAGAAATACAGTGGTTATTTACAAATAAATGTACTATCTGCCATTATTTCTAGCTCTGTATTTGTATAGGTATTTCAATTATGCAGCTATTATAATTTGAACCTCTTGTATCAATTCACCTGTATCAATTCACCAATTTAGTGGTCTTTAGCATAGAAGTTTCTACTTTATGAGCAATATACACATTTGCAAGGGAATAGTTGGAATTATAATTAAAAGTTATGGATGGTAGATGAACCATAGCTACACTTGCACTGAAATTCCCCACACAAACTGTATTAGCAACATCTGCAAGTAGGGGAATATATAGGAATATATCCTTCTTTATTTGCATTTAATCTGCATTCCTAAGGCTGGCTTAAATCACTTCACAGCTTCATAATGTGGAAGGGAAGAAATCTAGTTTCTATATTAATTGATAATACATTATTTTACATTTTTCTCTGCAAGGAGGAAGAAACATTCCTGTCAATGGTTACAAAGGCTGCTGAGCTGCTCCTTCTGAAAACTGCTGGTTGAGCTAATGAGGAAATCAGCTGATATATGGAGTTGCTCCTTGAAAGCCCTTGATGCAATCAGTACATAGGCCTAAGCTGTGCTTCCCTCTGCATTATCCAGCTGTGCTGATGGCCACAAGGGGCACCTCTATTCAACAAGCAGAAAGTATAAGTGTATTTTTACTTCATCTCCACAGGCTCAAAGGAGGCAGAGGGAGCCTTCCGACTCAATCGTCACCTTCATTCTGAGATCACACTATGAAAATGGTATAAATTCATTTCTTGTAATCCTACAATTGTGGACCAGACAAGCACCCAGTTAATTTACTGAAGGCTGAAAATGCCTATAAATCTCAGCACCCAGTAGCTCCAAAGAAGCTAAACCTTTGGAGGGAGTGCATGGATGTAGGGCACACAACTGTGCAGCAGAAGCCAGGCTGTTGTGCTGGGATGTGAGGATAGCCTGACTATCCTTTCTGAGCCAGACACTCTGCTCCTGTGCTCAAGTCTCCTGAGTAGATTAATTCTACCTTGAAAGGTATGGTTTACAATGTCCAGCTCTATTCAGAAATTATTCTAACTGTTCTAAGCTGCCAAATATTTGAAATACTTGAGACTGCCTGTCCCTTTTGAATTCTAAGAATTTTCATTTGGTTATTTATCTTGAGAAAAGTAGATCTGAGCTCATGGGAATAGGTAAGAGCTCTTGTTTGGTAATAACACTTTGTTCCAATGGAAAGAAATAGATCTTCTCTTCAAGGAGCATGATATTTTTCTCCTCTCATATGCAGTAACACCTGGATTGGAACTCTTTGTGAATGGATATTACTGATTCTTACCAAGTTTGTACTCATTTGTCACAGAGTGATGGCATTGGAAAAAGGATGCAACACATTCCCTACTGCAAAATGCCTGTCTTTCCTATTTTAGGAGCAGAAAACTGTTATAATTCATCTCATCAAGTGTGACTGAGTTCCATTCGTTCTAGACACCACCCATTTCACAGCCAGTTTGGAGCAGCAGCTGCCTGAATGAGATGATTAGTAGGCACCAGGGTATCTTCACAGAAAAGCAATTGCATGCTTGTGTTAGGCTTTTAAAATCAGCTAGACTTTTGAAGTCAGAACTCCCTGCCTTTATTTGGTTGACCAGCACAATGTAATTCTGTATCCAAGAGCACCAGGAGCATTGATCTCATCACACTGGTTTACATTCAGTGAAAGCTTTTGTAAATTTTGTATCCTTTTTTTCCTGCTTACTTAAGTGGATCAGTTTTCAGTTTTCACCTGAATTACACTTTTTTAGTAAATGCTTCTTGATTTTGTCCCCACGAGAAACCTCTTTGCAGCTCAAGGAACCAAAGGGAGAAGCAGGAACAACATCATCTCTATTTCTTCATCTGCCTTCTCTTTCCATCAAACTGGGGACAAAATCAAACTGAAGGAGGACTGCTGTTCTGAGGGACCTAAACAGGCTGGAGGAAGGCAACAACAACTGAAATTCAACAAAGTCTGCCCATTGGAAGAAAGAGCCCTTATTAACCACACAGGCAGAGAACTGGCAGACCACTCCACTGCAGTCACTGTGGCTCATGGTAGGGGTTCATGCAGCCCACACATGCTGAACATGCAGCACAGCACAAGCCATGGCTCTCCCTCCACACCCCTCCATTCATATCAGCTCTCTTTGAACACAGGCAACACCTGACAACCCTGGGACAGACTTGCTCTTCATAACTACCCACGTCAGGAGGAAAGCACCAGGTTGCCAGTGCTCATACAACTTTTATAGGCCTGTCTCCTCTGTACTGCTGCTTCCACTTTCATGGAAATTTTCTTTTTTGTCATGTGAGGTGGAAGGATTGTTTAGCAGTCCCTGCTCCAAGATACAGAAACCTGTCCCTGTGCAGCTTGTAGCTCCACTACAGAGCAGAGTGGCATGAAATGTTTTGACCAGTTTGTCACAAATTATGAATTCAGATGCTCTCAGCAACTAAAAGTGTCAAGTCCTGTTTCCACCTTTTTTTTAAATGGAACACTTGGAACTTTTTTTACAGAAACAAAGTTTCTTAGCCCATTCCTAAATGCATTTTCTCAACTGTTAAAAAAAAATTTGACTGCTCCAATTGGTATGAAATCTGTTTGGTTTTACTGTTAGGTTGTTTGTCTTTTTGCTCTTAATCAAACCCAAATAAATTAATTTTAGTGATTTTTCACTTAGGGTATGAATACAAAAAACCAGCTGTTTCCACAATTCTGCCCCTCAGGACAACGAGAACAGTTTCCTTCTGTAGCAGGAATTGACCACCAAATTTTCACACTCCAGTTAACTCCCACCAGAGTTAAATGAAAATTGATTTTTCGCTCACTCCATTGCCTTGCCATGTTACCTTCCTGGATTTGCTGGGCAGCATAAAGAAGCTGTTCAAATTTATTTGCTATCAGTGACTTAGGAAATTGTTTTATGATGTAAGGCCTACAGTTCTCCAATTCAAGCCAGTTACCACCTGGACTTTGTATCTGCCAAACCAGAACACTCAAAACTGCTCTTTGGCTGATACAAATTCAAATAACATAAGGTCTGTTTGTCAAGCAGACAGGGCTCTGCTGATGTACTCTTAGAGATCAGAAGGTACCAGGAGCTCATTGGCTAGGAAATACTTCTAAATCTTTTCAGACAGATGAATGGGAAAATGGAAGTTTTTAACCAGTTTTGCCCATGTTACGTCTACTATTCAAACCTGTTATCCATGCCTAACACAGGAGCAGATGAAGAAATGTTTGACTCTACAACAGCAGCAGGAAGTTCATCACATCCTTTTGAATTGCTCACTGTCTCCCAAAGCTGCCTCCTTGCTGCTGCTGATCCCAGTCAGAACTGACCTGTGTGGCTGATGTGCCCAAGGCAAGGCAGTGGCCATCATGTCCAGCTTCACAAACGCATTCCTAGAAACAACAATGTCCAGTCCTAGCATTCCTAGTGTGAAAAGGCTTCCTGAAGAAGGCAGATGATAATTTCAGCCTACAACAGGAGAGACCCTTCATTTCCTCACAAAAAGAGAAGCTAGAGAAGAAGGAAGATAAAACTGTTTTTACTCTATGCTCCTTCACATCACCAACCCAGTTTCAAGGAAACAAAAATTATGGCTTTAAGCTAATAAAAACTCATAATAGATTCAACTCATACACTTGCTATTGAATAAAGTGATTCTTGGCTCTAGTGAATAAAATCTCACTTATTCAAAAGGGAAATAGGATCTCTGGTTAAGATATTGGCACAGGTTTTAAGAACTGTGCCTTACTGATCACCTCAGCCCATGCTCTCCTTGAATCCAAATTGCTTCAATATGAATTTCACTCTCAATTACCAGTATTGAGCACATTCTGAAAAAATATAGAAGGCTTAGCCTGGTCTACTTATGCATGAAGGCCCATGGTTATCCTTCCTCATCATTTAGGTGCCCATAAGTGCCCCAAGCTTTATGTGGGATGCAGGCTGCCAATCTATCCGTATGCAAAGCAGGCAGCATGGTGAGTGAGTGATCCAGTGAGTATCCTGTATTTTATCTTGCTCTCCAGGCACTTTTGAGGACAAAAGGAAGTCTTCAACCTAGTCTTTAGCTCCCCTATGGATAAAGTTGGCAGACAGGAGGGAAATATCCCATTTACTGCCAGCTGGGTACAATTCTGATTTAGGGCTCACAATCCTAGACCCACATTAACCTTTTCCTGAATAAGTATTTTGTCAGGAATCAGAACTTCTGTAATGCAAATAGTAACAAAACACTGTCTCTCAGGAGTATGAGAATAGCCAGTTTTAAAGTGTTTAAAAGGCTTTTTTTTCAGCTGAATCATCCACACATATCATCCTTTTCTGATTTTCAAGGAAGCAACACACAAATAACTAAAGGTATTCCAAAAGCATTTAAAATAAGTAAAAAGGATTTGCCTAAGCTGAAAGCAGGTTTATAGAATAGCCTGAAATACTCGAGTGTAGGACCTCTTCCTTTGTAAATGTGAGTGATTCACATGAACATTCAGACTATGCTTTGCTCCAACCTCTCTTTCAACTCATGATCATTTTGTTCAGAGTCAACAACAGGAGAGGCCCACCTTTTCTCCAGGGGGGTGATTTATAAAAGTAAACTTGCAAAAATTTTTGTGCTTTTTAATTGTTTTCTTCATGCTAAATTACATGAGCCTGCAAAGAAGATAGAAATCATTAAAACTCTGCGATGGAGAAAAGGCATTAGATTTAATCCCTTCTGGTATCAAATTTCTGCACTGTACATTTCCTAAGTGATTCGGTGTCAGGTGATAAGCTTTACTTGCCAGGTTGAGTCTCATCATCAGGAAATTTATTATGGAAGCTTCATTTTCCATTCCTTAACTTAATCCTATTACTCTTTAATTTAATCCTATTACAACCAGGATTGTTGCTCCTAGCCATGTCCACATATCAGCACTGAGACGAAGAGTTACTTTAGAGTGCAGAAACTCAAATGATTTTATTACAGCTCTCAGAGCAGCACAGTTTCTAGGTTGGGTCTGTTCCAGGGGGTGATTCATCTCATGCATGAAGAGGTTGGCACACTAATGCTAGTTTACCTATGCCTGTTAATTGGTGTTCATCAATTAGGACTGTTTAAGTAATTTTTCTGAGCCTACAAGAGGAACCAGACCTGGCAACAACAGAACATCTACAATCACAGCAAAATAAAGCAAAATTGCTTCTTTGCACTCCTTTTGAACATTTCAGAAATCCCCATGGGCTTGCTTTAGCTCTGAGGTATGATCTTGGGTTAATAGTTTTGATTAAGGCAAAGGAAGAAAAGGAAAGAGAAATCAAAACAGAAATAACATCTCAGATCAAAACAATCTTTTCTGCAGCTTTATTTCACTGTTCTGTGTAATTCCCTATTGAAACAGAGGTTGGCTGCTTTTCCATAGCAAAGCTTATACACATATATTGTGTATATAGACACACAGAAAAATATATATTACATACAGGCTATTAAACCTGCAAATCCAAGCATATTCAAGTACTATAATGCCAGATTTAAGGTTACTCTGCTCATGCTCGTGCATGTGTTATGAGTCAGCTCTGAACAACAAGATCACATGGTATTTTCCTAAAGACCAGTGATCATTCAAGTGTTTAGGTCTGTATCTCTGTTGCTGACAAAAGCATGGGTTAACCCCTCCATTTGCAGAACTGCAATGAACTTGTAGATTCTTTTAAATTCCTTGTTATAAAATCTGAAGGAGAAAGCAAAGGCTTTGACCCAAGTAAACATCCTGCCAAAATTCCTGTGTTGTTTCAAGATGTGGGAGTACCAGAGCTGCCTGCTCAGAAAGATCTGAACCATTCTGCCTTAAGTTTTCAAATTCAGCCACGAACAGATTTTCCAGCTTGGAATACTTCCACTCAAATGATTAAACTGTAGTAAGGAAGAAGATATTATACCATGAAGTGACTAGGCTCTGGCACAGGACCCAGAATGCCTCTGTGCTGCACTCATCTTTGCCACAGAGCAACTACAGACCTCTGGGCAGAATCATGCCCTCGTTTCCTCAGTTGTTCTCTCTGTGAATGATACAAGCAGGCAGTGTTTCCATTCCACTCCTGACAAAAGACCTCATCTATTTCATAGAGCCATGCCAAAAATTCTGGTTTTATGCAAAGGAGTCTGAATTCCAGCTCAAGCCTGCCCCAAATCACTTTTCTCTTGGCATCCCCTTACACGATCTTTTTCACTTTTGATCTTGAGCATCACATTCACTCTCGTACACTAAAACTGATGATCTACAAAACATTTATTCAGAAGTATTCCTCTTGGCACAGCATTAAAACACAAAATTATTTCAGTTGAAAGAGACCTTTAAAGGTCACCTAGTCCAAATCCTCTGCCATGGGCAGGGACACCTTTCATTAGACCAGGTTGCTCAAAACTCCACCCAGCCTCAACCCCCTTATTTCCAAGGATGAACACCTTGAACATCTTACGTAAGTCTTAATTAGATTTGTCTATTGGGGTAGGAGAGATTTCAGTTATGCACATTACCTGCACATACTAAGAATAATTTCATTTTGAGGAAAAGAGATATCTCCAGAGAGTCTGAAACTCTGGGGCAGCTCTGACCTTGAACTGGTCGCTGAGAGGCCATTTCTTCATGGCTGGATGTGTTCCTCGTGTTTTTGGCCATACATAGTGGTGTTGATAGGAATTTGTTGTGCACCTCTCTCAGAATAACTTCTTCATGTATCCTGTAAATTGAGACAGCAGTTACTAGGTGCTTCACAGCTTCAAGCTCTTTCACAACTCCAAAACCTGTATTTTTTTCATTTTAGAAGGAGCTGCAATCTGGAAAGGGCAGATGATTGTACATTTGGAATTTCTGGTACGCAAACTTCCATTTGGACTGGGCAGAGAAGATTAAATAGCCAAAACCTGGTTACTAAAAAGACTTATAACTTACTCCTATAAGTCTTATCCTTTGTTGGGACAAACCTATTGCCCTTAGTGTGAGAAACAGCATAACAACCTCGTCAGGGAAATTAATTCCATATTCTGCATATCTGTTACCTAAAGTCAGTAAAACTATTGAAAAGGAGCATTATAGCTTTAAACTGGATTAATTGCTGTCAGGTATCAGCATAACATTAGAGTGAGGAACTTCTGCTTCTTTAGTAGAATAAAACCCAAATCTGCAGCATTTGTTTATTCATCCCCATTTACAATCCCTGTAGCAAACCAAGCTAGAGGTCACCAGTGCAGAAAGCCTTTCTTCACCTGGTTTGAGAGCTTGTGGCCAGGAACAAAAGAACTTTTATTCACGCATGGTACCAACAGAGGGGACAAATTTCTTGTTGGGGAAAACACTCAGAACTTGAATGACATCAGCAGAGATTTGGTTTCAACTGAATTTCAACTACCATAAAGCATTTTGGAGGTTGCTGCCAAATGAGTCTGATAGTTTTGCAGTAAACCCACTCCTAATTTGTAGCCATGCTAATGGGAACCAAATTTACCTAAATGTGTGTGCGTGTGTGTACCCTAAACTCAGAAAGTCTGTCATTCAGCTATCTACTGAGCAAAAGGGCCTCCTGGGGACTGAAGGTCATGCGTGGGCTCTCTTACTCAGACAGTTTAGACACTTCCTGTTTAATTAAGTTTTGGGTGAGATGACAGAGCTCCTCGGTGTAAACGGCGGTACCTGGAACAGGGGAGAAGAATGACCTTACCTAACTCCATTATGCAACAGCCCATATGACTGCAGTCATTTCTGACGGTCTGTGGCATTTAGCAGTTGGCTGTAGCGTGTCTAACCATTACAGAATTGCTGAGAAGACAAATGTCCTTACAGGCAAATGTATTTAACAGCACGATGGGTTGCAGGGCAGATGGATGAAATGAGCATCTAGAAATGAGCAGCTGCTACAGTGACACATCTCCCTTGACACAACCTTGCCAAGCCAGGATGACAGTACCCTCTGCGTGTCAGGGAGCTCTAAGTGAAGATGTTGCCATGCCTCCACTTGTCCTGAAGCAAGCAGTGTACCTTTCTGAAGCTCATCTGTTAAATTTTTTAAGATCCCAGCTGGATTTACATTAACCTGCGAAGAAATATATTTGCTCTCTTTCCTGGCTCATAAACACTTGATCGCTTTGCAGAAAGCTCTTAGCTCTTGTATAACCTATTCAAGCAAGAAGATCTGTGAAAACAATGGTCTGCAAGCTGTTCCCATGATACAGACCACTGGGGTTGAGTGGGTGCTGTTCATGCCTACGTGGCAATGCATCAGTGTCTGTGTGGTCTCAAAACACTAGAACCCCACTGTGCAATCTAAGTCAAAGCATTTTGGACTCCATCAGAATTTCTGAGCAACATCAGGAGATGTGAAAAACTGTCTCCCTGGGAGCTGTCAGCCATTTCTATAATAACTTGTAAATAAGATCACAGTGACTTTTATGAACTTATTTATGAAGTTGTGCCAGCTTCTCCAGTACAACCAGGTCCTTCAGGATCTTTGCTAGACAAGTGTACTGGGCCTGGCTGGGATGAAGTTACCTTTTTTTCCTAACAGCATGTGTGGAGCTATGCTTTGAAGTTATGGCTAAAACGGTGTTGGTAACAAAACAGTGTTTTGGCAGTTGCTGCACAGAGCTTAGGAAGAATCTGTGTTTTTCTCTCTTTATTCCTCTGCCTACCTTACCCAGCAAGTTGGCTAGGGGTTGGCAAAGGGTTGAAAGGGGACCCATCCAGGACAGTTGTTTCCAGCTGACAAAAAGGATATTCCATACCATATGACATCATGCTTAGCAGTAAAAGTTCAGAGGAAAGAGGAAGAATGGAGCATGTTAAGAAGAAATTCTTCACTGTCAGGGTGGTGAGGCACTGGAAGAGGTTGCCTCATCCCTGGAAGTGTTCAAGGCCAGTCTCGATGGGGCTCTGAGCAACCTGCTCCAGTGGAAGTTGTCCCTGCCCATGGCAGAGGGCTGGAACTAGATGGTCTTTAAGGTCCCCCCCAACCCAAGCCAGACTGTGGTGCTGTGATTCTGTCAAGCTATGTTTGTGATTACAGCATTTATCTTCTCAACTAAAGCTGAGGTCCTCCTTGCCAAGAAGTAGCAAAAAAATTTGGCCCGCCAGTGGGAAGTAATAATAAATTCCATTTTTTCCCCCTGCTTTGCCTGTGCATGCAGCTTTTGCTCTCCCCAATAAACTACCACTAGCTCAAACCACAAATCTCACCTTCTTTCTGTTTTCTCCTCATCCCACGAGGGAAGGGAGTCAGTGAGCAGCTGGGTAGGTGTCTGTTAGCCAGGGTCAGCCCACAACAGTCTGTTCCAAGCACAGCATGAGGTCTGAAATAACAGGTTCGATTTGAGCATTCTATCAGCACTTAGAGTTGTTAACTGGCAGGTCCTGTGCTGGTCATGCAGCTTGTGTTCTTTACTGTATATTACAGTCCGAGGCTGTTTCTGCTGTTTGCTGTGCTGCTTATTGCTTTACTTCACTGTGCCTGGACACCTTTTGTAAAAGGCAATGGCAGTGTGCCAGGGCTGGCCTATGGCTCCTCATATGGCCTGATGCTCCTCTTGTGCTGTGTGAGCTCCCTGGCAGGAAGCATTAGGGATTACACCTCCTTCTGCATCTCTGGGATGGATGTGTCCAGCTCTTCTGCATGGGCTCCCAAGTTTCCTGTACATCATCATGCATGCTGTTTGATCTTGTTCTCTAGCATTGTTGGATTGCTGTTGGGCTTGCAGAACCTGACTTGGTCCTGGCACAAGAGTGAACAACTTGGTGACAAAGAAATGTGCACCAAGGTGGCCAGTCGGTGCTGACAGGGTTTGTAAGAGGATTTGGGAAGGTGCTTAGAGCAGTTATCACCTGTGAAAGCCTGAGATTTTACACTTAAAAAGGCACATAAACCTGTTGAACTGGCTCACCACTTGAAGAAAGGTGCCTTGCCTAACCCAGTGAGACACAAAGAGTTTTGGCAATGTTTTTGGGCTTGGCCTCTGCCTACTGAGCCTAAGCCCAGCACCATCAGAGGAGGCAGGATGAGGGAGTGACACAGTCACCAAGGAGGTGGAAATCACTCAGGCCATAAGCCCCAAGTTTTAATGGAGCTGCAAGATCTGTGGAAAAATTACAGCCACAAGCCAGGTGAGCAGATTTCTGCCTAGTTGCTCCAATGTCAGGATACTGCTGTCAGAAGTTAGCCAGCAGGCAGGTGGGATCCCTGTGTAGAGACACCAGGACTGACAAAGGGAAGCCTTTGGACATAATTCCTATTGACAATGAAATCCCTCAAGGATTACTGGGTATGATGCCTGGGCAAGAGAAACACCATTGTAAAAGGCATCCAGTGCTTGAGGAAAGTAGAGGTGGTGGCACTGCACCCAGTCCATGGGCAAAAGGTGTACATAACTCACCAGTGTTGTATGCCAACACCATGGGGCTGATGCACTGGACAGACCCTGAACCACTAACTGCAGAGTGGCTGTTCCAATGGCTCCCAGGATTCAAAGAGAACTTCCCCTCCTCCCCCCGACCAAAGGTCTAGATCTCAGCTGCCAGAGATGCCCCACAGAGTTGTCTCTGTCCTGCCAGAGGAAAAGGGGGATCCAGGGTATGCCATGCCAGCCTGTGGTTCCTCCTGCACAGTCAGGATGATGAAGAAGTGGAACAATGTGCCCACCTCAAATCTAGAAGCCCACATGCATGGACTGCAAGGAGAACCACTGCTACACAGCACCCATGCAAGGACACTGGTTTGATGGCCTGGCATGTGATCCACAGAAGTAGAAAGCTTTCTTGGACATCACTGCACAGCATAACCTAACATCATGAGATACAAAGGAGCAGAATCCACCTGAATTTCTGGAGTGACCTAGACTGGGAATGTCAGGGTCAGTTATCTGTAGCTTAGTGAGCCCATGAAACATCACAACATCTAGGGACTGTTGCAATATGTGAATGGGCTTATGCTTGAGGGGTGCACCTGACCACTGAAGTATCACACAGGTGGTAGATGGCAATTCTGTGAAGGGCAGGCAGAGTGTCATTCAGAAAGATGGGCAAGAGGAGCATCAGGCAACAAGCACCAAAGTCTTTTTTCCCTAACTAATTTCCACACTAGAATTGTATTGACTTTGTCTGCATGGAGAATCTACATACTGAGATTTCACAATGGTGAGATGCTGATGCAGGGTTTGGGCTTCTCAGTACTACAAGATTACAAAGAACAAGCAATAGCCTCTGCTGATACAAATCAGCATGGTTCCATTGACTGCAGCTACCTCGCTGACTTAGACAAGATTTAATCAAATACATTTGTGATCACTCTCCTATTATTCCTTCCTACTGGGGTCTCAGTGTTATTCAAGACACCGACAAGGATGAAAATCAACATCATGTCAACCACAGCTTCAAAGTCGGTCTGTCCACAGCCCATATCCATCTAAATTTAATTTGATAAGATTTATCTGAGCCTGATGTAAGTAAATTAATCATGCAGAGCGCTGACCTATCCTACCCGAGGCTCCCGTGCCCCAAACTGCATGTTTATTTGGAAAGCAATCTAATTTGCTGCAAATGTGCTTATCTAGATGGAAAGCAAATTATGATAGGTACCTTAGGAGGAAGAAAGCTTTCCCGGATGCATGCCTCAGTGAATTCTTTTGTATGAGGAATACAGAATGTGTTGTACTGTTGCTGTTGATCTGCACTGGATTTATCCACCCGCTCCCTGCTCTTTGTCTCCATATGTTTGTGAAGCACAGTTAAGCTCCTAAGCTCCAGTCAGCTCAAAACTGGGTAGAATGCACCAGCCCTTCTCTCTGGGTTTCCCATAAAGAGCTTAAGCAACTCTGGAAAACTGGTGGGTAACAACCTCCTGCCTGCAAGGTACCTTTGGCAAATGAGAGTGAAATCCTGAGAGATGTTTGCTAGCAGGATGTTGAAGCACTAGAGCCCACTAAGTAGCCAGCAGTGGCATAGCCCATCTTTGTAATGCAGAATAGAGTCAGAGCACAACACCTTGACCTGAATAAGAGACACAGTGGAGGTCTGATGTTCCTAAATATATACAATCCCCACCAGTGCTGAAACAATTAGAGGACAAAATTATGATTAATAGCAACTATCTTCTAGACACAAGCTGTCTTCTGTCCCACTCCAGGCTGCTGAATGTCATTCACCTTTTTCTCCCAAGCTGTATCTTACACTTTGGCTTTGTCAGAGTGGTAAGAGAGGGATCAGAGCCAGTTCTGCTTCCCAGCAATATTACCCCACGAGGTGAAGCAGAGGAGAGCTGAGAGGGAGGTGTGCTGGTGGATGCTGAGGCAGGGATGATGGATGGATAGTCTCAACACCAGGCAGAGGGTGTGTCTTGTTATTTTCCCTCTTTCCAACAATCTCACTGGTTTCAACACTTTTCTCTTGGCGGTCCACATCCACTCACCTTCCCTATTTTCATCTGTTTCAGAGGAGACAGTTCTCCCTACAGCATCCTTGCAGAGTATGGCAGCATGAAAATAATCCCTGCTGCAGACCCTCACCCAGACAAATGGACTGATAATACAGGGATGTGTGAGTTGTGTGCATGCAAAAGCTGTAGAATAGCCAGCTGAGAGCAAAGGAATGGCTGTCCTCCACTGTATGTGTGCAAATGAAAATAAAGCAGAGCAGAAGGGTGAACTGATCAGAACAGACAGTCCTGTCACCAGCCCATCCAGCTGTAGGCTGCTGCCCTCCTATGGCAAACTGGAACAGCAGTCCTGATGCCCGGAGCAGTTCTCTGTGTTGCTGAAACGTACCGAGTTCAGCTGCTGGCTCCGGCTGACAGAAATCACAGCTTCCAAACACCCAGTTTGCCATCTCGCTGTTCGTCTGAAGTAGAAAATCAGCACCCGGGGGCACTCAGCCTCTCTGCACCGCCAGGGAAGCTTTTGTGGATGGAAAGAACCGTGTGCTGCTCAAGCAGCATTTAACATCCTGAGCCTGTGAGTGACACTGTTAGTGTTGAACAAAAACATCCCTGCAGAGAGGGCACGGATCTGCGGCTCTTTTCCCTTAGTGACAGCTCTTTGTCGCTATTGTTGGGGTTTGCTTCTAATGTCTGTATCTCGGCAACACAGGAGCTGTTGATTCATAGGCCGGTGAGACCCTCATGAAGGTCAACAAGTGCTGCATTGCAATCCCATATGTGAGCACAGACTGGGAGAGGAACTCACTGAGAGCAGCTCTGAGGAGAAGGGCTTGGCGGCTCTCACTTACAAAAAGCTGAAACAACCTGGCAGCGTGTGCTCACAGCCCAGGAAGCCAATTGTGTCCTGAGCTACAGCAGAGCAGCATGGGCAGCAGGGTGAGGGAAGGATTCTGCCCCTCAGCTCAGCTCAGCTCTGCTCTGCTGTGATGAGACCCCACCTGCAGTGCTGTGTCCAGCTCTGGGGTCCCAGCATAAGAAGGATGTGGATCTGTTCGGGCGAGCCCAGGGGAGGCCACAAAGATGATCAAAGGGCTGGAGCACCTCTCCTACAAAGACTGTGAGAGCTGGGCACCTTCAGCCAGGAAGAGCTTAAAGGGAAACCCCACTGTGGCCTTCCAGCACCTGGGGGGAGCTTATGAAAAGAGAGAGACTTTTTAAATGAGCCAATAGTGACAGGATATAGGGCAAGGGTTTTAAACTGGAAGAGGACAGGTTTAGATTAGATACTAGGAAGAAATTCTTTACCGTGAAGGGGGCCAGGCATTGGCACAGGTTGCCTAGAGAAGGGATCTCTGAGGTATTAGATACAAACATCTTATCCCTTTACTGCCCAGTTATTTTCCTGGTGAACCAATAAATTCATTCATCATGAAAATTAGACTTGTATGAATTAAAAAAAAAATTGTAGCTTTATGTTCACACAGACCACTGAAAATGAGAGATTTGGATTAGATATAAGGAAGAAATTCTTTGCTATGAGGATGGTGAGGCACTGGCACAGGTTGCCCAGAGAAGCTGTGGATGCCCCATCCCTGGAAGTGTTCAGTCAGGGATGGGGCTTTGAGCACACTGGTCTCGTGGAAGGTGTCCCTGCCCATGTCAGGAGTTTGGAACTAGCTGATCTTCAAGATGGTTTCCCTGCGTGTCACAAAGCGGAGCAGCTCCCGCGGTGCGGCGCCGGCTGAGGGCGCACATGGCGGCCAGACCGCCGGGCTCCTCCAATCCGCACGGGGGCGCTGCGCCGCCACCTCCGGCCGAGCCGCGGACTACAGTACCCAGCATGCCCCGCGGGGCCGGCCGGAAGCGGCAGTGAGCGGGCGGAAGCGGAGAGCTGGGGCGCCATGAGGGGCGCCGGGAGCAGCGGTGCCATCCGCGCCTGGGCCGGCCCGCTCCTGCTCCCGGGCCCGGCGCGGCTGCCCCCGGCTCCTCGCAGAGGTGAGAGGCGCCGCAGCGCCGTGCTCGGTCCTCCGGCCGGCTGGGCGGGGCCCGCGGCTGCCGGGTCGGGTGAGCCCGGGCCGGGTGTGGGCGGCGCTGGGGCCGCGCAGGGCGCTGGCCGGACTCGGTGTGTGGGAGCGGCCGCGGGGCCCGTCCCTGAGGCGGTGTGAGGGAGCGCTTCGCGCCTTCCCTCGGGGCTGGAACACGGGGTGAGTTCCGGGCCGGGTGGGGCTGCCAGGTGGGG
>JAOTQP010000001.1:81969027-82016661 GCA_026413545.1 Cichladusa arquata | reverse complement strand
CGGGGCGGGAGGAGGTACCAGGGCGGGGAGAAGGGCGTCACCGAGAGTTGTGCTAGGTAGAGGTTTGTGGAGTGATTTTCTCAGCTCCGGGCTGCGAGAGGCGCGTCCCGTCGAGACTGCAGGAGTGGAGCAGTAGGGCCAAGAGCAGCTAGCAGGCAACCAGAACTGTAATATCAGCTTTCTTGAGACAGCGTCTGTGCAATGTAGCTGTTCAACCCAGTGAAAAAAATCCACCAATGCCTTTAGAAGACAGGAGCTGTGCGTGTAAAACCTGGGACAGCTCCATGAAAACGATGTTTTGAGTTGGTTTTCATTATTTGTATATAGCGTTCGGTGCATCTTAACTCTAATAAAGCCATTAATAATACAGTGCTGTGGCTGGTTTGGTTATTTATAGTATATGTAAGACAGAACATCACTTGATTAATCTAGTAGTGGCACAGTATAAATTCCTTGTTGTTTAAATGACATAAAGCTTTTAAGTAAAGACCTGGATAAGACACAGGACAGTTTGGCTAAGGCAAGAGCCAGCAGTGCATATAGTTTCAAATGAACAGATTCAGAAGTAACAGGGCTGCTTAGACAACAAAGAATTAATCAGAACAGACTCTGTAATATGCAAAACCACACAAACATAAGGTGAAGAGAAACATGCTTGAAATAAAAGTAGGAGAAGCAGCGAAACCTGCTTGTGGCAAGGCACATCATAAATAGAGTGGATCTTTAACTAATACATGAAGTTAACTAATACCTCTTTAGAGATTAGGTATACCTTATCTCTGAGGTATTAGATACAAACTTCATATCCCTTTACTGCCCAGTTACTTTCCTGGTGAACCAATAAATTCATTCATCATTAAAATTAGACATGCATTTATTTTTTAAAAAAAATATAGCTTTATGTTCACACAAGCCACTGAAAATGAGAGATTTGGATTAGATACAAGGAAGAAATTCTTTGCTATGAGGGTGGTGAGGCACTGGCACAAGTTGCCCAGAGAAACTGTGGCTACCCCATCCCTGGAAGTGTTCCAGGTTGGATGGGGCTCTGAGCAAGCTGGTCTAGTGGAAGGTGTCCCTGGCCATGGGTGGGTGTTGGAATTAATTGATCTTTAAGGTCCCTTCCAAACCAAACCATTCTGTGGTTCTGTGATAAAATAAAAAGCTGTTGGAATTAAGGCTTAACAATTTAAATAAAATAGCAATGGATGCTTAATTGCATAAAGTCATTCAGTGTTTTATAAGTACAAAAATTATTTAAGTGATGTTTGCCAAATATCATAAAACAGTTGGCTCTGGGGATTTATTTGTGCTGTATCAGGATGCTTGTCTGTTGCACAGTCACATGAATGAACTTAAGACAGGCCTGTAAGTCCTATTTAGTGTAAATTCCCTGTGGAAAAGGGATTGATGGTTTTTGATGTGTGCTGTAACCCAGATTTTTGTTGCAACATCCATGCAGCTTTTCTGTGATGAAAGAAATTAAGTGTATTGCATGATAAGCCAGTCAAGGTAAGATTAAGGCATGTTTTGTTATTTCCAGGTTTTGCTGCCACATTCGTTAGGAAGTCATATGATGTCAGAAGAGTTGATATCACTCCCCTGGAGCAGAGGAAGGTGACTTTTGATACCCATGCTTTAGTGCAGGATCTGGAAGCCCATGGTAAGTGATATCAGATAAATAATTCAAAGGAAAACTTTTAATATTAAGTAGTGTAACTTTGAGTGCTGTCAGTTTCCCCAGAGTACCAGTACCTGGTGGTGTTAAATGTTTTGGCAGCCTCTTGAGGAGGCTGGTGAAGGAGAGGCATCTGATGCTGTGCCATACAAGTAACATTGACATTAGGACAATTATGGACATTAGATTTACCTTGTTTGTAGCTGTAGGCAGGTTTATGTGGTGTCTTCCAGCTGAGGAACATAACACAGGTAACAAATGTAACAGTAACAGTTAAAGCTTTTTAGCAAAACATTTTATAGCATTTTTTACCAAAAATGAAGCTCTTCAAGAAATTCTTTCTACTAGCCTGCTAAGAGTAGCTGAAGGGTTTTTTCCTAATGAGAAATATTTTCAGCAGCATGGTGCTATGATACATTCTCAATGCCCACACTTGTGTTGTGAGTGAGACTGGCTGAAGTCAGATAAAGGCTCTGCCCAGCCCTGGGTTCAGTCTCCTGGCAGCAGCTGTGAGTCAGAGTCTGCAGAGGAGTGTTATAACAGGGCAGATGTGTGTCACACATCCCCCTGTATTTTCCAAGTTTCCAGTTTCTGTCACCCTGGAGGTATTTTAAATCAGTTGAGAGTTTAATAACCTTCAATGGAAATTTTTTTACAAGTTCATGCAGTCCCTGAGCCACTATAAACTGATTACTATCCAAAACATCCTTTCTCATGGAACACCCGACATCCACGTGTTTTGTTTATGCAGAATCTGGCATCTGTGAGGTGAATTGGATGCCCACTCAGCTCTTCTGTGGGAAGAAAGAGTGAACATTTAATCTCTCATGTCACTCAAAATTATCCAAACTTCTATCGTATTGCCCCATCATTTTCCAAACAGAAGAATCCTAGCTTGTTGCATTTTTCCTGAAACAGTAGATTCTCCATATTTTTGATTATTCATTATGCTCTTCTGTTAATATTTTCTGCTTCTGTCACATTCCATTCCATGTTTTGAGGGAACAGTGCTGGCATTACTTGACAACTGAATGTCCTATGGATTTGCATAGAAAAGAAAGGTGACTGTTGTGTTCTCTGTTCCTTTTCCTAGTAATTCAAAGGGTTTGGTTTGCTCTGTTGATCCCTACTGAGCTTTGAGCTTATATCTTCATCAGACTAGCAATTGTCTTTTAAAATCCCAAGTGACAATAGAAACTTTGTACAGTCAGAGGTTAGGACCGTTTCCACTATTTGGGTCTAATAATAATATGTGTTAGTAGTTAAAGGACAGTAGTCTGCTAACTGTTTATTTTTTTTATGCTTGTCAGACTTGACAGCCTGTACTTCCCTGCATCTCTCTAGAACTGTTTTTAAAAACCGGTACTGTTATTTTCCAGTCCATGGGTAACCATGGCAAGCTGTGAAATGCTGCTTGTCCCAGGGACTGATTCAGCTATTTTTTCTTTGAATTCCTTTAGAACTTGTGGGGTGAAGTTTGTCTAGTGCTGGTTGTTATTCAGTTTAATTTGTTCTGTAACTTCTACAAATACTTGGGTACCACAAGTCTTCATAGGTAAAACCACAAAAGTAAGAGAGCCATTTTAGTTTTGCCCAAGCTTTAGGCAGTTTTCAGGCTCCAATCTTTTGCTTATATAAATTTTTCCTCATTTTCTAAACTTCCACAAAACACAGTCATTTCTTGCTGTGAAGGAAGAGCAACATAAGGAATTGGCAAGAGCTTAAGTAACCCTGGAAATTCAGAGAAACTGCAGGAATACTATCACACTTTGTAGTGGAAGGAAGCTGTCATAAAGCATGTGTAGCTTTTTTAGACATGTAAACCAGTGATGCACCTGGACAGTATCAGTATTCTAGAAGGGAGCAGTGGCATAGTTCTCTAAATAATGTGCCTTGAAAGTACTTTTCAATGTTAATTTAGCCCACTTTATAAAATGGGGTAGTTGAAACAAAACATATCAGTCAGGTTTCTGGAAATAAATCTCTAGGGCAAAAGCTCTCAGTGCTTGACCAGATCTGGCTAAAATGAGAGCAATTTTTCCCCCCATTATTCACCATACATCATCTTTAGCACTTCAAATTTACACCAAGCTACAGACAAAGTGTACTTTTTTATCATCAGAAAGCAAAAATCCCAGTTTGAGTTCATTCTGCAGGCAATGGATGTAGCAGTTTAAAAATCAGTTTTGCATATGTTCCTGTCTGTGCAGGACAGTTCCAGTCTATGCAGAATTACTTGTTCTTATTCTGTGGAATGCATGCTTTGTAGCTCAAGGTATGTTTGGTTTTAACAGTTTGTGAAAGTTCATTATGAGGTAAAGTTTTGCTAAATTATTTTTACAATGCATGAACGGCTGGATCTTGTATGAAGAGATTTGGTCTTTCTGTCAGCTTCATGTCTAGACTTTCAGTATATTGAAAGGTACTGTGCTTCAGATTTTTGCAGCATTAAGTTTGTTTCTTCTAGCTGAAGTCACAGTGATTGGTTCCTGGCTGTCAGTTTCCAGTCATTGTGTGAATTCCCACGTGCCACTGTGGTTAGGTGTGGCACCTGAGCGTCTCTTGCTCCTCACCCAGATTTTTAATGCCACCTTAACTTGTCATCCTTCACTTGTCCCCTAGGCTTTGGGAAGGAGCAAGCACAGACCATCGTGTCGGCGTTGATAACCCTGTCCAATGTCAGCTTAGACACCGTCTATAAGGACATGGTTACACAGGCCCAGCAGGTAAAAACTCATCTCTGCTGTGTAGCTATAAAGGCTCCTGTTTGCATCTTTAAAACACAAGTGAGCAGCTCTCTCTAGTATTATAAACACTCAAAACTTGCCAGGTTTTCCTAAGTTTCACTTGGGATTTTAACAGATAGTTGTAGGCCCTGACCAGCTTCCACCAAAGTCTGACTACTTCATTGAACGCAATGAAGTTTTTACAACTCCTGGGAAATCCTCGGTTGCATTTACACTGAGGAGCTAATATGCCTCATACAATCTTAAAATATTTATTATCAGTACTGACTACACTATAAAAACCAGTGTTTGTGCCTAACACAGTTACATGCAAATTCTGTTTAGGATGCTTTGCATGTAATAGGATTTCCAAAAAGAAAGGTTTTCATTTTGATGAAAGAAAACCACAGAGACAGAAGTTTTTGTCTTCTTCTGAGATTTTAAAGGAAAAAAAGATGTTATGCAATTTTAGTAAATGCTAATTCTAGTAAATGCTAGTAAGATGAAAATCTGTTACAAGAAAGGCTGCAGTTCAAATAAAAATGAAGGCTTAATTACATTAAGTAATTGAAGAAGAATGACACATAATTTCAGCTTGCACAGCCTTCTGGAGAAATGATCAAAACCATCACTGTGCATCAAAGAATCCCACAGCCATGTGTCATTTTCCATGCTAAATAGGAGGGTAACTTGCATATGCTGGGTGAAGGAGTATTGCTTTCAGCATTCTAAAATAGTGAGGTTCTTCCTTTATTTTCTGGTTTGGTTTTTCTCCTGTGTTTATACATAGTGGTTGAATTCTGAACTTAGTTCAAACACCAGAAAGGCTTTTTTCAGTGCTTTTTAGCAATGTTTTACTTCTGTCCATCAGACTTTGAAGCTGGCAGTATGATGCTCTTATCATTAAGTCTTTAGCTTTCAATTAAATGGTAGGCAAGAAATGAAAGTGCTTAGTAGGAGCTGCATTCAGACCAACAATTCATGCTTCTGAGGCTACTGAATGTTCATTCAAAGTGGAAGGGACTGCAGCACTGACCTGTAGTTTCAGGTCTATTTCATTTCATCACTACTTGGGCTAACACCTCTGGCCTTTTTGCTTAAGTTTAGAGTTGGTGTGTTAAAGCAACAGAAAAACAGTTTGAGTCTTTCAAACAAACTGCTGGTATGGAATTGTCTGTTTCTGTCACATTCTTATTAGAGGCTTCTCACTTTTGTGCTTTGCAGTGTCTAATTTCATCATTTCAGACCTAAACTTTTTTTTTTTACGTGCCAGAAGGAGTGCACCTTAATCATTGGTATGTTTTATTTTTCAAAGGAAATAACTTTACAGCAGATAATGGCACATTTGGACTCCATTAGAAAAGATATGGTCATCCTGGAGAAAAGTGAATTTGCAAACTTGAGAGCAGAGAATGAGGTACTAATTCACATTTTCATTAAGCAGTTTAATTGCAGTGTTTGTTGTGTTTTACCTGACGTACAGTTTTGTGGAACAAAATTTAAATGTAAAAGTAATTCTGCATACTTCTGTCAGAATTGAAGTTGTATGTTACAACTTCAGAGATCACATCAAAACATATTTCACATGCTGTGACCTGCTCAGATCTTCTGTAGAGGACTCTAAGATGTGTACATTTTTTTTCCTCTTCTGTAATTTTATTTAAGGGTAACTGCTGCTTTTTGGCCATTAACCATATAGTGCAGGGAAAGGATTCAGCCATTCCTTTGCAACAATTTAACTAATTTGGTGATTGAGACACGTTTTGCTTTTACTTCATAGTATTTGGGTATTTCTCTGCTGTCTTTAGACTCAGAATAACAAGATCATCATTGTTACAAAATAATTTCTTTATTTTGAACAAAATTCCCAGCAGATTATATATGCCTATACATCCAAACACATTAGTTAGGATATTTAATCAAGAACAAATTGCCCCATTGGGAGGAAAAATGGGGAAAGAATAATTGCATGGATGCAGTGATAGCACATAACATCACTGATTCATTTGGTTAAGTTTCCTGAATTTGTAAAAATCTTTTTTTTTCTCCTCTGCACTTAGAAAATGAAAATTGAATTAGATCAAGTTAAACAGCAGCTAATGGTAAGTAAACAGCAAGTACTTACAGACCCCCATTAGGGAGAATAAATAGCTATTTTTATAATCTTAATTTGTTTTAAAGACTGAAACCGGTAAAATCCGAGCTGACAGCAAGCTAGACATAAACCTGGAGAGGAGCAGGGTGACAGATATGGTAAGTTGGTCTGTGAAGATGCCCTTATTAGCTCTGTGATGTGCTTCTGTTATTAGAGTTGTAATTTATCTTTTATCCACAGTTTACAGATCAGGAGAGGAAACTGATGGAAGCAACTACAGAGTTTCATAAAAAAGCAAGTATTGAACAAAGCAGGGTATAGTTATGCACTGCATGTTATGTAAACACCAGACTTTGGTGAAAGCTGATACATTTATGGGTATGGCAAAGCAAAAGGCCAGGCTCTATCACAGGGCTGTTGTAGGTGTTTCTTGCCTGTGGGATTCACACTAAACTCCAGTCAGCAGAGGGAGGCACGCAAGCCTTGTCCCTCACTTCCCAAGTACCTTGTCACAGGATGGCACAGCATGAGCTATCATGCTGCCCTTTTCCCAGTGTTAACTGATGAGCTGTACCACAGGGATGGTGCAGGTGCCTACAACCAAGCAATTCAAGGGCTGGAAGTCCTCAAAGCTGCTGGAAGACAGCAAAGTCTTAGAGGCTGAAGAGGGACCATGTCCCATCTTGAGCATATCTTCCATTTTTGTGATATGCCTTGTGAATGCTTAAACCTTTGTTTTTCAAAAGTGCAGGAATACTCTTCTATGCACTGTAGAGTATCTCCTTTAGGAGGCACTGGCATACCAGAGACAAAAGTCTGTCTTGAGGGTGGTGAGACACTGGCACAGGTTGCTCAGAGAGGTGCCCATCCATCCCCATCCACAGTGTTCAAGGCCAGACTGGAAGGGGCTCTGAGTAACCTGGTCTAGTGAAAGTTGTCCCTGCCCTGGCAGGGGGGCTGGAACTAAATGGTCTTTAAGGTCCCTTCCAACCCAAGCCAGTCTGTGATTGTATGATCATTGGAGTTTTCTCATTTTCTGTCTCTATCCCTTCAGCAATCTTCCCAGACTGTATAAAGCAATGTTCTCTGTTTTCTAATGTCTCCTAGCAGAGATAGGTTGGAAATTGTTTCTTGTTTCTGGTAGCATAGTATTTTAGTTCAGCTTTGGAAAGTTGAAGGGGCTAGAGACCATTGTCAAATATATGCTATCTTTTTATATTTCAGGATGCAAATACCAACAGCATTATCTCAGAAATCAGTAATAAAATTGACACTGAAATAGCTTCCTTGAAAACACTCATGGAATCGAATAAACTTGAGACCATTCGCTATTTGGCAGGTATGTGACTGGCAAGGAGGTGAGTGCAGATACTGGATTGTGGATGTATGAAATTCTTTTCAGGAGTATATGCTAAAGGAAACATAGCATGTCTAGCAGCAGACAGCCAGGGTTGGGTGGAGAAGTTTTCCCTCCCCTCTCCAGCTGGAAGAAATGTGTCAGAGAGCACAGAAGAGGTGGAGGCATGCCACAGTAGGACTAGGATTGTGCCCAGAACTGGGATTAGGACAAATATAGACATGGTTTGAAAAAAATTAAAAGCCTAAATACCTTATGCAGTTTGACAACACCTCTGCTTGCTGCAGCAGCCATTGATGTGATGGAGTTGCTATAGAGGTTTTGCTGAGGTCATTTACATTAGCCTGAAAGTTTGCTATCATTTAGGACTGGTCTGAGAGTGACCAGTTCTCCCTCCCGTTGAGTCTGCACACACAATTTCAGTGTGGCAGCAGTTGTACTTCCCTCTGCCAAGCAGAACAAATTTCATTAGTCTTCTCAATATAGACATAACCAGTGAAGTTTTTATTGTGTAAGAGCTGGATAAAAAGAGAGTAATGCCTTGTATTTGGAAGTGAGAATAAGTTCAAAGGAAAATGTAATCAGCTTTATTCTAACACTAATTGAAACAGCAGCGTAACAAATCCAAAGGACAATTCGCCAGGCTTCAGGAGTGCTGCCGTGTTTGACAGCTCATTTTCAAATTCATTGTCATTTTGGTTCCATGGGAAATCTGCAATGTCTGATGTGAGCCCTGGTGCAGCCAGCTCTCCTGTAGTGCAGTTTCCAGTGGCTGGGTGACAGTAGTGGAGGCCCCTGTAGCCTGTGGTGCTCTGAGAATCCAGCACAGCTGTTGGGATGTGTCCCTGAAAACGTGGCTCCACAGGCTGCTGCACTGGGCCTCCCATCTCAGCACTGCAGCTGTGCTGCTGTGCAGGGTGCAGCATCTGAGACCAGCCAGTGGCTTCTGCAATTGTTCTGTCACACCTGCGGCAAGCCGGGAGGTTTAGGAGGCTGCTCTAGAGCTGGCAAGTTCTTCCATCTGTTGGCAGCTAATTTCCTCTATGGATATGGATAAAGTGGTACAATAGCATTCAGCTAATTATCTCCTTTCTTTGTTGTTTGCTTTTTTTTTTTTTAACAGCTTCAGTGTTCACTTGCCTAGCAATAGCACTGGGGTTTTACAGGTTCTGGAAATAGATCTCCACGGAATGACTGCACTAAATACAGACAGAAAAGGCCACCCAGGCAACACCACTCTGATGATCACACTTGTGCTGTAGATAACCTTGGCACCATTTTGTTTTGATATTCTTCCTGTATAATAAAAATGTTTTCTGAGTATGAAACACTGAAGAGCAAAATAACTGGGGGGGAAGTAGCCAAATAGTAATATTTTATTGCCTCCTATTCAATACTGTATTTATTCCAAAGTATTTCTTATGCTATACCAGAAATATATCTTTTAGAATTAAATTTTATTTTTTTGTGGAAAATACTCAGATAAGTGCTCTTAACTTCCCCCCCTCAAGTAGCACAGAGTATTTCCAAGAAACTTGCACATATTTTCTGGGCATAGTATCTGGCTTTTAATATGGAAATACTCAGAATCTCAGTGGTGCCAGTAATCCTTCTCCCCACTCTTCTGTAATCCTGTGGGACACACTCACCCTCCTGACCACACTCTCAAGGACTTGACAACTCTTGTTGCAGAGTTGCAACATAGGTGGATGCCTTTCAAAACTGAAGCAGTTCCATCTTGTTGAGTACAAATGCAGATGCTTGGTTTGGTTCTTTCAGTAAAATAATAAAGTCTTTCTGGATTAACTTTGAAGTAAAAATAGACCTTTTATGGGCTAAGGACTATAGTACTGACTAGTGGCAGATTTTTTTTTATTGCTGTTTTATTCTGTTTACAGTTGAACTTGCTGGTATTCTGACAATCCTTATATTCTCTGCATTAAATTATTTATCATCTTCATTCAAAAAAATAAAATTAATTTCTTATATTTGTTGTCTGGTTATCTGAGAGTTTCTGCATGAAAGTTTATCACCAATGGTAATGCAGCTTCTCACCACCATCATTTCACATACCTTGACCTAGGCTCTTGGTGCAAGGCTTTTAAGCTGTTAACTCAGCATGCTTCTCCATGGTGCACACCAAAACATGGATTTTTATTTTTCAGTATCTTTGAAATTCTTAGAGATTAAGTTTTCTTTGGTACTAAGGAGAGGGCAGATCAGAACTGACACACTAAAGTAATTATCTTTTAAGTACCAAAATGAGGGTTCCAGAGGGAAAATAATTTCACAATAGCACACATCAGACAGAAAAACTTTTATGTGTGTAGTCCTTAAATGATTTTTAGGTGTAGAGAAGAGTTCAGGGTTGCCATTTCTAACCACAAGCTGCCCCATAACTTAGTAAACCTTTCAGCCCTGAGTTACACTCAGACTGACTGCTGCAGGTCATCTGGCACCTCACAAAGGAGTCACTTCCTGCCTTCTTTAGGAGTGACTAAAGATCAAAACCAAGGGGCCTGGCACCTCTCTGCAGCTGAGAGGTAATTCTCGCATCCACTATTCAGCTTCCACACGGAATATGCTAGGAGGTATTGTGCAGTTTTTCCATCCTAAGGTAGTAGTACAAAATAGACCAATGGATGGAGATACTTTCCTCAGAACTGTGAGGGCCTGTGACTTTCCTGTTATTGGGCCAGAGAACTAAAAACAGGTCAGTGAAAGGCAGAGACCCACAGCTCACCTGCAGAGCTGGGCTGTGCAAACACTGCATTATCTGTAATACTGCTTTTATACCTCCACAGTCTGCTGTCCCTCCTCTGAGGTTCACTCCTCAGTGTAGTCTCACTCCTCCTGGGCTGCAGGCTGGCTGCTGCTTTATTTGGCTTTTGTCTTCGCAGGACTTGGCCATTGTCTCAGCTTCCTGAAACAAAGAATACTGCAGCCATTAACAGCAACTACTGAAAGGATGTCAAAATCTACATCTGGGAGTAACCACAGAAAATACTGTTGACTGAAGCTGAAGGCAGAGCACAGTCCCAGGGCACGGGATGGCAGCACAGCAGTGTGAGACTTGAAGGTCCCGTGACTGCAGCAGTCACTCAGCCAGAAAGGCAGCTTGGTTAGAAGGGGAAAATGACAAAATTAAAAAAAAAACCCTGCCTATTGAAAAATACTGACAAAATGTTTGCCAGCCTGGCAATCACAAGGCTGAGAAGCAGAAACATCCTTGAAAAAGTGCAGCTGGCCTCTCTGAAATACAGCTGTGGCACCTAGTATTCAGAGCCCGAGATTCCACCAAGAAGCACAAAAACAAGGGACTGCAGAGGCAATTGACTGAAAAGGTGGAAAACAGTCTGGGAAATAAAAAATGCTCTGAAAGAATAGAAGCACCATCATCTATTGCCTGTACAGGTGAGAAGTAAAAAATTAGAAACACCATCATCTATTGGCTGCTTGCAGTGTTGGTGTCCTCTTCTCTCTTACGTCTCTATCATATAACAATTGCTTAATTTTTAATTCAAAACAGAACCTCTGTCTGAGAACTTCGAGTGCTGCAGGTAGTGTTCCTGTCCCAAACAAACTGAATTCACTCCACGAATTTTCTATGAGATCTTGGACTCTTATTCAGTATGCCTGACTGACTCCAGACACTGTGACATGGATCAAGTCCTTGTTATTGAATTTGTCCCCCTCTGGGGGCCCACGGTAGCCATCTCTACACCCCTGCCGGCTGGGGAGCCCTGTAGGTGGTGACGACACCGCTGCTGAAGCTCCATTCGAGCCTCAGACACCAGGTCCCAGCCAAGGGGAACTGCCAGTCACTGGATATGCAGTATGAAAGTATGCAGGATCAGTCCACTCCTTTGGGAACATTAAGATGAAGAATAGCAGTGCTTCTCTGCCAGGGTACAGAAAGAAACTGATATCCTTTCACAGCAGAGACACTGTCAAGGACAGACAAGGGCTCCTGCTCACTTCCGTGTCCCGAGCTGAAAGCTGTAGCACATTTTCCCTAGTATTTCCTAGCACTGTGCCCCCTAATAGAGGGAACAAAGACACACAAGCAGCAGGCAGTGGCCTCTTGCCATGGCCGGGGGGCTGGTGTGGCACTCACCGCGGAGGCAGCAGAGGCCGTGCGCGTTTTCCCCCGGCCCTGTCGGAGCTGGTTTATCTCAGCACGGCAATCATCCAGCTGGCTCTCCAGCTTCTCCCGCCTGACTCGCTCATATTCCAGCTGGGCCTCCAGCTCCCGCACAGCCCTGCCAAAAGCAAAGGAGACAGGCGGAGCACGAAGTACATCCAGACGTGCCCCGGCTGCTGCACGTGGCGCTGTGCCTTTGCCAGGAACAGGGCAGTCACGCAGAAAGCAGCGCAGCCCGCCTCACGCCAGCTGTGCTCAGGCTCCGGACCCTCGGTGACAGCGCTGACAGCAGCTGTCCCTCCTCGGTGCCACGAGATGGAGCCGTCTGCCCGCACACCGAGCCCGGGCCGCCTGTGAGCACGCCAAGCTCCCGCTGCGGGGACGGAGAAGTGCCCAAGCAGCCACCAAGTTATGAAACAGAGAAAAAGCACAAAGCCGGCAGCATTCTGGAAAGGTCAGCGGCAGCTTTCGCATTCACATCTGGTGCTTCTTCCTATGGATTGGCTTAGGCGTGGATGAGGAATACTCAGATGACAGCTTTGCATGACTGGCTTATATAGATTTGCACAAGTCTCACTGGTCACACCCTCAACAGCTCCTAAATTACTTGAGATTCCTGAGCTGACTCTCTCCTGTATCAGAATGAATTATCACAGCTACAAGAATGGAAGATCAGTAAAAGGAAAGGGAAGATATCTGCCCTGTGCATTCAAACAGCACAGCAGGAAAGCTCTCAGCAAGACCTAGTGTGTTTCCCTGTTTCCCAGAGTGAACAATTCCTGACTCAGGCCCTTTGAGCTACCAATCAGCCTTACTGACACTGCAAGAATGGCCTGTGCTCAGTGCTCAGGGAACAGCTGACCTCTTCCATGCTTCCAGTTAAAGAGGCACAGCTCCTGAACTGTGTGGCACACCCATGGTGACAATTTCCTGCAAGGAACCCTGGTTAAAGCACTGTGAAGTGGTTCACACCAGGCCTCTTACAGCCAAAAAAACCTGGACTAAAGCAGAAATCTTTAAAATCTGCTACAGTGGCCCTCCCAAGTGGCAACTCCTTGCTCTACATCTAGCAAAATGGTGTTGTCATTAAGCATTTTATCAATTAATGAGGTTTTCTGGTCTATGATACAAGCATCTTGGGGTTTATCCACAGACAGGTACCCTGAGAAGGGTAGGCAGGTATGCTGAGAAGCCCCATTTCCTTTTCAAAAGGCTAGTTTGGGGCTAGGAATGCTCTCTAGCCTTCACAGGTGGGAAAAGCCCTTCAGAAAGCCTCACAATTGTTCTGGTTTTGCCACACGTGCCACAGAAAGCAACACCTCTTAAAGAGCCCCAGCAGAGCCTTCTAACAGACACTGCTAGCTTTTGAGCAGCTGCTCTATCCAATATGAACTTTCATGTTTGTCATTAACCAACAGTGACTTTCCATCATTAAAAACAGATTGCTCTGACCTTTCAATGTGGGCATCAACACCTGAGCTGGTCACCCTCTTCCTTTAAAACCAGGAGAAGTGATGAATCCCATCCTGAAGTACATGTAGGCCCTGGAAGTGCCTACACCTCCCCAAAGAAGTTGAAAAAGGAGCTCACAATAACTAACTCGGATGCAGGTGTCTGTCACCTATTGCATACATATCAAGTTTAAGGAAGATGGACTTTCACTTTCAACAGAAGCCAAGTCAAAGGGTGACCTGAAACCAAAAGAAATCCTGACTTCAGTTTCCTGGCTCAGATATGGCTGTAAAACAAACACAGCTGCTATCTGTGACCCTTATTATCTGCTCCAGATCAACATACACTGCTAAGTCTGCTGTCTTCTCAATGGCATGTAAGTCCCCCAGACAGTCTCCTCTCAGTGACCAAATAAAGACAATGGTTTGGGTTGGCCCAACCACATTATGGAGGTGGTTATCTACAGAGACTGAGAACAGAGGGTAGCCAAATCTTTGACAGACTTTTCTTTGAAATGTAGACAGTCTCTCCGTCAAATCACCTGACCAATCTAACAGAACCATTTGATGTAATGGAGTCACTGAGAATTAGATATCATGGACAATGCTTCACATGCAAGGTTGGCTGATAGTTTTTTTCCTGTTTTCTGGATACAAGCTAATCCTTTCTTGAGCACAGAAATATATTGCCAATGAACAGAAATGTTAGCAGGTCATTGAATAATCTGTGCTGTATATGCACTGCCATTCAAGACATGCTAAGACTATTGCCTATTTTCAAGTTTCCTGAGGGCATACATGTCTTTGGCATCCTCAGTGGAAACAAAACAGCCAGAACCTACCAGGCTTACTGCACATATCTGCAGGAAAACCTGAAGACCAAACAGATGATCTTGCACAAGAATCATGGACCTATCAAGCACTTGTGTCGTGGGGCTGATCCTGGCAGTACAAGTTCAGAAAAGGTCAGACAAATTGCTGCAGTTCATTTCTTTTGACCTGGTTGAAGTTGGTAAGTGGAAAAGACAGAATGGCCAAAGCAAATTTGAGTGTAAATCAGCTTTAAAGGAGGATTTAAAATGGGCCCCACAGAGTTAAACATTAGCAGGGCAGAATGACCTTACTTCTCAACTTTCCTTTCTTCTTTTTTCATCTTCTTCTCCTCTTCAGTTACTCCCCCCAGCTGTCTGTAGTTGCTGTAGGCAATTTCTAGAAGTCGCTGAAGTTCTTTAATCTTGTGATAGGCCCTCACTGTAAGACAGAGTTCTCCAGGTAGGTAAAATGCAAGGAGAAGACAGTCGTGCTGGAATCCCATAGTCTGGAAAATATTCTCACAAACACAAGAGCAAAAATCACACTGCTCAGCAAACACTGAGCTACACCTGACACCCACACAGCAAGCAGATGTCAAAAACAAACAGCAATCCAACACTGTTGCACCAACACGGATTAAAATGGTGTAACAATTATGATCTGATTGCCTTCTGCTTGCTTTCTAATATTCCACATTCTGTTTCTACGCTCAGTATTACAGATATCCTGTCAACCATCTCATTGTACAACAAAAAGATCAAAGCAGTTGGCAGGAACTGTCCTAGTTAGGACTATAATGTCTTGATAACAACTTTTGCAAACAAGGAATGATAGAAATACAGTGCTTACTGCGTGCATTCCTTTTCGCTGCTTTATCCAGGGTTAAATCTTCTTTGCTATCTGTACTCCCTTCCACACCATGTCTTTCAAAAAACTTTATGTTGTTTGCATCTAGTTCTTCATCACTTGAGTTATCATTTGCAGTTCTTGGTGTCAAAAGTTCCACAGCTGCCAGATGGCCAAATCTGCACAGAGAACAGTTAAAATCTGGAAAAATACATATGGCAGAAACTCTCTAAAACTGTCCATGTTCCCATTTATCAGAGGGCTTTCAGGACATACTACAACTATCTATCTAATTTTTGTAGTATTCTTATGGCACGAGCTCTGCCTCGATGAAATCTTATGCATATGGCTCCTACATCAGAGGCATCTCTTCCTTTTGCAGCATTTTTTAATTTCCTCTCATCAGAATCTGCGTTATTTTTATTAATGCAAAAATTCAGCTGGCCTCTGCTACTTCTCATTTACTTTGTACAGCAAACTGTCCTCTTGCAAATGAGCTAGTTTTCCTCTTTTGTGTCTGACCTCACTAAAAAGAAAATTAAATTGAGTGAAAATTAAAACCTTTTATAGCTACAATATTATAGGTACAATACAGCCTTGCTTATCACTCAGAACCAAAATTCATGGGCCTGATCTGTTCTTTCTCCATCACTGAAAATCAGGATTAATTCCAACAAAGCTGGCATGATATTGATACACAAATAGTAAGTAAATAAGTGTCAGAGCTACAGGATATGTACTGCTACCTCTTGGCTACATCCTCTGGAGTCTCTCCAGCATCATTTGTAATGTCACAGCCAGCTCCCGTTTCAAGCAACCACTGTAAGCAATGGATATGCCCCTGTTCAGCAGCTAAGGGAAGGAAGGCATACACAGGTCAATTACATACAATTGAAGTATTCCAAACCTAAAATATGCTCCTCTTGCCATTGACACATCAGAGATTGGGCTCACTACGACACCACAAGGGAGATACTATTTCAAGAGGAGCCTGTCTGTCAAGACACTGCCATCACTTGGGTACACAGAGTTTTGGGGAAGAGATGCTGTGTGGTTTGGTGACTCTTTCTAGTTCTAGAAATGTACTGGCAGCTCTTGCTGGACACAAGCTAAACTAAACTTGCCCAGTCTCATGCACAAAGCACAAAACACACAAGTAACTGCTGCCCTAGTCAGAAAGGCCTGTAAGTCACAGTTTGGCAGCCAAGCATTGTCACCTCTCCCTGGCTTTGGGCTCCCAGGTGTCAGACACAGCTGGCTGCCTCAGTCTGTGGCGTGTGCTGCTGTCTCAGAAGAGAGAAGCAGGGCTTTGTGGTGGAGCTAAAGCTACAGCATTTCTTGGGGCAGACACTCAAGGCAGCACCTCTCAGCAGCACCCTAACACAAACCTACTCATATGATGTGCCATGGCCACTGCTCCCACCACGTGGTGCCAGGAACAATGTCTCACTTATGGAAGATGGTATTTGGCAAGTCTAGATTAAACTGTACACTGATTTTCTCAAGGAAGAAAAAAAAAATCAATTTCTTGACACCACCCCCTTTTAGATATTCGTTATATTTGTTTTCTTACTGAGATAAGGAAATGAAATTACAGCATCAGGATGTAAACACTGGGGATGAAACTGTAGGTCAGCATCATTCCAAGAAAAGAAAATGGGATTTTAAAATCACTACATACTAGTTTGTTTTTTTTTTTTAAATGAGAACTTCAAGTATGTTTTTAAAAATTCTACCACTTATACCTAATCAAAAAAGAAATGTAGGAAATGTGTTAAAAGCATATTATAAAAATGCTTCCTGCTATCTTTCGCCTTTTGTTTCTTCTTTCAGACAATACTGTGAATCTCCCAAACACAAAAGGACCATTTTTTCTGTAATGCTAGCAGTCCACTACATGTCAAAGTGTCAATCAGAAATTTATCTTTCTTCACAGCATCCTACCAAATGACTTGGTTGTGTTTTTTACAACTTATCCCCATAGTACTGATGTGTTCAGTAAATAAAGGCCCAGGCCACAATACAGATCCTCCTTATACTTAGCCAGCCAGATGTGTCTAAAAGCCACATCTTGCTTGATTTAAAAAAACCCCACAATTATTTAGTTACATAAAATTAAGTGAAAACTAAAAGCTTTTATAGGTAGAATACATCCTTGCTTATCACTCAAAGCTAGAATTCATGGGCCTCATCTGTTCTTTCTCCATCACTGAAAATCAGGATTAATTCCAACAAAGCTGACATGGTATTGATATAGAAATAGTAAGTAAGTAGATGTCAGAGCTACTTAGTTTTCCATTTAGATGCTGATTTCTCTCTATTGTAAGCTCTTTTTTCTTGACTTGAGCTTGGTTATATTGTTTTTAAAGTAACACACACACATACATTACAAAATACCAGGTTTGTGGTTGCCTTTCCAAGCCCTCAAGAAACGAGATGCTGTTTTTCATTAAGTTAATCTGATAAGCAGCCACTTGAAGAACAAAGTAAATAAATCAGCCACAAAGAGTAACAAGCTGAAACACAGATCATATTTACTGACCTTTGTGCAGGAGAGTGGATCCCTTATCATCCCGCTCATTAATATTGACTACTCCACTTCTCACTAGTCTTCTAACCACCACCAAGTCCCCTTTGAAAGCAGCATCATGAGCTGGGAAAGCTAAAACTGAAAATGAAATGCACATGTTTCCAAGCAGATGCCAGCAGTTCTATTGAACATGCTGGTATTTGTCTCACAGCTCACCTTTCTCATATGAATGTACTTATGTATGGACACTTCAGAAGCAGCAAGGCTAATGCTCATTAATCAGCTAAAATGCAGTGTAACCAGCAGTGCTCAGCAGACACTTGACTAAACATGTCTTGGCTATGGCTACAGGCATCTCATACAGTTAAGAGATTAATTTCACAGACCTGAAGTAACAAGTACACCTTTGTGTACTTCTACAGAATTACACATAATGCCTTTTTAAAGTGTGTCTTGATCCCTACTCACCTTCCTGTGTCTCTGGATGTTCCTTCTCTTTTTCCACACCATCAATATATTGCAGAATTCTATCTTTATAGAACCGTTCAGCCAAGTCCCTTGGAGTCTCTCCATGGTCATTCCTGGCTTTCAGAGCCTGCGTAAGACTGGCCATTTTCCTGACCAAGAACTTAAAGCAATGCAAGTGTCCTTCCACTGCTGCCAGATGTGCTACAGCACAAGTGAAACAAAGGGTGTTAGAGCTGAGCCCTGCTGCCCACTGAGAAAGCAATGCTCTCACCACTGGTTAGAGCTGGCTCATCTTCCAGCACATGAGCCATCCAACACTGCACAAGGGGAAGAGCAGCCTCAGCTGAACTGGGGTGTTCAGCTCCCACCCAGGACAGAGTTCAGCTCCAGGAAAAAGAGGCAAAGCTGCCAAGGATGGGATCTGCAAAGGTGATTCCCTGGCAGAGCTGAGTGCAGGAGACAAAACAGAGTCCCAAGCAAGGCCTAGCTCAGAGTGTGCACTGCTGGGGCCTGACCTGCCCCAGAAACAGGGATCTCTGCCTTCAGCAGCTGCCTGACCCCGCTGTCCCAGGGACAGCAAGCAGTGTCCTTGACTAGGAGCTAAGGCCATTTCTGCTTTAGGCCCTACTGTGCCAGCACAAACAAGCTGCATCACACCCTTGGTACCCCACCTATAAAATGAGGACAATGATAGGTGCTTTACTGGACAAAATATTTTAAGGTACATTCCCCACCTGACCTTTAGGCTTTGCAGAGATTTGCTTATTCAATATTGCTACAGTGCTGGGCCCACAAAATGTAAGAGGTACCAAACACATGCTGACTCACTTGACACAAGTAATATCCTCAAATCCCATTAATGAGAAGAACTTTCCAAACAAATGCTTATTATGATCTATCGCTCCATGAAAATGCTCTGTAACAGCTGGCTGATGCTCTAGAGGCAAAAGTATTAGTTTGTCTCTCTATCTTCATAATCAACAAACAATGCACTCAGGACCCAAAAAAATCCATGTCACTTCATTTCTGGCACACACAAGTTCTCTATAGCAAACCAAACCATCCACAGCTTTCCAGAGCAAAATTGCCCTACAAGGTTATGGATATTGGTTTTACAGCAAGATGACAATACCTCTGTACAGAGTGTTTAAAATCTGAGCTTCATTGAAACAAGGGGAGTTTTTGCCATTGTCCGAATTTTAGTCAGGTTCTCAGGGAGAAGGGGAAAGAAGGGTACCACGCTAAAGGTAAGTCAGCTAGTGAAAAATTGACTCAACCCTTACAAATCCATTCTCAGATACCTAAAACCTGTTGGTATCCCAACTTCTCTGTGCTTCATCTTGTCTTTTATAAAGTCAGACTAACAATATTCACTCTTCTTGAAGCCACAAATTAAAAAATTCTGTCTGTGAAAAATATTTAGAATAGGTTTGACTAGTGAGCAATAAAAGAAGTATAGATCTGGCCCAAAAATGAATACCGAGAGAAAGCAAATTGAAATGTTCATTTAATAAGCACAGCTCATTCTGTACATTGAATGAGCCACAGAATTTTTTTCTTCCAAAATATTAGTAAGCAAATTAGCAAAGATCATTAGACCCTTTGCTGTAACACACATATACAAAAGATGCAGCCAATCTTTAAGTTTCAGGTGCCTGGCACTGCAACCTCAAAAAATTTCTTCCAGTATTCTCTTAGGAAAAATTATAGCATGGTTCAGCTAATCTTGAAGCTGAAGTGTGTAAAGATAATTTAAGTTGCTCCTGTTACACAAGCAGACAACAAGCTGGTTTGCACTGTTCTTCTACTAATCTGTTACTAGCCATATTCCAAAATATTCTCTTTCCTTTGGAAGATAATATGACCAAATTAAACAGAACAAAGGTTGGAAGATCAAGCTTCTGCAGATGTCAAAATACAACAAAACCAGTTTTCTGCTAACCATTTTATACAGAGCATTTAAGTAGAACTGTGCTGGCATCTGCTTTCTCTCCACAGAAGTCTGTTATCAGGGAAGTGTTCCCAAGTGCAAACAAAGCTGCTTTCCATGCTGCCCCCAGGGTGCCTAACATAGTGACTCCTTATTGCTTATGCAGGAGCCTCACATCCTTTAACAAGACCCAGGTTTGCAAAACAGAGCATGGCTATCTGTTTCCTAGGTAAGTAGTCCTTAGTAGAGGGTAAAAGATTTTAAGAAGGGATTTATAAAGATAACTCTGTACAAGTTATAGAGAAAAACATGCTCTTTGGAACAATAATGTGACAAACCACAAGAAAGAAAATGCTAAAAGGGAAAGGATGCAAGGAGAATCCAAGACAGGAACCATACCATAGAGCTCATAGAGGATATTGAGGCAGTGGTATGGTAGGGAGAGGGATACTGGAGAAAATACAAAAAGCAAGGAACAATCACTGGCAAATTTTTATCCTGAAGTAAATACACTGATAATTATGAAAAAAAATTACACATAATCCAGAAAAGCAGTATTCCAGAAATCAAGATGAAGAAAACACAGGAAAATAAAACCAACTGTTTTACAGAATCAGTTAAGAAACAGTGGGATATAAAAACTTGCATGCAAGCACACCAGAACCTCATTACACTGATGCCAATTCAACAAGCAGCACAGAGCAGCTGAAACTGCCTCCCCTCCACCTATCCTTCTCCTGTGGCCTCCACTGGCACACGAGCTCCATCACACACAGGAGATGCTGCTCACCTGCTCCCAGTCAGGCTCAGCCTGCTCCCCATCCCAGCATTTGTGAGTTCTCATCCTTGCTAGCAGCAGCAGGAAGGGAATGGAATACTGTCACCAACAGAGCAACACTTTGGATTTTATAAATCCTCCCATCATTAGAAAAATGGACTATCTATGTGGATTGGATGGAATCAAATAGCAAATGCTGCTGCTGTGTATTAATTTGCTCAATCATCACATTTCACAACAACTGTAAACCAAAGGTTTAAAAGCATATGATTTATCCTGACATACCTGGAAGGTTTCCATTGTTATCCACATCATCTACACATGCTCCCCATCGAACAAGAAGCTGCAAACACCCCAAGCGACCGTGAAAAGCAGCATAATGAACAGGTGTCCAGTCATTCCTGTCTGAAACATTTACATCCTAAAATAAAAGTATCAGGTTAATTCATTCACTTCTGAATCTTAGACACAAGACAAATTTTATATACGGGAATCAACTGTTCATTGTGTTAAATTATTTAAATCAAACTAAATAATGTTTTTCAAAGTTCATGCATTATATGCAGTTCCAGTTTCAAGATAGGTACTTTTCACAGGTTCTCACTTTTACTTAACACACTTAGAAAAGGTGCATTTTTAGACATGTTTTTATCATCAGAATAACCTGTATTGGTCATTATTCCTTAAATATGCATCTGGACTAATTTTCTTTTTTTTAAAGTTTATGTCTCCTTTACTACAGAAGATTTTTAGAACTGCAAAAAATTACCATCACCCCAGTATTTGATGTTCATTTAATGACATCCTCAGAGGAAGGTGACTTACTGACATTACTGATTCTCTCTACATTTTTTGATCGCTTCCCTAAAGGTATATCACAATCTACCAAAACGGAAATTTACCCAGGGAATAAACTCCCCCCCAGTAATGAATCTACAGCCCTAAATCGTGCTTGGGAGCAGCTGGGGGGCGGTGGCTGTGCAGCGGAACTGAGGCAGGCAGGAGCTCACCGCCCCCGAGCGCAGCAGGGTCTGCAGGGTGTGCGAGTGCCCGTGGGCTGCAGCCAGGTGCGCGCCCGTGCGCCCGCGCTCGTCCCGAGCCGCCGCGTCCGCCCCGCTCAGCAACAGGGCCTGCAAGAAAGGCAAAGCACACGCGTGTTTCACCAGCTGAAAAGGCAAACATCTCCTAGAAGCATGGTTTATGATGGCCAGCAGGGTAACGCTGGGCTGACCTCAGGGGTCTGGTATTGCACAAGAGAGATCTGTTTGCACAGACAGCGCAGATGAGTGCTCTGCTTTGAAAATGACTACCTTAATTCGAATGTCAAGACATTAAGATAAGCTACTCACGGCTCCCCGAGGGGCTCCCTCAGCTGATCCTCATGATGGAATTGTCCAGTATTAACTACCTTTCGCTTGAGAGGGAGTGTTTACAGTACCTGCATGCAGGCATCCTGCCCCCGGATGGCTGCGAGGTGAGCCGCTGTCCAGCCTCTCTCAGTCACACGCGTGGTGTCAGCTCCGTGCCACAGCAGCCACTGAAGGCACTGCTCAACAAACCAAAGGGCTTTGCATTTAGCTGTTCACATCGTGTCTCTGAGGCACATTTCAACCAGAATTTACTATCACAGTTACATTTCAAAACAGTGTTGGAATAGTTCCTTAGGAAATAAGAGACCCCAGAGCCTTAAACAGGTATTTGTGCACTAGAAAGTTATGGGTAAGTTATATTTCTCAGGTTACACCCAAGGGTACAAAATGTGCAAATAAACTACTAATTCAGATCCTAGTATCCACGTTACAGTATGACTTTTTCATTTTACTCTTCCAGATTTAAAATGTAATCTGTGAGAGTATTCACATGGCATGAGGAAAAAGCATTGGAAAAAACAATGCAAACATGCTCACATTAATTCCAGCTAAAATTACTGGCAGGAAAAATATCATGTACTAAATTTAAAGCCTCATTTAATTTATTTGGCTTCTTAGGCACGTGTAATCCCATCTCTCTTCTCATCCTTCCATGGCCTAGTTTTGTTTCACCTTTTTCCACCAGATATCTTTGCTTGCAATGGAAAGCCTTACGAACTATCCCAAGACAGCTAGTTAGAACCTTTTATTATATATTATTATGATTTATTATCTTCTTTCAGGCCACCTTACAGCTCTGGTTCCTCCACTATTTCTGCCAAGAAGCTTAGTGACAAACAGATGACAGATAATTCAATAAAGTCTAACACACTGATTGCAAAGTAGGAGAGTCAAATGAAAAATGGCAGAACTTAAAGAGGCAGAAAGGGTGGGTAAGAAATCTGGTTTTGGGGCTGACATGATGATTAGCATTTTTCTTGACAGTGTCTCTACATTCCAGAAGCAGCACTGCACTTAGCAATTCCTGAGATTAGCAATAACTTCATGTGTTTTCTTTTGGGACATGAATGGCCTTGCTGCTTCAAGGTTAGAGTGCCATGACCAACAAACAAGGAGGCTGCAAGAAGGTGAATGTTGTGCTGAACACAGCAATTCAGTCCTTCTGAAAGTTCAAAACATTGATGCAAGCACCAGCTGATTTCTACATTGTTATTCAACATTTTCATTTATTAAAATAAAATATATTAGGACTTCTTTTATGGAGAATGAGGCATGGGACGTTGGTAAGCAGAATGAACATATTTTCGTGTCACTTCTCACCTGTTTCAGTCACCTTTAGAACGTTTTACACATGCTACAGGATTTTCCAGGTGTCTCAAGAGAAGGAGAAAATGCAATAGGGACAAAAGAAGGCCATGAGTCTGAAAGGGAGGCCATAAGGCACATTCTGCTCAGAGTAAGAAAACCAATGATTTCATAAAATACGGCAAAGTTGATTAGGTAAATTGCCTGGGGCTTTGGAAAGAAAAAAATAAAATCTAAAATACTGTACTCCTGCTCTTGGTATATGAATATATTTCATAAGAAAAACAGGCAGAGATTATTGTTTCAGTCTGATCAAAGCATTGTTGTGTTCAGCCTCTCCCAAAGAAGGAAATATGGACTTATAAAGGCCCAGCTATGCCTATACACTAAGGTAATGTTTTACCTCCAGACTTCCTGAGTGGGCAGCACACTGCAAGGGTGTGAACTTGTGAACTACATCCACCTCATTAATACTGGCTCCACTTTTTATCATCGATGCAAGCTGTTCTACATCCCCAGCTTTCACTGCTTCATGCACACTAGTATAATTTTGCTTCTTCTTGACAACTAGTGAGGAGTAAAAAAGGTATTAGTCCACTGCTTAAACGAGAAACGTTTAAGAGATAGAGAATGTGTGATGAATCAAAGAAATATCAGAGTTGGCATTTATGACACAGAATCCAACTGTAAGTGTAGAAACAGTAGGGTAAAAGAAAAAAAGTAAATCTGTCACCAGGCCATGGGATCAAATAACCTGTGTCCTCCCTTCAAGCCTTTCCACTGATTAACTGCATGACTGGAAACAATGAGAATTACATATCCAAACCCCTTGCAGCATCTTGATACCTTGACAAAGCTTGTGAACAGAAATATGAGATGTAAGTGGATCTAATGGCTGAGGAGCCTAACTTCAGATAGCCAGGCATGAAAGGAACTTAAACCAATTAGTATTCACCTTCTACAGTAGTCATCATTCCAGTACCAAAACGCATTAACACTGATTACATTTCACACTGCTGCAAGTCCTGAAGAATTGGGCTACTTTTTAGCAAGTCAAGAGAGCATAAAACTGAAGGTCTCAAGGTATTAGTGCCTCAGCTCTACTGCCTGTGGAGAAGAAATGGTAGCAGCAGTTAACACAGTTACACAATTTGAGGTAAAAAAAATATTAAAGAATATAAAAGAGATATTGCACAAACATGATTGTCGTTTTTGTAAAAAAGCACTAGATATAATTAATAACATCCTCTGCAGTTTACCAGTGCCTATTTTCATGTAATCTGTAGTGTGATAGTGGAGCTCGAGCAGATGTGGGGGTGCCACAGAGAGGAGAGGGGGGTGAAGCTCCAGCACTCCAGTCTGACAATAACACACCCCATGTGTGCCGTAACACACTGCTGGATCCTGCCTGTGTGTCTCACCCCACCTCCACCTCCCCAGCCTGGCAGGCTGCATCACTGCCCTGCACCAAGTCTAGAAAACTTAAAAAGCTGAAAAACAGTGCACGAACAAATAGCAGCAGCACAGAAACACAGGATAATTCCGGCTGGAAGGGGCCTCAAGAGTTCATCTAGTTCATGTTCCCAAATAATATTTCTAATATTATAAAAAATATTTCTAATATTTGTAAAATATCTACGTATGTTTTGAGGTTTGAGTTGTCTAGGTTATTTTAAAGAACAGTTTCACCAGGACATAATTTTCCCGAAGGAAGTAATTTCTCTTTACTCCAAGTGAGGGTTACAGACTTCAGCCGAATTACACAACATCACAGGCAGGCCTGGCCGATTACACTACTCGGCAAAGTTCTAATGTGTTTAACACAATGTTTCGGTACAACAAGTTCAAGGCAACCTTTCTTTTCTTTTTTTTTTTTTTTTTTCCTTAACCCAGAGGATAAAATAAAACAAAACAAAAAAACAAGCAACAAAACAGAGGACAAACAACAAAAAAACAAGGCTCACTAGCAGAGGTAATTTTGTCTCCCCTCTCCCTCTGGATACCTACTGCTGCATGGAGACCAATGCCAAGGGTGAGCACCTGCATTGGCTTCTTAGCACAGGACAAAGGCAGCAGCCTGGGACTGAAACTCAGCAGAAAGCTGTTAACATCAACTCTGTAAAAAAATACACTGATGTTCAAAGGGAGGAGCAGGCTCCATAATTCTAGCGCTTTTTTTTTTTTTTTTTTTTTTTTTTTTAACAGAAACTGTTATCACTCATTCGGTGTTCTGGGAGAAAACTTCTCAGAAAGAATTCTGTAACCACTCTGAGATCGGTACCTGCCCAAAACCCAGTTAAAGAGATTAAGTGAAGAAGGATACGGCTGGGAATAGAGAGAGGCACAATTCAGGCGCTGCGATGATTCCGCAGCTCTCAGACCCGATCACTCCCCGCAGCTCGGCCTCGGCAGCAGCGACGGGGCCGCGGAGGCGCCGGCCCGTCCCGCCGGAGCAGAGGCGCAGCTGCCAGGCCCGGGGCAGGGGCAGGGCCCGGCCGCCGGCGCCAAACACGGCCTTTCCCCGCTCTTTCGGCGGCTGTGGAGCCTCCTCGGTGCTGTGCGTGGGTCCCGGCGGAGCCCCGTGCCGCAGACCCAGGGGTGCGGGGAGCGCGGCCCGCCCGCGCCGCAGCGGAGGGGACGGGGGAAGGAGCAGCACAGGGAGCGGCGGGCGGAGCAGCCTCACCGCCCGGAGCGGGGCACGGCGCCCCTCGCAGCACAGGGGCCGGCAGCTCGCCGCCGTGGCCCGGAGCAGCTCCCTGCTGCTGCTGCTCCCCGCCCGGCGTTGCCATGGGCCCGGGCTCGCCGTTCCCGCGGGAGGGAAGTGGCGGGCGGGGCGGCAGAGGCGCGGGCCCGGCCCGGCCGCACGGGGCTTTCTGCCCTTCGGGCAGCCCCGGGCTGCAGCCTGCACGGCACCCCCCAGGAGAAGCGTAACGAGTACCGGTTCTCACCTCGGAACCCCCAGCGATGCTCTGACCAAGGGGAACTGAACCAGCTTGTGCCCTGGATGATCGCACTCCAGTCAGGATGTGGGGATCTTTAACCCGCTTTTCTTTCCTGCAGTGACGAGATCCTGCTCCTCAGTTCCCTTAGCCAAAACCAGCTGGTACCTTGGGGTAAGCCGGGCTCTTTTCATGTGGGGGGAAAAAAGGACCCTGTATTTCCAGAATCCTGCTTCCAGACCGGATGAACCCTTCCCAGTCAGATTTACAGGTGTGCAGTGATAATTACGTGGACCAAGTGGGCTTAATGGACCATTTAGGGCTTAATGGTCCTTGTCATTAGTAGGCCGTCATAAAGCCTATTTCTGCAATTTATAGGTCTCATTTTTGTTCTATCTCCAGTAGACAGAGTAATTTGTTCCCTTTTCTGAACAGCCTTCTATATATTTAAAGACATCACGTCTCTGGTCAGTCTCCTCTGAACTTCAGCTGGTGGGATTTAGAAATTTACAGTATTCCAGGACACAAAGTATCATATTTGGGCCAGGGGACCAGGCTACCTCCCTGCTCCAGGAGAGGCTGCAGTAACTAACGCAGGAGTAGCTCCCCACAACACAGCCAGCAGCTGCACACACCACTGCATGGACTGACACCACCCTGATCTATTTTAATTTTGCTCCTCTGGATTGTCTCTAATTTAACAGTACTTATGTCTGGTGTCCAGAACAGGGCAACCTTACAACAACAGCTCCAACCATAATAGAAGAATCAAAGTACTACTCGCATCTTAAAAACTGCATGAAGCCTGGGTGTCAGCATGGGAAGAAGTTTTTGCAGCCAAACATCTGCACTGCAGATTATTTCTACTCACACACTAAGGAGAAATTCTGACTCCCAAGTATTCCCACTGCAAGAGTAACACACTGACTGTGACATTGCTGAGTTTTAGTGCTTGCCTTGCTCCCAGCAAGTTAAAAATACACACTGTAACTAGCAGAGTGAATAAAACATCAAATGCATACTGAAACACACAACTTTATTTCCAATCCCACAAACGCACCAGCCACACAGACCGACCATTGAAAGGAAGAGACTCACACTCAAATATATTCTTAGTTTTATTTATACGTTTAAGAAATATTAACATCTCAGGATATCTGGTTTACCATCTAAGTCCAGTCATAAGCAACAAAAAAGAAAATGTTAACCATGTTTCAAATGAGCATTCTTACATTCATTCCCCCCTGTAATGTAAAGAAAATTCAGCTTTATTAAACTTGTGTTTGACTAATGAAAAAAAAGAATCATTAAAAATGTCTTAACTACCAGGCATCCTGGTTTGTTAATTTTTTTGTTGGCACTTGTGTTCACCACAATCAAGCACTCCAGTTGGTTTGTTAAATTTTCCCCTTCTACCCAGAACTTTTTGTGAGTTTTTTTGTGGATTTATTATTTTGTTGTTGCAAATGTTTTTTTAAACATCTGGATATGTAAGCTTTTTCAAATAACTTTAAAAAGGCAAGGAATCTAGGCCTGTTTGAGAAGCTCCTTCCCTTGATAACCCACCTATGGGATAACTGAAGGAAGAGACTTGCTTTCATTTTTCTGAATCTTATTAAGCAAAAATTCATTTTAATTAATTTTAAACTGAAAAAAGTACAGAAACACTGTCTTTATTTGATGGTGTGCATAAACATTACACTCCATATATAGCAAAAATATTTTTTATTTATAATTTACATTTCAACAAGTGAAAATTTTACATTTTTACATATACCATTAAATTTTCACGCATCTACAGAACTTTCACACAATGACACCTGAAACTGTGCAGGCAATAAGAAATTTCAAATACAAAAATGTATTTATTAACCAAACAGTAGTTGAGGCCCTGCCTCAGTTGGACATTTTTATTCATATAAAAAGTATTTGCCTTCCAGAATTAACACAGCAGCTCTTCTGTAAAAAAAAAGAAAAAAAAAATCATACCGCAGTTTATTTAAACAGACTCCTCAGGTTCTGTTTTGATTTCTGTAGATGCAGGTGTGTTTTCTTCTGCACAGGCAGGAGGGGTGTCATCAGGTTCTTCTTTGATTTTAGGTGAGTCACAAGACTCTTCTGCTTCTTGTTTAACAATGTCCAACATTATATTTAGTGGATTTTCTGAAGGAGTCTTGCTGGGAGACGGTGTGCAATCAAATGATGATGTCTGCAAAGTGAAAGTCAGTGTAGCATGAGCACACTAAAATAATCATTTTTAGCCTCTTACTCTTTCTGCCTTTTTTCAAAATGCAAGTATGTTGATGGTTGGGCACTCAAAATCCAAACTACTTCATCAAACTTTTAAGAAAAAAAACTAATTTTTTAATAGCATTACTTTTTTCCAATTCCTTTCAAAAGTATCACCAAGCAGTAATGAAATACTTAACAAATTACCATGAGCTGTTTCCTGCTATCTGCTCTCAGGACAATTGTAACTCCCAAAGCATTAAAAATGACACACACACTAATACCCATCTACTCCACTGTTACAAATTCCTAAGATTACACACGTTACTCCACAATACATCCATCAAACCATGGCTTTGCTTTATGGTTCACAAGCTGTCATGATACATCACAACCAGAAATGCATCTCAGCTAATTCTGTATTACAAACTTGCCAAGCCCAAGGCCTCCAACTCTTAGGCAAGAGAAATCCGCAGCACATTCTGCTCCCTGTAAAGTGGAGATCAAGCAAACAAACTGAAAGCAAAATGCTTCCAAAAATATGAAGGATCCACTTACATTCTGGTAATCTTCGTAACAAGATGGATGGTAAATCTGAAAAAAAATTGTCATACATTTAAATATGTAAAAATAAATTATAGCAGGATCACTGATAATGAACTGAACAGTGTCTATTACACATTATCACATAACTCATCTAGAGAAACTGGTCTGAGCAGGCTAAGTATGGTGTCAACTATATCTGCGACAAGATTTTGTGGTGTTTATTTAGGAAACGTTACCATACAGATGGCTGGGAATTACAGAAACCTGGTGAGTGCTGGGAATTATCTGTGCACAGCTGCACACAGAAATAACTGAACCCATACCTACACCCATACACAGAGAGATCTGTTTTGCTTTGAGCACTGCAGTGTAGGGGATGGCTAGTGAGCCCATACCAATGACACCAGGATTTCAGGCACTTCCAAAGCCGGAGATATTTATGTATTTGGAAGCCAGGAAAACTACAACAGGAATCCTTCAGGAGAAAAAGAGCACTTGCCACCTCCACCTGGGGTTTATTTTCCTGTAACTCTTCAGGGGTTTTACTATAAATTAGTATCACATGTAAATTAAGATCAGATTACCTTTTCATCCACCCTGATAGCATTCTTGAGGTGCCACTCTTCCTCTTCCTCATCCCAATACTGTTCAAATTGTTCTTGACAAATTTCACAGCTCTGAAAAGTTATTGGAATAACAGAGACAAATGGTGTTACTGCAATTTGCTGAACACATGAAATTCAAGGAGGAGTCAAGTAAGATTATTCTAAATTAAGTATATTAAGCCTAGAACATGATCTTTCCTCCACACTTTAAAAATTAGCAAAACTTGATTAAAAACTGAGTATGGTTTGCAGACAGAGAAACGATCACCCTCTGCCCCTGAATACTCTTTGTCACTTGAGAAAGGTAAGCTTTGCCCCTTTAGCTAGTAAGTCTGCAAAGCATTTTGTAACAGTGTAATGCTGTCTTACTGTCATGTAAGACAACTCATTATACTGATTTAGCTAGTTTTATTTATGGCATTATCTTAATTCTTTCTCCTTAACCTGCAATTTCAAGTTGAAGTCAAACAAGGCAGAACTTTTACATAGTGTACTAACACTTCAGTACTTCTGTGAAAGATGATCAACCCAGAGAACAAAGCACAAAAGCTCCTTTTTAAAATTTAAAAAAAAGGCCTTTCTGGTTTCATAGCTAGTTTCTGAGAGACTTAGCACGTAAAACGAAGTTGTAATTCTAACAACATTTGTATTTGATTATTACACCAATTCATCTACCAAAATACAGCTCTACTGGTTACTTTCAAATTGTGGTATTTCTTTCTTCTAATACCCATCTGCTACCAAAAAAGAAATTTTTGTGTTTGAAAGTACCAAAAACCCAGTAAACCCTGATTTGAATGACAAAACTATCAAAGGACAAATTGCTTACTCTATTTACATAAACATTCAGCAAATTAACACACTTTGCCCGTTTCAATTTTTCTAAAACCACAGAATGCCAATGGATGTAGATTTTTTTTTAACTACAGGTGGTTTATACTACTCCTGCCTCTAGGAAGCAACCACTATATACACAAATACACGACCTATGCACAAAGGCCCAAGTACAATATTCCAGTCTACATTCAGTAACGAGAATACAGTACAAGCCTTTAGAAGACTAGGTTCTTGCTATCTGGGCTGATAAACAGATTCTTGTTCTCTCGCAAGGTGAAACTTACCTCAACCGCTCCAGCTGGTCCAGCTGGGACACTCTGAAACTCCTTCTCTTTCGCAGCTTCCTGCGTCTTCAATACAACCTCTTCATGAGCTTTTTCAAAGAACTGGCTCTTAGCACGCTCCTCTAGATCTGCTATTTCTTCAAATTCAATCCAGTCCTAAGGAAAATTTTCATTCTCACTCAGACATCCCAAAGTATTGTATTTAATAAATCTCACTTTGTTAAAACTGAAAGTATTTCTCACATGTAGCATTAGCACAGTGTACTCTTTCTCACAATGCTACAAACATTTCAAAAACTCTTTTTACAAAAAATATCACTATCCTTCAAATTCTATTCTCAGTGGAAAGAAAACAGTGCAGTAAGCAGCTTTGAACTGTTTACTGTTCATTGCACAATTGCCTTTTGTATTCTAACAGTCATTTGCGGACTACTTGAAGTATCTAAGACATCACTGTTTATCACAGCCAACTCCTGTGATGATGCAAATTAAAGCTACAATCTACAGCACATGCAGGAGTAGAACACAGAATTCAGCCTGTAATTTACCCACACAAATACTGCATTACTTACTGTTAAACTGTAGTACCATCTCCTGTGTGTGATTTTTCTGCTAACATCTTTTTCTGTCCGGTTCTGGCGATAATGCCAATCTAAATGATCTGCATAAACATCTGTCTGTGAAGTGGTGAATCTCATTCCACAGGAATAACACTGAATTCCAGTGTACAGTCGATTTATAACACTATCATAACGCCTAAAAAAGAGATTTAAAAAAAAAATCTTAACACTTATTTAAAAAAAGACAGTAAGAAGTTTCTCTGTAAATTGCTTCATTTGCCTACAGTAGTAGGGGAAAAGCATGAATCTGCTCCCAGTTAACTGCACACAACATGACTACATTTCGTCCTGATTTTCACCGTACAATCAACTTAAACATTCAAAAAACAATGGGCTCTTATTAATGATTCATGAGAAACATGTTAGTGTTGTGTCTTATTCCTACTAGCTTTTCTCACCTAATAAGGCACAAATAGCAGTGCCTTCATTTTGCCCAGCTTTACAAGCTACATCTAGGTTCAACTCCCCTGCCGTGGGCAGGGACACCCTTCCACCAGGTTGCTCAGGGTCTCATCCCATCTGGCCTTGAACACTTCCAAGGGTGGGACATCCACAGCTTCTCTGGGCAACCTATTCCAGTGCCTCACCACCCTCTCAGTTACGAATTTCTTCCTACTATCTACAGTAAATCTGTTCTTCAGCATAAGGCCATTTGCCCTTGTCCTATCACTACATGACCTTGTGAAAAGCCCCTCTTGTAGTCCCCTTTAGGTACTGGAAGGCTACAAAAAGACCCCCCTGGAGCCCTCTCCTCCCCAGACTGAACCACCCCAACTCTCAGCCTGTCTCCCTAGCAGAGGTGCTCCAGCCCTCGCATCATCTTTACGGCCTCCTCTGGACTCAATCCCAACAGATCTGTGTCCTCCTTGTGTTGGGCCCCAGAGCAGCACTGCAGGTGGGATCTCACGAGAGCAAAGGGGGAGAATCACCTCCCTTGACCTCCTTGTCACACAGCTTTTGATGCAGTCCAGCCCTGGGCTTCACTGCCTATCACAACTTTAGTGCTTAAGTAACAACGCGCACCTTGTGTAAAGCTAAGTTTTCCCATGTTCATTTTCCATCTTTTTCCTTTCTCAACTTCAATGAGGCTGACATCAAACAATGCAGGTTTAACCTGCTCTGAATCACAAAGTGACAGATAATCTTTTAAAAGCTTTTAACTGTCTTGGATGAACTACCTAGCTACTGCCACATTGTTATTCCTACTTTAAGCCCATTCTACCATACGCACTGTCTAAGTTCTTCAACTATGAAGTTAGTGAGGTCTGGAACATTTTGGTCTTCATTCTGATCATCATCTTCTTCTTCAGCAGTCGGCTGGGTTGATGTTTCATTCGCTTCTAGAAACCATGAAGATATTATTTTATCAAAATCTCAGTACATCATCAGAAAGAAATTATGTGCTCCTATAAGGTTTTTTTTAAAACATTATTAATGCAATCTGACTATGGTCAAACACAGGTGTGTAACAGCTACATCAATCATCTTCTGACACCATTAAAAAAAAGCATAAAAAACCAGTATTTCACCTCAGTTACTGGCATTAAAATTCAGTCTTCACAGATACAGAAATTTTTCAGAAGATGAAAATACCCTGATTATAATCAAGAACAAGTTACGTAGCAGAGCATCAAAGACAAAACTGACTGCTCTGGATAGCTGAAGCGTAAGTTAAACAAGATACTAAGAATTTACTCAATCACATGCACTAAGTTCCTTCCCAAAACCAGAGTTCAGTTTAAAAAAAAACATACAGGAGTTCACAAAAGTTTGTATATTCAGATTTACACTTGAGCTGTGGATAAACTAGATAGTTAGAACATAATAAATCTACATACGTGCTGAAGTGGAATCAGTTTTAGACAATTTGAGGATCCCTGTTTTCAGCAGTTTAGCAAACAATTCATTCACATCAACCTGTCCAAGGTGGTTATCAGGATATGAATGGGAAAGAGCTCCTGGGGAAGAAAACAGACATTCAATGAAGCAAAAGGTTAGGATCAGAAATCAACTTCACTTTTATCTGTACATCTCACAACACAATTTTCCTGTTGCCTCCTATTTCTTTAATTTTTTTGTTACAAATTATTTACCAATTCCCTGCTTTATCTAGTGTTTGGCTAATTTTTTCCCTTGCAACAGGGAATCTTTGTAACAAGATTTTCCCTTCCTTCCTAATGTATTCTGAACTGCTATCTAAGCTGATTGCCCACACACAGATCTCTGCTGGATGGTGTCCTGGATTCATACTTAGATATTTCACCAAATCTACATCATCACCTAGTTTAACCTTTTAAGATGTCTTTGAAGTTTTTCACTACTAACCACTTATACACTGGAAATGTTTGCACACCCCAGCACAGCAATCTAGACCTACAGACTGACGCCTTCCAGAAAAACAGCTCAAAACTTTTTTTTGGTTTGTTTTTTTTTTTTTTTTTTCCCAGCACAACTTTATACCCAAACCATATGGCTAATGAAAATTAACAACAGCCTCCAGTGTTTGAGAAAAGCTCCTTAACAGATGAAGGTCCTACAGACACCACATCTACAGCCACCTACCTCACTGAGGAGGCTTCCCTTAATCCACACAGACCCAGTAACTCAGGACATTAAAAAAGGTCGTTTTTGTGGTCGCCACTGAACAAACAATCCAAAGAAATAAAAGGAATTCTATTGTTACACACCTGCAGGGTTCTGGACAAAACTTCCAGGATTTGGCAAATACTGCTGACCTTGGCCATAAGGTCCTGGTTGAGCAGACATAAGAGAAACCTGTGAAAGTAAACATTTGAGTACTCATTGTACAATAACGCCATTATAAACCTACTTTTCACATTTTATTATTAACTTTGGATGTTTCTCAATAATTTCACATATACTGAACTCCTTCCAGGAATGAACCGTGTCAGTCTGGGATTGAAAAGGACCACAAACAACTATATGATCCCCCATTTTCATTTTCCACCAGGAAAATTCAAAACACATCCTCATTTTGCCTAATATTAAAAAAAACAAGTGAACTAACAAAACCCCACCACAACACCTTCAACACCTTTCCTTCTACTTAAAAATCACATTTTCCAAACACAGGACTTCCTTTCAAATTGCTCATGCTCACCAAAACAGAGCTTCTCAAGAAATTCAAGGAACCCATAAATGTTTATCAATAAATGCCACAATTAACTTTTATCAAGAACTGCAGCATTCAGTACCAACACACGTCTTGAAAGCAAGACTTCAACACATCAGCTACAGTAAGCTGTAGGCAGAAAAACAAACTTTATAATACACTTGTAATAAAGATGTTTGGGGGTTTTTCCTGACTGGCTGCTTTCTGGATTTACACACTGTTTAAAGTTTCATCCCATACCAGGTCTGCAGGGCACATTATCTGCTTCTGTAAAATCAGTTAACTCTTCACATTCACTTTTTATCACCCAAAACAAAAAATGCTTTTTAAAATCTCTAATCTACTGCAAGAAATTACATCAGTTTCACCACTGTAAAGTATCATTTCCTCCTTTTTAAGAGAGCATTTCCAAGAGGCATCAGCAAAGACAACTGAACTGACAAAGCAAGATGGTGCCAAGAGAATTTTAAAAGACAACAACGCAGTTGAGCAAGGAAGTTCAACAATGGCCCTATCTTTCTCAATTCGCCCAACTTATGGGCATCCCTTTAAAACTAGCTTGTAACCAGTACTAACAGCTGCAAAAAGACAACTATTATTTTGATCCAGCCTAACTTCACACCTCTCAGAAAAATTAATAATGTATATTGCACTTACATTTATCTTTCATGATTATATAGAATTCACCTTTGCTGAAATTTAATGAAAATACCAAAGGCTTCCAAATACCTGGTTTTGTTCTAATGTCACAAACAATGATTTCAAAGACATATTCTGATATATGAAGTGATTGGAAAGATCCACTGTTTTGACTAATAGATAAAAAAGGATTCTTGAAACACAGCAATGCATGTCCTTCTTTAATTATCTAGTGACTTTTTTAGTTTGAAACTGACTCAGCCTGCCAACTCTTCAGAAAAATATTCAATTTTTACAGGAAGAAATCCTGCTAATTCTGTAACAAGAACACTTCTGCTAGCAAAGTATTTGATGCAATCAGCTCTTACCTGATTACTTCCCATTGGCATATTACTGAAATTTCCATACTGAGGACCCTGGAGACCTTTTTCTTCAAAGTAATGTCCAGCTGCTCTCAGTGGGAAGCTCTGTGCTCCTGGGCCAGCTGGCCCATTGAAATTTGGTCCGGGCGAACCATCAAACATATCAGGTCTCTGGAACTGCATTCCATGAGCTGGTCCATTGTAGCCCTGGCCAGGATGTTCAACAAATGGTCCACCTTGTCCATATGGTGACATTTCTAGTCTTGAGGCAGGATGGTTAGCTACATTTTCAAAACGTGCACCCTGAAGTCCAAGGGGCAAGTCAAACCTAGAGGCTGGCTGGTGAGGTCCATCAAATCTTTGAGGTATGGCTGTTTCAAATCTTGCTTGTGCCTGTTGGCCAGGTGCCAACCTTGGACCAGGCTGTCCATGAATTCCATCAAATCTCTGCAGGAGAGACAGCTGTCCAGGCTGTCCATCAAACCCAGCTCCATGACAGCCATCAAACCTCGGACCAGCCCGACCAAGGGGACCATCAAATCTAAGTCCACCAGCTCCCTGGTGTACTGGTCCATCAATCAACCTAGGACCTAGACCCGGCTGACCACGTGGCCCTTCCAGTCTCAGCCCACCACCTGATGGTCCATGCGGCCCCTCAAACCTGAGCCCACCACCTGATGGTCCATGTGGCCCCATGGGCTGACCATGTGGCCCCTCAAATCTGAGGCCACCTCCAAGTTGCCCATGGGGCCCCAATGGCTGTAGATGTGGCCCCTCAAACCTGAGGCCACCCCCTGGTTGACCATGAGGCCCCAAGGGCTGACCATGGGGTCCCTCAAACCTGAGACCACCCCCTGGTTGACCCCGAGGCCCCATAGGTTGACCATGAGGTCCCTCAAACCTGAGACCACCTGAAGGCTGACCATGGGGACCCTCAAACCTGAGACCAACCCCTGGACCTTCAAATCTAGCACCACCCACAGGCTGCCCTGCAGGCCCCTCAAACCGCAGAGGCCCAAGAGGTCCCTCAAACCGCAGCGGACCTCCTCCGCTGACCTGGCCTGGGGGTCCTTCAAATCTCAGGGCCCCTGCCAGCTGCCCTGGTGGCCCATCAAATCTTAGGGCTCCCGCTCCCCCTGCTCCTGCCAGTGGTCCATCAAATTGAGATGCACCTGTCCCCACCAAAGGCCCCTCAAATCTCATAGCAGCCTGTCCAGCTGGCCCATCAATTCTGGAACTTGAACCACCAGCAGGGCCATCAACAAAAGGACTTCCTTGTCCATCGACCCCAACCCTTGCAGCAGTCGGTCTAGGTGAGCCATCAAACAGAGGTCTGTCTTCCATCAGTGCACTTATTCTCTGCTTTGCTTCAACACCTCCAAATCTTGATCCTGGACTTTCTGGGAATGGTGCTTTCTCTGGATCTTCATATCTAGCTCTTTTGAAACGCTCAGTGAATGGTGACCTTGGTTCCTCTCGAACACCTAAAAAAACCAGAACAAATCACACGGCCACTCACTAATACATTGTCAATTACTTAAAAGATATAAAATAAAAGTAAAATCACATACCAGCTTGCCCAAGAAGCTGTCTTTCTTCACGATTATCAAACCTACAGAGTGCATCTCCATCTATTTTCTGAAACTCGGCTGTACTTTTCCCCTGTTGTCTGAGAGCATCTCTAAATTCATCCGATTCTCCCCAGCTGTCGTAAGGATCAGAACCTCTTGCTCCTTTAGTAGCACGTTGGTCTTCAAGTCTTCGTCGACTCTCAAGCGGTGACAGGCTTTCAGGAAAAGGCCTTGTAGTGCCACTTACAGGAGAGTGTCTCCTTGATCTTTCTGCAAAGGGTTCTTTTCTGTCAAACTGTACCCCCCGCTTGGCTTTTGCCTGCTCACATTCTATTCCAGAAAGCAATGCATCAGGAATATGATAATCCAAAATATCATCAGGATCCAACAGATCAAGCCTTGACAATGAGTGCTGAACTTGTGTCCTTTTTAGTTTAGCTTTATGTTCATAGTATGTTAATTCTGCATCCGATAGAAGAGGTTTCTTTTTCAAACCACATTTTTCCTCTGTAGGGCTATCCCAGACATTACATCTGTGCTTTCCTTCCTGATACTGGAACAGCTGTCGGATCTGATGAGCTACCACGAGAAACTCATCTTGTGTTATTTCACCAGACGTTAAGCGGTCATTAGCCTGTAATATGAAGTTAAAATTTAGATTTCAAAAAAAGAAAGAAAAAACCCCGTATCTGGACCATTTCTATGAAGACAGATTTATCAGTATTACCTTCTTAAGCAATTCTCTTTTACTTGCAGATGTCAATTCTTTGGGAATCTGTAAATTGGCATCCACACTCAACCGGTGCTGCTGCTTTGGTGCTCGGGGTGATAGAATTCCTTTACCAGCAGGCCAGTTTTCCCGATGTCTTTGGTGTGGGGATTTAACAAGTGCTTGGTGTTCATCATTCTGCTGTGAGCTGAAAACAAGAAGAGATGTAAAATATAAATTATTTCGTTATTCAGGACATAATGGTTCCCACTAGAACTGATCATGGCAAAACATCACTATCATCTCAGAATTTTAAGTATGCATCATCTCTGTATTTCACTAGTAGAAACAAGTTAAACCTATCAGTTTTGACAATCTGAACACTGCCTCCCAAAGTCAACTATACTGAAGCCAACAGGAGAATTTCCACTGACTTCACATAGAAGTCGTTTAAAAGATGGTAACTTACTTTTTACTTTCTTCCCAACCAGATTTCCACCTCTTGCCTGATTTGGATCCCTGCCAGTTTTCTGCATTCTCCTTTGGATCTGGAGAAGCTTTTGCAGAATGCTGGGTGGCTGTCTCTTGGGGTCTTTCTTCTTGGGCTTTTTTCAATCTCCTTGGATCACGCACCTCTTGTTTAACATTTCTCTTATTAGAATTTCTTTCATCTCTTGCTGCTTGTGTGCCTTCTTCAACATGAGATTGCTTAGGGCCTATCTGACGTATCTTTCCAATTTTAGGAGTTGATGAAGTAGGAGATAAACTCCGAAGTCTTCTTTTAGGTGATCTCCTCTCTCGTCTTTTCGGAGAATGTGTAGAAGGTGATCTTGCCTTAGGAGAGCGTGATCGTGACCGTTTCCTACTACTTGACCTTCCTTGTTTTCCACCCTGCTTTTCTGACTCCTCTGTAGTCGCGTCTTGTTTCTGAACAGCACCGTTAATCACTTTATTTCTGCTCCCCACCACTCTATGTTCGCATGTCTTATGCTCCTCCTTTTCCTTCTTCTCTGTATTTCTCCTCTTTTCTTTGACCTCCTCTTCCTTCCCCTCTGACTTATCCTGAAGATGTCTTTTCAGTCTTGGATCCCGCTTACTGATGTCAGAAACCTTAGTGCTTTCACATTCCTGGCTTTTACTGTCTTTAATATCAGGCAGCTTATTTTTCAAAGGGGATGGTGATTTAGATTTTGCTTTGGACTGTTCAAGTTCTTTCTTCTGTGTTTTTTCACTTGCTTTTGATTTTTCTGACTTTGTTGAGTTCTGTTTTTCAGCCTGTGCTGTTTTGTTTCCCTTGGTCTCAGACTGACTGGTCACACTCGGTGAAAATTCTTTCCTATGAGATTGATCTTTAGTATGAGAAGAATGCTGACCCATCCTATTAAGCCGAGGATCCCTGTTCACTATTTTGATATCATGAAGTGGAGGACTTGGGGATGGTTTGTTTTTTTCAGATGGCACAGCAGTCTGATGAGGTGGTTTTACTGTCATATGAGGTGTGGGAGACATGCGTTGCTTGGAGGGTGCTGGAACTGAAGCTATACTAGATGATCCCTGCTGAACACTAAGAGATACAGCCTGAAATTGGAAAAAATCCAGCATTAATCTGTATGCCAAAACTCCTATCCAGAGGTGCTCATATTGTGTCTCAAAAACAAAATTGTAACAGCCATGTCTTGAAAATTATGAGTTTTAGCCATTTAACTAAAATTAACCCACTAATTGCTAATTACAAGCAGTAAAACAATGTAGTACCATTACAAATCAAATTCAAATACAATGCAAGATCAGTATATAAAGTAAATATTGTGAAATGTGTAACTTTGGCACACATTCCAATTACAGGGCTAGCTTTCCTATATATTCCACATGCTCTAGGCAACTCAGCTGCCAAGTATCCTATTTTCACACTTCAGCTCAAAGATGCTTTGTTTTGTATTGTCAACTGCCAACACAGGAAGACTTTCAACTAACTGCAGACCAAGAAACTGACTTTGTTTACAAACGATCAGGCTCCCTTGTTCCCTAGGAACAAACAAATTTGAAATAGCCCAGCTCACTGTCAGTTGCAAGGAGTGAAAGATGAAGATCACAATGAGGTGTCATTTTGAAGAATAATTAAAACCAAACCAGAAGATTTTAACTTTTTTTTTTTTTAATATAATTAAGCGTAATACTTAGGGTTTCAAGATAACAAAAACTATGCAGGAATGCCAGATGACCCTGTGTTACTCTACTTGTCCTAAAATAGCTACACCTGCCTAATATGAGGAAAAAAACAATGTACTGTAATTACCAGTACAGCCAAGCACTCTCCAAAAGAAAGACCCCCCCCAACTACTAAAGTTTTATCAACTATCCTACTCACCAACTGTGCTTTAGTCTGTTCCAGCTCCAGCTCTAGTTTTTTTTGCTGAAGTTCTAACAACTGCTTTTGCTTTGCAAGCAATTGCTGCCTTATCAGTTGCTCCTGTGTCAAATTCTTTTGTATTTCAGGAACAGCTGGAGGAGTAGAGGCACCAGAAGTGACAGCAGAGGTAGGTACATTAGATTCCTCTGGCTAAAAACAAAATAAAGGAAAGTTACAATTAAAATCCTAATGAAATCAACTAAATCCATCTCCTTTCAGTGTTATCAATCCAGTACTGGTACTTAGCTCGTACAGCAGTTATACACTACAATTTTTTTGCCCCACTATGATTTGCCTGCTTTGACAGGTGTAGGGGAATTTAATATAAATTCCTCAATGTTCCAAAACCTAGAATACAATTTGTAAACAAAAGAACCAAACCCTTCAAATATTCTAAATTTGTAAATTTCTCTTACCTGTTTACAAAGGCCAGATACTTCATTCTTAAAATTCTAAATTGTCAAAAAGCAGCATACAAACAATGAAAACTATACGCATTACCATCTGTTCTTACAGAAGGCAGAAAAACTTACCGATTTATTTAAAAACTTAGGATTCACATGGATGCTAGAAGTATTCACATTTGGGGGCAGAGGTTTAATTGGCCAGGCAGGATCTAATGAGTTGACTCTGACATCAAGTGCATATAGTTTCTTCAAAGGAAAAATATCATCCCATGTGGAGCGTAATTTAAATAAACTTTTCCTAGTATTTTCATCCACCTAAAACAATAAAACAATTCTATGGCTTGTTAAGTTAATATAGAACAGTTTCTTAAACTTTTCTGTAGAATTTAAGATTTCATTCATTTCCTATTTCTATCTTGCCATTTCAACATACTGAACTTGCTACACAAAATTTTAAGCAGTGCAGACAACACATCTGTATCAACAGGATCAGTAACAGAAGCTCAAATGTGGAATTGTTGTTTCAAGGCCATCTGAAGATTTTATTGTGTATTACCATGGTCTGAGAATTTTCTTTCAACTTTTCCATTAGCAAAATTCTCATTTTACTGGCCCAATTTCTGTGGAAAAAAATACAGTAACAAAAGTATTGAAAGGCAACAGCCTCTGAGACAGTACATTATTCAAGTGTTTGTGCTGGAGTATAATAATGACAAACAAATCAAGAAAAAACAAACCCTGAACAGAAAAAAAGGTGTTTTGCTCAGCTGTTTAGCCACTGAAGGATTTTCTTTTCCCAGCAAATGCAATAAAAAAAGTATTGGCTAAAATAAAGTCAATTATTATTTCAGACCTATCTACATGTGAGTCACAGATCAAATGTACCTGTAGGACCAGAGACCCCTCTGATCTCTTTACAAACAACTGGATTATCTCATGGAAGCTAAATCAGAATTTTACAATGAAGCAAAATTTAGTTCATTTCATAACTTGAGTGGGCCAATTAACCAGTAAATAAAAACCATTAGAGGACAAAATACATGCAGCTGTTCTAATTTCAAAATTCCAATTCAATTATTAAGTATTGCCCATGCAGACGGTTTTTGCTGCCATTTTCAGATGTTACACCTAGACACAGAATATTCTGGAAAGTCTGGAGGCTCTTTTTGGTAAGAGCAGGAGCTTCAATGTAAGTAATTCATACTTAGTAATTGGGGAATGATGCCTCTATACAATTTTCCATGAGAGGCTTCACTGAAATTCACTGCAAAAATGTGCAGAATAACTGAGCAAACAGTTCTAAAGATACCTTAGTGGCTATTTACTGATAAAACAACATTAAACAAACTAAATCTATCTCTATCTGCTCTATACACAGGAGTTTACATCTTCTACAGTCATGGCAACAATCTATTCCTTACTTCATCATGCACTTTACATCTGAAAACCATACATGAAGTATACTGGGATTCCAGATCTTCACTAATATGTAGTGATAAATACGCAAAAGCTAAATTCATCTCATTCTTATGAAATGCCACTTTCTTCAAACACATAGGAAACAGAAATTAACCCTTCTTTTCTGATCCAACTTAAACCCATTCAAGTCCAACCTTTCAAAACCTGGACTTGGATATGCTTTTCTCCCTGAAGACACACAATTACTTCACTGGGCTTCACGATTTAGAGCCAGACTTAAAAGATATGGCACCAGCTTTCAATGTTGAATGGAATAAACTACTTATTTATAATACAGTCTCACATTTTAGTATCTTTCCCCCATACAGTCACAGCATTTTTTTCAGCTGACAGACCACCAAGAGAGAACCAGGGGTCAGTGCTACTCATTCTTCAGTTTAAGCATTCATTCTGCACAATGTGAATTATGTAAATCAGACAAACCTACCTACAGGGAGAATGACGCTTTGAGAAATCCACAAGAAACCAAATCTCAGTCTATTCTTGGCATAAAGACTATTAACTATCTTAAAAATAAACCAATGATTTGTAATTAATTGGTCTATAAATTACAGGAAGTCCATCCAGCCAAGCCATCAATAATCAAAACACTGTTAGTAAAATCTTGCCTGGACAGGAAAGCTACTGACGTTTACACACCTGAATTAATACATCTTTCAGCTAACTTACATGCTCGATAGCAGAAGGAATAATCTTTTACAGTATAGATACTGAGATTTATAAAAACCAATCAATTTGTATCGTTAACCACACATGAAAACCCAAACCTTAAAGCACATACTTATTTTACCAGGAACAAATTTTGCTTAGAATACTTTTCTGAAAGTGTATATACCTTTTCAAATACACAAATAAATGTTGCAACTAGGTTTTTAGTAAATGCAGTGAGATACTCTCTTCCCACATTCTTGACAATGGAATCCATTAGGTACATAACGGGTAGCTTCTCTGATGCAGGAGCCTGGAGTGATAAGAAGAAACTGAGAAGTTTAGTACAAGAAAAACATACTTTAACCTTTTCAAATAAAGGGATTACCAATCCCAGAAATACAGACCTCTCTTTCTGGTTGCCACTATAAATACCAAGGGATTTGGCCTGGGATTTTTTTTTTAATACAAAAACTTAATCTGAAAAATGGACACTCAGTTCAAAGTATAATGCAGTGGGTCTATCACAAAAAAAAAAAAAAGGAAAAAAAAGGAACAACTTAGGTTATCCTGTTTGTGTGCCAAAGCTTTTGAAAAAGGGGAGAAAAATAAGAGGAAAAAAGAAGCCCACGAGACCATATTGCCACTAGTGTACCGAGTGTAACCTTTCCCTTGAGGAAGTAACTTAGCAGGAAACCATCGTCAGCACTCCAAGGAACTTCAAAAAATCGTTTATAAATTAAACTTCCTGGATGGATTTTTCTGGATTTCACAGAAGACAAATTAGACTTCTGGCAAATAACCCAAGTCAGTGAACTTCTGTAGCTGTACATTATATGTTGATTATCAGAGTCTTTCGTAAATTACATGTAGAATAGGTTGCAATTATTTCACTGTAATCCAACTGGATATAGCAGAGTCCCATTCTCTCTTGGCACTTGCACAGGGTGACGGTTCTCATTTCCAGAGTGCATGCAAAAACAGAGTCTGAACAGAGTTCAAAATCCAGTCAAAACTCAATCATCTGGTCAACCGGGTAAGCGCACAATCTCAGGAACTGCAACCACCATTTCCATAGAAGGTTGTCTTCAAACTCTGGACACAGCTTTGCTACAGGAAGCTTGTTGTTTTTTTTTTTTTTTGTTTGGTTTTGGCTGGGGTTTTTAAAAATCCCTTTTCAAAACTCACACCAAGTTTGTGCGATAAAAGTGTGGTGACCCTGGACCGCCACATCAACTTCCAATTTACAGAAAGCAGTACTGGACCAATAAAAGTGATTTTAATGCTTGCCAGTGGCTTTCACAAAGCAGAAGGCACAGCAAAGTTCCAAAAAACATCAGCAAGTACACAGACTTGCTGAAGAGGACACGAAAAACAACATGAGCAGGGTGTGTTGACCATGAAACCCTTGGAAGAGCACCCACTTGTAATACTTTTAAGTTCCATTCACCATCTGGACAAGAGCAGAGTAACTTCACTCACTGCTCATTTTAAACAGAATAGGCTAATAGATTAATTAATGACACTTTACTTTGCAGGCCCATTATCCAGGTAAGTGTGTGAAGTGCTACTGCTTCACCATTTAAAATTAAATTCCTTCCCCTTTAAGGTGGTTCACAGAAGGGCACCCACTCAACAGTATTTTTACACGCGCAATCAGAGTGCTTCCTCACCCTTAGAAGTGTACTAATTTACCATGACCTGAAACTTATTATTGAAGAGGATAGAACTCCTTGTTAGTTGGGGGTGGGAGGGTAGGGAGGGGCGTCACTGCCTTCAAACATATCGGAAAAAAAGTATAAACATGTCGGTGATGCATTCTGTACATAAAAAGACAAAAAAACCTAAGTTAGCTAAAACTAACTACAGCACATCAGAAGCCAATCTCACACTGTGACGTGATACTGAAGTGTAAATAATTAAATGTACAAGTGTTAGGAAGAAAGCATTGCTTAAGTCTCAGACATAAAAGACTGTGGATCTGCAGCAATTTAAAATGTCTGTGCAATACTGGCTTCTTCTTCGAAGCAGTCTGCACAATGGCACCTTAAAAACACTTCTGTTCTGTGTGCCTTCCTTTGTAACAAAATGTCAGCGCACCACCATTTCCGACTTTTAGTCGGCTGTGTTAGGGACACAAAGAGCTGTCTCCGAAGTACCTATGCCCAAGAGCTACCCCCTGAGCTAAATTCTTCCATTTCACCAACGCAGGAAAGTAGCTCACTGCACTCAGCTAAGCTGGAAGTTTGGGACGCTGGGGAACCATTAGTAGCAAAAGCACCGAATTAAGTTTAACCGTCACTTTCATCATGCATCAGACTGTTACAGCAATCATACAGGAAACACCCTCGTCTAGGTAAGGAAGCTGACTTCACACTACGGAGCACAATCAGCAGCTCAGCAGCGTGCCCTGCTTCCAATATAAGCTATTCAGGTGTCACACTTGAAGGATCGGGACTTAAATATGGTTGGAATATTTAAGTCTTCTCTTCTGGAAGTGTTGATTATGTCAAGGTATCTAGCACGTATTTCAGTAACCACAAAAGGGAATCCCACACCGGAATGCATTTTGTTTTCAGGTCTCTGCAACACCCCCAAGCAAGAAAGACACCCGCACGACACTAACCAAAAGGCAGGGAGGCGCCGCATAATCACCAGAACGAACGCAGAAGAACACTAACTCTGAGCTCATCAGCATAATATTAAAGACCTCTTCACAAAACTCCCACTGTTCCTTCAAATAACGTAGGAAAGCTATTGTTGGAAATGTGTGGCTCTTTTTTATTAGTTTCCTAAAAGATTTCAAGTTTAAAATAATATCTGGCAATTGAACCCCAAGTCACAAACTTGTGAAAAAATTCGTTAAAAAAAAAATTAAAAAGCAACTTTGTATACAAAATGGATCTTGGAAACAAATTCTGCACTATACAATGGTAAATAAAAAGACAAATACATATTTCATACTTTTTATTTACAAATTTTATAATACCAGTCACACATTTCAGAACCATTTATTAAATTGTAAAGCAGACCACTCAAGTTTTACACTAAACAAACTGTCTCCAGGCAACACTTTTTAAAAGTGGCTTAGTAAAGGAGATCACTTTCCCAGAAACAACTAAAAGCTTGCCTTGAATAAACTACAGTCATAAACAGTAGCTAGGCAAAACTAACCATTGATACAGGTTTTAAGACATCTTTTAAAAATCCCCCACACTTCAGGGCAGATTCTAAATCACCCAGAAATGGAAAAAAAAAAATGACAGCACAGTTATTCATCACAAATCATTTTATACACATCTACTGCCCTTTCGGAGATATAATGGTGAGAGCTATTAGATTATGAGGTCACCTCCCCAAGGAATGGCAAAACTCAGCCACCGGCAGCATTTAAAACTAGACTGGAAGTGGTCTGTGGCACACTAAAAAGACATCCTGCATTGATAGAAAGATAGATTAGGTATCTTAAAAGATGTTTCCCATCCCCATCGTTAGATAGTACAATTCTCACCATTATAAACCACGATTAAAGCCAAAGAAAAAGCCTTTTAACACCTCATATCAGAGGGAGCAAGGGAAACAACGGGGGAGGGGGTGGCTGGCAGGAGTACGAGGGATGGGAAATTGAAAGAAGGACCCTTTTCTTCTAAAATGCTCGCTAAAAAGGTGCTGCAAACCCCCATGCATGTACAGTGGCTGACTGATGTCAGCAACTGCCTGGGCTGGGCTCAGAGGGAGCCTCCTCTTTCCCTTTTTATATCATGTGCCTTTCAGACGCCATGTTAGGATCCTACAGGCTGCTGCAGTTTCTACAGTCAGGGAGAATTTCTTCTACCACATCCTCAAACGATAAACTTCTCTAACCAAAATCAGTTAAATACGCAAACAACACTAGGGCTACTCGGGGCACAGATCACCTGAAATCCAAACATATTATCCCCAGCCCACAGAATTTTCTCTAACGAGGCAGAGCAAAACAACCCCTATAATCACTACACACACTTCTCTAACCGAAGGAGATGATCACCTTTCACCCACAAACTTTTTTACGATATAAGGGAGCCCCCACCCCTCAATTAATCTCTCACACGGACCGCACTGGGGAAATAGCTTTAACTTACACGTAAAGGTCGCTATACTTAGCCCTTCAGTGGCGGACAATTTTGGGTTCTGGAAACTTAACCTTATTTTCCTTTCACACTATCCCCCAAGAAAAACCCAACTCTCCACGAAATCTCCCCACTCAGGTCCTCTCTAATGATTGCACTATCCATCTACTGGAGGAATCACCTAAATCCAAGGGTGCAGTCACCAGATTCGGACACCGAATCCTGGCCGCATGTCGGGGGAAAGCCCCGCTCCAAGGGCGAGGAAGTGCAGCTCCCAGTGCCCAGTCACTGCCGGGCCGCCATGTTGTGCCTGCTATTTACGCGGGGCTCACAGCACGAGCCACGCTGCCCTCCTCCCTCAGCTCTTCCTGGGCCGAGTCCCAAACCCTTCCCTACTCCCGACAGGGTGGTGTGGGGGCTGCTCCCCTCCCGCGAGTCCCCTGCTCCCTATGCGATGGGGGGGAGTAGAAGCAGTAGTAGTAGCAGCACCCTTAAGCTTCGCGATGGAAGGAGGAGCCCCCGCCCGCCGCCTCGCCCCGTTGCTCCCTGATCCCAGCTGAGACACGCTTCCCTCATCCGCCTGTTTCCCCCACGGCGACCCCCAGCCTCCTACACC
>JAOTQP010000001.1:81926941-81968528 GCA_026413545.1 Cichladusa arquata | reverse complement strand
CCCGAGCCTCTCCCCCTCTCTCTTGCCCCATTTCCCGACCCTCGGGCCCTCTCGTCCCCCGGCTCTGCTGTGTCGCCCTGAACCGCCTCCGCCGCTCGGCTCCCCCCTCGCCTGTCCCTGTCCTGCGGGCCCCCAGGCCGCCCTACCCCGCTGCCCCGGCCGGTCCCCCCAGCAGTATAGGTAGGAGTAGTAGTCGGTGGAATATAAAAACCTTGGCGATTTGCGCCTCGATCAGGGAGACGATGTCCTTGGCGAAGGGCACGTTCTCCTCGGCCAGGATGGTCAGCATGTTGATGTGCGGCTTGCTGTTGAACGTCAGGTCCTCCAGCGACGACTGGTAGTCGCGGCACGCGTCCTCCCGGGCCTCGCTGCTGCCAGCGCTGCTCTCCGGGGCCGACATGCTGCTCCGACCAGGACCCGACCCACCGACCGACAGCCCCCTCCCCGCGATCCCCCGCCGCCGAGCGATGCGATGCCGCCCCCCCGCCGCTGCCGCTGGGCTCCTCTACCGCATCCTCCGCGCTGCGGCTCCCGCTGGCTGCGCTGCCGGTGCCGCCGCTCCTCGGGCCGCCGCCGGCTCAGTCTCCGCGCTCACAAAATGGCGGCGGCGGGCACGGCTCGCGAACCGCTTCCCGCAGCCGTTGCGTCATGTGAAATTGTGCTCAGGAGAGGGGCCGGCGCCTTGGAGAGGCCCTTTTGTTCGCCGGACGCGCCCTGATTGGCTGGCGCCCCGCCTGCGCGGCTCGCCATTGGCTCGCCCGTCACCACAGCGGCTTCCGATTGGCTGGCACCGCCCTTCCTCCCGGCTGAGGGGCTGCTGCGCCCAAGTCCCGCTCCCCCACGCGCGTCGCGACTCGCCATTGGCCGCGTCTGCCGCCCCGCCCCGCCGCTTCCTCCCGCCTTCCCGCGCTGCCCCGAGCGCTGATTGGTGCCCGGCGCGGCCCCGCCCCCTCCGGGCCCGCCCCGCCCGCCATTGGCTCAGCGCCCGCTGCCCGCACACGGCAGCGGCGGGAGCGGCCGGTCTCAGCGGCGCTGGGTGTTCCTGCCGCTTGGGAAGCGGCTGGACCAGGAGCTGTGGCCATAAATACAACCACGAGAAGTTCCACCTCAGCATGAGGAAAAACTTTTTTTATCTTGAGTGTGCCGGGCTGCCTTGGGAGGTTTGTGGACTCTCCCTCTCTGGAGACGTTCCAAACGCAGCTGGGCGCGTCGCTGTGTCTGCTCTGAGTGACCGTGCCTTGGCGCGGGGGTTGGAGGTGTCTCCAGGGGTCCCCGACAGTCCCGCGATCCTGTGACCTCCGCTGCCCTCCCTGTTTCCCCCACGCCATCCTTTTACCCTCGGGCCGGTGTTCCCAGTTCTGCACAGAGCAGGAGCCGCAGGAGAGAGCTAGGAGTAGGGGGAGCGAGGGAAAAGTAACAAAACCTGCCTCTCCTCGGTCAAGAGATTTGCCCAGAGGTGTCTCTGAAGTGAAGTTGCTTGCAAAGCATTTTCAGGTGTAGCCATTCCTTCCCCCCCACACTTCATGTTCCTTGGTAACTGGAGAACTGTCGGCATTTGAAACCAGGCAAGGGATGAGTGCTTCATTAAAATACACTGCGTAAAACACACCGTGTGGGATCGTGTTTAAAGTGCAAATTATATATATATACATACACACATATATTCTGCAAATATAGCAGAAATATAGTAAAAACGTAAATCTGGTATATTTCTGACAAGAACTGCTGCTTGTTGTTTTATATGGCCAAAAAAATTAAGTTTCTGTGTTCATGTTTGAATCCTCTTTATGAAAAACGGAGAGAACAGGAAATTCAATGGCATCTTTTATTTGCCTGTGGAATTGCATGTTCATGTTTGTTCCTGTAAGCCTCAAAACACTGTACTTTGAACACACCACTCTGCCTTCACAGTGTGTCACCACACGATAAGAAAATAAAACTGAAGTTTCCGTCCCTGGCTGACCAAAGCGGGGATAGCAAGACCTTTTCTTGGAGTAAATATTAGCCAGCTGTTTGAAGACACGCTGTCTGTGAAGAATGTTAATTATGTACCAAGAATCAAGCCATAATATATACCCAGTTTATTTGGCAAAAACAGAACACACTGTTCTGCTGCTAGGGGAAAATGTGGAGGTGGGAAAATCTAGCTCCTCCTCCAAAGTCCGTGTTTGTAAGTTAGAATGCTCGTTCCTATTAATTACAGGAGCAAAACCAGTAATAGAGAAAAGCCAGCCTTGATGAGGATACCGTGTGGTCCGAGGCCACTCTCAGAACCAGGTTTGCTGTTCACTAATCAGGAAAGGACCGAGCCTGGCGTGAGGCAAAGCAGTTTGCTGCCTGCAGAACGCAGAGTCTTCCTGAGATGGAGTACACCCAGCGAGCCCGAGCAGATCTCATGCTTTACTGCAATATTAGTTTGTCTTTTGTTGATGTGAAGCCAGTGGTGCCTCAGCAAGGTCACCAGGTTGGTGGTGAGAAGTTGATCGTGAGGCCCCTGTGTGCTGATGAGTCGTGGGAACGCGCCATGCTCTAAGTGATTTTTGAAACAGCTCGTTAAGAGTGGCAGAAAAATACCCACTGAGTCCGTCCTTAGGCACTTTAATGACAAGTTAATCATTATTATTGAATTATTATTTATGTTCTTTATGTTTATTATTACAGGAATGGTGGTGTACCAGCAGTGTGCTCAGAGTGTGGGTTTCTCTATGCCTACAAAAGCACGCTTCATACTTGTCTTCCTATCAAAACCTCCTATCAAAAGCATTGCTTTGCTGAGAACATCACCTAGAAATGCCTCTGGTGCAGCTGTATTCCACTGCTTCTTATCATAGTTGACACAGCTGTCAGATAAAGTTTGGATATTTGGGTCATTTAAGGATTTTTTGTAGATGCAGCTATAGGTTTTGCTGGCATAAAACCCGCTAAAAAGCCTCTAAACTAGACCCACATATTGCACACATGACTTGAGAATTACCAGCAGTTGATGATTAAGGAAGTTTTGCTGGATAGCTGTGAAATTATAGTACTACATAAGAAAATATATTGAAGTAAAACACCTTCCAAGAATTTATTGCATTACGAAACATCTATTGATGACTGAGAATAGTCATGCTTGTGTTTATGGGTTTATATTGTGAGATTAATTTTCTTAGGAAGTTTTATAAAATTCCTTTAAATTGTTTTATAGCTATACAAGGATTGGGGCCTGGGGGGAGGGAAGGATTTCTAGGCATTCAGAAATGTTCTTGCTGCTTTTCATTCTTAAAAAGCGGGGGGGAAGCCCTAACTGAAAATGCATCCTTTTTGACATGTCTGGAAGAGGAAAACAGACACTATACAAACAAACACAGTGTCGATTTTTAAATATTGGTTTAATGAGATGCAAATTACCCCTCCTGAAGTCCTTTGTTCTCCAGCTGAGATTCTCTTAAGGAAGCAGGCCGTGTTTCTCAGTGGCCTCCCAGAGGGTGAGGGTGCAAAGCTTTATACTCTCCTCAAGCTCCCAAAGCAGCTCTGCTGTCATCAGCCTCACACTCTCCAGCAGCTGATTTCTGGAACAGCCTTGCCTGGAAAGTTTGCTGATGTAACTGCAGCAGAAGACCTGGTAAACTCTCCTAGAGATAGGATCCAATTTAAAATGCTTTAATAACTATCTCCTGCTTATACCAGAATTGCAAAGAGTGTTTTGCTGTTGAAACCACACCTGTGGGTTTTTGTTGGCAAAGCTGTATTGATTGGTGAGTGTTGTTACATCCTGCTATTGCTAAATCAGCAAAACTTTTAAATATAAACCAAGTCCCTGTTGTCTGCCAGCCAGATTACTCCTTGCCCAGGTTACATAGGTGTCAGGTAGCTTCCCTCACTTTTATTCACCTTTAGAGTTGTACCTTGGTGACCTCTGTCCAAATAACCACAAGCTTTTTATAACTGGATTATCTCCTGTTTAGAGCTAAGCACCTGGGTTGTTCTGAATGCAGAGAGCCTAGTTTTGTTCGTAAGGTCAAAATGTAGGAAATCCTGGAATTGCAGATGTGTAGAAGCACAAAAAATTGCAGTTTACTTTTCTGGTGATGCAGCTGAGTTGGAGATGCATGATGAAGGAACCATCAACTCACATTTCTTTACTTTCAAAATTCTGAGTGTTGTAACTTTTCTAATATGTTTTGGGTTTCGTACCCTCAGAAATTCTTAAGACATGATAGATATATTTAGTAAAATATCGTTTGTTGGGTTGATAATTAGGAAGAATTCAAATACAGAAACAGTGAAAAATATATTTAGTATGTCTAGACAAATGTACCAACCTGTATTGCCTTTCAAAGCTCTGCAAGATAGTCCTGGCAGCTTGTAATCTGTGTAACATTTTCATTGTGATGGGTTCATCTTTACAGGAAGGCAGACAGACCTCAAACAGCAATGAGCCAAGATCAAAGACTAAGGATAAATAGGAAACTCTTGAGTCCATGTATTCCTGTCTTTGTCAATCTATACTAAATACCGTGGCAATTAAAAATCTCTGAAATATTTTGGACAGTATTATCAAACTCAGTATTTGGTATGTGGAGATAGCACCCAAAGATGTGACATTAAGTTTTGTGAAGCACATCTTTATTTACACTAACTTTAACCATGTGGGCTACCACTAGAAGCCTGACCCTAGTGCCTTTTTACATGTATTGCTGGTGCTAAAGACTTGCTGCCTTCCCAGGAAGGCTTGTGTAATCTTTGGAAAGCCCATGTTGTCACAGCTAGATTGTTACTGGTACCCGAGTGGACATGCCACCAGCTCACCTTCTGAAATGACATCTTGATGGGTCTTGGGAGACTGGAGGACTCAAAAGCCAGATATGTTTTACTCTGGCACATCTGTGTCATCTTCAGCTACCCAGACAGATATTTATTACCATTCTGTGTTAGCTGGGTGACATTTTGCTGGGCAAGGTTCTGGGTTGCTACAGAAACTGTCTCTGCAGATCCATTCAATCAAGCAAGACTCTAGTGACAAGACTCATGCTTTCAGCAAGAACATAAATAATTCACTTTTTTGCTGCCGAGCTCTCCATGCCTTCCCTACAAACAGGCTGGCAGCTCCAAGGAAAGCAGCTGCAATTATCTGGAACTAATATCTAGAGAGTTAAAGGCATGTTTACTGAAGTAGACTGTATTTTGAAGACATTTTGCTTCTTTTTTTTTTTTTTCTTTTCTTTTTTTTTTTTTTTTTTTTTGAGAAGGGCAACCCCAGCAAGCCTCTCTGTTAACTGTTTTTCAGAAAGATAGTGGGACAGACTACTGGTTTAACTAAACCTGCTCCTATCACATGGCACCACACTGCCCCAGCTATCCCTCGTGCAGTACAGACACCTAGGAGGCAGCTGGCTTTCTCACTGATAGAGCATGCAGCCACCTAACACCATGGAATTAGCCTGGGAAGGATTCCCTGGTGTTTCAGATCTGCCACGAGCAGCTGTTGGCACAGATAGCACTGGGTAACTGTGGCAGTGAGGGATTCACAGTGCTGAGGCTCTGTTTTTACACAGGGCACCGCAAGTGCTCGTTAAAACTCGGCATTAAGCTGGAGAACTGAAATGCTGCTTCTACATGCAAGTTCAGGAGGATTCCCTCTGTACAAGTTGTAAACCCTTGTCACTCTGACTTCTTCCATCTATGCAAACTCTCTGTCCAGAATTTAATCTATCCCCTTCTCAACCACACTTCTGCTGTTCAGCTCTGAGAGTTCAACTCTTCCTTCTTCGACAACAACATCCTCTTTTACAACTATTTTCAATGAATGTGGGATGAATGTCAACAAATACAGGATAGATGTCAAGGAGTATGAGATAAATGCCAATGAATATTGGATGGATGGAGTCTACAGCAGTGTTTGGGTGAGCCAAAGTCTCATCCATCTTTAAAAAGAAGAATTTGCCCAAGAATTTTGTGAGTAAATTCCATGTAGTTAAACAGTATTTGGGTTATTTTAGTGTTTCATGTGGCTGTAGCTAGACCAGCCTCTGCTCAAATCATGGACTATCTCTTTTTTTGTGTTACAGTGTGGTCTGATAAAAAGTCCTTTAACACGTAAGTGTGTGCTGGTTTTGGCAGTAGAGTTGATTTTTCTCACAGTGGCTGGTAGGGAGCTATGTTTTGGATTTGTGCTGGAAACACTGCTAGTAACACAGGGCTAGTTTCTTTATCCCTTAGTGGCGCTTGCACAGAGCCAAGGCCTCTGCTCCTCACCCCACCAGCGGCGGGGCTGGGGTGCATGGGGCTGGGACACTGTCAGGACAGCTGACCCCAGCTGACCCAAGGGATATTCCAGGCCATAAGGTGTCATCCTCAGCATATGGAGCTGGGAGAAAAAGGAAGGAAGTGGGGATGTTTGGAGACGTCTTCCCAAGTCACTGTTACTGTGATGGAGCCCTGCTGTCCTGGGGATGGCTGAACACCTGCCTGCCCATGGGAAGTGGGGAATGAATTCCTAGTTTTGCTTTGCTTGTGTGTGCAGCTTTTATTTCACTTGTTCAACTGTCCGTATCCTGACCCACAAGTTTTTCCACTTTTCCCTTGTCGTTCTCTCCCCCATCCCACTGGGGCAGGAGCGTGAATGAGGGGCTGACAGGGCTTAGTTGCCATCTAGGGTCAAACCACAACAACATCACCTGTCTTCAGTGGTCATCTGCATCTGCTGGAGGTTGAAGGTGCCAGATCATTGTGCTGGGAGCTGCCACATGAATTACAGCCCCTCCTGCCTCCCTTGTTCTTCTTATCACAGCTGTTTCTGGCCGTGGGGAGGGGGTGTGAGGTTTCTGTGCATTGCACCAGCTTCATAAATATTTGAAGTTGGTATGGGAGAATGCATCTGATTCTCCTAGGTCCCTTTTTAGAAATATTCCTAGTCTGCCAGCTCTGTGGAATAAGGAGACTGGAAAGCTATAGACTTCTGGTTGTGATTTCAACTCCAAACAGCAACAGCACACAGATCCACATGAGAGGAAAGACCTAATCCAGTCATATTCATGCAACTGGTATTTCTGCCAGAGACAACAGGTGCAAAGTATGGCAGGTGATGGAAGGTGTTTTTACTTCACTTTACTGTTGGGAAAAGCAGGTGCTCACCAGCTCCTACTCAGCATATGTGTCTGATTGTTCATGCCTTAGTGTCTGACTGTGTGCTGGTCCCCATTGAGTTGCAGTCCTGAAAATGTTACTCTGGTTGTCAAGTTTGTTTTGAAATTGAATCCCATCCTTCATTTTAACTGTGGCCTTCCAGTTTTGTGCTATTGTATTTTTTATTCCATCTGCACTGTTAGTGAAACATTGAAAAAACTTGGATAGACTCCTGTAGCCACCTTTCTGTGCTGAAACTATATGAAACCAGACTTGTACTGGCCTGTACAGGTTTCAGTTACTTTGTTTATGTACATGCACGATGACAAAAATCTCACTGAAGTCCACATCTCTGATGATATCTACAATTTTTTGCTTATTTATGAGTTGTTAATCTATCATAGAATTAAATTTTATTGCAATTTCTACTAGATATAATTTATACCTTATGAATCCATGGTACCTGCTACTCCTCTCCTTGTTATTTTCCAAATGCTTAAAAATAACTGTTTATCTGCTCAGAGTTGAAGGAACTGAATCTTTAATTTGCTAGTTCCAAAGACCAAAGCCATCAGATCCTACTTCTTATTGATGGTATTGAAGTTACACACCTTACAGTAATCCACTAGAAATGCTGGAATTAATTTATATAATGAATTTACAGCCTGCCCCACTGCTTGCTCACAGTGAATGAGGACTTGACTAACAGTGGAACATCTGATCTTTGCACTAACACTGTGAAAATCAATTGGGAATAAAAAAGACAGTGTAAACATCAGACTCTGAAGAGGAAGAGCTATTCCCTTATGTCTTTATGGAAGCAGACCTGAGATGGATGCCTGCAGGTGCACATCACTCTGCTCAGACAGTGAATCACTGATAAATATTTTCTGAGAACAGTTACACAACCAGTTTTGCACCCCATTAGAAACTGTAGCTGCTTTGCTTACGGGACTGTTATGTGAGGCAAAAACCCTGCTCAAGTGGATATTTTCAATGCTTTTTTCCTCTCTAAGGATCTGCTTAGCCATGCAAGGTTTGCTATTGGTTTGATAAGACTTTTTTCAGATAAATCGATGTTGCTAATTACTAATGTCTTTGTTATCTATTGTGGCGGGAAAAAAGAAATTGAAATGTTGGCAAAGATTTGCAAGACATTTTTTTAAATGCATATTTGTGGGGTTTTTGTTTGGTTGGTTTTTTGGTAATTGAAACCAAAGCTCCAATTTCTCTTTCAACAAAAGAACCCTGTGCATCAGAAAACGCTATTTGGCAGTGAGGTGCAAAGTAGTTTTCCCAAAATCGATAGATAAGGTAGGGGGTGTCTTTCTTTTTTAGCTCTTCGTTTAGATTACAAGGAAGCACCTTCTAATTTAATTGAATTTTATACTGCTCCCCAGGGCATTTTTCTGGGAAGAACTGTTGTGATTCGAGGCTAAAAATCTCGAACACCTGAAGGTGTCCATTTTTGGGGTTCAGCTTACTCTACTAGCCCAACAATAGCTTTGGATAGTGGAGAAAAGTCTTTTTCTGTGTATTGTATTGCAGAAGGTTTCTAGCATTTCTCTTGAGAAGAGCAAATCTGGTCTTGGGGTGGTGCTTTAACTCTTACTTAACACAGCTGTGGTTCCAGCAATATTAACACCCACGGAACCTTGAGAAGGAGACAAAACAGGCACCCTCCCTCTTTTTTCCCACTCCCATGCTGGATGGCTTGCAATGTTATGCATCTCTCTACTAAGACATCTCTTCCTTCTCTAATTTTCAGCCTGGACAAGAAAACACATGCATGGATCAGAAAACAAATTATTCTTGCAGTGCCCCCAAGCTCGTGTGTTCATTAAAATACGATTATTGTTAGCTCAACTGCACAAACACTTCCTAGAACCTCTTCTCTCCTTCTCCCACCCTGCATAGACCCTGAAAAATATCAAACCACAGTGGGCTGGACTCTGCTACCGGGATTAACCATGTAGAGGGTGGGGGCACTGCAGAATTATCAGCACATTATCTCTTGTTATACAGAAAAGGCTCTTCCCTGATTCTTCAAACAGGATTTTCCTGTTACAATGTGTGGGCTGGGAGGTTTAATTACATTCTTACTCTTCCTTTGCTAGTGTGCAATTGTCTCCCAGAAATCTTTATGGAAACCTTTATGCAAGGAGGCATAAACCTGCTCAAGAAAGTAGTCTCAGTGCTCAACAAACCCAGTCCTTCTAGGGGACAGCTGTCATCATCACAATACAGCTGAGCAAGTGACCGCCCCCCCAACCCTTTACATTAAGGAACAGTTTTTGACTTAAGCCTATTTTGTATCTTGTAAGAAGATTAAAGAATTAAAGAGAAACCTGTTCAGTCTATTTGCTATTAAGCATATGACACATAGCTTCATCTTGTACAGGGTCAGAATAAACAGAAGGACATAATGACTATATGCATTTTATGCTGCTCTTGAGGACTTCTAGGCTGGAATACCCTACTTGCATCCATCTCCAGAGGATCCCCAGAACTTTGTAGTTGCATACATATGCCATCAGCCACAGTCCCTGGAAAAACCATCCTGAGTGAGCAGAGTAATCACTTCAGTATACTAAAAAGGAAAGTTCCCTTGGCTGTGCTGCAAAGGTTTTGAGGAGGTGGAAAGTGGCTGGCAGTGGGTAGGACGGGGCTAAAGTCACAGCATCCCTGCAGACCCTGCCTGAGGGGTCCCACACAAGGCCCACATGAATCTGCACTTCTTTCATCAAAGGTGTGAGTAGACCTTGCTCATCAGTCACATCGGTGCAATGGCAGCACATTGGTGTGGGGGATATGGAGAGAAGAGAAATTATGATGATTACAGAAGTACTTACAATGTACTGCTTCACAACCATCATAAAAGTCTGGGGGTAATTCCCAACTGTTTTCACAATCGATTTGCCTGTGTTGCTAGCAGGGAAAAATCTCCAGCTACAGTTTGTTTGCATGGTGTAGGAACATACAGCTGCCTAATATCCGTATTTATTTATAGCCCTGTGTTTGTTCAAAATGTACATGCAGTAAATATTGTCAATCATAAACAATCCATAATGAACTACACCAAACTGTTGTTTTTGTACTGGGAGCAGCTGGTATATTGGGATATACCATGAGAATCAGCATTTGGAGATGTACCAAGTGAGATAGAATTGGGACAGGTTACTGGCCTCACTACAGCCAGCTATTACTTTGAGGTAGGTTTATATGTGACAGTACCATGTTTGGGTATCTTAGCATATTTCTAAACATATGTAGACAAAGGTATTAGTTGTGTGTTTCTGTGTCTAGTTAACCACTTCAGTGCTGTGAAAGGAGACACAGTCTAGCCCCATAATAAAACCAATCCACAATAATCCATATATGTATTTAATCATTTTATATGATTTAGGCTGCAATTTCAGTTAAGTCAATAAATTTGCAGATTTGAATTATCCAGTCACCAAATAAATACAGCAAATAAGCAGAATATGTACATACTAATGAGCTGGTGATTTCCAGCAGAACTCATTAGCAAGCAGACACATTAGTAGGTTGCTCAAATAAAACCTCCTTAGACTTTCTCTATCTCCATTTTCTTCCTGAAAGCAGAAATTCTGGCTTCTCCTTTTCCCCTTTCCCCCTTGCTGCTTCCATCAGGAATAAGGAAGTATAAAATTACCTATTTGTTTTGGTCACACTATGTGAAGCACTGCAAAGTGTACAAACCAGCTCATAAATAGGTAGAGGAGCTGCAAATATGCTTTGTTCAAGCTCTGCATCTGTTATAAAGGGCCCCATGGTGCAAAGTGTGCAAAGGCACAAGCATTTAAAAGGGCAAAACTCAGACTCATTGATACAGGCCAACAGGGTAGCTCTGCTGAGGTGCTTTATGAGTCCTTCTCTTTTGCCTTGCCCTTTTATTGCTCTTATTGCTCTCTACCTCTGTACTCACATTCTGTACTTGCAAATGATTGGAAGAACAACTTGGTGCTTCCAGGCCAAAGTTTAGTAATGGGTTTACATTCAAATCTTTATGTTCAGCAGTTTGCTCTTGTCATGTAAGCATGCAAATCTACTAAGCACATGGCAGAGGAACAACATCTGGGCAATTAAGTAAGGAATTCACATTATATATTATCCTGCAAGACACCTTAAAGCAGGCACTTCCTCATTTTGGAGTAATGAACATGTATAATTATATTAGCACTCTGGTGGAGTCAGCAGGCCTACCTTCAGTTTTCCTTTGAAACAGACATCCCAAAACACAAAGCTCTTAACTTCAGAAATCAGATTTTATTAAACATAAAGGAATACTTTTTAAAAAAACCCAACAGCAACAACAGAGAACTCTTCAAGTTAGAAACAGAAAGTTTCTACATTAACTCCTTGTTAATTTAGTTCTTTTTCTTCCAAACACTTCTCTCTGTCCATCCTATCCTTAGAGTGATTCACTCAACTGATCTTGTTGCACCAAAGAAAAGCATCTTGTCTCCTTTCCAGGGCTCCAACCACAGTGGCAGCACCCAAGACAGAGGCAGCATCTTCCCTGGTGCCAAAACAACAGCCTGTATGTTTTGTTATGCACCATGTTCCAGGGAGCACAATAGACACTGAACATTATAGTGAACTCAGAAGAGAGCAGGCACTCCCCCTGCAAGCTGCAGAAGGAAGCTCAAGGCAGGGGCTGCCTTGCCCTGCAGCAGTCAGTTTAGATGCTCTGTAACTGCCTGCTTTGTCCTGCTCCAAACCAGCTGTGTGCCAGATTGGTGTTCATTAGAGGGGCAGACATTTGGCAGTTTTGTGTCTTGTGTTGAGATATGTGGGTAAATGAAGGCACGTTAGGGCATCCAGAGTGCACAAGCATGTTTATACTCTATATAAACAACTACATTGTCAGTATTGCAAGACAGCAATCTCTCGTGGTCACTTTACTGAGGATGTAGAGCCTGTGTAATGGAAGGGATGTAGGTAGTCACTGTGGAGACAGGTGCAAGAGGCTGGTGATTTGGTGATTTCACCCCAGAGCTGTATGCCCTCACAGACTGGGACCCAACTTGTGAGCTGATGAAGTGAACGCATCTCGTATCGCACGTATGCATGAATCTCACAAAGCACATTTACATAATTTATTTATAATTTCAACAATGTGATAAAAACAAAGCAGTGATCTATATTTTAGATGACTTAGGCTGTGTTTTCAGTTAAGTCAATAAATTAGCGGATCAAAATTATCCAATCACCAAGTTACTACAGTGGATAACCAGGTCACATATTGAAAGAAGTAAAGTTTTTAAAAGCTTATATTGGAATATAATAAAGGTCTAGTTTTATTTTGTCCAGAAAACCCCAGCTACTATTTAGCTAATATTTTATCACAGTTGAAATGTCACTGGAGGACCCTGTCGTTACTGGTCATAGGTGTCTGTGGAATATTAAGGGTATATTTTGGTCTTTGGCCAGTTAAGTGATCCAAGCAGACAAGAACTGTACCTAAGCTCAGTTCAACAAGTGCAGTTATAGAAATGGTTGTGACACATCCTTAAATCTCCCTGCTTTTACTTGCTAGCAGTTTCACATTGTTTTTGCTATCTCTATGCAGTTACAGAGTATTTTGAAGATTTAACATGCAAACAGATAATGGTTGAATCATCTCCAACAGCAGTTTTCACATAGCACTGGCTTTTTCACTGAGAAGAACATACCAGTGCCAGTGTTTTCCTTTTTTAGCAACTGTAAGAGACCCAGTTCACCCTCCTCCTCACTGGCCATGGCTTAATGACACAATAAATCCAATGTTAGGGCCCTTGGCATTGGACCAGATATACCATAACCTGCTACCCAAGGTGCAGATACAACTTTCACTCATGCTGTTGGTTAAAATTTCTCTAAAATTCTGCTGATTTCTTACTGACACACTTAATGTAATTACAACTACTGCTCTCTCTGTGCCATTGTCAATTCATGTCAAATAAGGTATTAGCTACCAACTGTTGAAAAACTCATATGAACTCCATACCAGACGTACTTAATTCAATGGCAAGGTGGTCATGTATCCACACCGAACTGGAACCAAACCCATATGTTTGGAGACCCATCACTGCATACATCCAGTAATAAAAATTATGGAAAGAGCCTCACACATGCCCTGTACACACTAAAATTAAGACACGCTTTCACTGAGAAAAAGTTAAAACATGAATGGTTCAAGCAGCTGTTTAATTTCTTAGGATCTCTCTCCTTGAAGTTACACTGGGATTTTACCAAATTAGGTGCTCCTATGTAAGGGTGCAAGGTGGTGTGTAAGGGTAATGGTTGAGAAAACAGCCCTGGCTCCTGGCTCAAACTGCAAATGTAGGACCTCCATCACTATCAATTTTGTTTTACAAAAATAATTAAAATTTTTAAAAGCACAGTATGTCCTTGCATTCCTTTTTTTCTTGTCAATCACTGTCATGCTCTCAGCATTTTAAAGCACTCCAGATTCTTACTGTGGAGGAACAGAAGAAGTAATAAGAGCTCACAGTTCAACTTGTTAGGTTTTAGCCTACAAAACACAAGGCTGTTTGGCATTTTATAAGAGGACATTCCACTCATAGCTGAACAGTTTTCTTGTACCAGTTGTCAAGGGGATTTTAAAAAGCTTCGCATGTTCTTTATGTGTGAGTGAATACTGAGGCTTGGGAGGATTTTGATTTTGGTTGTAGCGTTTCAGGGAAGGATGAGAAGAATGGAGAACCTCTCATCTCTGTTTTAAGTTAGTTCTTGAACTCCTGGCTACTTGTGTTTAGTTACATTTCTGAAAGATAGAACTGCACTGGGCACTGCATCACATGTTCTGCTGCTTGAAGTTTGATCTTTCAGTATTAAAAAATGGCAGTTTTCAACCACCCAAGTTTTGCACTGTTGATTTCGTTCAGGAGATTGACACATCTGCCCCATGTCACCCATGACCAGGCAGCAGGGTGGTATTTTTCTGCACTGTTGCACCAATATGTATTTCTTTCCTTTGTCATGGAAGCTGCAGCGCATCAGTAGAAAAATGGACCCTGCAATAACTGTGAAGACTTCTAATCCTTACAGTCTCAGCTTGTTTTAATGCTTGCCCTAGCTCAACTCAATAGAATGACTGGAGTTGCAATAGCATGTGCAAGGTTGTTCTTTGGTAAATCTCTTTCCCTTGGCTTCTCACAAGATGAAGCATCTCTGTAGCATTGCTGCAAGGGAGAGACAAGATACACGCAGGAAAGAGTAGAGCTTGTTTTGCTGATAGGAAACTGCTTTTTGAAAGAGAAGTAGACCGTCCTCTGAGCAGGTGTTCTATTTAAACATGTCACAACTTCCCTGTTTCTAAAGTCCGTCCTGTCAATGCCTTTCTTGTTGATTTTGGCGGAAAGTTCAGACAAATCAATTAACTGTGACAAATCTCTGCTCTAAGAAAGTAAGATCCCACTGTGAAAACCAAGAATAGCCATTAAAACGTTCCACAAGAAAATGCCTCATGTTGCATCTGTACTTAACTTGTCAAAGACTTTCCAAAATTCTGTGCCTTGATGAAGCAACTGTCAGCTGTCAGTATCTAAAGGCATTGCATTTCAAACCTGGAAAACTGTTGGCTCTTTTACCCCACCGATGTAATTTGGCTTGTTCCACCTTCTTTCCTCCTTCTTTGTAGGATAACAGCTAAAATGAGCTGCTTCTAGGAAGGCACAGTGGCTGTAAACTGGCATATACATTATGCTTGAGTTCACACCGGGTCCAGCAATGGGCAGGACCAATGAGTGACTTATGAGCTGTCCCAGAGATGAACAGGAATGTCTCTCTGGCAGAAACAAATTAACAACAACAACATCGCTCGGCAATCTCCAGCTATTGGGCAGCACACCTAGCAGTCTGCACAGCCACTAGAAATGCAGCTCTTCAGCCAAGACATTAAGTCAAAGTTAAACTAAACCACTGTAAGTTAGGGCCATCCAACCAGCTCTACCTAAGCCTTTGCTATATTCTGTAGAGAAAGGATAAAATACCCAATGTAATACCTTATGAAAGATTTTGTGTTACGTTTTCAGGTACCTACTCTATTTCATCCCTTGAAGGGTCAGATGTCATATTGCTGAGATTTCACTGGCATTAGGGCCTCTCTCCAAAAGGCAGTGAAACATAATCTGGTGGAGCACTACAGTATGTATTTTCCATCTGAATCCAGAACTTTGTGAAGCCCTGGACTCATTACTCTGTGGGAGGACAGATACCTACAGTAAATACAATCAATTAATCCCCCAAATCAAGAATTCATTGATTTAGACCTAACTATAAACAGGTAATTTTTTGTTAAGTTACTATAATTCAAACCAGCAGTGATGTGGATCAAACCTTTTCTCTAGGAAAGGGCAGCAATTCATTCAAAACTGGTAAAACTGGGACCAGTTGAAGTGAAAACAGTTGTCCAGTACCATCAATCCAAATCCCAGGGGACAAATCACAAACAACAAAGAGCTTGTACAGGTGAGGCTCAAGGGTTAGTGATGACTCAGTACTTCACTGCATCATTGCAAACAGGAAGAGGCTATTTCATAAGTCATGGGTCATTTCCATAACTTGAAAACCCATCTGTATACAAACAGGTCATTACAGCAAGGAATCACACACACGATTTTCCATCTTATTAACCTCAAGCAGAGCACAAGTGCTGGGCATGCTTAAATCCTGCAGAAAGCTCTGTATAGTCTGGTGTAGATGGGAAACTTCCAGAAGAACCACTGTGTACGCTGGTGTCATAAATACACTATTGCATCTGCAATAATCTTATCTTATTCTCCTGACCCTTTTCCTCTATCCCTTAATCATTCTTGTGGCATGTCTCTGTATTTACATACATCAAACACACTTCTTGCACCATGGACACAATTTTAGAAACAGGTTCAAAATGCTTGATACCTGCTGATGAAGAAGAAGTGAATCTTATTCATGCTTGGTACAGTTTCTCTTTTGAGAAGAGAAAGCCAAAGGTCATCTGCTGTTTGTAGCCTTTGTGAAGATGCCTCTCCAATTTTTTTTGCTTGAGTTGGAGAAAAGTTGCTCTATTTCTGCAAACAGAGAGTAATTTTACCTACTCTAGTAAATACTAAGGCTGCATCTGTACTATACTTCTGCAATAGTTCAAAACTGCTGATACTCAAGTGTTTAGGTATTTTAATTACAGAGCTTTAGATAGAAATTCCATTTTGAAAATAGTTTCTGAGTGGTAAATAAATGAAATCAAGAATAGAAGTTTGAATTTTACTTCAAACCTTTTAAAACTACTTAAATATATGTAGGAAAATTCTGAACACATCTAATTCAGAATATAAATCACTATATATGAGAACATGGAACATTTTCCATCATAATTTACCTTTAATTTTGTAAAGCTTCTCAACAGATCTCCAGTCAACAAAATCCTGAACTACTTACTCATGCACACATGGTCCCATGTGGAATTCCACTGATTCCATTGAAGTTAATGACTGTCTACTAATTACATTACTTGAACTGTTACACTTTATTCCCTTAGACGTGAAATCAGATCCATAAAATCTACCAAGTGTGTGCAGACTTTCAAAGATTAGAAGCAGAGTAGTACCCGATGTTAGCAGCAGCAGCCTGCAGGCACAGCGGCTCAGCTGTATCTCAGCTAGATGTGGAGGTCAGATATCTAACTTTGAATTAGTCTAGCCTCTTTTTCCTCTGTGGTTAACAGAAAGGTACAAACATCTCGAGACAAATTAGTCTCCCTGCAACACAGACACAAGGATTGAGCCCATTCCTACATAAACTACTCACGTAATTAACTATCTAGTCATTAACTGGCACAAATAGTGGGACTCCACGTGAGAATAATTACACACGCTCAAGGGCTGTTTGGGCTGAGGCTCCTGCTAGCTTGTGTTCTCTAAACTGAGATCTTGAATTAGGGTAAGAGGCACTGAAATCAATCTTGGGATGCGTGCTCTGCTCTCCAGAGTGCAAGGAAAGCCCAAGCACATACTGGGCATCTGTCAGGTCTGTCAGGGAAATTACTTCCATTCGCTACCAGTGCCTTTATGTTTCAATCCTTAATAAATGCTAGAGCACTGACAACTTATGCAATTACTTATTTTAAATACCTTGGTCCTAGGCAGAAGTAGTTCCCAATCAACACCAACATAATTTCAAGCCTTTCTTCCTACATTTAACTATATTTGGTTATTCTTACCTGGAAGAATAATGCCAGAGGAGAAAAATCCAAAAACAAATCAGCGAGGGACAGCTGAAACAAAAATCTTTGCTAAATACTTCTTTCTTGTAATTACTAACTAAAGATGAAGTATTAGGCACTAAAGGAAGCACTGAGGCCGTCACGCTCAATATTCACGCTGCAGTGGTTAAACACTACAGCAATAGATAAACGGTCTTAGAGCCACCCTCTGCTGGTGGACACCCACCGGTTCAGTGGGCCAGCAGCGAAGGCAGCTCCAGCACCTCTCCAGTTTCAGAGCCAGCAGAGATCAACGCCCTGACCTGCATTTTGCAGCACCTCGTAGTATTCGGCTGCCCTGAAGAGTGGGGCAGTGTGACCCGAGGGGAGCTGGGAGGGGAGGGACCGAGGGGGCCCCTCTCTGTGCCCCTCCGCGTTACAGGGCGCCTCCGGTTCTGCAACGGGAAGCTCTGCCATTCCCTCTCTGCCCATACAGCTGCATCCAGCCCGGGTCTCACCTTACAGTCGTGTCCCTAGGAGGCTGCCAGGAGAGAACATACGAACAGGATTTACGACTGCTAACACAAACCGTGCTCTCTTTGCTGCTCTGCAGGCAAAACAGGTGGGCTAGGAAACCACAAACCGTGCCTGAACAAACCCTGTACTGACTTGCACAACCACCTGCATGCATTCATTTTAATTAAAATAAAATACAGATCTAATGTTTCTGTTTTGAAAATTAGGGCTTATGACTTTTACGGTTTTCTAAAGAAGTAACACAAAGCCACCTTGCATTTTGGACTCAGAAATGTGAACATAGCTGCTGATGTCAAAACCAGGCCATATGAAAATGGGTGAATAGTTAAAACGGTATCAAGCTATTTATCCACAGATGTCTTCCAATATAATCTTCACCAAAGAGAGAGCAGTAGTTGACTATGATTTTGAATGCACTAAAATTAGGGGAATCCCACAGAGGTACTGCTAAGTCTTTGATTCTCCTAGTAGTTAAAACGTGTCAGCGACTTTTCCAAGGGATAATAGCTTTCACACAGAACACTGTAGACATAAATGTACAAAGGGCTGGGTTTGCTCAGCCTCCTGATGGGTTTTTGCACTATTGTATTTTAGATGTGACAGGTTGGTACCACAATACCGTGGGTCTGCATCTTCCCTGGGCATCCACAGAACACCACTTCTGTATTAGCGGTATTTGAAGCAACTGGCTACAAAGATCTGTTTTTCCTCAGGTGTCATCAGTTTAGGAAATAGAAGGTACAACTTTAAAATTTTAAAATGCAAAGGTTAAATATATGAAACTTGGCACATGAAGAGCACTTTTTGTCTACTTTTTAAGTCTTATTGCACTCATTCCCCCCCCAGATTCAAGGAGAGCTCTTTCCTCCAAGCTTACTTTTTTTCTTTATAATGATGGGATGCTATAGGTGGAATGCTGCAGCGACCAGAATCTCCATCTTCCCACAGCTAACAAATTACTATGTGGAATTATCCTAGGGTTTCTCACCACTAAACACAGAGTGCAATGTACTCTGTATGGGTGACAAGGAAATAGTACAAAAAAAAAAAAAAAAAAAAAAAAAAAAAAAAAAAAAAAAAAAAAAAAAAAAAAAAAAAAGGGAGTTTGGAAAACCTGTGTGTTGGCAGACACATCAGCTAGAAACAAAATGGTGATGAGAACCAAATGCCATTTGTGGGTGGTGGACATGAGCAAAATAATGCCTTGTTTTTCCTGCAATGTCACTACTGCTGAGCAGTAACTTCAGGGAAGACTAGGATAGCTATTCCCTTACATCCATGGAGGTGAACATTACCTGGAAGTTGCACAGATAAAGCACTGCCAGAGCACAGGGAAAGTTCAGGGCACATGTTTCCTTTGGCAGAAATAAGATGGTAAATCAAGAGTACCCAAGAAGCAGAGCTACTCGCACCAGAGAGGATGAGTGAGGCAGAAATATTCCAAAAGCAGATCTTGGCGGATGTGATTTGTACCCAAATTTAACTTCAGGTAATAGACTGACTATAGCAAAAGGCTGGGTTATCACAGGTACCATCAAACGCATGCAAATGAGGCTGCAATGCAACTCAGAATGGACGGCAGCAATGCCACCCATCCCAGAGAGCCACATCACTCCAGTGTTGGCAGGAACTTGTGAGACCCCTCACATCCTTGCTTTCATGGCCAAGCATGTCATGTCTCAGTACTCATGACAAGGTTAACCCACCCTCTCAAGGGTAAGTTTAAAAGACTGACATGAGCAGACGTTTTAACAAAACAATTCATGCCAACTGTGTTTGTTGTGGACCAGCCATTTGTGTTCGATTTGTTCTCAAGAGGGAATAGCTTCTCCATCCATGAGTCTGTCAGCAACACAAAGCTTTCCTTTTCCATGATTCTCTCAACTTACCAATTTGTATTTTACAAATTGTTAAATTATGAACAATATATAAAACAATGTATGAAAATGTATTTAAATAAATACATTTTATATACATACATACATGCCTAGACTTCAGCTATGTACTTATAAACAATTTACACTATAAAAGTATTTGAGAATTTTTGTATAAATATTTATAATGAATAACATTAATTTATTCTCATTGGACCTACTAAAATAAAACTCCATTTCACCACCCCCTTGTTTCCAAGAGGTAGCACTGGGACAGCATTTCTTCCAGTCACATTCTGCCCTGGAGATGAGAGCTTTCAGTGGGCAGGAATTTTCAGGAGGGCAAATAGATCTCACTACTGAGAGTGATGTGTGACTGCCTGTCATCCCTGGTGACACACAGCACCTACCCGGCTGCCAACTCATGTGAGGATTGCATCTGACTAGTTTGTTTCTTCAGAAAGGTTAACAGCAACAATCTTAAGTCTTGGGGGATGCAATTACTCTTAGCTGACATCCACTAGGGCAGAGCATGTACAGTGAAGCCACTGCAGGTCTCCCTAAAACAGCTCCCACTTCATTGTCCTCATCAGAAGGCAATTTCACTACCAGAACAGAGAAAGGAAATCGTAACTGCATCATAAGAGTCACAGCAGTACAGCCTTCACTGGAAGCAGGAGTGTTGCAAAAATGACAGCAAGGATTCGCTTTTCACCTATCATATATGGAACATTTTAGTACCTAATTCTCTCTTTTGCTGATCTACTTTGCCATTAAATATAGAATTTTATTTGGCTATATGTGCAGGGGTAACACACAACTCCCTATATGTAAGGATTGGTTCCATCAAAGGAAAATATATTGGTAGTCTCAGTAAGAAAAAAAACCCCAAACTTACGAAAAAACTGTTCCACAGTTCTTATTCCAGCTCTGTTTGCACAAGGATTTGTCTAGAGCAGGTTGAACAATCTCTAGCCCTACTTACAGACAGCAGGGTTGCTTTGAGCTGCTGCTACCTGGTCAGAGGGCTACATAAAGCAAAACCACAAAAAAGGCTGTGTCATGAGACCCAATACAGAAAAACATGGTTAACAAAGGCAGCCACGTGCACAAGGGACACTGCTGCTCCTCCCCCACACAAAATTAACAGCATCCTTAGACGCATGATTTAATGAGTCACAGACTTCAGCAACAAGGCAACGACTGTGGACTTCTGGCACGCACCCAGCCCCCATTTTTTGTGTCATGTTAAAAACACTTTAAACCAAGAAAGCCACAGAACTACAAACCTCCTCCTCCAAACATATACAATCACCCACAGAAAAGTATACTCAGAGCAGGGAGTTTAACCCTGATTAAGGCACCAATAGCTCCATATGCTGCTCCAGGTAGTCGCATTGGTTTGAAAAGGAATGGTGTACTGCAGCATAAGATGGCAAGGGCAGAAAGCAACAACAAACTACCAATGTCACCACTGCCTCTGCTTAATGCAACTGCATTTTTCAAGAGCTCAGAAGCAGGGAATTCAAGTAATTACACCACCTGGGAATGCATGCCCAAAGAGGCCCTACGAGGAACAAAACAATGCTGATATGCATGAAACCAGAACATGAGCGTTAAGACTACCTTGAGCAAGGTTGTTTAAGTCATCAACTACACATCTCTATGCTCTCTTTCCTATATTGTGGCACATCAGACCTATTAAGACGTGAAGAACACTCTCTCCTCACCTTGTGAGCCCTCGGTGTTGTGTATGTAGAACAAGGTTCAGAAATCATTCTGGGTCATGCAACTCAGCAGGTAAAGCGAGCAATGTCAATATGACAATCTTTAAATCTCTGCAAAAGCAGGGTAATATTATATTTTTCATAAAGTTGTGCATCAGGAAACCAAGAGCTGCAAGAACAGCCACTGAATTAATGAGGAAGCAGGTTTGTGTAACCTATGTGGACTGCAGCCAAGACATGAAGGTTAGCTCCTCACTAGCAATCCACTAAATTATATCCTTAGGACACCACATGTAAATAACTTGACAGAATGGAGCAAGCGAAATCATGTGAGTGGAAACTTGGCCAGGAACCTCAGATAGTTACTGTCACTGCCAGTTTTCCAGGAAGACGCATTTGCAAAGAAACAACAAAAAAAGCCCCACCCAAAATTAAGAGTGAACCAGTGGTAATGAACAGAAAAACCAGAAGTTTGGATAAAGAGTCCAGGGCAGGGAAGAGAAAAAACCCAGGGAATTGTGGCACCGGCAACACAATCAAATGATGCTGTCCTAGAAGCTGTATGCGTTTTCACAGTGCAGCATTACTTACAATGGTTTGTGTGCACTGAGGAATGCTCTGACTGCAATACTGTTGTTAAGGTACTCACACTGCCCAAGCTTGTGTTTTAAGCTGAATCATGTGGGAAGCAAAGTGTAATTTTGCACCACTGAACTCAGATAGCTGAGAACCCAATACTCACACACACAATAAGGGACTCCGGTGTATCAATTTAAGTGCGGGACTTGCTTTGAAAATAAGGGTACATCACTTCACATAAAATAGTTGCTACAATCAAGTATTAACCTCTGGTTATAGCTTTCACTCTCACTTCATCCAACACTCTTACCCTACAACCTCACAGAAGAAAGGGTCAAGGAACAGTGTTGGACACTTGCCATAATTGAAGGCTCATATTGCCCTCTTCAAAGGTGACTTCCCAAAATGCATTTTTTCAATGAAGATATTCTTAGTGAGCTTTTCAGAATTTATGTGGCCCTTAAAAATCCCCTGCTCTCTCCCCTCCCACCTTTCAAATTTTATTTTTCTATGTTGAAAGAAGTAAAAGCTAGTACCATACTTGAATATCTGTCAGCTCATGGACTGCTCTCCTGGCACAGACAAGCCCATCAGCTGAACAGTATCAGTTACCAACTCAGGTTTACCACACCACAATAAAAATAGACCTTCCCAGGATTAATGCCGACTCAGGTCCACACCAAGCATAACCTCAGTATCATACTTCCACCTGCTTTATGCAATGGGGGTTTTACCAAGCTTTGTGCTGAAGAGGGCAGTGCACACACAAAGTACATCTAAACATGCACTCCAAGTGTTTCTTGTTCCACATGGAAATGCTCAGGGCACCCATCGTGTATACTAAAGCCAGAACAGTGGCAGCCAAAGGGTTTATGCTTAGCCCTGGAGTCCATCTGAGTCATGTTTGTGTGCCATTATCCAGCAACCCAGGGCTGGGGAAGGCTTATCTTCAGTGCACAGCTGCAATCAGCCAGCTGGCTCTGGAGAAGTTGGACCAAGAAGAGCTGTTGTCCCAGGAACTAAGAGTATTTGACAAAAACTGGAGCTGTTTGGGTGGTTCGGAACTGGATAATGGCATGTATCCTTTCAAGAGAAATACAGTTTGCCTACAGCTTTATGGTCTTCAGTGGTCACGTCAGGCCACCCCAACTTGAAACATATCCATGTGCAGCTAACTGCTGCAGAACATTTGATTCTCCTTGTGTTTAGCAAGTTTTCCCCACTGCTAGTGTGCCTTCCAAAAGGGAGCTTCCCACAACTGGAGTCTTGGGAGTCCCCTGAACTTGAACTACTTGCAGTTTTAGCATGTCCTGACTAGCACTTTTTAAGTTCTGCATATTGTGATTATCTTCCCTAGTACCTAAAATAAAATCAATTCCCTGTTTCAGTATTAAATGAGCTCTCTTTTCAGCCGAGTTCATTTGAGTGAACTGAGTGAGTTCAAAGTTGTGGAAGCAACCACCTTTTTCTCTCTACTGAGTTCTTTCAGATACCAGATCTTAAGAACACAGGGACTTGCAGCAGCCTGCACACCCTCTCCTACTGTGTAACTGCTATTGAACTGCTGCCATGTTTCAGCTGAAGAACACATCCATCCTAGCTTGACTCTTGACTGCTCCTAGAGCACTCTTCTTTTTGCTGAAAGACAAAAAAAAAAGGGTAACATTTTATAATTAATCATTAGAATTATTTCCAGAGTTGCTTTACACTCTTTAGGCTGTGCACAAATACTAGGCTCTTGCAGATACTGGTTTAACAGCTGCCACCCCACAATTTCATTTACAATATTTCAAAAAGGCACAGAAGCCTTCCACTCCTGTTTTTCCAAGCTCACAATGTATTAGCATTATCATTAAGACACTTGGAAACAGTAATATGATATACAAGTACTTACCTGTTCTTCCCAGCTGAATTCATCCACTCACCTTTCCCCTTGCAGCTCCAGAAACTTTTGGAAAACAGCTCCATAGGAAACCATTAAAATAAACCAACCTTCACCAAAGCTTTTTCATCCACTATCATCTAAGCAGCAATTTTAATGTGGAAGAGTTTACAACCTTTCCCCCACAGGCTTTGAAATTAAGCAGTCGGTCAGTGACACTTCCACTCCTTCTTCCAAAGGGACTGCAGACAACTAAGTTTTACAGCTGGGATAATTAAGAAGAGAGGATCTTAAAACAAAATGTGCCAAGACTAGCATAGATGGTATCACTCTTAGAAACCATATTTCACTTTCTGTTTGAGTGCAAATCCTTTGTCCAGATAGTTTGCATTGTCAGAAATGACATTATGCCTGACCACCATGTCCAAGAACTGAGACAACCCCAAAGTTCTCTGTCCTGCACTGACATGGATGTTGACAGTGATGGTAGACGTAGACCATCACACACCTTAAAAATTATGACATGATGTATTTGTACACTTCATCCTGAAATCTGTGTTTCTCATGCAGCCTGGCTTTGTGTATCACCCAGTGAATACTCAATTTAAGCATCCAAATGCTTGGTTTCTTTAAGAGCAAACTTGTCAGAACGAACACTGAGACATGAAGACAGGTTTCTACATATGAACTTGGATTAAACTTAGACTGAGCATTTTCTTCTTTTGAGCAAAATCATCACACATTTCTGCTTGTCTTCCTCATCCCTCCTTCAGGATGTTCCAACTGATTCTCCAGGTCAGGAATACAGTGGCTGCTTACAGGAGGCCACAGTGACTAAGATCACTTCAGTAACAAAGAGAACCCACAGGCTTTTTAGTGCAGGATGTTGGCATAGCAAAGTACATACAAACTCTCAGCTTCATTGGCTGAAGACCACGCAGACACCAATGTAGGTTTTCATTAACAGCATTAAAGCAGAGCATACTGATGTTTAAGAAATGCCAAATGTGGGTTTTCAGTTCTACTGTCACCCTCTATTTTTTCATATGATATGCAGCCACATCACTTATTTCTGCAATAGGACTGCAAGCTTCTTATAGACATTGCAATTAAGGCCTATTGGGTCAGGATAGATTTGGACATTAGCACTTTCAGGTGAATAGATTATTCAAGTCTGAGACAAATAATACAGGCTCACTGTTAACATCTCTGACAAAGCTGTGACCAACAAGATTGATCCACACACTGGCAAGTATCAAATCCCCCAAAACTGACCAAAGTGAACAACACACGCAGAGAAAACACGTTTTACTTCTCTCTTGAATCAGGTGTTCATTTGGGTAGTTTTCTGAAGTTTTTCCTTTTTCCTACCTTAGCTGAGACATCAGTGGCATCTACATCTACAGATAAAGAAGTAACATATAAATAACAAAATACAATTATCTGTAAAGTGGGGTGCACAGCATCCTCCTCAAAGCAGCAGCACTGATGGCAGGGGGATGGGGAGGGAGTGAAGGGAACCACTGCAAGTAAAACCAATTGCTTCTAAACCAGTTTAACAAAATATCTTTTCCTTTGGCCAGCAGACCATCTTGGATGAAAATTTCACAAGCATTTTTTCTGACAGTTATAGAAAAGATAACTTTGACCCAACCATTCCACTGCAATACTTACCATCCCTATCAGGTATCAGCTGCAGAGATAAAAGCACAGGTCTAAAGTCTACAGTGGACAGGAGCTGTGACACAAGTCATGCCAGTACCCTTTATTTCACCCACAGCTCACCTAATTTAAAGGTATTGGTGTAGAGAAGAAACCGAATTAGGAAAGAAATAAAAGGGGCTGTACTTGTAATTCAGAATTCTCCAGATATATGGAACTATTGATGCTATGAATTTTATTAACAAAGCATTACACGCCCACCACTCCTTTTCTTCAGTGAGGAATATGATAAAACAGGAGAACCTGGCTGTGAGGAGAAGCAACCTCAGAACACTGGACTGTCTGAAGGATGGCATGCAACTGGTTCAGCTTCTTTATCTAGAGGGAGCTGCATCTAAAATGATAGAAGAAGAGCATACATGGCTGTAGTTCCAGCAAATCTTGGAAGGCTGCAATGTTCAGGTGAAGTGTCTGCACTTCAGAACATCTCACAACACCCTTCCTCCAGCATTCATGTATTCTGTAGCAAACACACCACCTGCATAATTATTGTGCAGCAATACCCTGAGCAAATGCCTTTTACTTACCTCCAGGAGGAGCCAAAGTATGAAATAAACCTTTGCAACTCCATTTTACCTGAGCTGTACCACTACTGGACTTCAGCCAAGACTTCAAGCAAGCCTGCAAAACTCTTCACCACTCTTTCCAATTAAGTATCTTCTCAGCATAATGAAGTGCTTTATTTCACAGGGATCAGCTGTAACTAGAAATGGCATTATTTCACAAGCCATGCAACACTTTGACCATCTTCCCTTCTAGTTTCAAGCACAGGCCTTCCACACATGGTTTCAGTGAACTCCAGTCCCCTTAAGCCTCACAGAGCTTTGATTACTCTCTCATGTGGTGAACACGTATTTCCCATTCCCCAGCACAAAAGACTAGCACAAGCAGGGATGATGTTCACTACAAGAAAGCCTAAAGCCACTGCTCAAAATTCCACCCTGCCTCCTGCCAGAGGGCTGAAACTAAGACAGCACCTAGTCAGCTGGCTAAGCCATGCCAACGTGAGACAGTGAGCACAGGCGAGTCAGCTTGGCTGTTCCCATACCACACTGAGATGTCTTACACCATCTCATCTGCTCTCTCAGCTTTTTCACACTTGATTTACATGTCTAGGGACAGAATTATACATTTGGGTTGGAAGTGACCTCAAAGACCATCTGGTTCCACCTCTCCCATGCAATGAGGGACACCTTCCAGTAGACCAGGCTGCCCAGTGCCCCATTCAGCCTGGCCTTGAACACTTCGAGGGACAGAGTGTCCACAGCTTCTCTGGGCAACCTGTGATGACGCCTCACCCTCACAGTAGAGAATTTCTGCCTTACATCTAATCTAAATCTACCTTCTTCCAGACATACTCGGGATTTTAAAAGGAAGCAAAGCTCCTCCTGCTGGTCACACCAAGCTGTTTATCTCTGACAACCAGACACCATTAGTTCAATTATCAGGCATCAGACAGAGCCAGAACCCTTAAAAAACCCCTCAAACCAGCGAAGAGCAGGCTGTCACCTGGCGTGTGACACGGGCATGTTCCAGTCTGCTCCCTGCTGACAGCCGCCCCACCAAGGCCAGCCCTGCTGTTTAACCCACAGTCCGTACTTGGTCCAAGGGCCGAGCACCGCGGCCGGCACAGCCCCGCACGGGCCCCTCTCCCCGGGAGGCGCAGCCCCAAGAGCCCCGGACCCGCCGCGGCTCCTGCGCGGCGCAGAGCGGCCTCCCCGCGGCGATCAGCGCCGCCGCAGCGCCCACACAGCGCGGCCGCCGCTTCACCGCCACCCCGCCGCTCCTGCCGCACACCACCGCAGCCCTGCGGCCCCTCCCGGCCCCGGACAGATCCCCATCCCACGGCCGCGCTCTCACACAGAGAGCCGCAGCCCCACCCGGAGCCCGCCGTCACCGAGCGACAATCGGCCGTGTCCTTCAGGGCCCCCCTCCCCTACCCGCTGCGCCCCTCCCTATTCCTCAGCCTCCCCCTTCTTTCCTAGCCGCTCGCACAAACTCTTTCTTGCCCCTTAAGCCAAGACAGGACTCCCACCCTTCCCCCTTTTCCGACATCTTAACCCGGCTCCCCGACCGCTCCTCCAGAGCAAAGCGTTCCACGCCATCAACATGGCGGCGGCCACCGCCTCCTTCCCCACCCCGCTCCCCAACGCGGCCGCTCGGCGCGGGATCTGCCGGGAAATGGAGTCCACGCCCCGCACGCTGCCGCGCTGTGGCCACAGTAAAGAAACTACAAACCTCAGAATCCCCCGCTGCCAGGGGGCGCCAGCCAATGGCGAGACGGCGGCGCGGGCAGCGGCCCCGCCCCGGCGGGCGAGAGGGGTGATGTCATTGCCCAGCGGGGGCCGCGGGGGCGCGCCGCGCGCCGCCGCTCATTGTGCTCGGCCGGTGCCGCCTCCGCTGCCGGACACGGCGGGGGGGCCGCGCTCCCGCTGCTGCGCTGCCTGGGGCGGGCGGCCCCGCGCACATCCCCGCACACGGCTGCCTTGCGCCCAGCCCTGCAGCTCCCGTCCCGGCCGTCCTGCCCCCAGCGTGGCTCGGCAGCGTTCCGGAGGGCTGCGCTGCGCTGCACGGGCGGTGGGGACTGAACACGCATCCCCGAGCGGGACTGCCTTGCGCCCAGCCCGCTGCACCCATCCCGGGGAGCTGCCGTGCGCCGGGAGGGTGGCCAGCATCCTTCCCGGTGGAAGTGGGCTGCCCATCTCGGGGTCAGCGCCCAGCCCGGTGTGCGGGGGCTGCAGCGCCCAGCCCCGCCGTCCCCAGTGCGGCGGCCCGGGGCTGCCGCTTCTGCCCATCGCCGCTGGCCGGCTCCTGGCTCCCGCCTCGTTTTATGGTCGTGGAGAGGGAGGAAAAATCCCAAACCAGGTGAGTTCTGCGCTCCTCTTCTCATTCTGTGTGCTTTTCCTTGTCCTGTTCCCTCCTCCCTGCCAGCCCCCGTCTCCCGGTGCCCTTCCCCGCGCCGTGTGTTCCTCAGCGGGAGCAGCGCTGCCGGGCGGGACTGCGCTGCGTTCCCTGGTCCTGCTGGAAAAGGAGGGGCGGAGGGACGGCGAAGCGGGGAAAAAGCCCTAACCCGCTACGTGGTCTCATCCCGCGGAGATGAGTCCCCCTCACCCCCTTCGGGCCCGGCGGCAGCTCCGCGTCCCGCAGCCCCGGGAAACTCCCGCAACTCGGGGATGCTCCGGAGCTGCGCAGTGCCGAGCCGGCGGGAGCCCTGTGTCGCTTGTCTCCCTCGCTGGATAAGAGTGGAAAATGACATGGGTTTTGAATCGCTGTCGTTAATCGCTGCAGAGCCTGCGAGAGCAGGGCTCCTGAGGACAGAATAAATACGAGGTGTGTTTTAGGGTGGTTTTGGGGGCGTTGGTGTGCTGGCGTGCGGCTCCGTTGTTTTGGCACCGCTGTTCCTCCCCCCTTTCAGGGAAACGGGGGAGATTTGGACCCAACTGACTCTCAGTTCTGGCTGAGCGTGCAGTTGGTCCGGATTTCTTTTCCAAGTCACATCATGAGTTAGTATCTTAAAAATTCTTGGCCGAACAGTCTGATGTTTTATTTCAACTTCCAAACTACTGCGCTGATCTTTTTCTTGTATTTTATCGTAAATACAAAAAGTGCCTCTATTTTAAACTTTGTAGAAACTTTGTGGTCCCTCAGAGCTTCATTTTAGTGTGGCTGTTTATTTGTTTCCATGTTCCTTGCTGTTTGTGAGGTGCAATTCGGATCTTTACTTGAACAGTGCTAAGAAATTAGCGCAACACAACAGATATTTTTTCCTTATTATATGACATCAGAAGGTTTTATCCCCTTCTATAACTAATTTACTTCTGCAATTGCTGGTGGACCCCAGACATCTCATTTTGTGCTGGTGGTAACGAAATGTGTGCACGCAGAGGGGTCCTGCTCGCCTCAAGTCTGTCAGTATCTTTCAGTGCCCTTTAAAGTTAATCCTCACCAAAGCCCGACTTGGAGGCTGTTCTGAGAGCAGCAAGAGAGTGTGCAGCTGAGCTGATATTTTTAAATTTTTTTCCACCCTCTGCTGCATATTTCGTTCTGCGCTTGTCTTGTGTAACTGGCACTGTGTGTCCTCTGGCAGGGCTCTCCCTGGAATTGCAGTGCTGGGGAGAGCGTGACATGAGTGCCGTGGGGACAATGAAACTCCCTGTTTGGTTTGCTCACAGTGTTTGTAAACACCCAGGCAGTGTTGGGGTGTCCATATGTAGGGCATGGTGTTCTACAGTTTCCCCTCTTCAAGTGGGATAAACATGCTGCATCCACACCTCCTTGCATTTATTTTATCTGTGTTTTTTCCTTCCTTCCTCTTTACTACTGGCTCGAAGGGGAAGAACAACAGTGCACACAGGCGTTGCCTTTGGTTGGTCTTTTTTAACATTTTTGTTTCCTGGAATGGCGTTTTCCCCTTTATTTTACAAGGGAGGGAACAGATAATCTAATAGAGTGTTTCCCATCTTGGCTGTAAAAGGAGTAGTTTTATAGCAGTGATTTTTGTTAGCTTGGGATAGAAGGCACTGGATATGAGGTGATAATTTGAAAGTGTAGCCTGGGAATTGTTCTGAAAAATACTGATATAGAAGTTTGTGAGAACAAGAAAAGAATCCATGGCCAGGGATTTTGCATTTAAATAATGCAGTTTTTGAGATGCCTGTCTTTTTAAATTCTTTCGTCTTAGAAAGATGCATGTATACATGTTATGCATGTATCTTGAACAAAACAAGCTAAATAGCAATACATATTTGTATATTTTTCAAAATTTCTTGAATTTGTTGGATTTAGAAATACTTGTGATAATGCATGCTAGCATTTTCAAGCTATATTACACTATATCAGGAGGTGCATTAAAAATGTACCTCAGAAATACACACTATTGTATTAATCAGATTAAATTTTGCCTTTCAGAAACTGAAGTACAGATGCATAAAAAGGGACAAAAAGCTGAAAATCACTCAGTGATTCTGTGAAAAACAAAGATGAGCTAGGGGACCCTTTCTCTTGTTCCACAAAGACCTAAATGCAGTGTATGTGTTTACTCTGAATCAAGAATTCTCCAAAAGGTCAGTTGCTGGAGGCAAAAAAAAAAAACCCAGGAAGGCAGCACTAAATAGTTCCTCAGGTCTTTTATTTTCTTCCCGTTTCTTACTAGTGTCCAGTTTCTGAAGGGAAATTTAGGATTAGGTGGTCTTAAGGTCATACTCTGTAGAGTCTTCTTGTATTTTAGTCCTTTTCCCCATGAAATTGAGTATGATACCAGTTATTGGCTTCTTAGTGAAGCCAGAAATCATATCCTTGCAAGTTGTTTTTTATGAGCATCACCTGTGTGCCCTGAACTGTGTTAAATTGCCTGTCTCAGAGCTGTTGCTGCCCTGGGATGCCTGGGTGTCACCCAGCTTCATGTACAGGGGAACCCAAAGACTGGTGAGATGAGGGGAACTGGGAAGAGCCAGAGCTGGGCCAGCCTTGCTGACTTTTCAGCTTAACTTTCCTCTTTGCTCCAGAGACGAGCTGTGAGAGGACAGGGATTTCTGTAGCCTGGAGCTGGAATCTAGTGGAGCAGCTGAAGTTCCTGAAGCCAGAGGTGGATGGCTGAAGGTGGCTCTTCAGGGAGGAACTGTAGAGTTGCTTCCAAAATAAGCAAGGGGAGAAAGACATCTGCAAGCAAACAGCCCCCATTTGTCAGCCTGCTGTGAAAGAGCTTTTCTCTGTTGGCTGAGCTGTAGGTGTGCTCCCCATCTTCCCAGACCCAGCTGCAGGTGATAGATGGTGCTCACAGCCTGAGCACTGAGCTGGAGTGTGGTGGCTCTCCAATGCAAGCTGTTTCAGCTCTGGAGCTGCCTTGGTTTGGGTCCTCGCTGGGACAGCCAAGCTGGCATCCATCAGCTGGCAAATGGAGACATTTGCTCCAAGTTTTGTCGTGTGTCCCAAAGAGGTGTATTTGCAGCTAGATTTTTTTTGTGGGTTATATAGGTTTGTTGACATTTTCTTATTTTTACATATAATGTAGCCAGATAAGAAATTATAATAGCTGGAATCTAGATCGATTCCATTTTTCTTTTTAAGGCTTATTGCCTTTTTTTAAGGACAGGACCAGCAGCTTGAGTGCAAGCCTTGTTCTCTGTAGGTACAGAAGGAGGAGTGGGGAATGTGGTAGGTGTTAGTTTGTTCACATTGTCAAATAACCACTCAGGCAGTGAGAAGATTAGAGAGATTCATTGCAAGTGTGTGGCTGGCATGGCAGGAGTGTGGAAAATAGCACAAGATGGGCATACCTTGCAGTGACAAAGCTCTAGAGCTTGTATGGATGTTTGCAAAACTTTGGAACAGGAGGTTTAGGAGACAGTAAAATAATCTTCTGTATTACTGGATTTCTGACACCAGAAACATCAGCCCAGTTGGAGAGGTCTTGGGGCAGAGATGCTGGGGGACAGATGAGAGAACCTGAGGCAGTGTTTTGATTGACTTTCTAGTTTCCACAATTTCATTTTGCAGCGAGTCATTTAGGTTCCCGCTCCCTCTCAGTGCTTCTGTCAATAACTAACTAAATTCTCATTTTATTTTTAATGGCTCTTACAGTGGGAAAGAAGTGATCTGTCATGTTTGTCATACAATCCTGGTTGGTCTGTGCATAAATAATTTAAAGTGGGGGGAAGGAAGAGGTTGAGTTGAATATTCCTCAGGTGCTAATATGTTGAAATAATTAGGGCAGAACAAGGATAAAACTTGTCCCTTAAAATCATTGTCAGCTTTTAAACAGTCGAGACCACATTGAAGTCTGTTGCTGTTGCAGTAGTTTCATAACTAATCTGTGCTATTAAACATTGGCCCTGCATAAGGTATTAGTGAGATTTGTGTTGTAATGTCATTTGATTTCGCCTTGCGTAGATAAAAATAATTAGAGAGCTTTGTTGCTTTGAGCTCAGGAGAGATATTTAGGTTGTGAACAGCTTGAGATTCACTTGCTATTTGTCATCTCGCCTCTCCTGGAGTTACTGCTCTCGCTACACTGCAGAGATGCACTCTTCCCTAGATATACTTAAGGCAAAATTTAAACCTAGTTAAAACCTATTTAACCTAGCTATTACTTTCCTGAGATAATTAGGGAATAGTTGTACAAACAGAGGAGAAAACCTTCAGTAGGGTCTCACAGGAATCCGCTGGTGTCCTTTTAAACATCACAGGATGCCGTGTTTATTTTCTTTCCTTTTAGCAGAAATACTGTCTTTTGAGTACTGCTGGACTAAAAATTAACTGTAACCTTTAAGTATCAGAATAGTGTTTTCTTTTAGACCTTCAAAAGAGTAATGCGAAAAGGGAAGAGAGAAGAGGAAGGGGAGGAAAGGCTGTGCTGGCATGAAAAAAGATGAGCTTGTGCATGGTTTCTTAAAAGACTGTATCCTGCAGGCTGAATTTAAAAGGGGAGGGGGAAAAAAAGAGGTATTAGAGATGCCAAAGCACAGAAGTCAAGCAGTGCTTGGGTTACTGTGTCGTGCTAAAGATTCCCTCCATAGAGAGGCACTTCATGCAGAGCCCCAGCAGCCCAACCCACTGCTGCACTGTGCTGCTTCTCCTCTGCAGTGAAGGTTCCAAAAACTAAAAAAACTCTGCTTTTTTTTGATTAAGCAAAATCTCAGTTACTCAAAGGGCAGCATGTGTGCATTCAAAGTGGGAGTATTTCCTGATATAAATCCAGGCTTTTGTTTGTAAAAGAGAATTGTCATGGAACTACCATCCCGTAGGCTGGTGCTGAGCCTTGATGCCAATTTTTTTGGAACAGTGCAGAAAATGAATCTGACTGTGTATGAGACTCTCGCATCCCCCACAGTAACAATCATTTGCATGTGCTTTCCTGAGTGTTTTGAACCAAAATCCTTGCAGCCAAAAAAAAAAAAAAAAAAAAAAAAAAAGCTTTTGTTGATTTGGCAGGAGGCATTACCCTGTTACCTGTCTCTGGAAGGATGGGACCCCTCTCCAGAGTAATGAAACAGTTAGAATAGACTATTTTCAGCTGGAAGGAACCTACAAGGATCGCCTAGTCCAGCTGCCTGAACAGTTCAGGGCTGACCATAAACATGTCAAGGGCATTGTCCAAATGTCTCTTGGACACTGACAAGCTGGGATATTGACTCCCTCTCTAGGAAGCCTGTGGCAGTGTTTCACCATACTCTTGGTAAAGAAATACTTCTTCATGTCCAGTCTGAGCCTCCTCTGGTGCAGTTTTGAACCATTCCTGTGCATCTTATCACTGGGTACCAGGGGGAAGAGCTCAGCACCTCTCTCTCCACTTTCATTCTTCAGGAAGCTTCAGGGAGCAATGAGGACATCCCTTTTCTCCAAACCAGAGAAGCCCAAAGCCTTTGCTGCTCTCCGTAGTGCTCTTCCAGCCCTGACAAAGCTCTGTGGGGTTATACAGGATGTTTCACTACTTAGTGGGGTGTTGCTGAAGAGACAGCACCAGCTCCAGGGGAACTGCTAATGTCCTTGTTCCCACCTGCATTCTCTCTGCTTGTTTTCCATCTGCCTGAGCCTCTTGCCCCAATGCAGCTACCCCAGCTGCACCTCCAGGAATCTGGATGCTCCCAGACTACAAATAATCTGAGGAGTAGGTATAAATGGAGACTCTAACTGAGGAAGATGTGATACCTATAGGAAGCAGATTATGAAAGGTGCTGAGTAGAAGAATTTGTCTGGTTAGCAGATCACCCTACATGAAACTTAAGGCACAGGAATTTGTCAAACCATCTTGTCTTTTCAATGGTCATTCTTTTGCTCCAAATAGTCATTTATCTATAAGCATGAGTGTGATGAGAGATCCAGAACAATCTGTGCACCAGAAAAATCCCAGATCCATGCTCGGGACATAGGCCATTAGTTGAGATGTGAATGCCAACATTCAGATTTACAAGCAATCAAAGAAAACTTAAAGGACTGCCAGGATTAGAAAAGAGATTTTGGGTGTGCTGTGTTGCAAAGAATGCTTTCAGTAATGAAAAGAGGACTTGAAAAATAATCATTAGCACTTCTCTGTAATTTAAATTTCATTGCCTGAACTCAGAGAAATGGAAAATAGATCAGTCAAGGCTTTTCATCTAACAAGTTTTTAAAGAAAGCCAGATTTGTGTCTAATTAGTGAGAATTTCTTCATGGTGCTTTTGGGGCCTAAAGACTGGTGTGTTCATGACAGTTGGGCCTGCATGGGAGTATTTACTGAAAATAACATCCTTGCTTAAGAACATAGTAAGACAGCCTTGTATAACCTGAATTGTAAGTATAACCTGAATTGACATTGAAAAATCCACTATGACATCTCCATACTGTGTGGTCTTACTTTCCTGTTGCTTTCTGATGGTAGAAGGGAGTTCTAAATTCCTCCTTCTCCAACTCTGGAGATTGAGACTTTATTATAATACCTATTGAACTTGATTAACTGAGATTGAGGACAACTGCCACTTGGAAAAAAAAATTTTTTTTCTATTGTTCTTGCTTTACAGCTATTAATACCTCTATTAATACAAATACCTGAAAAGTAAATGTAGGCTTGAAAAAGCTTTCCTGGCTCATTTGGTATCCTTGCTAGTTCTCTGGAGACATCAGATTATTCTATCCTGAGAAGATTAATCTTTAGAGGTGAGAATCAGGTAGCCTGAAATTGCTGTGAGAGTGTCAGTTCATTTTTGCATATTGAAAAGAAGGTTAAGAGAAATAACATTATTCTCTTTATTTTTGTATCCCCCCTGAAGTTCACAGTGCAGCATGTCTTGTGGAGAAAAGTATAAATTCAGATAACCCTGTGGTAATGAGTTTATTTAAACCCCAGCAAAGACTGGAGAAATCTCTAGCTGTCACAAAAAGGTAAGGGCAGGTTTGGGATTTCCATGTTTCTATGGACTGCTGAGGATGTCGGAATAGTCAGCATCTGGTTCATTGGAGGTGTAGCAGCAAGTTCAACCTGTGTGATTATGGCTTTGGGCTCTGCTGTACTTTTCTGTAATCCCCTTTTCTGTGGCATAATTGCAGAAAGTGCTTTTACTCTAAAGGGGATGTTCTGACACAGTTTGCAGCTAATTCCATGTTTTCTGTTTGAAATGCACTCAAGTGCAGTGAGTATCTGCACTTGCAATTACTCCAGCCTTCTTGGCAGTAGCTGTCTTCTGTCTGTAGCAAACAGAAGATTGTGGTACCCTCTAATTTCTCACATATAAAAATCCTTGCTGTTAGTATTTCCTCTTGAGAGCGTTAGGTGCTTATGGGGGAATTCTTGAACAATGTTGGGTCTGTCGAAAAAACCAAACATGTGAAGACTGTGTCAGAGTTACATATACCAGCAGCTTGAAACTGCAGAGGCAGTCAGTGCCTGATTTCTTTATTGGATTTGTCCTTGTTCTGAACAATTTGTTCCTTCTAAAAAGGGAGCTGTGCCCATTCCCTTCAAGTCAGCAGTATTCACATTTCTAAAATGTGGTAGTAGCATTTTGCTTGGATTGATGTGTTTATGCACATGTAGAAAACACCTGGATAAACACAGGTTTCTTTTAACTCTTTAATTTCAGCAGGCAAACAGGAGTCTAAAGTTGAGCTCTAAATGCTAGGCTAATGGATTTCTGCTCCACTTTCTTAGGAGAAGGAAGCATGAGCATAGGACTTGGATGGAAACTGCTTTGTGGGATCTGTAGGAGTGAAGTCTCATCTTGTGTTGTGACCTACGGTTGGCATGTCCTGGACACCTTGTGCAGGGATGTAGTGCATGTTCAGTGTGGAAACAATCACTGTCTTTAAGCAGTTGTTAACCCCAAATTCTGTCTCTTCTGCCTATCACCCAAAACTGGAAAATAAACTTAAATATATCCATATTGTGATCCTGAGGTACTTCTCAGTACTTCCATTATGTGTTTGTAAATGACTTTTGCTACTGTAGAGTGTTTCCCTCTACTAGGAAGTCTTTGTTTTCCTTTTCTTTTAAGTAGCAGTTCTGTTGTCACAGTTGTGCAGGAAAGCTGTGTCTTGGTGCACTTGCACTTAGCTATGAGGGTCACTGGTCCCCGTGTGTCACTAGAAAGCACTGACAGAAATGTCTTCAAAAGCATGGCTTGTGAAAAGTGTCTGCTGGGTCACACTGGACATCCCTGTGCTGCAGATGCTTGAGATTGCCCTGTCCTGTGCCATTATACATGGTTATTATGGATCATTCCTGAATTTTCTACTGCAGATGTGAATATAGTATGGGGAACTTCTAAAGCTCCTTCTCAAGCTGCTGCCTGGTCTTCATGTGTGCTTCCATCATGAGTAACTTCACCTTGCTCATTGTGAGTATTCACTCTTGTCAAGGGCCATCTCACTTATATCAGTGTTGTCCCTGATCTGTTCTGCCTCTGGATTGAGAAACTGCTTGGATAAGTCTGTCTTAAAATTAATCTTTTTTTGCTAGGTTAACTTTTTGGGATAGCATCCTCAGGCTGATTCATTTTGCTGCCGTGTGGGTGGTTAGCTGGTATTTAATTACAATAATAATAAATAAAGGCATGTTTAAAACAAATCCCCCCCAGTTAGGAATTTGCAACTGAAGAAATTCAAAATAAATTGAGTATTGATTTGCACAATGAGATAACCAAGGAAAACATTCATTGTGGGCTGAGGCTAATTTTATTAGAATAAATGAGGCTGATTGTGAAATAAATATTAAATAAAGTTTCTCATTAGGTTCCACAGTTTTGCAGAAGCTGTCGCCACAGGGAGGAAGAACCTGGCGTGAGTGATTGTTTGTTTACTGCAGCTGTCAGTCATTGTGGGGGTGAGCATGGTGCATCAATTTGTGGAGTAGCCACTGGTAACCAGGTCATCCTGCTTAAATGTCAGGCTTCTTGCTGAAAAATGTGTGAAACTACATAAAAATTCTTTCCATCTTGTTAGCACATCTCTCACAATATTTCTCATTTTGCTTGATGACATCAGTTCTTGGAGATACAGAGGAAGGATTTAAAAATATCTCCTGGGCAAAGCTAGGTGATACTTAGCTAATGAATTTATTGATGTCTGTCTCATACTCTGGGGGGATTGATCCATTTCTCGTTCTTCCTCTGATGCAATTTTTGAGTCATTAATCTCTTTATGACTGCTCCTATATTTTGTGTATAGATTGAGTTTTATTATCCACGATAAGGTCTTTGGGATAGAACTTCTGTCTGTTAGTCCCCACTTTCTACAGTGAAAAGTCTGCAGTTTTCTACAGTCTGTAGGTGTTACTGTAATGTGAGTAACCGATGCTGTAGTTTGGGTGGGAATAGCCATTAGTAGTTTTGGGGAAACAGTCTCCTTAATTTCACTGCAAATCAATTTATTTAATTCACAGTTTCCCCTAGAAATTACATATTTTGTACTTTGAAGGCAAGACAATTGAATTCTGCATCTCTCTTGTGTTTATAGGCAAGTTCCTTTTAAACTTTGTGTCTTGGTTACCTCCATGCATAAAATTGAGATAACCTCAGAGGGCTGCCTTGAATATTTATCAGTGATTTATTGTATGCCACTGAAGAAAAGAGTTACCAGCAATGCTGATGAAGTTTATTACTCAGCCCCTCTGCTGCACATTGATTAGTATTTCAAAGATCCGCAGTCTCCACACTGAGCTCTAGCAAATTCTTGATTGGACTTAGCCTGTAGATGACACTAATAACTTTGATTTATGTGGGGCTTTCCCTTTGGAAGAGCTCCAAAGGATTTTATAAACTGCAATGCAAGCCATAGTGTAAATATTGCCTCAGCAGCCACCAGCTATCAGGGAGGTGCTGTGTGATGGATATTGCAGTGCAGCTGGATGTGAGGGGATAGCAAGGGAGAAAAGGAGTTCTGCAAGCATTGGAGGTGACTTAAGGAGAGAAGTAAGAAAACCAGCAGCCACTGCCTGAATTCTGATTTTTATCTTTGACATGATTGGTTCTTATAGATGAAGTAGCTCTCACGTGAAGGGTGGCATTTTTGTCACAGCCTCATGATGCCGTGATACTGGTTCAGCTTAAGTCAAGCAGAACAAGCCCTGCTAGCAGCCAAGGTTTTCTTTACATGCAGAGAGAGCGTGTGTGTTTCTGGATGTCTTAATTCAAATGCTGGGGTGCAGCAATGTGTTTTCAGTGGTTCCTCAGGCTGGTGTGGCTGGCTCTGATGTCCTCTTGCAGAGGCAAACGGCACTGTTGCTTGGAGTTTGCCCTGTATATGATCCAAAAGACTTGAAAACATACCCTCTTTGCTCTTAAGGTGATGTCCCATTAACCCTAAATCCTTTTGGAAAGTGTAAATAACTTTGCAAAGATGCTAGCTTAGAATTTATTGCATTCAGTTGGGTTTGTTCACTGAATGGTGGAGCCTTGGCTTTTCTCTGAATCATAGGTGCCCAAGTTGTGTTGTCTAAATAACATTATTGTTATTTTAGGTCCCAGACACCATCATTGGAGAAAGAGTCAGAAGTGAGTCATTTTGGTTAATTCCTCAATAGTGGGTAAGATAAAACAGTACCACCATGTACAATATAATCGGTGAGACCAGTCAATGTTTTAATGGAGCTAAGTACAGGGCTCAAGGTGTCAGATCACTTATTAATAAGGGAGTTGTTCAGCTTTTCTGTCCCATGCAGGAGCATTTTTTTAGAAAGGTTTTGAGCACTTTCAACTCTGGTAGCTGAGTGCTGCAGCTTCAAGGGCTCAGAAGCAGTAGATAGAGGGAGGTCCAGAAACTGGATAGCACAAATGAGTAGCTGGAACTGGAAGCTGTGAATGGAAGAGTTGGAGAAGTGCATGGCTGCTAAGTGAGCTCTTGGTTGACAGGCACCAGTGTCCTGAACAACCAACCAGCTGTAGCCAAACAAAAAATGGCAAGAGCAAGAGGTCAACCCAATAGTGACAGTGTGGATGTTGATTTTGGGCTCATCCCAGCTACCTGGGGAATCAAAAGAATTATAGCAATGATGTTCTTGATAATTTTGCTGAAACACTCCTTCTTTCGGTAACTTCTGAGCCTGTTGGCCAGTTTAGAAGATTGCAAAAGCTCATTTTCCTTAGAAAACAGGGCTAAAATGTGTATAATGCTTTGAAGAGCAGGGAGCTTGTTGAATTCGGATGCTTGTTTGGCAGTGCTCATCTGAAGATTGCTTGGTATAGAGTAGAGGTTGCACTCTATCATGTTTAGGCTTGGTCTGGGCAAATGAGTATTTCTGTTGAGCACCTAATGGAGACCTCAGCAGTCAACAGAGCACAGTTTGTGGCTTGGCTTTCTGCCTGGCTATAGGCTTACACCAATCTTTACAACAAAAGCAAAACACAAAGTGTAATTATAGCCTGGTGGATGAATTTATATTTTGGGTATATTCTGTTGCTGGGACTATTTTAAAGCCTCAGTTTCCAGGATTCTGGTCTTTCTAGATATTTACTTCTGTATTGTCCTAGGCCATACCATTAAGTATATATATATATATATATTGATAACAGTCAATGAGTGCTTTAATGTTTAATTCAGTACATTTTTCAGTTTTAGCATCCCATTCATCCATATTGCTGTAATCGATTCCTCCTGGAAATGCTGTGGTAATTAGAGGAGAGAATGATTTGCAAGCAGTACTGTGACATGTGTAACCAACCTGTCTTGTTTTGAGCTTTTCATTACCTTAGCTTATGACTATAATTGTGTACCATCTCAAGGAGGAGTGTGAACTTTTCATTTGCATGTTGATGGCACTTTGTCTGGGAAGGTGCTACAGAAATTCAAGCAGTGCTATGCAGAAAAAGTGACATGCCCAGTAAGCAAACTATTTTGATGGTTAGTGGTTCAGATGTTGGTAATAATAAGGGTGTCTTTTCTTCTGATAGAGCAAATGCATTTTTCAAATGGGCAAGACAATTGGTATGGTTTAGGAAGATAATTGTTATAGAGAACTTCCTGTAATCAGCATCTGTCTCTTCTTAGGAAAGAAGAAAGTGCTTATAACTTGTGTGCCCTTTTGAAAGGGAGAATGTATTAACTGAGTCACACAATATGTGTTGTGATACAGAGAGATACATTGGGAAGAGCTGTGTGCTGAAACTCACTGGCTTTCTCATGTGCAAGACATGTGAAGCTTGTTTGGCATTTGAGGGCTTTGTCCAAGGCTCTGACATTTTACTCTCCAACTTCTAGTTTTAAAAATGAACATCTGTGATTTTATCCTAAGCCTGAAGTGGGTCCCAGTGAGCTTCAGTGTGTGATTGAGGTTGTTTGTCCTCTTGCAAAGAACAGGATCATAACAGCTATTTTGGCTGTTCCTGGGAAAGTAGACTCTCCATCACACTTCTGCTTTTGCGTGGGAAGGGCTCCCTCTGAAGTCACAGAAATCCCTGAAAATATCAAAAATGCATCTTGTGTCACATTTCAAATCCTTCATAATTCCCTACTCTCCTGCTGTTTACAAGAAACCCAAGCCACATACTTTCATCTCACCATCACCTCTCAGCCTGATGGATCCAAAAGGTGTTGCTGTTCTCTGTAGGTCAGACCTGGAGGAAAATGAGTAACATGGGCATAACAGCCTAACATTTCCATTTAGGAACAGTTGGATAAGCCTCAAGAGGGGAGACCTGCTGCTTAAATTGAGAGTGACCACTCAAGTGAGATTCCTTCTATCTCCTGTCACTGTATGTTGCTGCTGCATTCTGTGGTCCGTCGTTTAATATCCACAGTAGCTGTCACTGGCAAAATGCAGTTTCCACCTGGCAGAGCTCAGTGCTTTCTGGTGGGTGACTACAGGTTATGATCACTAAGAGGTAGGGAAAGGCCAGATAACAGCAGTATTTTTGGGCAGGGGAAAGCTCAGTGAGAGTTTTTGAGGAGACCTGACCAGCTGTGAGGAGCTTCATGCAGCCTCCTGTGGTACACATGACGCTTGCTGTTAGCTCCGAGATGCAGAGAAGAGAATGGTATGTGGAGT
>JAOTQP010000001.1:81868858-81923961 GCA_026413545.1 Cichladusa arquata | reverse complement strand
AAAAAATAAAATGGCCTCCTGGTTTTTTTAAAAAAACCTCCCCCCCCCCCCCCCCCCCTTTAAAACTAGATTTTTAGAGCTGTGATGTGTTTCTGCTCACCATCATCTGTAGCAATTGAGAGTACTGCCAACTAAGCAAATATCCCAGTCCAGATGAAGCCAGTTTTACAAGCCTTGTTACCATGCCTGGATTCTTTACCACCACAGTAGCTTCTCTTTTGCTTTTTATCATACATGTATCCAGTAGTTCACATTGCCTCGATTTCAGTTGTTGTGCACATGACAATTGCAGAGACTCTGAGGAGCTTGGGCTAGAAGGGAGCAGCAGCACACGTTAAAAGGGACAGGTTTTTTTCCTTTGGAGGGAAGCTAAATAGGTTGGGGAAGAGAGTAGTTTGAAAAGGTGGTTCAAAGCTGGAATTCTTATGTTCTTGCTGGAGTTAGCTGATTGCAATAAAATTGTGCAAGTCATTGTAAACCCTCTGTTTTCAGAGAGAAAACCAGTGACTTTTATAAATCTGCTTTTAAAATTAAGACTTAAGGTAATGTTTTCATTCAAGTTCCTTGCACAGTGCTTTGCAGGATGGGTGGATTTGGGCTTCAGTGCTGTGCTGATGGCAGTTGCCTGGGAAAGAATAAAATCTTAAGTGCTGTATAGAACCTGTCCAGCAAGCAGTCATCAGCAGAGCCAAAAATCTTCTTATATTCTGACTTGTGGTTTTGATCTTCACCTCTTTTACCTGGTAAGAAGATAAATATGCACTGAAAAAGGGGAAAAAAAAAATCTATTCTGTTCTCTGGATATCTGTTTTCAGTCACATGTAGTATAGAAATACATACAGAAGGAGCTGGAAATAAGTACAGAGCTTCTACAGAAGTCTTGTCTTTGCTTTACACAGGCTCTGCTAGACACGAAATCTCTTTAGAACTCATGACAATTTGCTGTGCAATAGGAGCTGTTGTTTGTACATAGCTTTATACTTGGTGGGAGCGTGCTGTGCTGGAGGGCAGCAAGGCTGTGCTTGTGTTTGAGGGGATAAATGGCAAACTGAAACATGATGTGAGGGAATTCTTTATTTTGCTAAATAAAAATGCCTTATGTTGAGTTTTGAATTACAAGTAGTATTTTTTGGGTAGGCTGCCCACTTTGTTAAATAACAAATGGTGCTAGTCCAAATAGTTTTGGGCAAAATTGGGAAAATGAAAGGAGTGAACAAATGTGAAATGTGCCTTACCCCCATAAGCACAGTCTGTTTGCCTCATACCATCTCAATTGTCAAGCTCTATCCTAAAGGAAAATATTTAAATATATGTGTATTTGAGAAGCTGAAAATGCAGTCTTTTTTTTTTTTTTTGTGACTGAAACACTTTCTGGATTGTGTGTCATGACCTTGAACACCTGAGTGTAACTAGCTGTAGCCTTGAGACTACTACTAAGTCTCCTAGTCAGGATGGAAAATATTTGTTCTGTTACATCCTTTGCACTTAAAGCTGTGTGGTATCCAACAGTGCCAGCCTGTTCTTCTGTAATACCCAAAGAGAACAAGTCTTGCTTGGATTTTTTCTGTTTTTTTCTGTTTCCCTTTTCCTTTTGCAGCTTGCCTTCAAATTCCCCTTTGGCCCATGCTGTCTCCCTTGCTCACAACCATCCTCATGCACAGCAATGCAGAAACACTCTGGACCCTGAACCACCGGGGGACTGAGTGTGCCAGCCAGCAGCCCTTGCAGGGAGGGCATGCTGCAGGACCAGAATGCTAGAATCCTCCGTGGAAAGTAATGTTTTCTGTGTATTTGGCTTATTGCATGGGAGAAAGATGCGAGTTCTTCTGTCCCTTGGCTTGTGATTGCATTCCTAGTAACTTCAATAACCCAAATATTCCATCTCCTGTTGTGGGTAAGGGTTAATGCATGAGGCTTGCGATACAATTCAGTGCTGCAGCTGAAGTTATTGTGTGACTCTATTTATCTCGTACTTGATACAAAGTGACCTGCTTTTGGTACTTGTAGCTTGTAAACGAAGGTGGGTGCCTCATCTGCAGTCCTGCAGGCACAGCCTGGCCACGGAGGGAGGACAACGATGACTTGCCTTCCTTCTGCCTCATGCCCAAAAGATAGCTGACCAAAATTAGTTATCCGTGTGTTATCTCATTACCTGTAGCTAATTTGTATGGGCATCCCTGATTATGGATGATGTTTGTGCAGGAGCACAGTTTTGCTGATGTGATGAAGGCTCTGCAGTGCAAGCTTGCTGAGGCTGGGACTTTGGGAGCATGTCGCCCTCGGTGATATACACAGGCTATGTTGGAGGGCAGTGGTGCAGTTTGGTACACAGCTGCTTTTCCAAGAAGATAAGGGAAAGAGCTTGTGGCTTTCCTTAGAGAAAGGGCTGCTTTCCAGCCAGCTGCCCATCTGTGAAGGTGCTCCCCTCCAAGCAATCACAGTGGATGGGGGTGTTGAAAAAAAACCTAACCCACAGAGGAGCACTGCTTACCACACTGTACAATAAACATTATTCCTTAGGGTCTTGTTGTTCCTTCTAGACAAGAGTATTGCACTGAAGCCCAGGAGTGGAGAGCAATTTGCAGGAGGGGAAGGGCTAGAGACAACCCAATGAACTAAAACCTGGTAGTGAAATGAGTGATGTGAATCTGCTGTGGGGATATCCTCAGCTTCCCAGATTTTTAGTGTGCAGCCAAAAACAAAAGGCAGTGTGACTGGAAGGAGCAGGCTCTCTAGGGACCTGCTTTTGAAGTTACAGCCAAATTATCTCCCTATATTTAGAAAATCTGCTGTAATGAAAGATGTGTGATGCTGGTCATGCAGGCAGGGTGCAAGGTGGTTTGGATTGCCTGGGTGGGAGTGAACACTGGGATGTCTTTGCTGCTGTTGCCTGTCTGGCAGATGAAAACTCACACCAACATCCATGATTCTGGCTTGCTTTGAGAAGACAGGAAAACACACCCGTTGTAGAATGGTGTTGGCAAGAAATGGCACGGTGATGCTGAACGTGGGAGCAGAGGAGGGGGCTCACACTGCTGCCAGCTTCTCCTGGCCATGCTGTGCTGGCAGCCTCCCCTGGGAGCTGGTGGCTGAGCCCTTATGGGGCTCAGACCCCCCCTTGCAGCTAGTTCAGGCTCCCTTTGGCAGGCAAGAAGTCACCACTTCCAAGAGCACATGATTTTCATTATCCGCGCCTGAATGTCTGCTGGGGCTGAATTGCCTGGATCCCCGAGAGCTGCTCAGTAAGAAACAGCAAACATTTTCCCTGGGAAGGAGCAGCTGTTTATATATAGTGTACAGTGGGTTCAGAGTGATTATTAGGAAAACATTCCTTTCTAGTCATAAAAAAGGGCATTTTTGTTGTTTCCTTTCCTCTAAAACAGTCAAGTTGGAGCGTCAGGGATTTTCATTTGCCATGACAACCAATGAAACTGCCGAGCCATGTGATATCTTTATCCTTCCTATGATTAAATTTTTTTTTTTTTTTTTTTTTTTTTTTTTTTAAGGTCATGATGCTAACAGTTGGGAAACATCAGGTGTTGTTTGCTTTTCTCATGTAGATAAGTCAGGATTTAATTTGCATGTTTTTATTTAAGAGCTGTAGAGAGTTGGGGGTTATTGATATTTCCATGATTTATGGTAAGGATGGTATCTTAGTTCAGAATTGCTGTATTGTACTGAAGTCTTTCCCCCTTTGAGACTGTACCACTCAGCAATAGCACTGTCTCCCACAGGACAAAAGTTATTGCTGGACTCATCAGTGCTGCTGAGCAGTGATGAGGTTCAGAGCCTTGGAGATGTTGGTTTACACAGGATACAAATGGCTTACAGACTATATGAGCCAATAAATCTTTCCCTGTTCTTATGCCAGGGCAAGGTTTTGTAAAGGCAGAAAGTGTGAGGGATGTGACTCTTGGTGTTTGGTCCATGTGAGAGCTTCCCTTGTCTCTAGGTTGGAGCATTTCTCACTAACCAAGAGCCTGGTGGTGGTGTTGTTGTCAGCAAAGCTGAGTGCCAGCATTTATCCTCTCTTTTAAAAATTGCTATAGCCTATTTAGGAACTTCCTCAGAGTGCCAAATATAGATTGAACACACACAAAAAAAAAGCCCTACAAGCTTGAAGCTCAATCCCAAAAGCTGCTCTGTTGCTAAGGAATAAGAATAGGTGGTCACAAACAGTGTGACGTGCCAAGTTGTGTCCCCATGACCATGCAGCTGCGAGTGCAGGTCCCTGTCCCGGTGACAGCAGTGCCCAGGATGCACACATCATGTTGGCATCAGTGTCTACGAGGGACTGGCTGCTGCTTGCTTTAAAGAAGAAAGAGGAAGTAACTTCCTGTTTCCTAATCTTAGTCCCAAAGAGGTGCCAGACAGTAGTAGTACAGGAAAAAATACACATTTTTGTGTGCTATTATCTATAATACAGCAATGTCTGTACTGGAAGAGAGATGGGATATGTATTTTTGAGCAAAAGCACCATTCTTTGGGAGATCTTGGGCTATATCACAGAGTTGCTGGTCATTGATGACATCAGAAGGGTGAATACTGGTGCAGCAGAAGCTTCTTCTCTCCAAATGCAAATCTTTCTCTGCAGATCTCTGCAATAATTTATTAAACGGTGTGGCTGGAGATGGGGAGTAGCTGAGCTGGGTGTAGAGGTGTGCAGAGGTGCAGACATGATTTATCTGGGCTGGAGAGCTGCTGTGGCCAGTGCCATCTTTTCGTGTGTGTGCATGCACATGCAATGCTTGGTTTTGTGGGGCCCTGCCTGCTTAGTCCTCAAGGTACTGCTTGCAGCATCAGCTCTAAACAATAAATCTCAACGACCCTGGAACACAATTTTTAAAACAATGTTTTCAGATTTTGTACTTCTGGGTGAGCTGTTTGACTAATGTCCCTGCAGCAGTAGGAGGCTTGGAGCAGAAAGCTTCTGCTAAAGAGCTGCCTTTTTGTGTTTAAGGATTTGTTTTAGTGCCAGATTTACCCCCTGCAGTTTCTTGAATTGCAGCTGGTCCAAAGCTGAGATGAGGTTTTAACAGCAGATAGCTGTCCTAGAAGACTAAAGGTACATTTGCAGTGGTTAAGGGTAAATAAAAAGTACTGTAACCACCTGAAACTATAAGGAGAACTGAAAATAGACTATGTGCTAGCAAGTGAGCTAAAATGTAACCAAAACAAGAATACTATTCCTTACCTTCTGATGAGACCTGTGATGTCCTTCTTAAAAATCTTACTTAGGAGCCATGATATGACGTTACTGAGATACTCGAGATAATAAACATACTTCTTTACAAAATTAAATTCTGTAACCCAGGCTGAAAGCTCTAATTCTGCTGTTCCACCTTCAGGTTTTTTTTTTCCATCTGGATTGGGTCCCTCCTGCAGCTGTCTGGAGCAGGCAGAGCTGGAAGCCTTCCCTTTGGAAACATCTTAAGCCGGTCCTGAAGCTACACCCAAGTCTCCATTGTTTCTACTTTCTTCTCCCTCTGAACAATTTGTTTTTGTGAAACATCTGCTGCTCTGGCAGATACTCACAGTTAAAGCGGTAACGCTGTGTTTCTTTGCAAAAATGCAAAGAATATTCCCTGCCAGATCAGTCACTTGCCAGACAGGATGGCTGATCCCAGCTGAGGGGTTTCCATCAGATGAGACCGTTTTTAGAGGGGAAGACTTCTTGGAGGGCACATGCAGTGCTTGAGCAGGTAGTGTAGTTCCATTAGGAAGCTGAAGCATTGTGTGCATGAGCATGCCTGGGACAGGTAAAATGTGCTTCCCGTGTGGAAATAGGAGGTGGTGAATTGAGGACCAGTGGGGCAATAATCAGCCTAGGAATAGGTCAGAACTTATCACCCCAAACTTGATTTCAGTGGCAGAGAGGGCCCCTGGTTGAGATTCCAAGCTCATCTTTGGAGACAAAATCCTGTAGCACTCATCTGTATTTTATTCCTCCTATCTTATCACTTCATGTTCAAAAATGCTCTCACTTCTAGATAGGAAACCTTCCCTTAAAAGGCATAACAGAGGCAGAAATCCAGAAATGCAGACGTGCTGCCTTTGCTATTGTGGTGGATGTGCAGCTCACATGTGGCTCACATATGATGGTGTGTGTGCTTGAAGAGGGAAACAGCTGAAACACAGGGTCACTTCTTTATTTCCTAGTGTAAGCTGAAAAATAACCAAGCAAAGAACTCTTTTTCTCATACCAATCCACCTCTGAAGTAGTAGGTTGCCCTTGAATTAGGGGCTGTGCCTGAGAGTTTGCCTGGGAGTGGCAGCCACCTTCTTGAGTCCCCGGGAAGAAGCTGCCCCTGTAACCCCAATGCAAATGACTGACTGAAGATGGGTTGCTTGAACTTTGCAAATTAATGTGCTGATAACTTTTTGCTTGTTCCTGGATGACATTCCTTTAAAGAATTGTCTTGAGGAGGCTGCTTCACTGCACTTCGTATTGTAACAAAATGTATGAGGGGAGCTGTTTAGGGGTTGAACTCCTCTCAGTGAAGTGTTATTGTAGAATCCTAGAATGGTTTGGGGTGGAAGGGACCTTAAAGATCATCTGGTTCCATCTCCCCTGTCATGGGCAGGGAACCTTCCTCTAGATCACATTACTCACAGTCTCATGCAACCTGGCCTCAAACACTTCCAGGGATGATTTTCACAGGTCCCTTCCAACCCAAAGTATTGTATAAGTCTATGATTTTTGTCTTTATCTTTCTCTTCCTCTGCTGCTGGTATTGATAAGGTGAGTACTATTACAATATTTAAATTACATATTTATAATATATAAAAATATGTATTTAAAATATATATTACTTTATATATTAAAAATGTATTTTGGAATATATTTATATATTCTATCTTCAGACTTCAGGTATGATATCTCTGCCCCGAGCCAAAAGCATTTGTTAGCTCCAGAGCACTGTTGATTTGGCACAGCCTGGCCTTCACCAGTGGCATGGCATTGACGTGGCATGGCAGAGGAGCATCATGCACAGGGCTCCATGGAGCCCACAGCCCGAGCTGTGAGGTACCAAGCATGGCCCAGACCTCAGACACCTGAAATGCAATTAGCTGAGGTTTAATTACTTATTACTTCTAATAGGTTTGATGGAGAAGTGGTATAAATCCCAGTAAATCACTTAAGCAGAAGTGAGGAAATTGAAATAATGGCTTATCTTTTCAATTAGAAAGCGTTCTTGCTAAGTAAAAGTTTATTAGTTTTTTTTTTTCTGATTTTGTTCATACCACAGACTCTGACACAATGAAAACAAGATGGTCAACAGCAGTAAGACATGTTACTGCAGTTAAAACTCCAGAAAATTTTCTTGGATAGTCTGGGTTATGAAAGTGTGTCTAAGGCACATATTCATATTTCACAATACATTTATGATTATGTCACTGCTAAATGGCATAGTTACACTTGTGCTAATTCTGTACTTGCAACCTCATTTGAGTCATGATGTTCCTGTAAATGCTTTACTGAAATTCTTCAGTTATGATAGCTTTTCTCAGCTAATCTTCCAAGTTTTTAGCAGAACCCAGTCACCCAGTTTCAAAACTTTTCCAGTTGTGATCATGGTGCCACTCAAATCTCTGCCAGCCCAGCAAATTAATGCATCAGGAGACTTCTTTGGTTTTATATATTTGACATGCACAAGCCTTTATGCTAAACCAAGGATTTGTTTCTCCACTGGCTTTGTCTCCCTGTGAGTGCAGCCTGCACTTCACTGGGGAGTTGCACTGTCCCCAGAAACCTCGTGGGAGACACCTGGGGTTCAGCCTGGTCCTGCACCTGGTTTCTGAAGACACAAAATCTCACCTAAGTTGCTGATGGGTTTCCCCATTTTAGTGAGTCAGGTCTTGGTGTGGGAACTTCATTTCACCTAGAGAGCTGCACTTAGAAAGCTTTCCTGGCTTTTCCATGCAAGATGTGTTTCACTTTCCTCTTGGCTGTAGTTTAAAAAAATAATTTTGTTGGGTCTTTTTTTCCCCCCCTTTGGGAAGAGGCTGTTGTTTTTGAGTGGATGAAACAGCATTTTTTGGCTGGATTTCTGGCAATGCAGTTTTTTCCACACTTGGAAGTCAGCCTGTCTGCTGTGCTGGCTGTAACTGCTTCAACACACAAAAGCATGTTGCTGCAGAGTGTACAGCTTGGTGGTCGCAGGATGTGCTAAAATGTAGCCAAGACCAACGGGGTGTTGTTTTGAACATGCCGTGTTGTCCCCATCTCAAGCATATCTTAGGAGATGTTTATAAAAGCACGTGTTAGTATTGCAACAACTTTTTTCAGTGAAAACCCAGAACCTGATGGTAAATGGAGTGTCAGGCTGTTCTCATGCTTCTGAAGATAGTGTGAACCCTGAGGGTGCTGGTATGTGGTTTGGTCAGACACCATTGAGGCATTGTGGCTGTGCATGTCAGCAGGTATTTTTTAATCTTAAAGAAATTAATTTTCTATTTATCATTTTGTAGCTACTGCTAATAATGTAACTCATTATTCCTATGTAACACAGAAATCTGATTAGTTTATCTGTGCGAGGAGAATTTTTATTGATTGACAGATCAATCCTCAGATGTGTGTGATGGAATATAACTTGCTGTCTGTGTGTGATATTTAGCACTTCCATGGCCATTCCCAATGCTGATGTGCACAAATGGCTCTGAGTCTCCTCTCCCTCCAGGAGATGAGAAAGTTAGATGAGGACACTGCACCAGGCAAGCTGTGAGTTGCCTGATCTCTCCTCAAGGGTCTTTGGTGGCCCTGAGATCCACAAGGATGTGTCCAACCCAAACACATCTTTCTACCATCCACCTGAAAAGGACTGATGATGTGTGTTAGTGCTCCTCTTGACACCAGTAGTAGCAAAGGCCCCCAGAAGACTTCACTCAGAAGTGAAGAGGCCGGACACCAACAAAGCCTTTTCACCATCAGGGGATGCCTGGAATATGTGCAAATCCAAGGCTTGTTCCTGAGCGTGAGGTCTGTAAGATCTGTGTTAAGCCAAGCAGGCAGATGCAGAGGGCAGTCTGCAGGCAGTGACCTCTGGTGTCCAGCCATGGCTGGGGTGAGGCTGGGCTGTCTTCTGTTAAATGGGAGCACCACAGCAGAGCATTCTGTTCTCTGGAGCTCTGGCTCCAGGCTCTTCTTTGGGATGACATTGGTGCTGGATTTCCTGCTTGTTCTGTGGTGAAGCAGCTGTAATTGCTGGTTGGTGGGTTCCTCTGTAGTACCTGCACAAGCTCCTGGAGGCAAAGTCACTTGTGAGCCGTGATCTGAGCCAAGTAGTTCAGGGAGCTGCGAGTTTTCCATGGTGGCAAAAGAGGTAAGGGGAAGCTTGTGTGCTCTCTATGGCCATTGATCTTGATCCTCAGCTTCAGCTTTCCTTTTATTTATAGAAATATATCTGTGGGATAAAACATACATCTGACTTGTACCTGCTCATCTTATTTGGTTGCTGTAGGAGAAACATGCTGAGTGAAGCATTGAGGAGCGTGGATCTCTCCATATAGGGTAGGGCTGTGGTTTTCATAATCTGGTTTTTTTTTAAAGTGTGTCTAGACTTTAGAATGATCAGCAGCTCATCAGCCAGTGTTGCTGGGTCTGCTGTGCATGGGGAAGCCCCATGCCTCCCTGCACTATGTGCATAGTTGCTTGATGCCTCCTGGAAGTGTTGGATGGATTTGTTGAGTGCTATTGGGACCTTCTCCCTTTCTTGAAGTGTTATGTTTAGGATTGCCAGAGCACAGGCTACTGGATTTAGCTCACCTGCAATGGCAAGTATGGTAGGAGGAGCTGAGAGATGTCAACCCCAAGTGCCTACAGTGAATCTTTCTCCCTTGATTTTGGAAAAGACATTGCTGGAGTTTTAATGCTGCACCATGCTGAGAGCATGCATCCCATGCACTTGTGGTTTTGCCACCATCAGCGCAGAGGCATGCATGATCCATACTTTCTTGGGAATTAAGTCCCTCTTAATCTTTCTAAGGTGAATGGAAGTGAAATTAAACCCTGTAGAGATGAGGAGTGAGGAAAGTGGGCAAGGAAGCAGAGGGAAGTCCAGCCTGCTTGTTTGCCTGCTGAGTGAAGGAGTCTGCTTGGGTTGGCAGGTGCTTTGGAAACGAAAATATTTTATCCTGAGTTACATAATGCAGCAGCATGTCCAGACCTGAATTCCCTGCAATTTTCTGGCCTGTGAGGAATAATTTTCTGCTTGAAATCTAAGCCTTAGCTTTGAATTTTGTGGCTCATATGGCATATGCAATCAGTGTAATATCTGTATACGTAACTACTGCTGTTTGAACTTGAGATGTTTGGGTAAATTTATTTTTGTTTATAGCCGTTGGATGATGAAGAACAGAAAATGGTTGTTTATTAAGAACTATATAAATACATCAAAACCTGCCTACTGATTAGATCCAGCAGGTGAAAAGGCTGCAGATCCTTCTCTGTGTCTAATTGCAGCACTAGATTGTAATGGAGTTTTGAGGTGGGATAGAGCTGAGGTGCAAATTATCAGCATTTCTGGCTTGATATGGCTTTGGTCTTAATCCTTAAATGGGGAGAAACCTTTGCAGCTGTGGATAGTTTGGTTTTTGTTCTGTTTCTCACCCAGCTCTTTATTGGATAGAAAACTGGCTGGATGGCTGAGCCCAGAGAGAGGTGATGAATGCAGTTACATCCAGCTGGCAGCTGGTCCCAAGGGCTCAGTTTTGGGGACACTCCTGTTTAATATCTTTATCAATGATCTGGAGAGAGGATCAAGGGCTCCCTCAGTCAGGTGGCTGGTGGCAGTCAGGTGGATCACATCAAGTGGAGTGGGAATGTTGACCTGCTGGATGGCAGGAAGGCTCTGCAGAGGAATCTGGACAGGCTGGATCTGAGGCCAAGGATCTGAACCTCTGTATGAGGTTCAGCATAAGTGCTGGGTCCAGCACTTGGATCACAGCAAGCCCAGGCAGCATTACAGACTGGGGGCAGAGTGGCTGGGAAGCTGCCTGGTGGAAAAGGACCTGGGGGTGCTGGTCAACAGCAGCTGAACATGAGCATGGGAAAAGCAGCCCACAGCTTCTGCATTCCCTTTTCTGATGTCTCCAGGGGAGCAGGAACTTGTTTGTACAAGCTTGGGTGAGAGAAGGAGAGGTGAAAGTCCCTGGTCCCCATGCTTTTGGTTTGGGTGGATCTCGCCAGCCTTTTGGTTGGATTGGAATTAATAACTGGAGAATATTGAGAGCATTTATTGCACTGTCTTGCCCAAACAGAAGAACACTGAGGTTCTGGAGCATGTCCTGAGAAGGGCAGTGGGACTGATGAGGGGTCTGGCACAGGTCTGATGAGTGGCTGAGGGAGCTGGGGGTGTTTAACCTGGAGAAAAGGAGGTTCAAGGGGGACCTTGTCATTCTACAGCAGCCTGAAAGGAGGCTGTAGTAAAGTAGGGGTCAGTCTCCTCTCTCATGTGAAAAGCAATAGGATGAGAAGAAGCATCAAGTTGCATCAGGGGAGAATTAGATTGGGTATTAGGAAAAATTTCTTCACTAAAGGGTGATGAAGCACTGGAACAGGCTGCCCAGGGAAGTGGTGGAGTCATCATCCCTGGAAATGTTTGAAAAACACATAGATGTGTGAGTTAGGGAAATGCTGTAGTGGTGGACTTGGCAGTGCTGAACATGGTGATCTTAGAGATGTTTTCCAACCTTAACGATTCTATGAATCAGTGAAAACTAGCTAAGTCTAAAACATGTCCTGCTGTCCTTCAGCTGCATTCCCACTGATGGACCACCTGTTCAGGAGGTCACCTTGCTTCGATTTATCCCTCCTGGTCTCTTGTTCCGTCCAGAGTGACTGTGTGTGGGGTTACATGATGATGGAGTGAACAGAGCAGTGCTTCACAAATGAAATAAAGCCCCACAAAACTGATCCTGTGTGAGGCTGGCAGGAACAGCTCACAGAGACTAGCTGGGATGCCAGCTGCATAAACTGCCTTGGGGAAAAACAGCTGTGAAACCAAATTTTCTGCCCTGCTGCCAGCCTTGGGCTCTACTCCTGCTTCATCTCATGACAGGGCATGTCTCTGTGCTGTAGTGCTTGTGATTTAAATGAATGTGGTGAGAGGTGGCTGAGGCATGGACTGGCATCCCATCTCCTGCCCTCACTGCAGGGTCTTGTCTCTCCCAGAGGGTGGGACAGGCAGCTGCATCCTGAACACTTTAAACCACTGCAGGGATCCCAGGCAGAGCCTTGCACCTGCAAACACAAGAAAAGAGAGGGGAAGAAAAACCCAAACCCACACCAAAAAACCCAAGAAAACAAAAACAAACAGAGAAGTTGTGCTGTGTGTCTGCTTTGGGTATTTAAGCATGTAATTCAATGTGCTGTATTGCTGAGACGCACATTCCCCAGCAGTAAGTGGGGCAGAGGTTGACACACATCTCTGGGGAGAGGGGAGGGTAGTGTGAGCCTGAGTCAGCAGCAAAGGTCACTTGGCTGCAAGGCTTGGCGTGCAGGAGGAGAGGATTTCATAATCCTCTGGCCAGTGCAGTGTTTGTGTCCAGCACTGAGAGCGTGCTGGGGCGGTGTGAGCACTCAGAGGGAGCAACAACAGTGGGGTGATGGATGGTCAGCTTCACCTGCCCACCCTGCCTCACAAAGCACTGCTCACTCTTCCTTGCTGCTTGCTTCCCTTGCCATGCCCTGGCTTCTTGTATCTCTTCAGTTCTGGCATTTCATCTCATCATTGCGTGTTTGTTTTATGGTCTTGGCTCATCTTTCAGTTCCCGTTTGGGGTCATTATCGCATATGATTAGTCCTAGAGCCTATTGAAGGGGATCAGACATAACTCTAGGGTATGTCTGAGCCATTTAGCATTTCTGATCTCAAAGATCTGTAGAGAAAGTTTATTTTTAAGCTTCCCAAGAAGATAATTTTGAATTTTGGATTGTTTAGGGTGCAAGTAATGGAACTGAAATCTCCCTGGGTGGAACATACTCTCTGGGGTATGAAGAATCCCAGGAATAGTTATGCAGTGCTGTGTGAGTGTCATTAGTCTTGAAATAGCTTTTGGTGGATGATCACGTTTTTCTTCATGGCAGAAGCTAGTGTGAAACCTTGAAACTTTGTTAACATTTAGTCTTCATTTAAGAGCACTGTCAATGTGTGTTTAATACTGCTTTTGTTATCCAGTTCCACTCTGGGAAAGCCAGTCACAGAGATATGAAATGATTACACAACTCCAGAAAATAAAAACGCACCTTTTTTGGGGCTGTTTTTTAAGGTCCCACTCCTTCACTCTACTAAGAGAGGAAGGATTTGCAAGGACTCGTGTGTTGGAGCAAGGTGAAGTCAGAGCATCCTCAGGACAGCTCCAGCTGCTGCTGTTTGTGGCACTGTGCTGCACTGTGTTCCTGGCCCGGGTGCAGTGACCCGGGTGAAGTGACACGTCTGTGCAGTGACTCAGCTGTGTTCCTACTAACCATCTGCTGATGTGATGCAGCTCATTAGTCACTAATTGGTGTAGTTACCCTTTTTTTAGGCTGTTGGAAAGGCCAAGGGCCACATAGATGTGAAGCAGCTGAGTCAGTCTTCTCCCTCTTTTGCCCTCAGGTCCACCAGGCTCTGGGTGGTGCTTGGAGAGCTGTTTCAGTGTTCCCTGCCAGGCAGGAACAGACTGTCTCAGCTTTATCTTGTATTTGCTGATTGTTTGACTTGAGCCTATCACAGCTGTTTGGTGGGACTGGAGTCTGTATCTGGAGCCTTCTGGCTTGTCTCACAATGACAGTAGGAGACAGCACCCTGACTTTGGACTGAGCATGAGAAGCTGGTTTCTCATTCAACCCAGCCTGCATTTGCTCCCTTCATCAGCTCTGTAAAAATCCTCTAAGCAATCTAGGGATTTACTGAGGATAGCACTTTTTCACAATCCATTTTTGCCTCCATTCCCCACCCATCTGCCCCATACATGGACCATCTTTGACTCTATCACCTCATTCTTTACCTAATATATAGGTACTGGTGTTCTGGTTTTGCCTTACACAGTATCTGAACCGATGACATGTGAATCTGTCTCTATTTTGATATCGTGAGGACATGTCTTTGATGCCATGTGTAATACCTGGATCCTCCTGGATATAGCTGGATTTGGGCACTGTCCTTTGCTTCCTTGTCTCTGGGTTTTTCTTTCTCCCTAAAATCTCCACCTGAATCTCTTCTGGCTGTTGTTGCTTTCTTTGGAGTTACAGACCCCTTTTCTGGGCCCAGTGTTGGAGCACCCTTGGGAGCACTGAAGATGGAGGTGTGGATGCTCATCCCTCATGACTTGCTCAGCTGCAGCAAATGCATTTGTCAGCAGCTCAGCTCTGCATTTGTTTGTTTGGTCCTCCCCATGCTGTGAGTGGCGTAGGAAGCCATGTGGATCTTCCCCCATGTAGGCAACCCTTCCCATCTTCTGTGACATTGCTGAAATATCAATCTCTGCATCCTGCCAAGAAGCTTGGAGTTGGGACATGGAATGTGCTGGATAATTCCTAAGCTCCTCTCTGTTCACTTCCCATTTGAGCAATCTGAAGATTCCTCACAGAACTAAAGAAAATTATCAGAGCAGTAATATTCCTAATAGCATCTATCATTTCTTCTCTTCTAAAACCTCTCATACTTCAGCTAACTGTTGTCCCACTTTTCATTACACTTTTAGTACATGAACCCTTTCTGTTTTTAAGGCAATCACTGCTGCTCTTGTTTTAAAATGAAGTCCCCTTCCTGTTCTGCCCTCATGTGTGTCTGAGCCCTGCTCTGCTTGTACCCAGTGTGCTCCTGGAGGAGCTCATGGTGGGGCTTGGGATATTTCCCTAACAGGAGTAAATTACCTGATCCCCTCAGACAATGTGACGAAGTCCATGCTGTCCTTTGGAGATGTAGTTAAAAGCAAAGCAAACATTTGGGAACATCTAGGAATCAGCATCTCAGATTTGTGGAGCACTGCTTGGAAAGCTGAAAACTGGCATCTCTAACTTGTGGGCAGCCAGGTGAGACTCTACAAGAACCAAAATGGGGCTGAGGTTTCACAGCAACTGACTTTGACTACGTGGATGCCCCGGCTCAGAGTGAAAAGTGCTCTTCTCCCTTATCTGAGGAGCCGTGTGTGTGCCAAGAGACCTTTGTTCTGCATATTTGGAGCAATAAAGTTCAGCAGGGATAAAAGGGCATGTCCCCACTGACTTGGTTCACACAGTGTTGTGCTGTCTCTCTTGCAGCTGCGTAAATGAGTATGGAAGATTATGATTTCCTCTTCAAAATTGTTTTAATCGGCAACGCCGGGGTGGGGAAGACCTGCTTAGTCCGTCGCTTCACTCAGGTAAGGCTGGCCAGCTCCTGGATTGTGGAATGTTGGGATGGGAACAGCACTGGTTTGGGAGTGTGGAGCCTGTGGCTCTGCACTGGGGGCTCTCCAGTGTGACAGCTCCAGAGCATTTTGCTGTTCACACCCTTGGTGTGTACGTCGCACACGGTGACATACGGGCACAAGCAGTGCATCTGTATCTAATGCTGCACCTGGCCCTCTGCTGGAGCTTGGGTTGGAGAAACATTCCTCTGAGGGTGGAAAGTCCCCTCTGAAAGCTGGGACAACTCCTCCTGTTTTGGTGATGGTCTGGACCAGCTGTAAGACCAACACATCTGCTGGTCTCCTCCCCAAACTTTGTGCACAAAGTATTCCCTGTTATTTGTCATTAGTAAATAATGACAAATGGGTCATTAATAATGGGTCTTGAGGTGTCAGTCCAGTGTCTCTTTTTATTGTCAGAATAGCCCCTGTGATCCAGGGCAAGGGAAGACTTTGCATGATGCATCATAAAGCACAAGTTGTGGGGTTTTGGTTGCACTCTGCACTAGGAATTGTCAGCAATTTTCCCCTTCACTGTTAATTTTAGTTTTGAAGCTACAGTGATTTTAGATGCTCTACAAAAACATGTGGCAGCCAGTGGCAATAAAGCTAGTCATACCTAAAAGGTTAGCAGCAAAAAACTTTGGCAACTTCTGCTCCTTGTTCTTTGGCAACACAGCTGCTGTAGGGGATGGATATGCCCCCAAATCAACAGGACTTGCTAGACCAGAAAACAAAAAGCTCTCATTTAGTTTGCTGCTGCTCCTTTCTGATGGTGCTGCAATCAAATACCACCAGCATTGCTCTGTCCCTGTCATTGCTGTGGCACTGGTGATGGCTGGCTCCGTGCTTTGCTCCCAAAATGCTGTGCAGAGATGTGACCCCACTGTTGTGAGCTGCCAAAAATGCCTGTCGGTGCCATAGGATACTGTGGAGGGAAAAGGGAAGGCATGAGGTTGCAAAAGGCTGCAAGTGCATCTCATCCCACACAGAGGTTCACATATCTTTCAATGCATTGGGAAGTAGGATGGAAGGTGGTACTCACCCTCTTCTTCCAACTGTACAGAAGGGCTTTCCCCCTCTTTTTTCCTCCCTTTCTTTTCCTGTGTTCCTGCCTCTGAAGTCAATAACTTGCTGCATAACTAAGGATGTATAAGGCAGGGAAAACACAACAGGGTTGAATTTATGGTAACCTTCATGCTGGGGAAATGTCACACTCTAAATGTGATGGAACTAAATGTCATGGGAAGGGGACAATGAATGAATTTTTAAGAGTTTTAAAGATGGAAAAGGGTGAGGATTGGCACCCAGTGAGACTTTTGTCTTGTTGTAGAAAAAAGTTTAATCAAACTCTTGTTTTCTTCCAGGGACTTTTCCCACCAGGACAAGGAGCCACAATTGGGGTTGACTTTATGATTAAAACTGTGGAGATAAACGGTGAAAAAGTAAAGGTAGGAGCCTGATAATTTCAAGTGTAAATTCCTGTGGCAGGACCAAAGCTGAGGTGTCTTGCTGCAGCCCTTCCTCTGCTGGAAGACACTCAAGAAAGGTCAGGGCTGTCTGGTATGGCTTGGGCAATGCAGGGTCTAACAATCCATGTGCCCCTCTCCACCATTGCTATCAGGATTGTAAAAGTGAACCTACTGGAGGGGAGAAAATGGAACAGGGAGACCTTGCAAAACTGTAGTCCTTGCTTAGGAGACATTAAGGTTATGCCTGGCTCAGGTTGAGGAGGCCCAAAGAAGCGTTTCAGTGCAGCCTCTGCTCACTGTGTTTCTGGTAAGCAGAAATTTGTTGCATTCCCACTGGGATGTGATTGAGGAAGGTCTTCTGCTGTGAGCTCCCAAGATGGCCATTGGGGAGCACAGGCGTCTGGACTTGTGTGGTTCTGCACAGCCAAGGCTCATCTTCCACTTCTGCCAAGTTATGGATTTGGAGAGAAGCAGAGCTCATCACAGTACTTGTGCTTCAGCCAACAGATTGAACTGCAAAGGGCGAAGTTCTCCATATTTTTAACTCTTTCACCCTCTAAAATAGGGTGGAACCTGCTCCTGGGAAACTGTCCTTGTCCTGAGCTGACTCCCAAACTGTGCCTGAGCATCCTTTGGCAGAGTTACTTTGCCTGGGCCAAAACACACAAAGCATGGGATTGGAGACCAATGTCATGCTTTAATGGGGTCCGTGGTTGGGTTCCAGAGCCCAGAAACGTTGGCTGCTACCACTTTGTTCATTAGAAGAGGTTTCACTTGAGGTGCTGTGATATCTGAGATGAGAAAAAAGTAATTATTTGAGCCTCTCGTATGGACCAAGGTGCCCGTGGTCCCTGAGCTGCTCCTGCATGAAATTCAGGGGCATCAAAGTGAAAACCAGCAGTTTTCCTCTTGCTGTCTTTTTCAAACCCAATAGTGAGCAAATGCAAGAGTGGTAGCAGTGTGACAGTGGCTGGGTGTGACACTGAGACCTGGTTTTAAGCTTGTGTAAGTGATGGGATGGAAACAGAGGACTTGGGCAGATTTTCAGCCCTGGGAATTTTTTTTAACCTGTACCACAGCACCACAGAGGGGTTTTAAGAGGAAAATGGGTTGTTGTGTTTCTAAGTTTAGGACATATTTTAAGAGCTGTGGTCATGTCAGCAAGCTGTGACTGTGCTGTGTGAGGAGCTTACAAACTTCTGGGAAGGGGTGGTGCTTCACCAGGAGGCCTTCCTACCTGAGCAGGTGAAGGACAAGAGGTAGAAAATCCTTCACCTGATAAAGATCAAGTTTATACTTAGCAAGTGGCTATGCAGGTGGGCCAGGGCAGCAGTGAGGGTCACATGTAGCCCAGGTGGTGCTGGTGCTCAGCTTGCTGGTTGTGATGCTCATTGGCCAGGACGTGAATGCTGCTTGTCCCAAGCTGCTCAGACAGCAGAGATGTTTCTTTCAGCCAAAAGCAGCTCCAGTGAAGCAACTCAGAGGATCTGAGCTGGTAGATGGTGTAATCACTGCAGTGGATTTTGTTCTTTCTTATATACAGAGTTTAAATCAGTGGCCTCAAGACTGTCCTAATCATTAGAGGGAGTCCTGGGGTACATGAATCCCATCCACTTTAGATACCTCTCCTTTTCAAGCATCTGATTCTCTGTCAAATTCTGCTGGAGCCTTTAGAACATATATATGAGGTCTGAGTTCAATCCTGGTGAACTTGCCCTCAGGATTTGTCTGCATTTGAAGTGTTGCTCCTGTGATATAATCCTGACTTAAGACTAATTTGGACTGAGGGTGCAAATTTCTTAAGAGAATATTGGAAGCAGTTGTGCCAGTATGATCTGTCTCAGGGGCAAGGATGGTTCAGGGAAGCTCTACTAGGAAGCTAAATGAAAAGTCTCTGCTGCCCTGCAAATGTCTGGTGAATGCACAAGCATCCTCTCTGAATCACCTTGGGGCAGGATTGTGTGTCACAGAGCCTTAGCAAGTGCTATCTGGTGTATCTGCTATATTTCACATGGCCAATGCTGGCTTCTAAAGCCACTCTCCTGCCCCCAGCAGTGCAGTAAATTGGAGTTGCTGGAGCTCAGTTTCAGTGACCAAGCCTTGATGGGAGCTTAGTATGATACATTTGGGCATTGGAATGAGCGTTCTGGAGTCTGGAAGGCAGACAGATTTCTTTCAGTGGTTTTGTAGCTGAAACTCTTTGAGTAAGCAGTGCTTGTGAGAATAAACATTTGAGAGGGGAAAGCAGGAATGAGTCAGAGAACAGAGCTGCTCTGGCTGTTAGCTCCTTTAGCAGTGCCCAAGCCATGACTCTCTTGCCTCGGTGCTGGGCAGCCTCCCCTGCATGTCTGCTGGGATCCAGAATGAGGGAGGAGAGATGTTTACCAAAAGAGTTTTCAGAGTTGAAAATAAATTATGGATTTCTGGGGAAAAATGCTTTCCAGCTTTCAAAATAGCATTATAAAGTCAGTGGAGAGGGACTCTCTAGTATGAAAGCTGTGTGCAAGCTTTTCCTGATATGAGCAGCTACCAAAGCTCACTGCCCAATGAGCTGAGAGAGCACTGTGCAGTTGTGAGGGGATTTTGATCTGCCTGGCTTCTTCCAATAAACTCCAGAAATATGAGCAGCACTTGTACCAAGAGAGCCCACAAATTGGAGCAAAGCAGATAGCACTTACCATGCTGGTCAAAGCTAAGCATCCTCAGTGCTGCAAGCAGAGGGCTGTGCTGTATGCACTTGGTGGAAAGATAAATGTATGTGCAGATGTTGGGAGGGTGGGAAGCATCAGCTGACACCAAGAAAATAAAGATCTAGATTTTCTACAGGCTGAGGCAGACACCATCCTTTGGTTATTCCAGGGGGAAAAAAAAATTGTACAAATAAAATAGTTGCTGTGAAATATGTTATTTGACAGAAATGACCAGTGAGGGAAAGTGTGAGATGTGCATTTTGGATGCAGAAAGAGTTTACTGGTGGCTGCAAGATTGAGGGCTTCCCTGCCTTCTGCACCCAGCTCACAGGTAGACTCATGTCTGCTCTCCCCAGCACAATCTCTTCTGCTTTCAATGTCTCTTAGATTAAAGCAATGGCAGGACATATTCACATCAAGTTTTTATCAATTTAGAGATCTTCTCAATAAAGGCAGAACATATATAAGCTGGAGTTAACCAGCAGACAGTGATTAAATGTTTTTCCCAGGAAACAGCTGAGTAACAACAGAATTATCTGTATCTTTCCATCTGCCAGAGTTTGGAGGCTGGTTTGTTTTAATGAGGACTCAGTCATTATCTGGTTTTCATGTGCAAGTAATTTCACTTATGGTTTTGTGTGTCACTTTACAGATACCGGGTTCAGCCATTTAAGTACAACTATGCCAAGAGATTAAAGCACAAAGGTGCCCAGGAGCCTGCCACAATTACTTTCTCTAAAAAAAAAAAGTGTGGGTTTTGGTTTTTTTTTTCCCCCAAAATCCTGCCCCACATCTAAAAGCTGCTACTGGGAGCTTTCGTTTCAAACTAATATATTTATGATGAGTGGCTGGCATAGCCCAACTTTGGAACTGGGCAAGAATAAGGTTTTCTCTGTACAGACTGCTGAATATATGGAAAAAATCTCAAATATTTTACCTTTTTCTTCCCAAAGTACACAGGATTTTGGCTAGAAGTCATCCTTCCACATATTTAATTCCAGGGAGAGGTGCTTTAAAAAAAATAAAAGCTGAAGCAGAGAAATACTCTTTTATCTTGAAATTATGTTAGTCATGGATATTTTTCTTAGACTTCCTTTTTGAAGAATTGAGGTTTTGATGACCCACTAAAAACTATCAGACGGTCAAAATATAAAACCAGTATAAGTGTAGTTTGTATTGGGAAATGTTGTCTTTGTGGATCTAGAGGGTTTGGCAAACATTCATGAATTCTTTCATGGTGGTGAGACACAGGCACAGACTGTCCAGAGAGGTTGTGGATGCCCCATCCCTGGAGGTATTCAAGGCCAGGCTGGATAGGGCTTTGAACAACCTGGTCTGGTGGAAGGTGTCCCTACCCATGGCAAGGGGTTGGAGCTAGATGGTCCCTTCCAGCTCAAACCATTTTAGGATTCTGTGATGCAGCCAATTCTACATGTTGGGAAAGCAAACAGTGAGCAGCTGGATGGGATGGCTGAAGTTGTAGAGAGGAAATGTGTTCCAAACTTTAGATAAGCCTTCAGCTGAGCTCCTTGTTTAATCCTGTGCTTTCCACCCATCACTGCATTGTCTCTGGATAACTGCAAACAGCTCCATGAGCTAGAGGAGAGGTTTTCTTACTCCTTCTTGGGAATGGAAGCTGCTGTTGTTGGATTTCAGGGCCAGGAGAAGTGATTTTCTCCCTCTAACCCCTCCAGGCTGGCAGTTCTGCCCACTGCAGAGGGAGATGCTAGAAGTTTCATGGAATCCGACAGACCTGCAGCTTCCAAAGCTGTCAGCCACAGTGCCAGCTGACTTGTGGATTGAAATGCAAGGCACAAAGTGCAGGAACAGAAACAAATAATGCTGGGGGAAGGGAAGCCAAGGGGAAGGAGCAAAGTGGTTTCCCAGCATTGGTTTTACCCTGAAGGGGACTTTTTAGGTCAAAATGGTGCTATCAAATAAAAAAAAACTAAATATATATATATATTTTTTTTTTTTTTTTCCCCTCTGTTCTTGCCTTGCCGTGGCCAAAGCTGCAGATCTGGGACACGGCCGGGCAGGAGCGGTTCCGCTCCATCACGCAGAGCTACTACCGCAGCGCCAACGCGCTGATCCTGACCTACGACATCACCTGCGAGGAGTCCTTCCGCTGCCTGCCCGAGTGGCTGCGCGAGATCGAGCAGTACGCCAGCAACAAGGTCATCACCGTGCTCGTGGGTAAGCCAGCAGCCCCCCTGCCCTGCTCTGCTGGGGGCTCCAGGGCTTGGGGCACTGCCTCTGCAGATGGCCCCGCGCTCCAGGTGGCGTTCGGGATGCCACGGCCGCCCCTCGAGGTGTGCTCTGGTTCGGGTCTGTACTGGGATGCGTCCCGCCAGTCTGAGCTGTAGATGGCACAAGTACCACCAAGCTAAGAATAGAGCAGTTCCCCTTGTGACTCCAAGCTCAGATCTCTACAAATAAGTCAGGATGTGCTGGAGCTGGTGATGTCTGCAGTTTGCTGTACTCCATACATGTGGGACAACCACTCTTGTCTCTTCAGGATCCGGCAGCCACATCAGGACGTGATGGTCGTGTGGATCGTAGCGTTCATAGGTGGGGCAGAGCTGGAAAACTGGATATTCTTGCATGGATTTTAGGGAAACTAAAAATAAACAACTGAATGTTATATTAATCTGCAGAGCTTCAACTCAAGGCAAAACAGACCTCAGGCCATCTGTCTGCTACACGCAAGGCGAAGGTTATTTTGCCTACCAGTGCTTTTCCATGCTCTGCTTTCAGCATCTCATAGTTGGGACTTGGCTTTTAAAGGTCCAAGAATATATAAAGAACAGTGGAAAAATAACTTGGGGAAAGCTAAAAAGTTTCATGCTGCAGTGTCACTTTTAATAGTTTGCTATTTAAATGAAAAAATCTAGGTCATTGTAAGAGGTGTCTAAAAGTGTATATTAAAGAGAAAAAAAAAAATCTTTAGAGTTTAACATGCCCCAGTGCTACTTCAAGTGAACTGTGGGGTTTATAGAGCTTCCATACAAGAAACTCATATTCCATGAGTATGGTCTGGGTGCAAATGGTGCAGAAATAATTAATAAATGACTAACAAATTGATTTTTTTTTTTTCAGTGAACATAAGTTAATTGCTAGCATCTGCAGCAGAACATATAAATGTTATAACACACCCTTTGAAGATGGTGACACCCATAAACTACTTGTGTTGAGTGATAATCTGTTTAGAAAGGTAACTTCAGTGCAGATAGTGGGTCCAAGACACTGCTTTATTGGGAAAGGAGATATTGGATGAGGGAAGACTTGCTGGTGGAAACACCACCTTATCCTCCCACAGGCTCTCACAAAACTGCTGGTAGGAGTGGGGCCAGGAGATGTCTCCTCCTGAACCTGTTGAGTCTGTGGACAGAGCAGCCTGTTACTGCAGGTCCTGGTCTGTTACCTTCATGTTAAGATTAATTTACAGCAGAAACATCACGTTTGATATTAAGTGACCGGCAATAGTGTATAATCATATCAGATTCTTAATAGTGTATAATCATATCAGATGCTTGCTTGGGGCTTTAATCAACTCTCTGCTAAACAGACCTGTCTGAACCAAAGGGTTGGTCTTGCCCCTCCTCACTCTGCAAGTGCCTCCCAGCTCCAGCCTCTGCAGCCAAGTCCTAAACTGGAATATTAAAATAGGGAGCCTTCCTTCCGTGCCAGGCTTTTCAGAAAGCTTATAACAACATGATGAATATCACACTTGGTGTCTCATATGCTATAAGTGCTCCTCAGAGCAAGCACAGGAGAATTTTCAATAGATGTTAGCATGGAAATCCTTTAATGTTGGTTGATAGCAGCAAACAGATGCACTGGTGCTAAATTAAAGCAAACTGGCTTGGAAGTTCACAGGGCATATTTCATTACATGAACTGATATTAAATGGACTTGGGTGTTTCAGGAAATCCATTATTTGCAGGGGAGAGTAAGCACTAGGAGTTACATATTCAAACCACTGTCTATACATATATTGAACCAAACTCTTATTTATCCTTTATCGACCTCAGTTTCTCTTGGTTTTGAAATTAAATTAACTAATTTTCTAAAATATTTTATCAATGCAGGTAATAAGATTGATTTAGCTGATAAGAGGGAAGTCTCCCAGCAGAGAGCTGCAGAGTTTTCTGAAGCACAGGACATGTACTATCTGGAAACATCAGCAAAAGAATCGGATAATGTGGAAAAACTCTTCCTGGACTTGGCCTGCCGGTTGATCAGCGAGGCACGACAGAACACCCTTGTGAACAATGTCTCATCCCCCTTACCAGGAGAAGGGAAAAGTATCAGCTACTTGACTTGCTGTAATTTTAATTAAAGAGCTGGCATGTGATTGCCCCTTCTACCATGGCCCAAGTGGATTTTTTTTTTTTTCTATGCTGGGATTTATCTGCTTGAAGGAATTCCTGCCGATCTGACCCATCTGGCTTATTCAGAGTCAGGCTCCAGTCCTGGAAACATGGCAGGCTGATGGCTCCAGCTGCATGGCAATGTAGCAGAATACAACAGGGTTTAAATTTCATTTTTCTTGCAGTCTGTGGAGCAAGTTGGAAAAGGAAGAGTTGCACAAGTGCTTCATGTAATGCAGAACATGAGCTGTTTTGTTTCCTTCTGTGGGAGAGTAGACCAGCCTTTCTTGAAGATACTGAAGAGATCAAAATCTCTCTTACACAACAACATGTTTTATCCTTTTTAAAGTAAAACAAAGTAAGAAGAAACGCAACAATGAACGCTGACTTTGGGCTACGCTGGCAATCCTCTGGTGTACATAACATCTGCATCTTCATGGAGGACTCTGGTGTTTGAAATAGTGTTATGTCTCTCATCTTCAGGCACTTTCATGAATGTGGAATAAACAAAAAAGTTACATATAGCAGCATTTTCAAGATTGAAGAAGATATGGATATGGCTCAGTTGCTCCCTTTGGTGCTAGCAGTTCAGCAAATATTCCATAGGCCAAATGTAGTCTTACCATATTACTGTCTTCTGAATGTGTAACTTAGACTGGTTAGGAAAAAACCACTAATAAGCACTGTTCATAAAAAGAAATATCTCATTACCTCTTTTTCTAGGCCTAAACATAGTGGGAAACTGTGTGCTTCTTGCATATCCAACAAAGGATGAAAAGACTTCCCAGAAATAAAAATAAATAAATAAATTAACCATTCCTCCTCTAATTAGTCATGTCCTGATGTAGAAAGTTAGCCTTGGGAAAGATTATTGGCGGAAGTGCACCAGACATGACCAAAGTCTTGTGCGTGCATGGATGGGGTATAAGGGTTCAAAGGAAACACAGTCCAAGCTGCTAGTCTGCAGTGTGCCCAGCTGAAAAACAAAACAAAGCCTGTAGATACAGCTCCTGTTGGAAGGCAGGAGCACAAATTTGTAGAGGGTTTGTTTGATGGTCAGTGGCATCCTTCCATGTCTGCCCCATCCAGCTCTCACCTTGTGGAACTGCTCTCAGAGGTGCTCATGGAGGTCTCTTCTTGGCATCTGCTCTCTCTGCTCGGGTAGCTTCTAGGTTCAGGGCTGTGGAGTCATTTTATTTACCTGATGCTTTGTGCCCTTAATCCCAAACTCTGGTACATGTAAATTCTTCCTGCAGAGCCTCTGAAGTGGAAGCACCCTGGAGTTTGTGATGTTACTCCACCTCTAGTGCCATACAATGCATTGCAGATGTACACGTTGGCATGGGAGCGGAACCAGAAGACAGTGAATGCGCACATAAACAATTTCATTTAGGAGTTTGAGTTCAGTTTAGCTAATCTGGATAAATCTCTCCTGGCGATTACATGGCTGTGATATGCTGCAATTTAGAGTTAATCAATTTAATATTGTTTGGCTTTTACTGAAGATTGTAACAGAGCTTTTGTATTGACATAAAAAGCTGCCAGTAAGTACTTATTGAAAAAAAAATAGCAATTAAAAAAAGAGGCATTTTGAAATGCTTTTTTTTTTTGTTTCATGGAAAGATTTCTTTGGGTTGTATCATGTTGTGCCTTTGATATGTAATGGGGAGTTGACTGTGTCAGAGAGAGGGGAGATTGGTTTGTCATATGGCCATTTTTAATATATTTTCTTGCTATTTTTAGGTCATTTTTGACTAGTGGTAAAAGGAAGACGTAGAAATTATGGTATGAAGCTGTTTGTCGTTTAGGTAACATTTAGCAAAGAGCTTCTGTAAGTGTGAGATGTTGGGGAACATGTCATCTGCTGCTCTGCTCTGGTCCATTTCAGTCTCTGCTCATGTTGTAATCTGGAGGATTTGGAAATGTGTGGGACTTGGTGGCTTCTGCTGTGCTGGACCATGTGATACAGCCTGTGCTGAAGAGCAGTCTCTTTCTTCTTGAGCATTCCCCAAATTGCCAAGTGCAGCTTCATTTGAGCTTGTGAAGGGCACCCAACTCCAAGACAGCTGATTCTAAGCTGAGCTCTTAGGTAGTTCTTTAGAGCTGGGCTCAGGGTGTTCCATGGCAGGTAACACTCAAGTTAAAAATCCATACCATGTGTATTTAATTTGTAGTAGCTCTTACTCCCTGAACCTGGACCTGTCAGCATATAATTGATAGCAAATAGGGCAGGGCTCTTTGAACAGCTTCATCAAGGGGGAAGGAGACTGCCCAATAAAACACCCATGGGTAACTCAGCCTGGTTTCCAAACAGGTCAAAGAAAGATGGCCAGGTACTCTTCATCCCTGCTGAGTAGCACTATAAATGCATTTTAAAGTGCTCCTTGCATCACTTCTGGCATTGGAACATGACTGAACAAACTGAGCGAGTCAAATAGAAGAGACTGCTAATTTTTTTTTTTTTTTTTTTAACTTGAGATTTCTAGAAACCTGAATCTTTTCCCAGTGCTTTCCTAATCTGTAGGTGACTATTTTGGAGACTAGCTGCCTACTACTAGCAACCTCAAAGCACCAGTTCTTTTTATTGCTAGTGAATCTTTGTGTAAGGACTCCATCTCCAGACAGTGATGTGCTTTTGTGGTGGGGTGGAGTGCTGTGTTTGGGCTGATGTTCAAGAGAATGACCTGACTCCTTCAGTCAAATTTGAACTGATTCCATTCAGTGTTTGTCTGTATAGACTGAAAAGTTGAAAGGAAACAATGGTGGTATGTGCAATGCTTTTTGCATGGTCATAAACCATGTAAAGCTGTAGTTTAAAACTCACCTCTCTTTCTGCTGCTTGCAAACATCCCTGTTGTTGAAGAAGTGGTGTTTTCTTGTAGTAATTCATTTACTGGAGTTACTTTTGTACACCTTTGAATATCTCTGTAGTGCATACAGCCAAACTTTCCTTGTAGCACTGAGGGCTTATTTTCTCTTGTACATCTTCTCTTCAGCTTCACTGCTGAAGTCTTCCCACCTGAAAGAGAAACTTTATCAACTGCAGAGTCTTTCAAAACAGAAAAGTCCCGATTTTGTGATAATCAGCTCTCCAAATAAACACCTTGCTAGATTTTTGAGACAACTGTCAGTAAAAGCCTTGTGATGCTTGCTGGGTAAAATATCCAAAACCCATGCAGAATCGACATAACGGGGCCAAATTTGACTGGGAATGTTCTCTACTATCATGAGAGCCAAGCCTTTAGTGTGGGTGCTGGATTTGAATGTGTTTGAGGATGATATAGTCACAGCCATGGAGTAATCTTATTTCTGGTTGAAGGTTAATTTTTGTAGTAGTCCTGTAATGAGACCCTTTCGTGACATTTTTAGCACAATGATTATGTCCAAGCAGAAGCCAATGCTGGATGATCAACAGATGTTAGCTGAATCTAGCAAGCCTGTTTGCAGAGATTAATAGAAGCATCTATCTCTGAAAATCAGATGGTCCAAACTCTGATTTCCAGTGGGAGCCACTGATTCAGTCAGGCTGATTTTGAGTAAACCACCAAACATTCAGTGCTTCAGATCACTGGGTGTGAAGTACTTGCTCTCGAGTTTTGCACTGGGTTTTGACACTGAGAGTTTGCTGAGACAAGCCATGACTCCTTTCTGTCCATATTTGTGTTCCCCCATGAAAGTGCCAAGGGACAAAAAGCCCAAATTAAAAAACACCCTTCAGGTCAAAGAAATAAGATGAAAAAAGTGAAATTATGAGCTCTGTAAAGAAAGGGGATGCTGAGTGCCTCTTCCTACCTCGAACCCTGAAGTCTTGATTTGACCCCCAGGTAAGCTGTTTGAGCATGCAGGCAGACACACATTTGTGCTGAGTGCTAAATGGCTCTGTGATCACTATTTAAAGAAAACCACACATGACAAATTATCAGGCAAGATACTTTGTTCTTTGCTGTAGAACACATGAAACAGCCCTTAAAATCTGTCAGCCTGCTGGTGCTGTTTGTGTTTTTTTTGGGGATGGCTGTATTGGTAACAGTTGGCTCCTGCTAGTCTAGGTTTAGCAGTTAATGGCTATCGAATTCCTTCAGCATCAGTAATAACAGCAGCACACTGGGGCTGACACAGGAGACAGTGATTTGAAAAGAGGGAAAGTCGAAGTTAGTGATGCAGAAGCACCGTGGGTGCTCACACATGGGACAACTGGCTTTCCAGAGCTGTTGCTGACAAGGGATGCAATTAGTTAGAGTCAAATCCACTGGGTTTTGCCCTGTTTATTATCCCTAAGAACCACTGTTTGTTCAGCTGCTTTTCCACTTGTCTTCTCTTCTCAGTATGAGGGACTGTCTGTAAATCAGGCTGAAATGTTGAGCTAGCCTGACTCCTGCAGTCAGAGACTGAATTCAGTTGGGAAATAGGTGAAATTCTCCAGCTATTGAAACAGGCTGAGCAAACGTGCAGGATATGCTGCCCTTTGGGAACCTGTGGTGCCATTGGGGTCAGATATGGCTAGAGACACTGTCACAGAAACCCTCTCCTGGCTGTGGGCAGGATGAATGCTACAGCCATTTCTGCAATGGAAAGATGGCTCTCTGGAGTAGAAAATGCAAGTAAAGAGATGACTCTACATGCTCAGGATTTTCTCCATCCCATCCTCTTTTAAAATTGCATATATGGATTCGATTTTGATTGCTCTGGGCTTTCATAAAGGTTTGCTTTGAAAGTTAGTCTGAAATTCTGCATTCTTTTACTTTCAGTGTCAAAGCACCCAATATCCTTATGTTATTGGCTCCTATCAACCCTACCAACAAAGTCCTTTTTGAGTTAATTCAGTTAGAAAAAGGTGTTTCTAGAGGATACTTTGTGAATTCCCAGTGAACAAGTATGGAAACTGTCCTTTTTTGAATGTCTCTGTACATAAGGGCTCACCAGAAAACCATCTGGAGCCAAAGGAAATACTCTAATCAGTTCTAGCAGTGAAACCCCTGTTAAATCAAAATCTTTTCTTCCACTTTTTATAAACTTTGTTATCTCAACAAATTTGGGGTTTGACATCACCCTTTTTCCTTGCATCAGTTCTATCCTCTTGTTGCTGTGGGTAACAATTTTTGTAGCTGCTGTTCAAGGATCATCATTTTGAAGGACATTGTCTTATGATAATGAATGGTGGGGAAACAGTAGCTTGATTTCTTATAAGCAAATAGTGCATCCTAAGCAGAGCAACCTCAGCTGGAACCGGTGATGTCTTTGAAATGCAATCATCCACTTGAGCTGTAGCTAAAGGTACCATAAATGTTGCAGATCTCACATCTGCCTCAGTTTAGGATTTGTCTTGGCTGGGAAAGCAGACAGCCGGGTAGTCATGCTGACCATGATGCAGAGCTCCCAAAGCAGCACAATGCCTTGCTCTGACTTACCCCTCTAATCCCCACCTCACTCACCTGACCCAGAGCTGCCTTTGCTGTACTGAACCATGTCCAGCTGGGATAGATCACCAGCTGCCATCACTCACAGATGCCATCACAACCTTTCCTCTCATGTGAACGAGCTGTAACTTACCAGAGAAGTAAAATCTATGCCATGAGTCACAGGTGTGTGTTTCTTTATGAGTGGGAGCCACAGATCCAGGAAAAAAGCCTCATCTCTAAAGCTTGCTCCTTCAAATACAGTCAGTGGGATAACTGAGAGAAGATAATGCAGACAGAGCAAAAAATGAGATGGCAATGAGTGTAATTTAGGCTGTAAATGTCACTGAAAAGTTAGACTGGTTTTAAGAGCACAGCCAGGGTCAGCAGCTCAGCTTATCTGTCTGGATGAACAGGAGCTGGGTTTACAATACTCGGAGATTGTCTCTGTTTTCACATTAATAACTTGCAATTAGGACTTAGTGGATGTGACCACATATTTTGAACAAGTTATCCTTTTCCAGTAAGCTTAGAAGAGAATTTTAGCTCTGGTTAGTGCTACAATATTACTCAAAAACAGATGCCTGTTTTACATTTGCACCTTTGCTTTTTCCACTTCTGCTTATCTTGGGATAACATTCAATAAGGACATGCACACTCATGAGTACACAGTGGTGGTGTTCCTGGTGAGCATTTTCTGAATGCCTGGTCCTCAGGCAGGAAAATGACATGGCCAAAACCTGTGTCAGTCATGATTTTAGCTGTGCAGGGTTCCCCTGGGGCAGAGGGGATGGTAAAAGCATTCTTATGCTTTCATAGGCATCAGTCAAGGGCTCTGGAGTGTCTGGTGTCACATGAATGCAAACCTCGGCACTTTTCAAAGCTTGATTCCTCTAGTACCTCTCATCAATGAATCTGCTCTTCTCTAATTACTGCTCATGCCTCAAGCACTGTGGAGGGATGATCTGATTGCAGGAACCACTGGATCTGACTCCTAGTTAGAAAGAAGAGCATCAGAGGCTCATTTTCTGTGCCACCTCGAGCTTCTTACTAGGGACATAAAGTTTATAATTCAGTAAGGAAGGGATACTTTCTTTCTTACAGGACCAATAAAAGAGCTTCAGACATTAAGAATTGATGGGAGTTTGGTAGAAAAGTGTTGCTCTCCATCCAGTGAGACTTGGGGGTGGTGTGGAGGAGGAGCTGTTGCTGAGGGGGTGCTGTGAATGTCTCTGAGGGCTGGGGTTGCACCATTGGCACAGAGCTTTAGTAAATGTAGTGTCCCAGCAGCTGAGTCTTTACAGAAGGGCAAACAGAGGAGAGGGAACACCAGTTTTACATTTTAATAGAGGGGGAATAAAATTCTTGGTCTGTGGTGGGGAGAGCTGCTATGATTTCAGGCACTGCCATTGCCTCAGCTCTTGTGGACTGTTGGGAAGAAAGGGTTACCACTCACCCCCACACACAGCCAGCACTGAAGGGGGAAAAACTAACTTCTGAAGCCAACATTTTAGTGGAGAAAAGGCCCTCTAATGAGAGCATGGAGCAAGCCCAGCTCTTGTTACTATGCTGATTGGGAGTGACAAGTATATCTCTGGATATTGGGGAAGTAGTTTAAAATACGCCATCGTTTTTAGCATAATAAGATGCACTGCAGATATGTCACATCCATTTTATTCTCCACAGCTGTTTACAAAAGGAAAAAAAAAACCAAAACCCTGAGGTTGGAGCAGCTGCAGTCACTCAGCTGTCAATATGGGACAAGGCTCTTTCTGCTCTTTTATTTCCACTTCACTCTGTTCTGCTGCACATATTTGGCTGTACTGTGAATTTGCAGATCATGAGATTTTTTTCAAACTTCTTTTGATCTATACAGAAAGACTCACCCAGTTCTCATTTGAATTCATTAATACTTTGAGTAGGCATTTTAATTTTATGTTTACTGGCTTGTTTCCCTTTGTAATGTTATCTAACTGACAAGTTTGTCGTGCTCTGCATTACCTTTAGACTTTTGAATCTAAAACATTTCCTCTTTTCTGAAAGCTATGATAATTTTTAGAGCTGCTACAAAGGCATCTTCATTTCCTCAGGAGAAAACCTGAATTACCCTCAGCTCTGATTACTATCAAATCAACATTGAAGCACGTAATTTCTTTTACAGCATGAACAAAGTATGCTTTATACCATCAACTATAGTTTGAATTGTAGTTTAAAAATCTGCTTAAGCACTAACAGCAGCATTTTGTTTGTGATTTCCATGCCAGGAAGTCACAGCATTAAAGGAATTTTCTGTGTTGGAGTTTTTCCCACAATGGTCTGCTATCTTTTCCCCAACAATTGTGAATTTAGCACAATGTACAGAATTTTAGCAAGAACCCTGATTCCTAAACATTTGGCCAGAAGAATGAGGAGAGGATGTGGTTTTTGTTGATCAAGCACAACCACTTCAGTGGAAAAAATGCACTACAGCTGGTCAGACAATTGATGTCTTTGGTGGGGTAGTGCTGTCTTTGGGGAGGGTATAGGTGTTAGCAAATCACCAAACTGTGAATCGTTCACTGTCAGAAGCATTTGGCTTGTCTCTTTATGTTCTCGTGGTCAAGTGTGGTACAGTGGGCTTGAGAAAGGGATGTGTTTTGGGTTGACCAGGATGATGAATGTATGATGCTTCATGTTTATTTGTAATGTCCTTTTTATACTTAGAAATTGCTTACATGTGTATCTGTATGTAAATAAATGTTTAATCCTTTCCACTTGGTGTTTAAAGTGTTTGATTTGTTGCCTTAAATACGAGGCATTCAGTTGACATGATTTGACATCAGACCAGCAAACGCATGGCTACTAAGGATTTTCTGCTTGGGCTGAGCATACTGAGGCTCTTGCAGCATTGAGACCTCACAAGAAGAGCAGATGGAGAGCTGCTGCCCATGGGAGCGAGGTCCCTTTGCAGTAGAAGAGAAAAAAAATACTCAGAGTAGGAGAAATTATAGAGGTTTGAAATGCCAAAGAAATGCTGGCGTCGGGCACTAGAGGGTGGCTTTTGACAGGCACCATCCACTCACTGACCTTGTGAGCCTGTGGCAGGTTAAACTCTTGTCCTAGCAAGATGCTGGATTTGTGTAGGATTAAGTGCTGGGTGATGGTTGGATGCTTTGGTTGTCTTTTACTCTTTGACCCAGTCTTTTTTTATTATTATTATTTTTTAATGCCATTCCTTTTGTTCAGCCTTCAACTTGCTGTTCTCATTCTCATTGAACTCCACTGGAGTTCTCTAATGACCTTCCTCAAGGCCTAGAATCCTTTTGGACAAGATCTCCCATTTTAAGCCTTTTGTCTTTTGGTAAATACATAGAGTTTGTGCTCTGACTCCTTCTGGGGATCAGGTTTCCTCCCCTGTGCTCTGCCCCACATCAAAGATGACTCCTGCTAACACCTACACTGAGAAACGAGCTGTGAAGCCTGAAGACACCATGTGTCTTTTATTGCCTCTTCCACTGACCTTGAAGCTCCTTCCTCGGTAAATGTCTGACATGAGGGCTGGACCATCTGCTCTTCGTTCCCCAGGAAGCTGGCAATTTGAATCAGTGAGAGAGCAGAGAGGTATTTGGAAAGGGAAAAGTCCCTGTATGCTTCTAGGTAGGAACAAGGCTAAGGGAGGGGAAGGAAAACATCCTTCAGATGCTCAGACCTCTTGGGAAGTGAATATTTACTGAAAGAGAGGAGGGCTGGAGTGTGTTGCTTTTAGGGGTGAAGGCTGGAGAAAACAGACCAGACTCTTCCTGGGGAAAGGTAAGGGGCAGGTGAAGAGTGGCAGCTCTTCTTCCCAAGGAATATTTCACCAGTGGAATGTGCAACCTTCTTCTTGTTCTGCAGGTGTAGCAGCAAGGGTACAGCCTGTGCCAGGCTTTGCTGAGGGTGAAATGAATGTGAGCACACAAAGGCTCCCTGCAAAAAGGGAACAAGCTGCCCAGGGGAAGAAAGACAAGGCTGACTGACTACAGAAGCAAAAGCAAGAGAGCTTTTTCTGCCTCTCTTCCATCCTCTCATGGTCAAAGTCTCCCTACCGAGTGTGTGGGGAGCTCTGCCCAGAAGATGTCATCTTGCTGACAGGGGCCTGTCACACAACAATACTTTTTGCTCTCACTCTGTCCAGTCCTCTCCCACAAAGCACAGGAGATCTGAGTGCCCTGCTTTAATTTCAATGGTATGGCACAGACAGTCCTGCCTAATTTAAAATCTAGTCTTGATTTATGGATTTCTATGTGCAAGGAATCAATCACAAACCCAGTATGCATTTGCAGGAGTTTTATTACCCTCAGAATTAAACATGCTGAGCTTTAGTCTTTTTGTACAGGCTTATAATTATAATCACATCGGCCTGCACCAAAGCTATCACTTACTGTAGCATGTGAATGAATTGTCTGCTGAAAAAAATCACTCATGCTGCACCAAACATTTCATGTCAAGATGCTGTCAGGTATATGATGTAGAAGCTCTGGCAGTGTTTCATAGCTAGCTGCATCAAGTCTCTGGTGTCTCACTTGGATCAGTTCTGACTCCTGGTGATTGAGTGGGTATCTGTCCAGTTCATCACAAGGGCGTGCTTAAAGAGCCAATGATAACTGCAGTAACCTATTATGTGCTGTAGTACAAAAAACTGGTTTCAAGTGTTATGATGTCTTAAAACCTTTTCTGAATTGCCTTTTCTATGCTCAGTGATTTGGGTATGAGTAATGTAGTCTTTCACTTCATTTTTTCTACGTAAGCTATACATGCAGATTTATAATTTCCAGGCAGGAAACATTTCTTACCCCTTTTCTACTTGCCCCAAGGGTTCATCAAATAGAATTTTATTTGCAATACAAAAAATATTTTCAACAGGCACAGCGCTTGATAAATGCAGGCACAAGTCCAGTCTTTTCACTTGGCTTCATCCTGGAGCTCTGCCCTGCCCTGATCGAAGCAGCCCTGGTGTGGTTTTGGTGTGCTGATTTGCTGGGCTAAAGCTCAGCTGGGCAACACAGCAGCAGCTTGCAAAGCCCTTACAACTTCTGCTCTTACCTCCCATCCCTCTGGTTGTGCCAGGAAGCCTTGCATAGGGAGCTCTGTGTTCTTTACAGCAGAGCCCTGCCATGTTCTGCAGCAGTGCTGTCACTGGCACCACATTTAGCAAGTGACTTCATTCACAGGTTACCTTGGTCACACAACCACACAATGGTTTTGGGCTGGACTTTAAAGATCTTGTTCCAAGCCCCCTGCCATGGGCAGGGACACCTTCCACCAGACCAGGCTGCTCAGAGCCTCATCCAATCTGGCCTTGAACGCTTCCATGCATGGGGCATCCACAACTTCCCTGGGCAGCCTGTGCCAGTGCCTCATCACCTGCACAGTGAAGAATTTTTACTGCATATCTAACCCAGATTTCTACTCTCAAAGTTTAAAAACATCATCAGCTTATCAATTAAACATTGTTAAAAATTGTGGTGTCTAATTCTGCTCTTTTTCCATCTCTCTCTTTGCTATAACAAATGGTCCTTTTCTGCTGTTTATGTCTAGTGTTCAGGGACTGCAGGGCTCTAGGCTTGGACCTGTCAAAAGAGATCTTGTGCCTCCTTCCACTGCCATCTGCTGTTATAGGATCCTTAAATACCAGAAGAACTTTTGTGGTGCGTTTGAGTATCTTGCTGGGGACAGCAAGAAGAGATAAGGTCTTTCAGTGATCTTCATGTCCTTTCAATGTCAGGCTAATCTTTGAACCTGTGCCTAGATTTCAGCTGTTAATAAGGAGGGGAAAAAAAACAACAAACCAAACCAAACCAACCAATGCTGACTTGAAAAAGCTTCTTTGTAGAAGGAATTTACCTGTGCAGACCTGTTGCATAACCACGTGTAACTTTTTCTTGGGTCTGCCTACAGGAATGCCTGCAGCCTCAGCACATCTGCACCCTTGATAGGAGAGGCTGTACCTCATTTACACCCTGCTCAGCCACAGGAGAAGCTTGTTTGATTCCAAATACCCTTGTCCCTCCCATCCCTCAAAGGGAAAAGCATTTGATTAAAAGGTGTAGAACTTAGGCTAGAGACTGAGAAACTGAAAAAGTTTACCTGTATGTTCTGCGATGGTGATCCTTGCTAAAAATCATGGATAAGGAACAGGGCAGTGAGAGCAAAAGCCCTTACTCCTGAAAAACTCTTCTGAACAAAGAGGGAGGCTTAAGTAGGTGCTGTAGAAATTATATGAGGCCTCAAACATGGAAAATAAAAACATCCACCTTGTGCCTGAGAAGGAACCAAGTAAACCCTCCCTGTCACCAGTCACAATGTAAATGGTTCATACTCATTTTATACCTCAAAAGAAAAAGTCTCAGCAAGTACTTTTAGGTCTGCTTCTGGTTCTACAAGCGTGGTGCATCCCCTCCACCCTCTAGGGCCACACTAGGACCTTCAAACAGTCACTCACAATAAAATGTCAGCATTTTCAGGCTGCTCAGATCCTGTGCCACCAGATTCCCACATCCTTCTGCAGGACCTGACTCACAAACTTAGAAACAGCAGATCCAAGATTTCTCTGTTCAATGATCCTAAATGCAGCTGGTTTGGGTTGGGGATATGGAAGACCTTAAAGCAAGGAGAGGAAAGACACTGTCAGGAATCTGCCACTAGCAGTCTTTAACTTGAAAAAGCCTGTAGGAAAACTGGGAGCTGCTACCATGCCCTCGGGATGGTCCCCTTCACCCAACTCAAAGTTGTCACAGGCTCAGATACAAGGCACCATCAAATCTTCGATGAAAACTTGGCCCTTCTCCTAAGGGAGTCATCAGGCAAGAATCTGGTGTGGATGTGGATTCCAGTACTGCTCTTGTGATGTAAAGGCAATAGTGAACATTAAAACACTTCACCCACTTGTACTTTATGAAGTGAGATCAATGCACATTTACAAAAGAGTTTATTGCACATCCTAATTAATTTTCAAGAAAATATAGTAACTACAAATTATAATTCCCCTCATCTCGGTGGTACAAAGGTCTGAAAATAAACCTAACTCCTCTTTGCAAGACATATGCTGACAGGTGTATAAACAATTTAACTTCTAAATAGCTCTTTTTTTCCACTGGGTCCTCCCCAAAAGTTTAAAAAAACAATTAAAAAGAACACAGCATAGAAATGTATCTTTCTTAGTATTTTGGGTTATTGGAAAAAGGGGTCCGTGCTTTGAAGAACAGCTCAGGGGACCAGACAGTTGGCCCTTTCAACACAACCCCTGAATTATTTCCACCTGAGAGGTGATTCTCACCTTCTGAAGGGGAACAACTTTTCAGGACTGGATCATTTAAAAATGAGGTCTTGGTGACACTTGCAGATACAGGAATTGTTAGAATCCTGGCTCTATCCCCAGGGCTTATTCTCTCATTTTGGATGAGATTTTTATCATTTTCACTGCTCTTTCTGCTTTCAGAAATAGGGTTCCTGCCAGTGTGCCCACTGATGGATTGCAAGTCAGCAGCCCAGCTAACTGTTTTCAAATTTAAAGGTGCAGTTGGTTTCAGCCCTCTGTTTGAAGATGGAGGGGTCCACTTCTCCAAGCTGGCAGGCAGCTGGCTGTGAAGGAGCTGCTGAGAAGCAGAGCTACCACCTTCTTTGTTTTCCCTGTTCCTCGGTCTCCCACGTTTCACTAACTTGCTGGTAAGCTGCTGCAGCAGAGTGTTCTGAAAGGAACACCTGGATCGCTTGCATTTGGAATGGATTTTAGTGGGATTCTTAGGGGTGAAGATGGTGATCAAAGAGCTTCTTTCCCCAACAGGCCATAGTTTCTGCAGAGGTTTTGTCATAGGAGTTGACTGTGAATAAGGAACAAAGTCCTGTGCACAAACTGAACTGCATTCTGAATCACAAAAGGAGGAAATTGCAGGTGTACTGTGCTTGCTGGAAGCATGTGGGGACCTGTGTAGGGATGAGCTCAGTTTTGAACTGTTACAAGGAACACCTCCAGGAGAAAGCATTGATTCAGCTATGACCTTCTCTGTCAAAGTATCTTCCTGTATTAAAGAATTACATGATTTATTTAAGAATTCCACAGGTTTTGCTACCTCTCTTACACTTGCATCAAAGAGATCAGCAGAAGCATTGTAGCTGCCTTCAGGGAAGATGTTGTTCCATTGCATGTCTTTCCTACTAACACCTTTGAAGGTATTATCTGACAGTTCTGTCAATGGTTTTAATTCTCTTTTATATATCCTTCTTGCATTGTTGGGAGTTGGTGGATCAAAGACCTGGGCCCCTGTGAGTGTAAGATCTGTTTTTTGGCTTGGTGTAGAATAGTTTTCTTTATTTTCACAAGCAGCTAAAAAGCTTTCACATGCCGAATGCACACAGGTGGCTGTATTGCTCTTTTTTAAACAGGAGGTTTCTCCATGCAGCCTAATAAAAGACCAAGATGAATTTGCAGGGTCACTATTTGCTTCTTTGGACTGCACACATCTGCTCTGAGAAATGGAAGGCTCTGGTGTAACTGGTAAGGATGCTCCACCTTCTTTGAGGGTTGAAGATAAATCACTAGGGGAAGACTCACATTGTGAAACATCACTTGGAGGGTTTGCATTTGACTGAAGACAAGCAAACACTGTGTTCTCCCAGCTATCGTTCTCTGCTGGCGGCAAGAGCCTCCCTGAGACACTGGCAGCAGGCAAATCACCTACAGTTTGCCTGGAATATAATTTGTTAAGATTTACACCCAACTTGCTACTTTCAAGATGGACACGTTTGCCTGCATCAAGGCTGGGTGATGTTACAACACTCCTGCCCTCCTCTATTCTGGCTAACAATTCATTTAGGCTTTCTGAGAGTGGGAGTTCTTCCCAGAGCATGGAGTCCATCCGAGACACTCCAGCTACATTTATGTGATTAGGAGCTGAGCCATCTCTCTTGCAAACAAGGGAGTTGTGGGATTTTTCTGGGTAACAATGATTTCTACTATTAGTTTTTGGGCAATTGTTTTTTACCTCAGATTCCAAGGGATGCTGTAACAACTTGGAACTGTTTCCATGTGAACATTCGGTGTTCGAAGAGCAAATGTTCTCTAATTTATCAGCCGCAGAGATACTGTCGGTCCGATTAAGCTGTGAACTTGATTCATGATCCTTCTCTTTTTCCCCTTCCTTCACAGAAGAGATCAGAAACTGTGAGTCCCAAAGAGTTTGATTGTTGAGGCTTACACTGCCCAATTCTGCAGAGACAGGCCTCTCCTCTTGTTCATGCTGTTCACTCACCAGTTTTCCCACTTCCAGAGTGGGAAAGTCTTCCGCTGTTACCCAAGCAACAGATGAAGTCAGACTGAAGGATTGCTGCCAGCACCCTAAAAAACTTTCCCTGCCACTAGACTGAACAAAATAGGAGCTCCTGCTCAGGCTAGACAAGCTGCTGAGCTCACTGAGAGGTTCATCTACGGGAGCTGATGACACATCAGGTAAACATGAGCTGTTATTACAGCTCCTGAATTTTGCCGACTGCAGGAGACGATCTAAGTAGCCAATAACAGTAAAGCCAGTAACTGCAGCATTCAGCGGGAAGATCTGGCATGCTACAAGGTTTCTTGTGCTTCTATTAATTCTGGAACACTTCTGTAAGATGCTGCTGCCAGCAGAATGCCCTCCATCTTCCCTTGTAAAACCCTGGGAGGGGAGAAAGAAAACAGAAAAACAACCAACTTAGAGGAAAAAAATATTAACACGTCTTTTAAGTCAGGCGTAAATTTAGGTCTCGCTTTTTGTCAGGATCTGCAGGGAAGAGAATACAAAATGGTCTGTCACACAAGGCAGTCCCTGGGAAATAAACCCTGGCAAGGACTGTAAAGGGCATCACAGTGAGAGGTTCTTTGCTTGTTGCAATTACAGAATTTTGGAGCTGGAAAAACAACCAAGGACTCTGAGAAAGGACTTCACAGAAAATTTCTTCCTCCCTTCAGGGCACTGGATGCTTCCGGGCTTCCTCTAGTGCAGTTCAGTGTGAATGGCTGGCAGCCTAAGGCCAGTGCATTGCTTTCATCCAGGAGGCACTGGGCAGCACTTGAAACAAAGCACTCTGGTACCAGATACTTGACTTGGCAGCTCAGCTGCCAAAGCCAGCGTGGTACTTTCTGTGCACTACATCCGTGAAAGGGAAATAAGCTACAACCTTTATCTGCTCAGATTTTTTTAGAGAGCAGTGTTTCAAAGGAGCTTCAACTGCAATTATTGGTAAAACCTGCTTCTGTCTACAGTGAAATTACAGGTGAAAAATGACATTAAATGGAGAGGGAATCAGCTCATATTTTAAGAAGTGGATAAACCCTTTCTCATCTACCCCTCAAGGTCGGGCAAAGCCAGAGAGGCCAAAATGCAGATACAGTTATCTTCAACAACCCTCCTCCTCCCTGAGTCTGTGCAAGGTTTGAGGCTGAAGGCTGCTAGCCAAGGACAACACCCTCCCAGCTAAGCCTTTATACAGTACATTATGCTGATCAGAATCAGCAGGATTATCTGGGAAGGTGCAACTGCATACAGAGCTGAACACAACTATACAGAAATGTCTACAGCCAAGGGCTGAACAAAGAGTCTTCAAATGTGTGTTCAGCTCTTGTGTGGAGCAGCAGCAGCCACAAGGCTGGTGATATCTAGGATTAGTTAAATTTGTCAAGGCATCAGGCCCAGAGACCCGGTCAAGTGTTCCAGGTAAGTAAAGTTAATCCATTAGCTCCTCCAACTTCCACTACCTAAGATGCTGTACATCAGAAAAATTCTCAATTCAGATACTAACCTCATTGTACCTGTGGGAGAGGGAAAACACCTGCCAGGTAGGATTTAGTTCACAGATTCCATAAAATGAATGACTCACATAAGCACCACTTGAAGAGAACCTTGAAGACTGTTTCTATAGAAATATTGCTAAGAACTAATATTTCAAAGTGTGTTAAACACATAAAAGAGCCACCAATGCAGATACTGAGCAGCTGTACTTCAACAGCATTTTGAAAATGCTCCTAAATCCAGAAACATTAAAATGCTTCCAAGGCCATGTGCTTCTCCTTACATTTCAGACTGGAGACTGCATAGCATGGGAAAGGTAGGGCAGTGCTTGGAAAGAGAGTCTGTTTCTTGCTCCAACCATACACGGTTTTTTTACAGACTCCAAGCTGTTACTGATATGCACAGGAGCTGGCATTGCTCAGGCTCTCCAAAAACCACCCTGACAAGCTGTTAAGCTGACTACTGCCATTCAAGATGATTTTTGAATGTGACTCATTAAAAAAAAAAAATATCCCAGGAGTCTTGGGGAAAAGAAGCAAATCCTTCTCATGTCCTAGCCTTACATTTTCTCAAATTTCCAAAAGATGTTGTACATGAAGCTTTGATAAGTCAGTCTATACCCCTAACTGGCTACAGAAACTCAATAAAAGGCCATAATGTGGACTAAAAGTTACCTTCACTCCAAATATAAACCTTTTTCCAATGAAACAGGTTTCCACTGCTTGAACTAATGCTCTCGTAGATGACTCTGTGTTTGTTTCTCCTGACAGCTGACTGAAGTCTTGAATATACCTAGAATAAAAACATATGGAAGTATTGGACCAACAGAGGAAGAAGCCTTACATTGCATTTTAGCTGCAATACAGCACTAATGAAGACACATGTTAAGGAGAAGATTCTGTGCTAGCTTCAACTAAACTTAGAATGAAAACAGGAAAACCATGAACCTATAAATTCAATTCTTTAGTTCACCTAATTTGTTAGTGAGATAAAGGGAACAAAACAACCACTCTGAACAGGTTTAATACACACACGACTGTCAGGTGCTCCCCACGTGGTTGTGATTTTTCTGCCAGCACAGTAACTGAACAATGCTGTCAAGATGCTGCTATTCCTTACATATCCTTCCTGCCCAGCCTTTACAGCACGGTAGTATCCGTGTAAGACATGGAAATAATTGTTTTTCATGGCTGACAGCAGCACAGCAGTGTAGGGCACTATGCCTGTCACGAGCATGTTATTAATGTTGCTAATATGGCATTACAAATTAATCTCTGAGGCACTGATAACACAAGACATTGGAAAATAACAGACTAGAGAAAGAAGCATGGAATCTATCTGAATATCCCATCCTGGCAGTTTCAAGTTTCAGAAAATCTGAAGCCTATAATGTGGGTGGTCAGGCTCTGAGGACTAACAGACTTTTTTAGAAATCCTTTCTTTCTCCAGGAAAATTTGGTCATATTGCCAAATAGTCACAAGGTGCATTCAAACTGTTAAAAAAGAAAACCCAGAGGCTCTGTCTGGAAAAGCCAACTTACTTAAACAAAGGGAATTCAATCATGTCATAAAAAGGAGAAAGGACACAAGGAAGAAGCCAAACCAACCAAGCAGTGAGGCTCACTTAACAGGTAGTAGCTGCCTTCAGTAGACAAGTGGAGGATTTCTTCTACTACCTAGAAGCAATCCATCTCAAAACATCAAGATTTCAGGAAGAAACAAACTTCAGCACTTTCTCAAGGAAATGCTGGAAGGGAGCACTTTAGCAGTTACTTCCCACTCATCCTCTCACCATCCTAGGCTCATTGCAGTTTTTTTAGGCTGCATAAATAGCAGCAGCTATATGGTCAGACAATCTACTCCTTACCTCTGCAGATTTTCTGCGGTGACCCCAAAGAATGGATCTAAGCAACTTCCAAAAACAGTGATGTCAAATAAATCATTAGTGTCAGCAATCTTTAGGGACAACCTATATCTGTAGCTTGCATCTTTAGCTTCACCTGTGCAGCCACATTTTAGACAGCTGAACCTGACAAAAGACAGTAAAATGATAAAAAAGATTGAATACATGAACTTCTGTTAATCACTGCTGAGTAAGAATTTATCTGCAGCCATAAGTATTACTACTACAATGTATCAAATATTCCATAAAAAACTCTAGGATTTCTTTTCTTATTCTTTACCCCTTGAGGGATTAATCTAACAAAGGCTCAGAGCAAGACGTGTCTATTATGACAGAATGACTCTGGCTTCTTTCACTGATATATTAAATGTTAGCCTGTTGTGAAATTGAAGGGCCAGTGAGCTTTGAAAGACTGTTGGGGTGAGTTTTGAATTCCCTGCACTCATTTTTTTTCACATTTTATTCTGGTTTGGGATTTTTTTTTTCCCTGCAGCTTGAGTATAAATACCTAGGTTTAAAAAAATAATCAGGAAACAGCACTGTTATCTTGTACTTCCGCATTTGAAACAACAGATATCCTTGTTTTACAAAGTCAGCTCCTTCCATTTAGTGCCGACATTCATTGATTTACTGTTCTTCTGAGTGTCAGAGATTTCACCCACCATTGCAATTAAAAAAGAAAGCTCATCCCTTTCTGGACATGCACTCAGTGAAGAGTCATACAGGACTGCCAGGTGCACTGCACACGTAGAATGAGATGAAAAAAAATAAAATCAGGATTTGATCTGGAGGGGCTGGATTTTTCCCCACTTTGTTTTGTGTTCAGCTAACAGAGATCCCCAAGTTAATGGAGATCAGTAATAAATAAGTAAATAAATAAATAGAATAAAAATAAATGATCCCCAAACAGGACGTACCTCCTGGAATCCAGTATCAGCCTAGAAAAGCAGTTTTGACAGGCAGGATAGACGAAGCAGGAATTCTGGATGGAAATCACAGAGGCAGCCAAGAGTCCCTGCACACTGTTCATGTGCTCACAGCATCACCTGAAATGAGCAAGTTGAAATAGTTTGAAGAGGTCTCATGAGATGTTAATATTAACTGCTTTCAGTTGGGTTATTTCAACATTTTGATCAGCAGTCTTCAGGAAATGATGATCTCTGACTGAAAATAGAAATTCTATTAATTAACTCTAACAAAAAAAAAAATTAAGAAAATATAAAGTTATGTAACATGAAGGAACTGCTCATGGCATTTGCACACCATTGCACACAGATAATGCAAATTCTCACCTGTATTTAGGGATCTTATTAGAATTATCCTTGGGCAGAGCACTGCAGCAAATGGCTTTCTAATATTTAGAGTGAAGTCACAACATGGGGTTAAAAATTGAAACTCTTCTGCACTCGTAATTCTGCAAATGTTTCAATGCCAATGACTTGGAGAGGTTACTCAGAAAATCTTGAAAAAAGGCTCACAACAGTAACTATATTAGCTCCTGTATCACACTCTTTGAGCTAAAGGGGAGGCTCCTGGTCAACAGAGGTTGTACAGATTTGACAAATAAATGATGAACTAAACACTTAAATAAACAGGAATGAATTTATTTTTATTCAGTATTACTCTCCTGCAGATTTATTTTGGCTTTATTATACTATACTGCCCAAAACATCAACTTTTAGGAAACTTCCCCTATTTTAGACAGACATTTTTCTCAGCAGATGTTAGAAACATGTAGACAACAATCATAGAATTTTGGAATGGTTTGGGTTGGAAGTGACCTTAAACATCACCTAGTTCCAGCCCCAGTGCCGTGGGCAGGGACACCTTCCACTAGACCAATTTGCTTGGAGCTTCATCCAATACTTCAAATCACAGAGGTCCAACTTAAATGACCAAAATGTTCTCTACAGCTGAATTAAATGACTCTTAAAAGTCCATATTTGCAAAAGCTCCTTTATCACAGCCCTAGTTAAATATAAGTCGCTCTTTGAAATAAACTGCAGAATAAGAAGGCAATTCCACATCTTCATCCCAAAACTCTGTCTGAGAGGCAAAAGACCAAAGGGATAGAGGAGACTCAAGTATGGCTTCTCCAGGTTAAAAAAAATCACACATTCTATAATCAACAATGATGTTTTGTTAATATTTTTCCACCAGGAAGTTAAACTTACAGACTATTCCTTTGCCCTTTGGGACACCTTTCTCAGTATCCTGATACAAACAAGATCTGCAACATTGACTACTTGGAAAATGTGAGTGACTAAACTCATTACTCTGAGTATTCTGATGAAAAAAGAATCCCAAGATTCCCTACGTCTGGAAAACAGAGATAGGGAAAGGGAAAAGCTGTAATAGGGGGCCAAACAGAATGAGAAAAAACCATCTCTTCAGAACACACATATTTACAGAGACTCATTTGACTCGGTATATTGAATGGTGCATGCCTTCAACTCCTTCAACTCTAACCAAAAGGGAACTGTTCTGCTTTAGCTACAAAGAGTTTGTTTTAGTACAAGATAACAGTAAAATGTACATGGAAAACATATAAATAGATTGAAAAGGAGTAAGAAAGTTAAGTCTGATTTTTTTTACCCCCAAAAAGATATGCTTGGAGAAACTAGCAGGTGCTTCATTCCCACCTGTTTTCAATCAGAACTCTAGAAACAAAGTTTGTGTTACCTGCACTTTTAAAAGACATTAAAAAACACATAACAAAACCAAAAACAATACAAACGCACACCCCAGAAAACAGACAACACTGCAAGTATTAAACTGAAATACGGGAGATAAAGCACAGCATGTAAGCGCTCACACACGTTCTGTCAAGCGCAAACAGACTCAAGATTTCCACCTCTATTTCCCTTTGGAAGAAATACACAACAGACTACCTGACGCAGGCTGAAAGAGGAGGTCGCCACGAACGGGTCTGCTTCGCTTGAACTTTTCGTCGTAAACCAAACAACCCAAAGCCCAGCGCCGGGCCGGGGAATCCCAGAGCCCTCCAGCTGCTCCCGCCGCGCTCGCTGCCTTCCAGCGGCCCGGCTCCCAGCGCGGCTCCTGCTGCCCTCTGCTGATCCCGCTGCCTCGCTCTCCCTAAGGAAAACCAAAGCACCAAGGAGTCGTTAACACACCTCACTCCCGTTCGCACCCCTGAGCCTCCCCGCGGCCGACAGCGAGCTGCCGCTCCGGTCCGCTCCGGTCCGACTCACCGGGCTCGGGCTGCGCTCGGGCCGGGCCGGGGGAGCAGCGGGGCTCGGCGGCCCGGGCGGTGCCACGGCCTGAGGGCAGAGCGGAAGGGCGGAAGTGCGGCTGCCGAGGGTCGCCACGGGGGCGGGACGAGGCGGCGCTCAGCCAATCGCGGCGCACTCCGAGGGGAGCGCGGCCCCTCTCGCCCAATCGCAAGGCGAGACCGTCGGCCGCGCCCCCGCACGGCGCGGAGCGGCGAGGCGGGCGGGTCACGTGCTTCGGGCAGCCAATCGCTGCCTCCCCGCGGGAGGCCGCGCGCCGAAACACCTACGGGAGCCGCCTCAGCCAACCGCGAACGGAGCGCGAGCGAACCGCCGGCCGGCAGCCAATCGGCAGGCGCCGCTGGTTAGGGCCCGCCCCTGCACGTGTGGGGCTGGCCCCGCCCCCGGACCCTGCCGCTGCCCGCCGCTCCGCGGGGCAGCCCCGGGCGGGCAGCGGGCCGTATAAAGCGGCGGGGCCGAGCCGCTCCTGCTCCTCCTTCTGCCGCTCCTGCCGCCCCGGCCATGCTGCGGCTCCTCCTGCTCCTGCCGCTCCTCGGCGCGGCCGGCGCCCTGCCCGCCCCGCTCCGCCACCGGCGGAGCGCCTCGCCGCCCGTCGGCCGCTACCTGACGCGCTACCTGAGCCAGCAGGTGGGAGCCGCTTATGGAGGGACTTTCCTTGGGGAGTTAGGGGCATTTTCCGCTGTCGTGAGCCTCACTCGAGCCGCAGGCGGGACGCGACTGTTCGCAGGTTTTTAAAAAGCACTGAACGCTGGTTTTCTTGGGTAAAACGTTCCAAGCCTTGAGCATTCCGGTTAAGTGCAGCTCTTTAAAGGCCAGGTGCCCTGCTCTCCTCCGTGTCGGTTCACCGTGTCCTGGCGCTGCGCTCCGTGGTCGCTCCCGCCCGTGTCACAGCGAGGGGCTGCGCTCCGCTCTGCGCCCAGCCCGTGCCTGCGAGCCGCAGCTCTGCTTGTTTAATCACGGAATGGTTTGGGTCGGCAGGGACCGTGAAGATCCCTCTAATTCCACCGTGCCACGGGCAGGGACACTTTCCTCTGGATGGTGATGACCTTCTGGTTTTTGCCTTTTTTTTTTCCTTTTGTACGTTTTGGTTTTTTTCTTCGCACATACATTCGTAACTCTGTAGCCTATTCTATTAGTGACTAGTTTTCCCGGTATTTTCTGTGGCCTTTCCCTAGGCAAAAAGATCAAACAAATTCCAGAGCTCTCAGCCGTAGGGGGGGGTCCAAGGCCCTTCTCCTATCTTGGTTCTTCCTGGGAACCAAGGTTGAGAACAGCTCTTTGAGATAAGTTTCATGGACAAAGTACAACTAGTACCAAAGGAGAGGGGGGCTCCAGAGAAGAGACTTGACCTGAGGGGGGAATTGGATCACTGCTCATCCTCCTAACTGGTGCTTTTTCTCAATTATACTAATGTCCTAAAACCTATAAAAATGTACTCACCCCTGCGGGGCTGGGCTTTTGTGGTCATCTTTTCATGAATGCCTCCGTAAGCCTTCAATAAAGATCCACTTTTATATTGCCTCCTTAGTAAAATAATCTCGAGTTTATTTCCAAGTTAGAAAAAAGGCAGAATTGGAGCAAGGAACAGATTTCTATTACTAATTTGAGCTTTGTCATCCTGTCTCCTCCAGCAATTCGTTGGTAAAATCCGTGGTATGTGGACAGAATTAGAGGGCTCTGCAGTGTTAAGTGTTGGTGTGATTTCCTTGAATCAGACTTGAAGCCCACCTTGTTCATAGGTTTTCATAAAAACAGGCACCAGTTCCTTTGGTGTGTTGAGGAGTGTGTGCATTGTCCCCTGTTCTGTAGCTGAGTTTTGCAGGCGAGGCAATGGTTCTTTTTACTGGGAGGTGTAGTAAGGAGGGAGGAGGATGTTTTTCTGGTACTCTCTTGTTTAGGATCAGGCTTGTAACATGCATCTGAATTTCAAGCCCTGGCCTAAATAAGGCATGGTGGGAAGGAGAAGGTGTTTAATTTACAGGCACAGAAAAATTTGGGTTGAAAAAGACCTTTCAGATCACCCATTAGCCCAGTAGTGCTAAATGCAGCACTAAACAATGTCCCCAGGTGCCACGTGTACACCTCTTTTAAACACCTCCTGGGTTGTTGATTCAACCACTTCTCTGGGAAGCCTGTTCCAGTGCTTGATAACTGTGTCAGTGAATAATATTTTTTTGTTAATATCCTATCTACACATCTCTTGGTGTAACTTGTGGCTGGGCATCTTGGATGATATATGTATTGAATATCTCCTGTTTCAGCTTTGTAAAAGGTGAAGTTATGATGGAGTGAGCAAAATGGGAAGATTACGCTGACAGAGAATAGATGTAAAGGAAACAGATAAACTTTGTAAGATTATACTGACTGGCTATGGAATAATTTTAGGGTCAAGGTCGCTGTCATTTGAGATGGAAGATAGGTTGGGAATGATTTTAGTGAGAAGTCTATCCACTGAGATTGCAGTCTTCTGCAGATAGTGTTACTGGTTTGGGAATGCTCCTGTTCCAGGGATCTCCCTGCATGAATCGTAGAATTCCCATATCTGCCTCATGTTCATTTGGGTTTGAGATTTGTGTCCCTGCATTAACATTTTTAACAAGCCCTGGAGCTTGTATTGTGAGCATACTGCAGATACCTTCTGCAGTGTGTGGCCAGCGTTGGCCAGGATATCACTCCTGCAGTAGTGGTGTAATTAACCCCAGCTGTTGTGGCATACAGGTTGTTGCACATTGTTATCATAGTATCAGTGATACTAATTCTGTGCTATGGTCTGAGCCACCCTTTGTCACTGTCTGTTACACTTGTGTCCTCATCTCCTCCCGGGGCTGTGTTGTCACCTGGCTTTTCTCCTCAGTTCTGGCACTGACAGCCCAAGTGCCACCTAGCTGCCAGCAAAGTGACTGTGTGGTTGAGATCTGTGGATTTTGGGATGTGGATAGGCATTGAAAGAAGGGAGGGAAGAGTCACAGTAACAGCCTTTTGTAAATATTGATGCCACATCTTGTTCACCCTTCTGTCTCTTCCTCTCATGCTTCAAGCAAAATCCTGTTGGCTTAGAGTGGCAGCCGCAGGAAAGAGGGAGCCTATTCACAGGCCTGGAAATCCTTGCTTTCCTTCTCCAAGGACCTGTTAATATTGTTGAACAGAGTGGGAGAGACACAAGAGGTCTAATCACATGGAGAGCATAGGACACACTATCAGTAGCACAGTGTGTAGAACTGATAGCATTCAGCCCTGACGAAACACACACTCAGTGCTGTTGTCTGGGAATTTGTAATTGCATTATTATTGTGTAGTGCAACATAAAAACTATGATTAATATGTTAAATAAGGGTGGCGACACTTTGCCACCTCTCAGGATTGTTGAAGTTTAATTACTTACATTATATTTCTTATGACATGAATTACCTGACTGCGTTCCTTGCTGCCAGGTCTTTCTTCTTAGCTAAGGTTCCTGTTTTGATTCTTGTTTCTCTCTTCAGTGGTTTTCATCACAAGTTGAAATAATTTATCTAAAAGCATTCAGTATAAAAAAACACTTCATAATATGGCAAAATACTATGCTGTCACATAAGAAAAGTTTTTATACTTATTGATGTTAAAAATACCTTTAAATAGAGTCTTTAAATATTTAATATTTCTGCAGAAGAAAATTTTGAAAATGTAAATAGATTCCTTACATGATTTTTTGCCTAAAAAGTTACTTCTTGATCACTGTGAATAATTTATTACTGCTGCACACCGAAACCTCTGGGCATGATGGTCTATAGACATGTAACATTGTTTGAGGGTTTAGTGTCAGCTTTTACTGTGAATCAGTGACATTTAAGTCAGTTTTCACAAAAATGGAGAAATAACAGGGCTAGAGTTAAGCTCAGTGCTCATTTGCATTAAACTTCCTCCTGTTTACCACTTTGTCAGGTATCCGTGATGGGGCTAAAGTCTAGAATATTGAGAAATCAGTCCAGCAGTTCCTGTGTCAGTGTAACTAGCATCTTAGCTTGTTTGCTGACCTGTGTATGTATGTAACAACTTTTGTTATTTTGTCTTGGAGGTGTGATTTTTTTTCTTTTCCTCTCCCTTCAACAGGGAACTGTTGTCTTTCAGCCCTCTACTTCTATGTACTTTGTAGAAAAGTACCTCATGCAGACTAGAGGAGGAGATGGCCTTTGAAGGAGAAGCTGCCATCAGCCACATCTTTAAAAAATTTTGTCTGTTTAGGGGATGATTATCTCTTTTATAGCTTTTCTGATGTACTAATGTGACTTTTGGAGGCAAGTCTATGGTAATTTGCTTGCCTGCTAAGTAGTTGGTTGTGATTTGTGTGTTATATGAATCCATCCAAAATGGAACTTTACACAGAGAATGATGTGTAGAATGTACAGAGCTGTATCAGGATCACTGCTGTTGGGATGGCTTCTTTGTAAGCAGCTGTGCCTGTGACCACAGTTCAAATTCATTGGAATCACTTGGTGAGGCATCCAAGATCCATCTGGTCCTCTTCACCCAAATAGAAATAATCCTACAGTTTACTGAGGAGGCTCTGGAGTCAGAACTGACCTTTGGGGAGCCTTGTCTTGTACCTTTGTATCTCTGTCTTTGGCACACATAGCAGTGTTATAAAAACCACAGCCTGAGGACTTGTGGTGCTTTATGTGCAGTACTGCTGAGAGGGTTATGCCTTAAAATTCCTTATTTGAAGGCTTTTCAGTGATTAAACTCGTCATAGAAAGGAGAGTGGATGTGGTGTCTCTTCACTCAATTTAATAACGGATGGCTGTGTGTGACTGTGTTGGTGAACCTTTCACCTCAATCACAGCTTGTAAACTGCTATGAATTTGTCTATGAACCATTATAACAAGTACAAATTCATTTTTGTTCAGCGACTGAGTTTGGTCCTTCAATCAGATTGTCATTTGAACTAATACATGTCAGTTGTGTCACCTCTTCCAAAAGAAGGATTCTGATTACATTTCATAACTTCCTAGGTTTCACACCTATGTCAGTATCTCATCATGAATTCACATGCAAGTCTCTGCTCTGAAATGCATCTACACTTCTTATTGTGTATATATACAAGGAAGATATGTTGAAGCTTCAAAGTGATGAAGTTTAAAAAGTAATGCAATTTGATCCTTTCTGACTTTATCTTTATTAGGAGTCTTTATTACCCTGCTTTTTATTACAGACTGAAATTCTGAAGTATAGAAAATAAAAGCCCTGATTGAAAATTAGAATAGATATAAATGTTTTTAAAACTTAATGAAGTAGTTTTCAATCATAGGTCTAAAACTTGCTTAGGAAGATATTGAGATGAGTTGAGGTTATAATTTTTAATTGTGGTTAGCATCTTATTTAGCATCTTATTGTGACTCAGGTTGGTGTCTCAGAATAGTAACAGATGTCGGGAATGGTTAAGATAGGTCTGTTTTTCATGCCTGGCACCGTAATACAATAGCACTTTTGGCTTCTGGTGAAGGAAAAAACAAAGTGCTTTTTACAGAGCCCCTTGGTACCAATTAAAAGTTATCCTGGTGTTTAGAGAAGTGATGCTGATATTTGTCTCTGAGGTGAATTACTTGGAATATGTGTTTTACTCATCAAGTACAGAGGTACTTGGCAGCTTTTACTCTGTGATTTCATAGCATGATTTAAAATGGGAACTGTAAGCTATAAACCAGGTCCACAAGCAGGAACAATAGCTCTTATTCAGTGAACAGGAAAACGGGGAAGTACTTGTTAAAGTTTGTCAGTGAATTTTTATTTTTATGCACTACTTATCTGTGGGGTCACAATGCAGACATCAGTGTCTCAAATTAAGCAGGAAACAATTTCCTCACAACTTGCAGCCTCTTCCTTCAAGTCAGCAGTTAATACTAGTGACTCAAAAAACATCAATGATCACTACTCCCTCACTGAAAGTGAGCATTTTATATCTCACTGGCTTTAATCATTAAAAGCTGTAATAAGCCACTGAAAGATTTCTGATAGCTGTCTAGATTAAAGAAAGTCTAAAGAACAAAACAGTAAGCAGGACTGCATATGGCTGAAGTAGCAAGCTGTTTACAAGGGAGATGTGCATGAGAACTCCTGTGAACTTGATTGAATTTGGCTTGTACCATGAGATTCTACAAGTTGAAGTCTTAGCGCTAATTTTTTTTTTTTTTTTGTGGCTGGGACTGGGTGGGGAGACATGGAGGAAAATGAAGTTCAAGATGAAATTTTATGCTAATGAGTTCTTTATCTATTTTTTCATTTGACTTTGAGGAGATCAAGACCAGCCATCAGCATAAGAAGCTGTTGTAGATCATGCAGATAATTTGTAGCATTTTGCCAAGTTGTTGAGAGATCAGAAGTCAAACTTGATTGTTTCATTTTAAGCTTTCAAAAACGGAATACCTTAGTTTATTTCATGCATCCTGTAATATTTGTATTTTATATGTAAAGCAGTAAAGCTTACAAGAAATTTAGTGGGGTAAACCAGGATGTACTGGGTCATCTTACTAATACTTGCAAAATGGTTAATTTCTTTGTTTTCCAGGCATATCAATTCAGAGAATTAAACATAGAAGAATGGGATTTGCATTTCTTTTAAGCACAGTCATCAGATACTCCTTGCCTGTGGTGTAATGGGCTAATTTTCTTTTTTGTCATTTTAAATTTCTAGTTGCTGTGTCCCTGTGCTTTCATTCAGCTCTAGCATGCATGTGGTACGTTCTGATACTTGGTGCTGTTATAGTGCTGATGTGAGGTGTGTGTGCATGGTTGTTGTTCTCTAAACACACACACTGAGCAAAGAACAAAATTTCTCATCCTTCTGGGCTGCTGTTTCTAACTTTAAATTGTTGTAACAGCTTATTCCATTATTCACGCCTGCAGCCAAGATACAGAGCTTAGGTACAAGTTCACCCCTGTGTCAGGCTTAAAGCCAAAGTGATTATGTGAAGATGAGCTGGAAAAGGTGCTTGTAGAGTGAAATTTGAGACGTGTCTCTTTCCTGAAGAGGAGATGGCTTGCTGAAAAGCCTACCTGCATGGATACCATGGAGCTGTGATACTGTGTCATGTCTTCCCCTCTGATTACTGATATGGAGACACTTGGTGGTGCAGGGAGCTGATGATGATATTTCCCTGAATGCTGCCATTTCCCCATCATCCTGTCTACCAACATCTTGCAGCCCTGCAAGCAGAAGTTGTTCCTTGGTGTTGCAATCTCGCCAAAGTAGCAGTTGCTAAGTGGTATTTTTGCTATTGCATCAGAGCTGTAGAAGTAATTTCTGCTTTCCTTCATTGTTTTCTGAAATTTTCTCCCCTGCCACCTCAATGTTCATCAGAATTGGTGGCTAGTAAATACATGATCCCCAGTGGCACATGTGAAATACTTAGCCTTTTAATATTGATAAGCTGCCATCCCTGCACTGAGCTTTTGTCATTTTGTCTTTGCTCTGCCTAATTGGAAGATTATCTGCATAGATGACAAGACAGTTTTCCTGTTTGCTGTCACTGTTTATCTCTACTTCCTTTGATCCTCTATTGTAGGCCTAGCAATAGAAAATAAAATACAAGTAATAGTGGTTGAACTAAGGCTGGAAGAATGGTAAAGCAAATTTATTTGTAGTTCTAAAAACCTGGGAAATAAAACAATTGCAACCTGAATTAAAGCTTCTAAAAATATTTAGCAAAGTAGACAGTTCTAGACCTTTTTGGGGTAGGGGTAGAGCTGGTTTAAGTATTTAATTTGACTAAATGAAAATATTCTCCCAGATCTCAAATGCTTTTATTTCCTGTGTCTTTGTTAAAAAAAGAAGAATTGAGGAAGTCTTTCAAATGAAAACCACGTTCATCAGAGAAGATGAAACTTTGCAAGTTTTTTTGCTTAAAAAATTAGTCTTACACAGAACTTTAGGTCAATCCTAAAAAAACCTGGAATGCTTTTATGCTGCTTAATCTGTGACATATTGACATTTCACATCCAATTTTTTCCTCTCCTCTGAAGTTAATCCTCTGAATGTGATGGATTTGTAATTCAATCTGGAATGCACATGGAAAAAATTAGTAGCCTTTGGCTGTTAGGGGTCTGAGAGACCTTGCTCAAGGGTAACTTTGTTCTTGCTAATGTAGTGCATCTTTGTGCTTTTTTCACACCTTGTGAAGTAGGCCTCTGAGATGGTTGTTCCCTATACCTTGCCTCATCCCTTGTTCTGTGCAAGAATTTCACCAGGAAAACAATGCCTTGAATGCAAGCATCAATGATGTGAACATTGGGGTGTTTACTGCCATAGTGGCTTGTTGCAGAGTTATGGAGCTGGTGGAGTCTGGGCAGCACAAACCTCTTCTTTGCTCTGAAAATAACCAGGTAGCAGGGGAATGGAGACTGGTTAAGGAGGGACAGCAGTAAAGCTGATTGAAGAAATTCCTGCCTTGGTCACCCATTCTCCCCATTGTGCTGGAGCTTTGTGGCTCTCAAGTCTGGGACAGAATGTTGAGAGTGCCTGTGGTACTTCTCCTTCCAAATGGAGGAGTTTTAATAGAGAATAACATCTTCACTGTGTCTGCTGGAAGATTTTGCACCTAAGTAAACAAAGCCTAAATGTGTTTATGGACTTCATTTTTGCATGGTAAGCAGAATCTGGAGGTTCAGTTGCAGCACAAAACTATTAATGGTTTGTGGAAGTTGAAATCAATTTGTTTGTGCTCTCATTAGCTGGTTGGGCTTCCGACATAAAAATAACCTTTCATCATGTACTGTTTGTTTCTAACAAGGGCTGACCTGAGTACCCTGGTGCTTTCCTACAGCATATCCTGTAGCTGTTTAAATTTTCTTTGGTCTTTTCAAGTGCCTGTCCAAACTGTGTGACTCAGGGCAGGAGTAGAGTTCCTGTCTGAAGTTTTCCTTGTTCGTGTCTTTTAATCACTGAAGAGATAAATCAGTGCTAAAAACCAGACTTCTTTAAACAGCGTTGGAAGAGCAGGTTCTGTGATTTCTGCAGTATAAGAGAAGCTTCAGAAAGATACATGAAGTGTAGAATCATAGACACATGTAGGCTGGAAAAGACCTTTAAGACCATCAAGTCCATCTGTAATGTAACCCTGCCAGATTTATCACTAACCCATGTGCATTGTCAAAGGCCAGTGTATTCTCAAGGACACAGTTGGAATGATAGATTCTTTCTATTACAAAGATCCTAAGCCTGCATTTGCTTTGGGGCATATTTGCCTGGAAGCTCATTACAGTCAAGGAAAACTTGGTAACAGTTGCTGTAGACCATCTCAATACTTGAATAGAAATTTGAAACAATAAATAGTTGAAAAGCACATCTATTGTTATCTGTGTGGTTTGGTAAATGTGATGGATTAACAAATAAAATTAAATCTGGTGAACAAAACCTCTGAATTATGGAGCTTCTGGAGAATGACAATGACAGAGTCAGTCTCTGCTTGAATGAGCATACTCTTTGCTGGGTGGAAAACTGGCAGGATAGCTAAGCCCAGAGTGGTGGTGAGTGAGGTTAAATCCAGCTGCTGGTTTTCTGAAGGGCAGCAAGGCTCAGCAGAGGGATCTGGACAGGCTGAATCCATTGGCTGAGGCCAATTGTATGAGGTCTAACAAGGCAAAGTGCTCAGTCCTGCCCTTGGGTCACAGCAACCCCAGGCAGTGCTGCCAGCTTGGGGAAGAATGGCTGGAAAGCTGCCCAGGATAAAAGGATCTGGGAGTGCAGGTCAGCAGCAGCTGAACATGATTCAGGGTGTGCCCAGGTGGCCAAGAAGGCCAGTGGCATCCTGGCCTGTGTCAGCAGTGGTGTGGCCAGCAGGAGCAGGGCAGGGATTGTCCCCCTGTACTGGGCACTGCTGAGGCCACAGCTCCAG
>JAOTQP010000001.1:81844142-81868840 GCA_026413545.1 Cichladusa arquata | reverse complement strand
GCCCCTCACTGCAAGAAGGACACTGAGGGGCTGGAGCGTGTCCAGAGAAGGGACACGGAGCTGGGGAAGGGTCTGGAACACAAAACTGGTGAGGAGTGACTGAGGGAGCTGAGGTGTTTAGTGTGGTGAGAAGGAGGCTGAGGAGAAACCTTAATGTTCTCTACAATGTCGAAGGTGGGGGTCTGTCCCTTAAGTAGCAAGCAGAAGAATGAGAAGAAATGGCTTCAAGTTGCAACTGGGGAGGTTTAGATTGGATAGGCTTGTCAGGCACTGCAACAGGGTGTCCAGGGAGGTGGTGGAATTGCCACCTCTGGAAGTGTTCAAAAGGTGTGGATGTGGCTCTTGGGGATGTGGTTTAGGGGTGGGCTTGTCTGTGCTGGGTTAATGGTTGGACTCAGTTTTAAAGGTGTTGTTCCAGCCTAGAGTAATTCCATTACTCTTATCTATGATCCTATCTCTCTTTTAAATTTCTGGTATTTTTTTACATCTAAGACTTTCCATTTAGTGGGTTACTCAGCCTGATGCAAAAAAAGGTGCAGTTTATATGTCCCCACTCTTCCATAGAGCACCAAATCATTATGCATTTCAACAGAGGGGTGCAAATCTTCAATCTCTGCTGTTCCTTGCACAACTATCAGCCTTGAAAACATGGGAACACCTCATTCCTTGCATTTAAAATTAAGAAGGTGAAACAAAGCTAAGCTTAATTTTCTTGTCTTTTTTTTTTTTTTTTCTCTCCCTTTCCTGCACTGACAAACAGAGAATATTAGCTGATGCTGGTGGGATGAAACCTCAGTCCTGGCATGCTCATCAAAATCTGTCTGCCACCCCCTTCTCCTTTGTTATACAGACATGACAAGAAAGTCCCTGTCCTCATGAATTTCAAATTTGAATAGAGGAAGCAAAGGTTGTAAGAGGAAACAAAACTAGTAGGGCCAGCTGACTGAACTGGAATCCCCCACAGCCCATCAGAAGTAAACACATCAGTGAAATCCCAAGGAGGCTGAGGTCCACACTGCTGTTCACAGGGTAGGATATCCTCAGGCTGTCCTGTATCTTCCTGTCCTCAGGAAATAATTCAGACAGGATGAGCCCTCAAAACAACTCCATGGTCATGTGGAGAGTAAAGCGTAGCTTAAAATCCCCTGGCTTCTCCCCAGTAAAACAACTGGCTTGATTTCACATGGGATATCCAATTTGGGAAAATAAAGCTATCACATAGAGGACTGAAATTCAAGGCATCACAGAAAGGTGACCAGACGCTCAAAATCTTGCCAGAAACCCAAAAGCATTAAACCATCAGGTGCTGATTTGCCACCTCAAATGGTATGAGTTGCTTTTGGTTAAAAACTGCCCTGTGAATTAGTTTTTTGTTGTTTTTTTTTGTTTGGTAAGTTTGTGGTTTTTTTGGTTTTTTTTTTTTTTTTTTTTTGGTAAAGGCTTAGCTTTGCTGCCCTGTCTCTGTACTCACTGATAACCTTAAGGTGCTGCTGGGAAGGAAGTGGGTTTTAGCCCACATGTCCTGTTTTGTCTTTGTACTCTACTCCTTGCCCAAGTTCCTGAATACTTCCAGAAGTACATTAAGCAGACTAACATGTGTTGTGCCTTTTTTGTCTCCTCCCCAGGGAAGATGAGTGGTAGAGTGGCTTGTTTTATTTTAAATGGACTTTTAAAATAGCAGAAAAGCATATTACAAAAAAACCCCACCTTGAGATAAGTAATCTTTGAGAGCTCAACAATAGCACGTGGTACATGTGCACTTATAAGGTATAGCTGCAGAAAGGTGCTGCATAGTTCAGACAGAAGGCACCAAGGTGGAGTTTGGCCATTCCTCCCAGTGTGAGTTTGTTCAGTAAACCAGTCTGGGGAAGGTGCCTCACCCTGGGCTCATGAGCTGCACTTCTCTGTAGAAAGTTCCTCTGAGCTGAAGGATCAAAGCTGCCGTCTTGAGACTTGAGTGTGGTGCTCTCATCAGCCTGGTAGACTCAATGCCTGCTGTATGTGCTTATTTTTATTTTCCCTACATGCTTTGTGAGTCTTTGGACTCAAAGGTGTGCAGGAAAATACGAGACTTTCTTAATTGAGCAGTGTTCACGAAGGTTTTTGTATGTGAACTGAAATTTAGGTGTTCAGTTTGCCATCCTGCCTGCCTCAGCTGACAAGAGTTTCACTTAAGTTGTGAATAAGTTCTCTTAAAAACTTATTCATAACTTACAAGTTTCAGTGCTGCTTTTTCTAATTTTGCTCTTCTTATTAGTATCAGAATGACTGTTCTTGTGTCAGTAGATCATACTTTATCTGTAAAACATTTCTGTTGTATCACTGATTATGACTGTGTTGTTATTTTTACCAAACTTAGCAGATAGCCCTGCTTACAGAAGTTTAGAACTTTGGGCTGAGTAACTGGTTTGCATTAATTCTAGAATAGTTTAGTTTTAGAAGGGAACTTTGCCATCGTCTCTTTGAACCTCCCACACAAAGCAGGGACAATTTCAAAATTGTTTAGGATTGCTCAGGACCTTCTACTTACTGCTGACATCCTGGACACAGTTGAAATTATGAACATTTTAATTGGAAAAACCACATATCTGCTAGTATACCATTATCATTGTTTTAACCAGCAGTTAAGATGTTTTAAATGTGAACTAAACAGATTGTTTTTCTTTTTGCTCTTGTGGTCTTGTTGTAAAAGTCATTGATTTTTATCTTATTCCTTTTGCATAAGAGTGGGGAAAAAACCCTTTCTGCTTCAACTTTTTAATGACATCTGACTTAAGGAAAAAAAGCTATAAAAATATCTGGTTGATTTGAGTACCGCAGTAGGCTTCACACAGTTGCTGGGGTTTGTTGCCTGTTTGCATGCCTGTTCTCCAAAGAATGGTGAAATGAAGCAATTGTTTGAATGCGACCCAGCAGCTCCGGTGCACAGCCCTGCACACCCCTGCTGCACACTCTGCTTACACAACAGCTCCATCTGCTGTTCCTGAGCTGCAGCTTTCCCTGCGTGTCCAAACCTTCCACCTCACAATTTTATATTGGTTCTTGGGCTTCTTCCCTCTGGCTTGACCAATTTTAATGTAGTTTTTATTCTTGTGAGAACATACTCCTTGGGATTACCTCCACACCGTGCTTTGATGTTCTGGATTTAGAATTGCTTTGAATTTCTTGGCAATAACCAGCATTTGTTACACTTTCTTCTCTGACCACTTTACAAACATTAGGTCTTGTTTTAGTTTGGATTTTTTTTTTCCTCATGCTGTATGTCTTACCCTTGCAAAGACAAGCTGCTGCAAGGTATGAAGCACCATCATCTAGATCTAAAGGAGTTTCTGCTCTTCAGCTGAGTAATAGCTACTTTAGATTTGTTTTTAATTTTTTTTTCTGGAGATGTCTGGATTTGAGTTTGTTCTGCCAGTGACCTTGCACGTGTCCATGGTTGGATGTGGGGTGAATATGAACAGAGGCAATTTAGCTGTTGTGGGAGTATCAAATTTCTACAGATTGAGAGAGAAATAGGAAAGAATAACATGGTTGATGGCAGTGAGAGAGTGTACAGCATGTCAAAGACAAGACAGAGAATCATGACTCTTTGATCAACATAGTTACTAAAACAACCAAAAGAACTTAAATTCCTGTATTTTTCTCCCTTTGGTTTTGAAAGACACACTAGAGCATTGTGATTTCGCAATTTGTTTTGGGGAAGTAGATTTGCAGATAATGTCAGAGGAAAACTGCAGTAAATCACATCTCTAAAGAAAACTAGCCATAATTTGGGAAAATATGTACATGTTGGAGTGTCACTCTCCTAATTTTCTAGCTCATGTGAAATAGGAAGAGTAAGATGGGCTTGAGAATCTGTTCTGCACAATAGCCCATTGGATAATCTCAGCCCAGTATCAAAATTTTTTTTCTCTGTTTTTTTTTTTGTTTGTTTGTTTGTTTTTTTGTTTTGTTTTGTTTGCTTGAGGTTATTTTCGTTTTTGCTTTAGTTTTCCCTCTGCACTCTTTTTTGCAGAGTCTCTGTTGCATGTTAAGCTGCCTGTACTGGTATATATTTTTGTAGTTAGGAACATTGAATACTTTTTGGGGTGTAGTCCTCTTGCTGGCACTCTGGCTTCAGGCAGCAAAGATGCAGAATCAATTTCTAAATCTAAATATTTAATTTAAGTTTATTACATTAGAGGCAAGCAAGACACATGGGCCTGTTTTTCCTATCTCTGGCAAGCAGCCTGACAAGAAATTTTAAGTAGAAAAATAATTTCTCCCGTTTACAAACCAACATGGAAGACAAGATTTGTTAGTTGTACTTTCTAATAGTGTTGGTGTTTATCAAACGATATGGTGACTTTTTAGATGTGCTTTAACTGATTGTTCTCTTTAATTGTCCCAAGGTCTTCTGACCAGAGACTTTTTTCAGTTGCTGACCTTGTTCTTTCTATGTGTACTTTACTTACGTTTGCATACTCTTAATAGGTGAAACTGAAATTAATAACTGTGCAGGGGAGTTGTCAGTGTGAAACAAGCCCAGCATGTGTTGTCAGTACTGAAGTTCAGTGAAAGAATCCTTAAATAAGCACATGATAGCGTCACTGTGTACTTATGAGTAAGGAGCAAATGGCCTCCCTGAGGAAAACTGTGAAAGTGACCAGAATAGTTTTATTTGGGTGTGGAAGCAGTCACTGAAATTACTTACTGGAGGCAAAGACTGTGTCTCATGTCTGTCCACACCACACACAGACCTCCATCTGCTCCTGCTCTTGTAGCAGGGAGCTGCAGCACTCCCACATGTCCTCCCACTTGAGTCCAAGAGTGAGGGAGTTCAGAAAAGTAATTTTGCAGCAGACTGTACCTCTGAAATAGCTTTCTGTGCTCTCTTTGACCCAAAACAAATGTAAGGATGGGGTGTGGAGTAGCTGGATCTTGAAGGTCAACTATTGGGCTTTTCTGAGCTGCCTAAAGGAACCTGACTAGCAGATACGTTACTGCTTGGATTTGGGTGCAGTCTGCTTCTTTTCAACTTTAAAGTGCAGATGTTCCCAAAATAGGGAATGTGAAAGTTTGTCTGCTGTAGCATCTGAGAGGAGTGGCAGGGTTTGGATGTGAAGGCAGATGGATGGGCGAGCAGAGATCCTCAAGCCAGCAGATGTCAGGCTGTTACCACCAGCAGTAACTATGACGGGAAAAGGTGGATTGATGCACTGATGAAAGTCAAAACTGGGAAGCCATGGGTCATCTTCACCTGATGAATAAAAGTAGTGAAGAACTGTGAATACATGGTAATTAAGTAGGATAGGTCTTCTGGAGTAATTCTGTGGTTTGGTTTGATGTTTTTTTTCATATGTTGTCATAAAAACCTGAATGGGTATTCCAGAATAAGATTATGCCTATGCAGGGAGTTACTTGTAAAAGCAATGGATGCAATTTCCATTGGATGAATTCTAGGGGAAAGGTCGAGGTGGATGGTGAATACAAAGCAGTGTGAGTAAAAGCTGGAAAAATACACCTTAGGAATTGAATTTCTAATGAGGGAATAAATGTAACACCGTGGTTTAAGGGCAATGATGTATATAGGCTGGCAATATTTGTAGAGCAGTGGTAAGCAATAAAAGCCCACTTTCTAACAAGAATCTGTTTAAATTCTTATGCCAGAAGGAGGAGAGAAAGAAGAGCTGGGTTTTTTGTTGGTTTTAGTTTTGGAGTTCATTTTGTTTAATTTGTTTTTTTCAGGTTTTTTAATAACTGGGTTAGTAAGATTTTCCTGAGACTCAAAACATCCTGTGATGACTCTTTTTTACTTGTTGATACAGTTTTATTGCATGAGGTACTTTGTGATCTCTCAGCGGATTTGTCTGCTTCCTAAATATATTTAGAATGTCTGGTGTTAAGTAGGATGCTATAAAAAGGGCATGGATTTTTTTTTCTTAATGTCTGAAAACAGCATTACTCCTTCAGTGTATACACCTGTAATTTTGACTATTTTTTTCACAAAGCAGAAATAATTTGATGAATTAGGAATATGAATTAATGCCTTTTTTTTAAATCTGTCAAGTAACTGTCAGCACTCCCAGTGGGCTCCAGGATCAGTTCTAGCTTCTTGAACACGTTGCTGATGCTTGTCCTTACAGATTGATCACTTTGGATTTGATGAGGATCGTACGTTCCAGCAGCGGTACCTGGTAGCAGATCAGTACTGGAAGAAGGACCATGGAGCAATTCTGTTCTATACAGGCAATGAAGGGGACATCGAGTGGTTCTGCAACAACACGGTACGCGGGAAATGGGGGGATCGCAGTCCTGCCTGCCAGTAATGGCATCCTGAAAAAGTGAGGAGAACAAGGGGCCACTCACAGGTCATTGAAAGATAAGTTTGTAATGACTGCTGTCATTGTTATAGGAGGAAGCTGAACAAAAGCACAGAAAAAGTTTGAGGGGCTTCAGGGTTCTATTTGAAGCCCAAGCAAACCAAAGGGATACACTTCTATTAAATTCCTGGAGCAGTAAAGAAGATTTCTAGAGGAAACACTGTAGTTGCCCTGAGCTAATAATTCAGAATTTTGGACCAAATTAAACTTATCCTAGTACTTTAGATTCCCCAAGTAAAATGGAAGGTTTTCATGTTTGCATTTTTGTTTCTCTATTAAGAAAAATACGAAGGGAACTGGAAATCAAAGCCAGGTAATTCTTGTTCTCTCCAATACCTGTGGAAGTTTTTGCTTCCCTGTCTGATACAAATGCAGAATGGAGTGTGTGGGTATTTTTCAGCCATTTCAATACAAAGTCCAGTAACAGGAGGTGGCTTGTGCTGAGCTCAAAGCCATCAAGGACTGCTTGCTGCTTTGTGCTGCCAGCAGATGATCTGTCTGCTTGGTGGTAACAAACTGTTATCAACAAGTAGTATCAAGTTTTACTTATTTCTTTGTTGAAAATAACTGTATTGCAATGCTCTAGATTATTGCTTATTGCCAAACAAGTTCTGTATTTTCTGTAATGTAGTCCTAGGTCAAATGCATGCTTTTCTCCTGTAGCCTTTGTTTCCTGTGGATTAATCTCATGCTATAGTAGTTCTGTTAGAATTGCCTGGGTGTAGTCACAAACAAGGGTACTTAACAATTCATAGCATTGAAATATACATACTACTTTTGTATATATCACCTTCTCTGGGTTGGTACCTTTTTTGTGTGTTTTCTTACTTAAGTCATTGTACTCTCTTTCTAGTGACATTTTGATAGTGATATCTTTCTAAGCAAAGAATTGGAATAACATTAGACTGAAACTAGAGACTTTTAAACAAGTTGATTCAATTATTTTCAGTGTCTCTTTTCCTTCAACTAGGGTTTTATGTGGGATGTGGCTGAAGAACTTAATGCCATGTTGGTATTTGCTGAACATAGATATTATGGAGAATCTTTGCCCTTTGGGAATGAATCTTTCAGTGTAAGTGTCATCTTTTGTCTTTCTAATAAATGTATTTCATACAAATACAATTCTGCGTATTTTCATTCTTGGCAGGGCAATGAGTGTTAACTTGAGTGAGATGTAACTTTTTTGTAACTATCAATTCTAGGGTTAACAAGACCCCAAAACCTAGAGGGTTGTTTGTTTTTTTTGTTGTGGTGGTTTTTTTGTTTGTTTGTTTGTTTTTTAGTGCTTCAAGGGACACTTGCAAAGAATATTTCATTTGTTCTCAGGTGTAGATTTAGACCTGTGGTTTTAGCTGTAGACCTGATTATAGCTGTAGTTGCTGTGGGGAATAGAATGACTGCTGCTGGAAATCACTCATGCTGTCCATAACCTGCTTTCTTTCTCTCAGGATTCCAAGCATCTCAATTACCTGACATCAGAACAAGCTCTGGCAGACTTTGCAGTACTTGTTGAGTACTTGAAGACAACCATTGCAGGAGCCCAGCACAGTCCAGTCATAGCTATTGGAGGGTCTTATGGAGGAATGCTTGCAGCCTGGTTTAGGATGAAGTATCCCCATGTGGTGGTGGGGTGAGTGTGCTCCTCCTGCTTAAACACAGCAGGCATTTGTTATTTCTGTGCTATAAATATTACTGCTCTGGGAGAAGTACCATAATTTAAGCTGGCTTGAATTTTTCAGTACTGGGAGAAGGAATCAAGTTACTTTGAATTTGGGAAGAGGCACTGTTTGCCTAACAAAGGCTACTGTAGGTCAGCAGGTATTGTATTTTGTCAGAGTTATCTGTTAGATTTGTGAAAACAGCATGTGAACATTGACTTGGCACATAATTTTTTTTAGGGTGTCCAGACTTCCTGATGACTTTAGGCAGGTGTTTAACCTCTTCAATACCCTAGTACCCTCTTGGAAACAAGCTAGAGAATATATTTTCATGGACTGTGCCTCTCTTCATTTGAGTTCACACAATGCCCAGTGAGAAAGACCTAACTGATAGATATGAATGAAAAACAGTAAAATAATCAAGTCTGAATTTCTACCTCTTGTATTTGCTGATATTGTTGTACAAAGTCCGAGACTTACATCCTCCAGCAGCCTTTTGCATACAAACCTGTGGAATAATTTTGCAGCATTATGATTAGTTCACCTAGAGCATGGTGTCCAAGCTGAATTATAAATGCTGCTTAGATAGTGGCTGTGGGGAGGGTATGGATGTCCATTTTGCAGGGGTTTAGGATCTTTTTGTGTCCCTTTGCAGAGCTCTGGCAGCCTCTGCCCCAATCTGGCAGTTTGGTGATTTGGTTCCATGTGGCACATTTTTCAGCATAGTGACCAATGATTTCAAAAAGAGTGGCATGGGCTGCTCAGAGAGCATCCGGAATTCCTGGAATGCTATTAATCACCTGGCCTCAACAGGTAAGGCCTCACCAGTGCTTTTTCAGAGAATAGTAATGATCAGGAGTGTCATAACTTTCACCTGTGTATGTCTTGGGGTTTTTGAAACTCTGCTCCTGGTACTGAAAACTGCCTGTTGAACCTAGCACTACTTTTAAATACCTGTTTGGTTGTATCACAAATTTCTTTCAGGCCTGGTGGGGTGCAGAATCCAGGTCCAAACGTTCCTAAGGTCAGATAAGAACAGACTTCAGATCAGAACCTCAGTGCTTATATTCCTTCTGACAAAATAGGCCAGATAGTCATTACTATAAAAAAAGTACTTTGTTTGCTACCTGAGGCATTCAGGAAAAGAAAGCTACTGTAGTCATTATGAACTCAGTGTTAGGGACTCAGTTGGACTGTGCTGATATGTGTGTGGAATAGTTTCACTAAATTGGGCGAAGCAAAAATATATTTTAGTAGCGGTACTACTGACATATGTATTAATGGTCCAATACACTAAATATTGTTTTATCCATTTATTTTTATTAAAGATGCAGGTTTGCAATGGCTTTCCAGCACATTTCATTTGTGCAGCCCCTTAAAAACTCTTCAGGATGCTGCTGTATTGAAAAATTGGCTGAGTGAAACATGGGTAAACTTGGCTATGGTGAATTATCCCTATAAAGCTGACTTCCTGCAGCCTCTGCCAGCTTGGCCTATACAGGTAATTTAGAACCAATATCTTGTAGAATTGACTACTTGGTTTAATTAATTCTCTCCTCTCCTAGCTTGCATCTTTTCCTTTGTTTTCTTGGCTCTGTAGAAGCAGTGCGCTGAAAAATGGCAACCAGGATAATATCTTGTGCATGAGCTGGTTTGTTTCCTAACTGCCACTTGTAGATCTAATAGGTTGTATCAACAGTGCAGGAGAAAAAAGTGCCAGGGATGACTGAGAAAGCTCAGCTGTCCTGCAGAGCTTGAGTAGCAGAAATGCTGCCCAAAAAGCACATGTGATTAGAGTTTCTGATGTGAGACTCAGCTGACAGAGCTTGCAACTGAGCAAGTTTTGAGCCAATGTCTTTTTTGATGTGGGAAAACTAGTGAGAGAGAAAATGTGGATCTCCACAGACATATTCCTTGCAGGATCCCTTCTCAAAGCAGAACCTCTTTTTACACTTGCAAGCCTTTGCTTGTGCAGTTCTCTTTATCCACAGTGCCCTCTCCAAGATGTCTATATCCTTGGAGTGTTCTTTTTCTTTTAAGACTGTCTGAATTTCCCTGCAGAACTTGGGGTGTAAGGCAGGTGAGGCAGGTAAGATGTAAGTATTTTAGGCAGTAGTTAATTATAAAACAAAATCTTTCCCTTGTGTAGAGCTGCCTGATGGAGGAGAGAGGGAAATTCATCTGTCCTATGTGGCTATCTGCAAAGGGCAGGATAAACACCTATTTCTGCTTTTTTATTAGTCTGAAAGAGCCAGGAGACATGCTCACCTCCACCACTGTCCATGTTACCTCTGTTTAACTGAGGTACAGACCTAACCCAGAAAAGGCCACTACCCATCTGGACAATACTAATCTATGAAATCTGATTTATATGAGCTGTTAAGATACTTTCTTTTCTGAAACAGTAGCTCTATTATGACTCTGAGGGGAAGAAAAGGGGGGGAAGATGTGGACTTGATGATCTTGGAGGTCTTTTCCAACCTTAATGAGTAGCTGGATATATACAAGTATGTATGTAGTTTAATCTGTTCTCTGTTGTGAGCTACCTACATCAAACTGCTGGGAACCCCAGTCTATACCTGAAGCTTCTGTGTTATATATATGTATATGCTGTTTTTAATTACAGAGGTGCTAAATACTATTTATTAAATATAATCTATTTTAAAGTATGGGAAATGGATTGAAAAATTTGGTGAATTAAACATTAAGGTGTCACTGTTGGGTTTTTTAAAAAAAAATTAATCAGGAAATACAAAGTTTCAGGTTCCTCGTAGTAGTATGCACTACACATAGGTGATACTGCTTTTGTGGTAATCAAGATATATAATTTCATAGACACTTTCTGGAAGTGGTCTGACTGTACTTGGAAAAGAAATTAATAACCTACCAATTGTCATGCATTAATATTTAATTCCTAGATAAAGACTTCTTCTCTCTTCATTGCAGGAAGTCTGCAAGTTCTTGAAGGATCCCAGTCTCTCTGATAAATTGTTGCTGCAGAATGTTTTCCAAGCAGTAAATTTATATTACAATTATACAGGAGAAGCCTCATGCTTAGATGTTGCACAGACTGCAACGAAGAGTCTGGGTGAAATGGGTTGGTACTACCAGGTATGCTCACTAATCTTTATAAATTGCAAGTCAGTTGTGGTTTCTTGATCTAGAGCTGATGAGAATTGTCATTTAGCTGTCAATGTATTGTGCCAGATGTATTGATGTACTGGTGACAAACATAATCACAAACCAAGTGTGTTTGTAGTGGGGAAGCCCAGGCAGAAAAGAGAAGCAGCTTTCCCAGGAGGTTTAGATTGTATCCTGGCCTGGATCAGCAATGGTGTGGCCAGCAGGACCAGGGCAGGGATCACACCTCAAATCCTGTGCTCTGTTCTGGGCCCCTTACTGCCAGAAATACATTGAGGGGGCTGGAGTGTGTCCAGAGAAAGGAAACAGAGCTGGGGAGGGGTCTGGAGCAAAATCTCATGGGGAGTGGCTGAGGGAACTGAGGTGTTCAGCCTGGAGGAAAGCAGGAGGCTGAAGAAAAACCTTAATGCTCTATACAGCTCCCCTGAAAGGAGGTTGTAGGGAGGTGGGTTTCTGTCTCTTAAGTAACAAGCAATAGAGTTAGAAGAAATGGCCTCAAGCTGTACCAGGGCAGATTTAGATTGAATATTAGGAAAAAAATCAAGCCCTGAAACAGGCTACAAAGGGAAATGGTGGAGTCACCATCCTGGAGTTTTTTAAAAGATACGATGCACTTAGGTACATGGTTTAGAGGTGGACTTGGAACTTTTTGGTTTATGGTTGAACTCAGTTCTTACAAGGTCTTTTCCAACCTAAATGATTCTGTAGTAGTTAGGTAGTGTACTGATCAAATGCTGTTTGAGCCTTCTTTTTTAAATACTGCAGTAACAGCTATTGGATGTTCTCCTAGGAATATATTTTATTGACCTGCCCTTTCTTTCAGGCTTGCACTGAGATGGTGATGCCCTTATGCACAGATGGTGTCCATGACATGTTTGAGCCTCAGAAGTGGGACTTTGATGCACTTTCAGAAGAGTGTTACAGGATGTGGGGAGTGAGGCCTCGCCTCTCTTGGATTCTTTCTATGTATGGAGGAAAAAACATCACTTCACACAGCAACATCATCTTCAGGTAAGCCTTGTTTCAGCTGATACTCTTCCACCAGTTTGGGTTTCCAATGTGGAGAATCTACCCCAAGAAGCAAAGAGATGTCTCCAGCACTCCAGCTAAATAAATGATGGGAATGCTTTGTGTTGCTATTGAGAGTAAAACGGTCAGTCTGCAGTGGCCAAAGAAGCCAACTGTTCTGTTACTGCCTGTGTGACTCTAAAAGAAGAATCTGGGCTGGGATTCTGCCAAACATCTTTCCATATGAATTCCTTCTTATCTTGTGGCCAAAATCCAGGTTTCCCGTGTTGGTAAAGTCCTACTTTTATGAATCCAAAGCACTGTTGCTTGCACGTGAAAGGAAAGTCTAAATGAGTTCTAGCTATAACACAGTATCAGAATTATTGCTCTGAGTGATAGCCTTGTGAAGGGGTTGGCATGGCATTCCTTTTTCCCTTTGATACAGAAAAGAGAGGGAAGTAACTTTGGGAGTTTTTCTATTACTGACCACAGCTTTTTCTTTTAGTGGCATTTAGGCAAGTTTTAACAAACTTGTGTAAGATCCAAATATAAAGATGCTTCTATTTTAGTAAGGAATACTTAAATACAACAAAAGCTTGTCTGAAACACCTTTGTATGTGGACAAAAGGTGAAAAAAATGTTTCAGTCTAGCACAAAAAACTAGTCCATGCTGCTTGCTCTCTATTCAGCCTTCACTTCCATGGCTTTTAAGATCAAACTCTGATGTCTTTAAAGGGAGGTTCATGTAGTTTTACATATGCTGTGAGGTGATCCAGGTAAGTACTGTCTATTCATCAGGTTCTCATGTGAGAGAGAGGTGTTCCACAAACCCATTGAGGCCTCATCCTGCCTTGCTGTACCCACTGCTTGCCCAATGTGGGAAGCTCCTGGATATATATTTCTCTGTGTTCTGGTTAAAATTTTGCAAGGCCTTTTCATAAAACACCTTTCCACTTCTACAAACCAAGCTCAGAATTAGTCTTTTGGATGTGGTAGATAGGTATGCATTTTAAAAGTAGAATGTTCTCACTTGATTTGGGGATTATTTTCTGGATCACTGCTGTTAGTGTCAGTCTGTTTGGCTGCAAATGCCTTTTGCTTTCCTCTCGTTTGCCTCTTGCTGTTTCTGTCCCAGCAGGATATCTCCTCTGGAGTGAGAAATCCCACCCTTTTTTGGAAAACTTTTTAATAAGAAAAATTTGTTGGTTTTGCTCAGTTTCTGCAGAGTGTTGCTTATCTCCAAGGCTGCACAGCTCTGTGCAGTAGAAATCTGATTTCTAAGCGATAGACAAGCAAACAAATCTAAATAAGTGTTTAAGAATTTATGCCAGCTGAAGGAGCTGGAAATGAGAAAAGCCTGAAAGCAACCAAGTGAATGTTAAAGTAGTGCTGTACACACAAAGCTTTTGGATCTCAAGCTGGGTTGTTTCTCTTCAAACAAATACATTGTCAACACTGTACATTTTATATAAGAGCCTTTTATCCTCAAACACTGCAGAGTGCTTTATAAAAAACATCCCAGTGTTTACCAGGGGATGTGGCTCCCTGTGGAGTGAAAAGGACTGTGTTTCAAGTGACAGGCAACTTGCACAACAGTGTAGTGCAGGAAGGGAAAAGTACTCCATCTAAAGAGAACCACTGTAGGGTGGATTTATCTGGACGCAGTGGGACTTGGCCAGGATGCCTAAACTGGTGCTGCTGCTTCTCCCTCTGTGAGCAGTACATCACTCTGCACAGTCACACTGTTGTTGTACTGTGTGGGATTAATGCAGGGAATTCCATTGCCCTTCTGGTACCTTCCTGGAGTTACGTAGTGTGTAAGTGGTTACTGTGGGCAGGTGGTACTTGCCTGTCCTGGGCAGAACATCTTTGTTAAACTAGTCTGAGGAAATTGGGGGTTTCAGAACACTGTTTCCCCTTTCCCTTCCAGCAGTTTTCACTCCTCTTACTGGAGCATTCTGTGTACTTCTGTGTGGGAGTGCTGCACAATGGTGGGAAGTGACATTTTAACGCTGTTCATATGTGTGGTGGCAGAGAGCTTGTAGCAGTTGTAGTGTCTCATCATCAGTGTACTGTGATAGTCAAAATCAGCCCAGGTTATATCAGACATTATGAAATTTGGTGTGCACAGTCTAAAAATGGGGCATTTTCAATCTCAATGAATCACCCCTAAGTTGTAGGCTTCTAAGACAGGGTACCCACATATCCAGTCCTGCATTGGCGTGGGAGAGGCAGAAAGTGAAGGCTCTGTTTTAAGAGATTCTGGTGCTCTGTGCAGAAGGGAGAATTGTTAGCACTAAAGAAGGGAATGGAGGCAAAGAAGTAGAAGGCAGAACAATGCATGGCTGAAGAGAAAAGGTTAGAGAAAAAGGGTGACAGGAAACATGACAGTTGTGGAAGGTGGTCATGTTAAAAAAGGATGCACAGACAATGCTGCTACAATTGTATAAAACTTCTGGGTAGGGCAGGAGGGTTGAGGAGACTGAAGAGAATGTAGGGAAGGATGTGCTGTGGGATAGGGCAGAAGCCTATGTATGTTGGCAAGGAAGTATATGAATTGAAAACAGGACTGGCATGCTGTCTTTTGCATTAGTTTTTTTCTGAGGTCCTGCTTGCCTGGCCACTGCTAGAAAGAAATGTCCGACTTATTCTTTCTCTTCTTTTGCTTCTTTGGTTTATACTGGGAAATTCCTGTCCTGTGAGATGGGCAACTGAGTACTTACACACATGGTTAGTTTTAACACATAAATAATTCATTCCAGTTGGAATGATCTTAATCTGCAGAAGCTGTTAAGATTTATGATTTTGTGGTGAGCCCTCCATCCCCCCTCCCTTCAAGTTTCACTTCCCAAACTGCTCAGTGCCTCTGGTGCCATCCTTTGGAAGGAGATGCAGAGGCTGCAGCCAGAAGCTCAGAGAAAAGCCTGTGGCATGCTTAGCTTCCACATGACTAGGACCAAAAGATCCAAGTTCATGTATATCATGGGTCTCTCAGCAACTCATCCCCCTGTTGCCAAGGTGCTCTGCTGATTCAGGTGACCTTTTCAATCCAATGCTTTTGGCTTATTGGGCAGCTCTCAATGCTTTTTGTTTTACAGATACAAAATGTTTCTCTTGTCCTAAGTCATATTTAGAATCACTGAAACTAAAGAACTACAGAGACTCAAGATACTTAGTTGCTGGGGTTTTTTTTTCAATGGTGAAACAAGTAAAGTATTTAGACTCCATCAGGTTTTTACTCCTAGTTATTTCTAAAAAAGCTTTTTAAAAATTATTCATTATTTTACTCTTCTTTTCTGGTGCTGCCATTGTGGTATTTTTCTATCTGTATATCTTTATGTCCAAGGAGGTTTTAATTTCTTAGCTCCTTCTAGAAATTTACACACTCATACCACAGCCCATCTCTGACATTTCCTTTTGTGGGCAGGTCCAGTGCTTTAAGTGAGAAATAGATCTAGGTTTGTGTAGTTCCACAAGTATATGTATGTTGCTTTCTTTGTGCAGACAGATGGGCCATGTGTGGGAAGGGCATTGCAGTAAAGGAAAATAAGATGGGGTTATGGGGTAAGTCCAAAGCTAGGAATGGGCCATGGAAAGCTCTCTCCCAGCTGAGCCATTGGTTTGCTCTATGGACTATTATTTGGAGCAATATCTATAGTGTCAGGAATTTTTAAAATTGGTTTGGGATGAGGGAGTAGGAGGAATAAATGGTATTTAGTTGTTCTGTCACAGAGGAAGAGTCATTTTAGACAGTTTAAGGGATAAAATCTTCATTTTCATGTGGTTCTTATTAAAGTCAGCACACTAACAAACCATCCAAGCATATCTTTGCAAAACAGGTTGGCACTCAGCTGAGACAGCAAAAGGTAGAACTTCCTAAAAATTCAGCTCTAAAGGTCCAGTGGGTAATTTGTTTATGGCAGACTGTGAAGAAGGAAAGTAAAGTGCTTTGATTTGGGAATTTGGGCATGTTTTGGTAGAGGGAAACCTGAAACTTTTATTACAATTACAGGTGGCAGCAGATTTCTTTTTAGAGGCTTTTGCACTGTTACAGGTTATCTGAATACGCAGATAATTAATGAGAAGTGTAGCCTTGCTTAAGCTGCTGATAGCTCCACACCTCTGTCAAGAAGGTGCTTCTTAGCAGAGGGGTGGGTACAAGACATTAAGACAGGGCTGAGGTCTTTTTTTGTTGTTGCACATGCAAAACTAGCAGAAATGTTGATGTGAGCTGCAGCCTCACTGACTGCTGTGCACATGTACCCTAATGCAATAGTCTTTCCTTACAGCAATGGTGGCCTGGATCCGTGGTCTGCAGGTGGGGTGACCCAGAACATCACCAATTCCCTGGTGGCAGTTGTGATCCCAGATGGAGCCCATCACTTGGACCTACGCAGCCGCAACCCTTTGGACCCCAAGTCTGTACAGCAAGCTCGAGCCATGGAGATCTGCCTCATGAAGGAGTGGATTGCAAAGGCCAGGCACAGCCACTGAAGTGGTACTGCAACAACTGTGGCCATTACACCTCTCTTGGCTTTGCTGGGAGTAGGGCCAGGCCTTGTGATATGGTCACTGGAGCATTTCCCTCCTGCTTCCTCACCTGCACAGCAGTGGCCACCACTGCTTGTGTCCACGAGAGAGGCAGGCAGCAGATGGATGGAGAGCATTCTCAGATGATAAACTCCAGTCAAAGTGCATGGATTGAGCTGCCTGCTCTGGTTTGCTTTCCTCTTCTGCTCTTCTCAAATGCTGTACTTTGCTACACAGTAATGGCTTCCTGTTCTAGGCTTGTTGCCCTTCTCACTGTGCTGGATGATTGTTCCAACTGCTGGTGTATCCAACAGTGGATTACATGGGAGTGCTGTTGATGGTGAAACTCGTGCCTCCAGTGTGATTGAATTTCAGACATCCTCTGCTGTGGAGATAATGGGGGAACAGAAATCACATCTTACTGTGATGTCTGGTGGAGAGGTAGGGAAGGCCTGGGGAAACTGGCTGTGCTGTTTGTAAGGAAACTAAACAGCCCTTACCCTTTGGAATTAGTGTTGGAAAAGAAAACATACAACTTTTTTCCTACTTAATTTTCCAGCAGCTTATTAATCCGTGGATTTTTGTATTCTGTGCTGTAATGAATGGTCAGGGCTGGGCCCAGACTCACTCTGCTGACTGAGCATGCAGAATCTGCATCAGGATTTTATTTCTTCTTTTGCTATGAGTCCTAATTCTGTGATATCTGTCACTGTCTGTGATGATGGTTACCAAAGAAAACAGAGTATATTTTGTGTGTGTGTATGTGTGTGTCCCTCACAAACACTTAGCTTTTTAAAATCAGGAAGCTTTTGAAGCTCTTCTCTTGAAGAGCAAATGTGACACTTGTGCTGGCTACATCTTATGAAGTGACAAATAATTGGGGCTGTGCCTTGTGTGGGTTCTTCCCTCCCCTCCATTCTGTGTATTGTTCAAATTCTGCATGATCTGTTTGCTGATGGCTCTTCAATAAAAGCCTTTAAAAAAATTGTTTGCTGGACAAACTATTGAAAACACAGAATGCAGCTATTCCCTTGGATCAGCCTGATGCTGAGCTCACCAAGCCAGGTGCACTGGGTTTTCTGTAAGGCTTCCAAACCAGACAAACTGCCCTGATTCATGAGACAGCATATTTGACATTAATAAATGGCTGGGGCAGTCCCCTTGTTTTCCAGCTTTGGCTTCATTCACACTGCAGCCCTTCTTCAGAAAGGATTCTTTGGAGTTTAAAGGACAACTCCATTTTAGAATGACTCAGGCAAGTCTTCCTGTCTCCAGACTCTTAAAATTCCATTTCTTTTGAAAAGTTTCTCAGCTTTGATGATATGTCTGATAGTTGAGTATTTTCCTAAGATCCCAGGTGGCCTTTTCTCTTTCCAGTCTCCTCTCCTCTGGGAACAAAGAGAACCTAACACTGAATTTTTGTATTTTCAAACACTCCTGTGTATCTTCTCTCCAATATATTGTCTTTTTCCTCATCTAGTGTTACACATGGCATTTATGTTCAGACTTTGCACTCTGAACATCTTGTGCTTTTGAGCAAGGTAATTTCAGAGACTCCAGAGAACAAGGCCAGACAAGAACTACAGGGCTAAAGGATGAGCTGTGTAGGATTTGCCTGAAACCTGTTGACTGAAAGCTGTTGGTTTTCCCCTTTTCCAACAGTTCCAGTTTTTGCTGTAAATACACTCCAGAGTCTCACTCATGGACTTTATAATATGCCCTTGGTTCTTTAGAAACAAATAAAAGTTATTGTTTTTTAATCAATTATGTTACAGCAAAGTTTTTAGAAATACTGTTGTATCTTCTTGCACTTTAATTGGTGTGTGGTAATGTCCTGCTTTACTGCAGGGCAAAGAATGAAACCTGTAAGAATTAATATCAATTTGGGGATCAGAAATTATTTAATTGAGCAAGCATGATCCTGGTCCAAGTGCTCCCACTCGCCCACTGATTGCTCAGGGTGCTACTCCAAGTGGAAATTTTGGGATAAGCATTTCTATGTTGCATGGATAAAGATGTGAACAGCCCAAATTAACTCTATATTATGTCAGCTTGTGTCTCCTCTCTCTCCCCTGCTAGTGAACTTGCTGTCTCACAAAACAGCTGCTGCTTTGTTGTATGGAAAACACTTTTTAGTTTCAAGCAGCAAAAGTAATTTAAAATTTCATTCCTCTTTCTCTTTTCAGTCCTTTCATTAGCAAAAAAGTTACCTTCAACAACATTTAGGACAACATCCAATTTCTCAACTTTAAGTTTTGTGAAATGACACTTAAGGGGTTTTCTTTTTTTCAGAGGGGTTTTGTTTGTATTTTTTGTTTATTTGTGTGGGTGGGGGGGATGTTAATAATGTTACTATTCCATACAGTTTCTGTCTGTGAGACTGATTCAAGTGCACTTTGGATCAGGTTCTTATTGGTTGGACCAGCTTATGAATTATGTGACTTGTTTTTATAGTATTTTTAATTGATTTTACTTTTTTCCCATCAAGCTGAGTAGTCAAAACTTTAGGTCTTATTTATCTCAAATATTCAGACTTCATCTTAAATTCCATGTACACATCTCTGAATGCTGCTAAGGGACTGTCTTGTGGTTTGGCTACCTCATCTCAGTGTTGGCTGTCCTGTGTGTTTCATACAGGTGAGAATGAGTTGGCCCATAACAAATGGGTGATTTATCTTTCCAGGGATATAATGATGGGCCATGCTTCATCTCAGGCTTATGTAAGTCCTTGGCTTGTGTCAGAAATTACTGGAATTTAAGACTGTATGTTTCCTACTCACTGGGAAAAATGCAGAAGGAAAAAGAGTTAATGTTTTCCCCAAAGCATGAATCTTAGTGGTGAGCCTGTAGTTTGTGTCAATAAAAGTGCAGTAAAATAATGTTGAGTTTCTGGAACTGGATTTTGTTTTGCAGGGACATCAATTTTTATCCTTTGGCAGATTCCAGGTTCTGCAAGTGGCATTGTCTGGTTTGTACATGTCTCTTGAGGAGTGGGGGGAGAGCTGGTTACAGGAATCCTCGAGTCACACACATAGCAGTCAGGATTAGAGATGGTGAGTCTCCACTCCTCTGGGAGTTTCTCACTTCAGAGCTTTGGCTGTGGTGAGGAGCAGGTGAATGAGCTGGTTGTTCTCTCTAGGTGACCACACTGAATGCTGTCAAGCTACCTATAATGGGAAAAGTCCATTTTCCTTTTGAAAGTTTTCCCAGGCAAACACTTCCCACATGTCCGTACTGAGGAAAGTTGAGAGGACAGATCTGTAACTTCCCCTGACCTGGCAAGGAGAGGTTTTAACCAAATAGTTAATAGGGCAGAGCTAAGGCTACAGGCTCTTGGGAAGGAGCTAAATAGGTTCTGCAGCTCATTTTGTTTGTAGGATGATTTTAATTTTGAAGATGATCAAATATTTTATCATCAAAAGAGTGTATAGAGAGGGAACTCCCTCCTGGAGCATGGATTCTAAATCACAGGAAAAGTGAGAAGTTTTGTCTCCCATGCTGTCTGCCCACCAAGGATGCTGCAAAAAATGTCATTATGCTTTAAATAAAGGGATTTCTTTTTCTACCTCTGCTCTTAAAAGGGGTATTTAGCTGTTGTGAATTGAATCTCTAAGGAATAATGAGTGACCTAAAGAGCTTTATGTAGGTTAAAGACAGCACATAGACACTTGGATATTTTAGCTCCTTGCAGGACTAATGGTGGAATCATTGTGCCTTTCTGGCAGTCAGGAGGACACTATGATGAAAGAATACAGGGGATTGTATACTCCAAGCCTCCATTTTTAACTTTCCCCTGTTGATTCAGAACATCATTGTTAAGCTGTAACTGGCATCTCACTGGGTGTTTCTACTGTAGCCTCTAGGTTTTGGGGTTTTTTTAAGTAATCTAACCTCTCTGTGTGTTTTTAAACCAAAGCCTTGGTCTTACAAAGATGACTGCAAATCTGTCTTTTTTTAAGATTGTCCCTGTCAAAAAACCTCAAATGGTTTGTTTTGGCAGTGCAGGTTAGCAGAAAATGTGGAGCAGTGGCAAAAAATATGAACTGAAGATATCTGCAGTAAATTAACAGTGCTTAAGTACTTTTTAATTTTCCCCCTTCTATTGTAAAAAAAAAAAAATCCAGATTTTATCATCTAAAGATGCTGGGCATTGGAGCTTCCACTGGTCTGAGTAGACCTGTGCTCCTATATTGTTTGGGTTCCTTGATTTCCGAGCACTGCCTCCAGCTGCAGGAACATAAGCCTTTCTTGTTTTACCCCCAGCCCAACTTTATTTTACCAGCAAATCTGAAACCACATGCTTTAAGGTAGTATCTGTCTCTGTATCCTTTCAATAGCACAAGCCCGATGAAGAAATTGCTTTGCAGCAGAGTTAGATTGCTGACAGCTGATTGCACTCCTACCCTGAGCCCTGCTGAGGTGGGGACCTGCTTTGTCCTTGCTGCACGCCCGTGGGGATCCCGTGGTGCTGGGGCATGATGCAGAGGCAGCAATGCCCTCAAGAGCCACAGCAGAGAAGAGTGAGGATGTGCTCCTTCACCTCACAGCTGTGCTGTGCAAGGCAGCCATCAGCTCAGCCTCAGCTGCCGCTCATCTTGCAGTTGGGTTTTGGGTGCGGATATTCAGCGGAGGAAAAGCAGCTGTGGGGGTGCTTTGGGTGTAACCTGTGGGCATCTCCACGTGTAACACTGTTCTCTCCAAAGTCCTTGGATCCAGGGCTCCCCAGGGCAGGTGGGGGCTGCCCAGCTCTCAGGGGCTTTTTCCTCCTCTGGTGATTTGAAAAATCTTTTGGTTCCATCCCCCAGTTTAGAAAGTAGGGGCAGTGAAACGCTGAGACCGGGAATAGCAAATCCCTTCCGTTTGTCTTGTTGTTTTCTAATGTATGCGACCTCTCTGGGTGGTTTAAGCGGTTTAGGTACTTTCTATAAAAGGGATCTTTTAATGACAAAACTAATGTGATTATCTTACCAAGTGTGAGAGGCGTATTCAAGGTTTAAAGAAAATCTGTTAGAATAGCTGAATGTATCTGCTTAATCCTTTCTCTAATGTGGGTGGACAATGCTCTGGGAAGCAATTGGTCTTTCTTTCTTAGAGTAAATGCCTGGTCTCCAGAGGTAGGAACTTGTTTGCAGCTTTTTATACCCTTAGCTTCACCTTCTAGAGAATACAAAGGCGCAGGAGAGAGGCAGAGAGCTTTGAGAGGCCAAGTTTTACCTCAAATAGCTGGGGGTGTAACCAATACAGGGCCAATTCCGGCAGGGGCTGAGCACTCTGCTCCCTTTGACTGCCACCTGAATAGAGGGTCCTCCTTTCTGCCCTCCTGCAAAACCACACTTCCTGCAACATGGAATACAGGGATGCATTCTCCTTTCTGAGCATGTGGTGAAGCTGTCTGCAGTTACTTGGATGACAATCTGGTTTTGTGCTTCGGGTGAGCAGCCCTACCCTTGCAGATCCAGGGTTTTAGTTTTTGCAGAGTGGTGCCTAAGTGGGGGAGGGAGGACAGCACCAAAGGGTGATGCTCTGGGATGTAGCTACAGCTGGACCTTGTCTGGCACCAGCCTGGTGGTGTTCAGCTGTTCATAGGTCTGTGCTTGTGATTCTTTGGTTTCTCTGTGTCTGTCTGAAGGCACAGATCTTAGACACATTAGGAAATCTTATTGTCTGGAGCAGTTAGCAAGATAGGTAGAACCCCCATCCATTAATGCTGAAGCATTTAACAAAGCAAATAGTGGCTCTGGGACTCTTTAGCAAATGGATTTGGCTTTACAGCAGAGACAAACAGGTTGCATTTTCTAATTTGTTTTCTAAGCATTCTCAAAACAACATATTAGGAAGAAAAGGTTGTTGAGCTATTGCCTTTCCCTGTTGGAATGAAACACTATCTCCTCTCTCCACTCAGTACAGCAACACAGGAAAAAGAGGTACCTCAACATCAGTGTGTCTTCCTTGTGAAGACAGATGCTCTGTATCTCTGTATACTCTGCTCTATATATTTCTATGTCTCATCTACCTGCCTTGGCTGTGGACTTAGTGCTGGGTTCTCTGTCGTGGAGAGAGTGTTCAAGAACTTAGTGCACCACCTAAAAACCAGTCCCAAATTGTATCAAACTGAATATTCTGAAGGAGAGAAAACAATTCTGCACCACTGCAGTGAGTCCTTCCTTCCCAAAAGGACAGGATTTTGTGCTTGCTCTCACTGAGTGCCATGAAGTTCTTGTCTCCCTTCAGCACATGTATGAATGGCCACCCTTCCTTCAATTCTTCCCTCTGACTTGGTGTCATCTGCAAGGCTAAGACATTCCAAAGAACTTGAAATCTGAGAAAAGCATAGCTTCTTAATTGCCTCTCTTGTAGAAGATATGCTTGGACTAGTTTTGAAAACATTTTTTCTGTAAAACTTTGGCAGCACTGAAAGGCTGACCATCTTCTTTCTGTCTGCATCCCTACATCAATCCTGTCATGGGTTCTCAGCTGAGATCTGACCAGCTCCCAGGATAAGGGAGAAAAAGCTTTGGCTGCTCTGAGCTTTAGAAGTGATGTTCTGTCCTCACAGCCTCAGTGCTGCCATGAAAACAGGGCCCAGTCATTTCTGAGAGGGACTGTGAGAGATTTAACAGTTAATCACTGTCCAAGAAACAGGGATGAGGAAGAGGAGCAGTCTGGGCTGCCTCCATGCAAAGGATAAGGGATTTCTTTTGGAGGGTGGTTCATAGCATCAAACGAGTCTGAGAACTATGTGTGGGACCACCAGTGTTTCATCACAGGTGTTACATAACCATTTCATAAGTAGGGGATTTGGACCAGAATAAAACCAGTAAGGTCTTGACTGTTTTCCTTCAGAAGGAATGATAAACAGTTTCATGTGATATCTCTGTCCAAATCTTGAGTGGTGCTCCAGAGCTGCCCAGCATTCCCTGGCAAGCTATGCAGTACATGTGGGCAGATGCTGAGGAGTCATCGGGAGTGATGGCAGGCACAGCTCAGTTTGTCACTGTTTCCAGGACTGGCTTCCCAGGGCACCCAGAGCTCTGCTTCCACACCTGCATCAGTCTGATATGAAGCAACCCAATGTTTTGTAATGTTTTGGTGTTCCTCCAAGCATCTCACAGATCCACCAGCTGCCCTCAGCTCCTTGGCTGAGGCAGGCTCTGGTGACGTGAGCCCCATTCCCTTGGTCTAAAGGGAGGACAGCGTGCTCCCCTCCGCGGAACACGTATCTGTGTGAGCACACAGATGAGGCCAGTGCTTGCTAGGCAAACGAGACTAATAAATGTCGGGGCAGCAGGAGGTGAGTGCAATCAACTGTGAGAGCCTGAATTATAGCAGTAACCTGCTGAATTCCTGGGTCACAAAGTAATTTACAGAACAACCCCAATGTCATTCAATAATTACTCCGCCAGCCCGGGCCCCGGGGGGCGCAGCCTCCTGCCGCGGGTGTTATTAATACCATCAACAAGCAGCAGGATGGTGGTGTGAAGAAAAGAGCCACAGCACAAGCGTGTGAACCTGAGCAACAAATGGAAAATGGTATTAGTGGGATATTGTACCAGACTCTAAAAATTGATCTGTCTTGTCCTGGCAAGTCATTCAGCAAAATATGAATGTGTCCCCTGTGGCAGTGGAAATGCTGATGGCGGTTTGCAACAGACGGGGAGGAAGATTGGTGTGTCAGGGCTGCTCATTTCTATTGCCCAGCCTCTGCGATAGTCCCCATGGAGACTGAGCGGGAGCGGGGGAGGAGGTGGTTTCCAAGCACCCCAGAATAATTTAAATTAATATCCAGTGAACAATGTAAACCTTCCCTTTGACGTGGCGTGGGAATAGGCAGTCACAGCGCTCGGACTGGATCAGCCAAAAGGGAAGGTAATGCTGCATCCCAGGATTTGATCAGCAGGGTAAGCCAGGGGCTCGACCTCTGCTACCCCTTCCCTTCCCTTCCCTTCCCTTCCCTTCCCTTCCCTTCCCTTCCCTTCCCTTCCCTTCCCTTCCCTTCCCT
>JAOTQP010000001.1:81830957-81842920 GCA_026413545.1 Cichladusa arquata | reverse complement strand
TTCCCTTCCCTTCCCTTCCCTTCCCTTCCCTTCCCTTCCCTTCCCTTCCCTTGTCCTCCAGAACATGGAGAAATGGCAGCAAAAATACCTTGTGGTGAGTGGAGAATTTGTAGGTAGAAAGGATGTATAGGAAACCTGTGAGTGAGTGTAGAGGGCAGGGCCTTGCAACATGTGTGGACCCTGGCATGCAGGTGCCAGGGGATGTAAGTGCAAGGGTGGCATTGGCACAGCTACACTTTTAAATAATTTCCTGACACCACTTTGGGTTTTCTGAACTTTCCTGTCAAAGTTTTGTGTGCTCTAAAGGTGGCTTGTGATATGAGATGAACTCAGTGGTCATTTTTGCCACTTAAAGGCACAAAATGAGTAAATCTCCACAAAATTGTGGTGCAAAGAGAAGCTGGCCATGTGGAGCTGCCCAGTGGTAGGCAGTACCCTGGACTGGTGCACTGGTGGACAAGTTCATCCTCTACTGGGCACGCCTGGCAGGTGATGAGTGAACACGGCCAATTCACTGCTTCTTCATAGCTTGGATAGAATCCAGATGTCTGTGTAACTAAAGCAGAATTAAGCAGAGGTCCAGCAGCTGATAAATGTCCATCTGCCAAGGAAAAGTGCCCAGGAACCTGCAAAATCACCTGGCTGGAGAGAAGCCCAGCAGGCAGGCATTTCATGACTTGGGCAATTATAGGAAGGGACAGCCCTACTACTGTGTGGATGCCTCATTCCTAGAGGTGTTCAAGGCTGCGTTGGGTGGAGCTTTGAGCAGTCTAAAGAAAGATGCCCCTATCCATGGCAAGGGGAATGGACTAGGTGGTCTTTAAGTGTCCCTTCCAACCCAACTCATTTGATCTAAGGAAATGTGCTGGTGGGATTTCTGGCTGGGAGCCAGAGGGAAGTAGGATAGATGAGTGTGTCCTACACTCATGGTGAGCAGTCACACCTGAGGTTTAAGAAACAGCTCACCCATACAAATTGTTCCACCCATGCAGATTGTTCCACTGGCCACAAATTACTTCTTTCTATGATTTTTTCAATATTTGACCAGTGCTCTTTTTCAGTTTTCAGTTCTGCTTTGCTTTTGTGCTGCCAGTGCCCATCAGGCAGACAGGAGGCCCACGGAGAACTGCAGGCATTGATGACAGGAGGTGTGGGGGCATTCTGGTATTAGCTTTAGACTCTAGGCCTTTCCTTTTGTTCATAGTTTAGCAATACATTGCTGGTGATCTCCCTCCCATCTAACCTTCTCCTTGACTTCTACACAGCACTGCCAGAAGTATCTGCAATTTTGTGCCTCTACTGCTTCTCTTGATGAGACCCAGGAAAAAGGGGTGAGAGATATGTTATTGTGATGTTATCACTTTCACTGCCTAAGAACAGGATTACCAAAATACTTCTATTTCCTCTATTTATTCTTTTGTGCTCATGCAGGGATGTTGCTACTGATATTCCCTGAACTCCCCTGAAAAATAAAGAGTGTTTTATCCTATTCCCTAAGTGCCCAATACAAATGCAAATCAGCTCTGGGCCATTGGTTTGTTGTTTTTGTTTTGTTTTTTTTTCCTGTCTGGGCAGCATTGCTTGGCAGGTCTTTTCTCACTTGTTCCTTTTCCTCCCTTTCCTTTAGCTGGTGTGTCCGAAGCAAGGAGGGTCAGAGACCTGCTCCATTCCCACACCTCTGCCCTCCTCTTCCTCCTCCTGTGGCCCAACTTGTGTCTTTGTTAACCCTTTATGCAGAAAGAACTGAAGGGCTAAAAATAAACCAGGGCTCACTCAGATTCCCTTAAATAATGGTTAGGTGGGCCACACTTGTTCCAGGTGAGAACAGAGCCCTTTGTGTTCCTGCTTTGTTGCTGCTCTATGCAGTTCATCTCTTGGACAAAACTGAAAATCACAGCTATGGAGACCCAAACTCAGAGGGAGGAAGGACTCTGAACTTTCCCATCACTTTAAATAAGCCAGTGATTTTTAGACAATAAGCTACCTAAATGAGTGACTCCTATATCCCACAAGTGGGATTTGGAAAAGGGGAATTTAGACTAGCGAGGCTGGTGAGAGTAACCAGTGCTCTAAACCCTCAGGCCAAAGCAGGTGCCTACTCACTTAGAAAATTCATGCACAGTATTTTGAAAAGGACAAATAGTAGACTAGTCTGTTAGGTTAAATTCATGTCTGCCCTTTCTTCTTCTGCAGCTGGTACATTTCATTATGTGCCCAAATTTCAATCTGATGCCAACTCCGTGTCCTCAGCATCTCTTGCCTATTTTAAAATAAATTAATTGTATTTAAAGCTACAGCTGAACATGTTTACAGGTTATGTTGGATATGTACAGGATTACAGGGAGAAGTTAAAAATGAGACACCAGCATCAAAATTCAGCTCCAGCAATCCAGCCAAAGGCAGCCTCAGGTCCTGTGATCCTGAGCTGAGCATCCCTGCCAGGGCCAACCATGGAATTGGTCAGGATCCTTGTCTTCTTCCCATGGGTTTCAGACCAACCAAGCACTTAAATACACACTGACTAGTGGTGCCTGAGCAGCTCTCACCTACCAAAATGTTCTTGCAAGGGGCCTAGCATTTGGGACACTCTTAAACCCCAGCAAAGGGCTGGTGAAGCCCAGGTGGGGCTGAGGGATGCAGATTCCTTCCCTGCTTGAGTCCACAAAGGGGCTCAAGATCCCACAAATCTGCTGAGCCTGGCTGGTGGGTCTGGCTTCATGTTGTATGTTGGGGCCCATGGAGAGAGACCAGGAGCTGTCTGCTGGGGGTGAATGACTTTGTGTGGGAGATGTGGGATCCAATATGATTCCCTGCATCCCTTTGTTGCTATTTCCCATTTCCCAGGTGCTGATACCAAGTGGTTTGTTCTGCCCTTAACACTGCAGGCTGAGCTTGTTCCTAAAAAAAAAAAAAAGCAAAACTCAAAGGGAAAAAAATAATTTGTGTGGGTTTCCTTCTTCCCTTTTCATCTTCTTTCCTGCTGCTATTCATTTAGGATGAAATAACCCTTCAAATCAACCCGGAAGAGATCATTTGCAACTGTTGCTGTTTTCCCATTGCTGGTTTGAAATCCCATTCGAATTGGCCTGAATGCACAGCCCAGTGTTCCTAAACTAAGTGCCTACCAGGTATTTTTCCTGATGGGCTTTTATTTCCTTGCAAAAGCCCCCACAAACAACCAGTCCTGGATCACTGGTTGGATTTAATGGGACAATAGCATCTCCATAGTACATCTTGTTTCCGAAGCAGAGCAGTGTTTTGGCAGGAACCGACCTCTGCTGAGTTTCACTGGCCTGGCAGCATGTTTGGATACTGGCAGAGCCAGAAATGAAGCAGTTAATTGCCCTACTGGGAAGGAGGAAATTTCTTGTAAAAATCCAGAATCTGGTTGAACAATGTGGCCTTTTATTTTTCAGCCTTGGACTCAAGCCTGGCTGCCCTTGTAAACAAAGAAAGGAAAGAATCACTGAACCAACCCAACACATAAAAACTGACCATGTCTGTCTTTGAAGTTCCCTTTATGTTGTTTGGAAAACTTGGGATTATAGAGGTTTTTTCTTTCTTTTTTTTTTTCTTTCTTTTTCTTCTTTTTAATTTTTTTTCCTAGAAAAAGAGAGATGGAAAAGGGAAACTTCTTAAACAGAGCAGAAGTCATTAATTAAGTATCCCATTCATCCCCGAGGCACCGGCTCATCAATCAGATTTCTTATTAGCATTCTGATGACCCGCCTGACCCCCTGTCTCTGCACTGTCTGCATGACGACACCGAGGAGCAGACCACACACCGAACGGAGCAGGAGGATTATTCCACACTTTTCCCGGCTCCGGGGCGGGGGATGGAGCTGGGATGACGGACGCTGTTGTTTTGGGTCGGGGCGGGTCAGTAAGTGGCTCCTGGAGAGCCTGGGAGGGGGACTGAGAGGTGTCTGCTGCATACACGGGGCTGGGACCCACAGCTGGGTGCTCTCACAGGGGACTCAGATCCAGAGGGAAGAGCAGGATTTTAGCACGCTGACCGCTGTGCTCCTACTCTCGGTAACCCCTGACACTCTCGGGTCCTGAAAACGTGCTGGTGGCTTTGGGCTCCGTAACTAGGCTGTGTCCTCAAGGTGGGTAAGAGCCCCTCATTACCAGTCCTCCAGCCCTTCTCCTTCCAAGTTATCCTAATTACCACCACTTACCTGATTAAATCTTCACACAACTGCTTTTGGGCAAGGTTTTATGTTAAAGAGGACAACGACAGCAGCAAGCTGTGCGCATCTTGAGAGAAAATGCAACTGCAGCAGCCCCTTGCTTAGAATGGGAATTTACCCATGCTCAGGGCATGCAGCCAAGGGTTGAAGGAGTGCTGATTTAGATTAGGTATAAGGAAGAAGTTCTTTACAATGAGGGTATAGAGACTCAGGTTGCTCAAAGAGGTGGTGGCTGCCCCATCCTTGGAAACATTCGAGGCCAGGTTGGGTGGGGCTCTGAGCAACCTGGACTAGTGGAAGGTGTCCCTGCTCATTGTCAGGAGTTGGACTAGGTGGCCTATAATGGTGTCCTCCAACCCAAAATACTCCATGATCCAGGATTCTGTGATTCCATGATGCCTTAACCAGGGAAGGCCGTGGCCAGTGGGGGAAGGCAGCAGTGGCAGTGTGAATGATGCACCCATGTGCCTGCCACAGGAATAGAACCAGGAATAGGGCACGGCTCTTAGGGCTACTTGTTACCAAGAGTTGGCTGAGACCGCTAAATGAGAGTCGTTATGCAAAGTGTTCTTAAAACAAAACATGTTTACTATTTCTTTTTAAGCTGGGGGTGCTGTTTTCCTATTTCTTCATTATTTTCTTTTTTTCTTTCTCTTTTTCAAAAGCAGAGGTACAGTGATGTGTGTGATGGATGCAGAAAAGGAAAACTGGAAAACGTGAATAAAATTCCAAAGTTTCTAAAGTGGAGTTGGCTTGAACCTGACCAAGTGTCACATATCCTCCTTTAGGTCTCACAGCCCTGGAGAGTTAACACCAGGGATCATCTCTGGCCTTAGGCAATATTCCCTGAGTCATGCTAAAACTGGTAGGGATTAGATACCTTTAGGAGTCTGAGCCTCAAGGTTTAGCCAAACAAGAAAAGTCCCTCTGGGCAGCAAGTTGCATCTTCTCTCCAGATAAAACCCCAGTGTATGAGACATCCTTGTCTTTGGGGCTCATCCTCAAGGCAGAGGGTTGCTGTGAAAAAGGGAACACAAAGGTTCCTCCTGGAGATGCAAAGATGTGCATCAGTCTTTGCTGATCGAGGAGGAAATGGAGAGGATGGCAGTGAAAGTGGGCAGCAGTTTCATCTGTCATGTCAAATAACAAAGCAGCTCTGGGAGCCAAAGCTGAAACCAGGGCTCACAAGCCATGCCTTTGGCACAAAGCTACAGGAACTCTTCAGCTTGCTGTCCCAATGGATCCTCAATTGTTGGACACCAGTGTGAGGGGTGCAAGTCAACTTCTACACTGTCTTCTGAAATTAGCATTTTGTTGTGGTTTAACCCCAGCCAGCAGCTCAGCCCCACACAGCTACACACTCATTGCCCCCACCCCCACAGCAGCACAGGAAAGAGAATGGGAAGGGCTGAAGTGAGAAAAAATGAGAGTTTAATAGGTGAAGAAAAAGCTGCAAATAGAGCAAAATAAGGAATTCATTCCCCACTTCCTATGGGCAGGCAAGAGTTCAGCCATCCCCAGAGGAAAGCAAGTAATGGTGCCTTGGAAATGTTTTCTTAATCATGTCTGAATATCCCAGGCAGCCTCTGTGGCCCCAAGTGCCCACCTTTGACTGATATTACAGAGGTACAGCCATCCCCTCCTTGGCAAGTAACTGTGGACTAGGGCCAGCAGGATCAGCTGGGGCAAGGATAAGGGCAAGTCAGATATGAGACTATCAGTCAAAGTAACTGGAAACCGGTTCCCTGGGCTACCAACACAGATGTATCTTCCATGTGCTCACAAAGGGATCTGGGTATCCCAGACAATTTTTAAAAGGCCATATTTTTTTCTTGGTGATGGGAAGAGTGCCTTGACAGACAGCTCTTAATGATGGTGCCTGACCCAGGGCATCCTCCCAGAGCTGCTTCTGGTCTCAGAGCCCTAGAGACTGATCCAGAGCCCTTCGTGTCATGGAGCAAATCGTGGATGGTGGGCATCAGACTGTGAGGCTCATCTCCACACCTCCAGCAAGCTGATTACTGCTGTGTATTTTGCAGCTGGGAAACACAGAGAGGAATTAAACCCTGAAATGTTAAGGGAGTGGTTTATATATTGACAATGAAGTCTAGTTTTCATGCCCCTTGTTAACCTAAGCAGTGCTTGATATAGTTTCTCCCTGAAGTATCAGGTGGGGAGAGACTTCTATGTGGAAGATCAAAGAATGCACAGAACTGTGAGGAAGAAGGCTCAAACTCCTTCCAATCTCCCGCCAGTGCAGCAAACAAGGAGCTGAGTTCAGCTGGGTACCAGTTTGGTGGCTGCTGTTCTGATGCTGGACCATCTCACACAGCAGTCAGGTATTGTTTGCAAAGATGGCATAAATTAAATTCCATGGAAAAAAAATGACACTGGATCTCTGGTGCCAGCAGCTCCTCTTATCATTTTGTAGCCTGTTCACATTCCCTGGCAGATAATCACCACGAGTAACATTTATCTGACACAGCCAATTTTGCTACCAAAATCTGTTTTCTGACCTTAGCTGACTATTCACAGCTATGACAGCTCGCCCTGCAATAGCATAAATGCTAACAAAGCTCTCCTAGAAAATAGATGGGGTTTGTGGACGCTACAAAATCAAAAATAAGATGTAATGAATGCCCCAGAGAGCTGCATGGAGGGACTGAGTGCCTGTTATTTCTCTGTCTTAGTGGTAGTTTCCTTCATCTGGTTTGTTTATTCTGCTGTTGTCTGTTGTATCTTCAGATACAGGGAGACTTTGTGCAGTTAGATGGCCACGCTGGAGAATGAGCTGCCTGCCATAACGTTCCTGCCAACTTGACTTCTGGGCTTCCTTCCTCTGTGATTGTCTGTATTTCCAAGAGTTCTGTAAGGTAGGAAAAGCTGGTACAAGGGTTTGGCAATGCAGGGATTTGATCAGGATTCAGGTGAACCTGTCAAGATTGAAAAAAGACATTATCTTTTAGCAGCAATTCATGGCTGTTCACCATGTATGTGATGCTGGCTACAGACAGTGGTGGGAGCTGGGGTTGAGACAAGGAAAAAAGGACAATCATGGCAGATGTGCACAGGTGGCTGTGGCTCATTAGCAGATTTCTAATCTGACAAGATTCTGCTGCCCTGACCAGCTCCCTCTGAAACTGGCCCAAGTTTCCATAGATCTCCACTCAAGTCATGTGCATTATAAACCCCCAGTTTGTCCTCTGGGACACAGACTGGGCAGGGTCTCAAGGATAGATATGGGAACATTTTATCCACAATGATGTTTTAAGCACCTGATAGTTAAGTTGTCTTTCTCAAGAACAAAATTCTTCAAGTGAATCTGCCCACCCCTTCCAAAATTCTGTTAGCAATCCTTCTGTCCTCTTTCTCCTTCTGATTCTTCCTCCATGAAGCCCATACCATCCCATGAACCAAAATCATGCTTTCTAAGGAAAACCACCTTTAAATAATGCATCTAGGCCATGTGTTAAGTCTGCAGTGGTCCCCACCTGAAGACCAGAGATGGAGGCTTCAGACTGCAGAGATGGCTCAAAGATGGTATCTTGCACAAAAAATATCACCAGATGTACTCCAAACAGGTATACAAAATTTCCTCTGGGTAAAATTGAGTGCACAGTGTTTATATTTTCATACCTTCATGTTTGGCTGTTTGTGAGGGTGACTGGCTCAGAACTGGCTTGAGTCACTGGCAAAAGTGCCCATCCTGTCTGTGCCTGAGGATGTAGTCTGAGTCCTCTCATCCCTCAGGGTTTTCCAGTGGATTCTATTCTTCCTCCTTGTGATACCATTAGAAGGCTGAATTTTGTCCATATTGGTGAGTCTCCCCATCCAAGCTGAATGACTGCTCCATATTCCCTTTCAGTTCTTTCTTAAAAGTTCTTTTCCATAGGCCCACAATAAATAATTAAAAGTTGTTTGGAAAATAATGCCTTTCCTTGCTTTCCTGAGCATTCAGTCATATGAACAAGGTTTACTACATCTAGCAACTATTTGTTTTAGTGTCTGTACATTCTTGGCATGAGGCTAATTATGGATATTTTGATATATCAGTAGACTTTTTAAGCCTAAAAATGTGAGTAGGAGACATTAGATGATGTGGAGATTTTGGAGAGAGAGGTGCTCTGTGCTTTTTCCTTTTCTGACTTTGGTCTCAGTCCAATTTAAACCTGCAATGAACAAAAGCAAGTACTGGAGGGGAGTTTCCCTCTGAAAAAGGAGCATGGTGACCTTTGGATTTCTAGAACCCATTTTCAGGACGTTTTGGGCAACTGGTTTGACACCTGTAGCTCCAATGGATGTTGGGACAAGCTGGCAGGTTCCCTGAGTCCTTCAGACCCATCCTCCACCGGGAACCCCTGAGAGCGCAGGAAGGAAGATGAGAGTGTTAACACACAGAGGGCAAAGCTTGGGTGTGGTGGTGGAGCCCAAGGCATGGAGCAGACCCCAGCTGCAGGGACCCCTCAGCCCCCAACACGCCAAGCAGGAGCAGCACGTTCCCACCGCCGGGCGCCGCGATATGACGGCGTGCCAAAGGATCTTTAGGAGCTGAAGGGGGGGAATATCCTGGCATAGAATTTAAAATGTGCTCTAACCTTTTCTGCAAACTGAAAGCAAGAAAAATGCTCATAAAACTAGTCTTTGTGCACAGAAAGAAGTCCGTTTTTATACTGTTGCTAAGTTCCTTATTGTTTTCTGGCTGTTTTTTGTGTTTCTGTGGCAGCCTTTTCTGTGGGCCTCTTTCAGTGACTTAGCTATATTGGCCTGCAGATAATTAGATCAGTGCTATCATTTTCACTGTCCTTTTTCCTCTGGAGCTATTTGCATGATAATGGCAGTTTGTGCGACTCTCTCCCTCCATCTCCCTCTCTCTTTTAACCAGACACCATTTCTAAACATGAAATAATTCAGGGAACAATCTGTGAGTGGCTCTGTTAAGAAAAGACTGAAAACATCTGGTCAAGAAAACATTTCTGGTAACCAAGAATCCAATATTTATGTCAGCTATAGTTTTTAAAAAGAGATCTTTTCTTAACAGCATTTTTAGTCTATATTTTAGTCTATATACCGTATTGGCTGTTTGCAAAGCTCCTAACTGCAGTATACTCCCACCCTGGGTATATATGTTTTTATTACATGTTTATCTTGACAATTTATAGACAAATAAAATATTAGAATCTAAACTCCTAATGAAACCTCTGACAGGTACCATTTAAAAGGCAGCTGTGCCCCACAAACTGGTTCTGAATCCCTCTTGCTGTGAACAAAGTCCTTCATTCTGCAAGATACGCCCAAATCTAAGCAGAAGAGCAAACCCATTGAAACCCAGAGCTTGTCCTGGGTACTGACACTGGTGGTGTGGTGATTTAGGGTCTGGAGCTTCCCATGGGAGGAAGCATCATGGCCAAGGGTGGGCCAAGGAAGCTCTTTGTGCAGGAACATTTCCTGCCATGCCCAGGTCCTGCAGACCAGTGCCCATCTCAGCCTCCAGCCTGTGCCTCACCACTGAGAAGATTATTTCTGCTGTAAGAAAGAGGTCTTGGGACCAATTCCTGCTCCTGATGAGATTAAACTCCCTGCAGACATACCTCAGCAAGGGAGAAAATAAATAGTGAAAAAAAAAAAAAGAGTGTTAAAATTGGTCCTGGTATCTGAAGACCATGAAATTAATTTGGGATTTTGATTTCCCTGCGGCAGCTCAGACAAGGAACATCAGCCATCCTACACCTGATCATTTTTCACATGGATCTTCACATCACCCTTGCAAAAACGTATTCCTGGTCTGGCTCCAGATATTGGAGGGCCCCTCAGAGCAGCCCAGTGCTGCAGTGGATGGGTGGCAAGGCTGGGAATAGAAAATCATATTTGCCTGTTGAGTTAAGCTTATTAAAGATGATTTGAAATTTCCTAATAGGCAATTTTCGATAGGCAAAACTGGACACAGTTTTGATAGCTTTCCAAGTTAAAAATAAAGCAATTAAAATTTCCACAATTGTTTTTCTTTTTATGAGAAAAAGATTCTTGTAAAGAAGTGGGGTTTAATCAGTTTTCATTTATTTTAATTAATTAACTAATTATTTTTATTTAAATACTGCAACATGTTGCTGAACAGTATTTTTACAGACCAACTTGTGCTGAAAATATCTCACAACAATTGTAACACACCAGAAAAAAATTCCCTGTGGGTAAATATTTGTTAGGATTGGGTTCTGTTGTTGTCTGCCATGGGGTCACACAAAATCACAGAATGGTTTGGGTTGGAAGGCACCTTGAACGTCTAATTCCAAACCCCTACCATGGGCAGGGACACCTTCCAAACTGCTAGACCAAACTGCTCAGAGCCTCACACAACCTGGCTTTGAACACTTCCAGGGCTGGGACATCCACAGCCTATCTGGGCAATCTATTCCAGAGCCCCACGACTCTCACAGTGAAGAATTTCTTTCTTGCATCTAACCTAAACCTATCTTCTACCAGTTTAAAGCCATTCCCTTTTGTCCTGCCACTCCATGCACTTGTGAAAAGTCCCTCTCCATCTCTCTTGTAGCCTCTTGAGGTACTGGAAGGTGCTTTAAGGTTTCCCCAGAGACTCCTCCTCTCCAGGCTCATCCATCAGCTGAGCTGCACCAGGTTTGTTTGAGAGACATTAAGGAGTAGGAAAAGTTATGATAACACTGCTGTGGTCAGAAGTACCTGAAAATCACCTTCAAGTCAGAGAGAAGTCACCTCCAAGCCAGCATGGCTGAAGCATCATGTGAGAGCTGCCCAGAGCAGCAGAGAGTGCTGATCCCAGCCCACAGGAGAGCTGGAAGGACAAGCAGAGTTCAGCTCATAGCTACATGGAGCAAAGATGCCACAGATCATATGAATATTTTGGCATGGGGTTCCTGGCTCAAGAAAAATGATTGTTCACAAACAGAGGGCAGAGACAGGGAGTGGCTTACCAGAGTCATGGGAATTGCTGATGCCCAGCAATTCTGAACGTTAGATCCATCAACCAGAGCTATTAATCACTTACTGAAATTCAGTGGAAATGGCTTCACTGGGAATTGGACCAGGTTTTTACTTCAGAGCATAAATACTGGAAGAGAAGCTTCTTCCTGAGATCCTGTTGCTGAGCTGTGACCCAGACAGCACCTGGCCCTCCTGTGCTCTCCCCTGTGCTGTGGGCAGTGCATGGCCAGACCTCTGAGGGACACTGAGCACCTTCGGTATCAGTGGCCACTCTGAGATACATGAAGGCTCTTTTGGAACATTTTAAAATCCTCACTGTTTGCATCAGGTAAGGTTTGAGGAGCTCTTGTCCTCCCCAAAGCCATGCAGCTCCTCCTCAAAGCCTGTCAGGCACCAGGAGATCAAACAAGCTGGTTCCTGCCAGGCAAAAAAACATTAGAGGGAAGACAGTCTGCAGCAAACAAGACAGTGCTTGACATTACTTGCTGTCTGATAGCATTTCACATTTCTTCAAAGCAGCAACCTGCACTACTAGAGAAATAAAGGAAGGAATTCGATCCTAACCCCCACACATTTACCTTCAGAAATGTCTCTGAGTGAAGATAAAACCCTGAAAATTTTAAGGAATACACAAGAACTGAGGACTAAAAAAAGAAAAAAAAATCTCAATAGTATGAAAAGTGGCTTCTTTTCTAATTTTTTTTAATGTATTTGTAAATGTTTCCTCAAATGTTTCTACCAGTACTCAAGTGTTGGATTATCAGCAGAACTTAATGAAAAAAAAATTACAATTTCAACCCCCAAAACTCCTTCCTG
>JAOTQP010000001.1:81751916-81824661 GCA_026413545.1 Cichladusa arquata | reverse complement strand
GGGCGGCGCCGAGCCGAGGGCGGGCGGCGGCGGCGCGGAGAAGGCGGCGGGCGGCCCGCGGAAGGTGCCGCTGCGGGACCGCAACCTGCCGCCCTCCGTCTTCACCGAGCCCGCGCTGCCCGCGCCCGCCGCCCGCGGGCCGCCCGCCAAGGAGCCGGAGAAGGGCGCGGAGGCCGCCGAGTTCTTCGAGCTGCTGTGCCCCGAGTACGGCGCGCTGCTGCCCGAGCACGCCGCCCCGTCCGACGCCTTCGGCGGCCGCCTGCCCGCCGAGCTGGGGCTGGAGCACGGGCTGTACGAGCTGCCGCTGCCCGCCGGGCCGCACCCGCTGCTGGGCGGGCTGCTGTACCCCGAGCCGCCCTGGAGCCCGGCCGCGCCCTGCAGCCCGCCCAGGAAGGCTCCGGCCGAGCCGCTGCGCCCGCTCTACCCCGGCGGCGCCGAGCCCGCGCCCGGCGGCGGCAGCAGCGAGGAGCCCGGCGGGCACCTGCCCGCGGGCTTCGCCCCCTTCTTCCCCGAGTGCCCGCTGCCCGCGCCGCAGCCGCCCTACGACTACGGCGGGTACCACCGCGGGGGATACCCCGGGCTGTAGGGCGGCCGGGCCCGGCTCCGCCCGGACGGCAGGCGGGGAGCGGAGCCCAGAGCCCCGCGGGGCGGGCGGACCTGGGGCAGCGCGGGGCGCCGCACACCCCGCTGCGTGTGAGAGCCCCGCAGCCCGAACCGCGGCCACGGCCCCCGCAGGATTCACCCGTGGGCACTGCCAGTCTCCTCCTCCTGCGGTTTGGGCGACGCTGCAAATAAAATGGGAAACTTTGGGTTTCTTCAGGTGTTTTTGTAGCGGCCGGTGCCCCCCTCTCATCGTCCTTGCTTAGGGGCCAGGGCTTGGCTGGCTGTACCCGTAGGCGACGTGGGGACAACTCGTCACTGATTTCAGTCCAAATCTAAAGCTCGTGTCGACACTTGAGGTGCGTTTAACATTTTTCCCAGGCTCCCGTTTGTCACAAGTGCTGGCAGGTGTTCAGCTGAGGACACAAAGGCAGGAAAGTGAAGCAAAATTAAAAATGCTGCTACCAAAACTCAGTGTCCTGAAATTTTAACAGCGTCTTGCAGGATCTTGCAAAACGGCAATTGACAGCGATTCGTAAGTTAATCGATGGTGTAAGTTCGGGACAAAAACGTACTGTAGCCACTGCGGCCATGTGATTCCTACAGACTGTTGGATTTCTTCCAGGAATGTGTCAAAGCTCAGAAAGCAATGCGGCTCCGTCTCATTGTGTACAGGAGATTATTTGATAATCATTTAAGTTATGTAAAAGAGTCTATGATAGGTCCTATAAAAATAAAGCTACACAATAGATCCGAGATGTGTGGTTGTTACTGCTGTTGAGACGCGGTGTTCAGGGGGCTTTCACTGTGCCTCCGTCCTCTGTAATGGTTTCTTGGCAGGAGTTAAGACAGGCAGCGGGTTTTGTCTTTTCTAAATCTTTTGAAATGCTGTATTTCATCCACAGCGACCCGTGCTTGTTTTGCCTTCATTTGTACCGTCTGTTTCTGTAACTTAGTAGAAAGGAGCGATAATATGCTACAAAGTCAGGGGATGAAAATTGTTACAGTTATGAAAACACATCAAAATACTCGGAGGTTTCCTATTGAGATGCAAGTTTTCAAAGGCAGTCCCGCAGTCTGGCTCCCTGCCAGGCCCAAGTGGATTGTTTGTTTTTTAAACGGATCCACATAGGGAGCAGCCTGGGGTTTTACCCTCGATGGTGACAAATCCTTGTGCCTTCTGTGTTTTAAAAGATAATGTGAAAGATAAAGCAATTTTTTTTCATTTTTCAACACAGATTTAACTTTTCAGAGATTTGGGGTCAGCATCCTGGGAAGTGTGTAAAGGTGAAGCTAAATCTTTTGAAAATAAACTGAGATAATTTGTTTTGGCAAATATTTTAATTTTACTTCTAAAAGCAAGAGCTGTAACTGCTGCCTCCTCTTTCCTCCCCACAAGCTGCCCAAGGTCTCCACAAGCTGTACAGAAAGGAACCACCATGGATGAACATCCACAGCACTCTGATAGCTGAGAGCTGTTTAGAAAAGACACTTTTTCAAGAACAATTTTGCCGCAGTTTATTTCACTCAGATTCTCGAGAGCATGTATGAGGATCAATGGGCAGCCTGTCCAGCCAAGGTAACTACAAATTAGGTTAATCCTGCCCTGCTGCTGGTTTTGATGATGGGACAATGCTCTGCTCAGTAAGCTCTGTCCTGCCTTCTTCACTTTGGCAAACCTCCCAGTTTGCATTAGTGAGCTGCACACTGCCAGCTCCCAGCAAAGCTTGCATCTAACTGCATCTGAGACTACCTGGGCAAGACCAGCTGCGGGGTTATTTCAGCTGGAGATGTGTTGCATTATATTTTTGTTTAGCTCCTACTTCAAGCATGTGAATTTGCAGCACGTCTTGGCAGCTGCTCAGAGTATTTCAGTCTGATGATGCTGTGCTAATAAACTCAGTGCCCACTTTTTTTTTTTTTTTTTTCCTGAGCTGTGCCTCTAAGATTTGTGCTTCCAGCAGGCCAGGCAAATGATGGGGGAGCTAACAATGCAGTGGTCTCTGCTAAGGAACAAATCCACCTTTTTTAGGATTTATCTTATCCTGAAGACTTCATAGCCTATCCTGTCAGCTGTCTTACGGGTGTCAGTGAGATTTTGCTCAGAAAAAGTCAAAAAGAGGTTTTCAGGAATTGGTTCTGGGATAGACATTGCAAACCTGAATAGTCTGCCCACAGACCTCACCTTCTTATTCCAAGCAGCCCTGAAAAGCCACAAATCTGCCCAGCTGGTGGTTTTTGCTCATTTGGTGCTCTGCAGCCTTGTAGATATTGACCTGTGGTGCTCAGAACCGAGCATCAATCAGCCTTATTGGGTTAGACCTTATCTAAAACCAGTGGGAGAAGCAGCTCTGTGGGTGCCAGCAGAGCTGGGCTGATCCAAGGCTGGGGTGGCAGCCCATTCCCAGTGCTGCCAGGTTGGGAGGGAGTTTTTGTGGGCTTGCAAGAACTTTGGGTCAGGCTCTGGGAATCAGGCTGTCTGAGCAGCAGCTGCAGAAGTCTCTTCAGCTTAGCCTCTATCCTGCTATAGTTCCTTAAGGGGGATATTCAGATTATAGGAGCTTGCACTCTGAAACAAAAAAAAGAAATCTAGAAATCAGTGTTCTTCGAAGTAAGGCTACATTGCTGCCAGAGGATGTATTTGTATTTGAGAAGTACCTGGCATGGGAAGTCTGATAAGCCTGGAAAGGAGCTAGCAACAGCTTTTCCCATAACACAGACCAAACAAAGAACTTCTGTGTAACTCCTGAGGAGCGCTGGAGCCCCTCTCCAAGCTGCTGAGGTGGTGAGGGCACCTGAACAGCCCAGGGGTTGCCATCTAGTGAGGCTGCATCTTTGATCTCCTTTGTGCATGTGTGGGCTCCTTTTGTTGAGTGGTTTCCCCTAGCTTGAATAGTGCAGGCAGGCACTGAAAACATCACCTAACAGTCTCACTCAGAAACACAATTGTTTTCTCCTTTGAAACACTGAAGATTGTCATTTTAAGCATCTGCAAGAATAAAAGCTTTTGTAATTGAGCAAGATATTTTGGTTTTTTTTGATGCACTTTTATAAGGAGTCTGTCCCTAGGGACTAAAACTGATTCTTTTTAGCTTTTCTGTCTTAAAAGAAGTGTGTTCCTTTGAAAGGAAACGGGTTCTGTTTGGTTGGATTGAGGTCAGACTACCAAACTATTTCATTTTACAAAGCCTGCACTGAGTTCCTCAGATACACTAAACTCCATTTTACTGCTGGTGTATTTTACACTTATTGCCTGATGTAACTGGAGATTTTGATGGGAAAGCATACACGTGCTAATAATTTTTCATATATAGTCAAAGATTATAAAGGGGGATGACAAGAACCCTTGCTTCTCATTTTAAATGAGAGAATCTTAACCTTTCCTTAATGGTGATTTACTGACAAATAAGTAAAGGTTCACCATGAGTAATTACTACTGTGCCTCAGTATTTTGTGACTTAAATGGTCTGGGTCTATTCCAAAGCCACTTTCAGAAAGCAGAAAGATTCCTTTTTTAAAAGTGTTTTGAAACAGGCTCATTAACTATTTCATGGCCTGAGCTTGGGAATGCTCCAGTACAGCCTGGCCATTGATGATGAATCACCTTCGTTAAGCTTACACAGTTGATCTAAGCATTAGTGAAAAAGATACAGAAGTTTATTGTAAACTTTTTTTTGTTTTCTGACTTTCTAAATAAACTGCTTTTGGCAACAGTGCAAAAACTGAAGGTCATTCTGCACTTGTTGGAAAAGAGGAAAAGAGTGGTGGAGTAATTCCGTAGAGATGTGCAAGAAATTCAGATGAGACTGTGAGAGTTCAAGGCTACAAGCCTGACTATATGAAGTGAGAGCTGAGAATGCTTTTAGGATAGCTTTGTGTCAGCCAAAGAGGTGGGTGAACACTTCCCTAAAATCCGGTGATGTTTATAATGCAGCTACATAAACAGCCAAAAATAGAGGGTATTACAATGAGGGCCCTCTCCCAGTTCTGTGTGGGTAAAGATGGGCAGGAGCTTGCTGAAAACTGATGCTATGAATGATGAAGGTGTTTTATAATATTTTCCAATACCTCTCTGTAACCCAGATTATCCCCTCCCTTGCTGGCAAAAAACTACTTCACCAGCCTGCAGGTTTTGAGGCTTTTATGCTTTTTGGACCCCCTCCATATGAAATGTAAATGCACTGTCAAAGCCTTATTTTTAGGGTTGTTATGACTGTAGTCCACAGACCTATAGTTGTCCAGAGATCACAGACTCAATGTCACTGCATTGCTGTCAGTGGAATGTAATTTTAATTGCTTGAATTGGCCAGAGTGGGATTTGAGGAATAGGCAGCATTTCCCAGATGATCCCTCACCTTTCCTTCTCTGAAATGGGGGAATCACATCTTATTTATACAATCTGTGACACTCTCCCAGAGGCAGCTAAAACTGCATGATTTATCCTGTGCTCCCCTCCAGGTACTCTCCAACAACGTTGAGCATACAAGGCAAATGTGGACTGGTCTGTACTGAGGGAGGGAGGAGAGGATTCAGGAATTGTAGTAACGGGTTCTGGTGTGCCTTTGGCATGTTTTGTGTGCTAGGATGTCTCCTGGTGGGCATTTTAGACTGCTTCAGCCTTAGCAGCTAATTGTAATTCATTCTGTGGGCTCTGCTGAACAAATTCTGGCAAATCCTGCTGTGCCAGATGAAGAGGTGACTGTCTCCATTTTCCTGTCTCCATTTTCCTGTCTCCGTGCCCTGTCTCTTTGCTCTTGGTGCCATCCCTTAGCTACATGCTGAAGGGAACTGTACCTGTGCCTCTGTTACTACAACCTGTGATCAGTGCCCAAGTGCATCCCCAAGGAGGGTTTGGAGTGAAGTGGGGACAGTTTGGCTTAGCCCAGGAATGGCTGGAGCTCAGCTCAGGCATTTCAGCCACAGCTAAGTGAAAAAAATCTGCTGTCAGACTGGGAGTGAGTTAAACCTAAAAACCTGGGCAACAAATCACTTTACTGGTAGCTGTAGATGGGGAATACAGACTGCTCTCTCGGAGAAGCTGGACATAATTGCTAGTAATTTTATTTTTGTTCAGCTTCATAAAAGAGAGAGGCCCACAGCTTCAACCATCTGTACATGCACAGCAGGAAAGCTCAATGAATGATTTTTAATTTGATGTTGCCACAATACTCTTCAAACAGAAGAATCCTGCCTGAAAAGCTGCTGGACCAAGGATGATGTCACAGGAAAGGTAGTGGCGCAGATTTTGTCCCTTTTTTTAAACTGCAGAATGTGATACAGGCTCTTCTGTACCACAGGGCAAATGAGAAATTATAGGGACTGGTCTCCATGACTCATTTCAATGATGTAACAGACATGACCCTTTCTGCCTTCCAAACTTCCCAGTGAAGAGCTTGAGCTTGTGCTGAGTGTGCTCAGAACTCTGCTCTGGGTTCAGGTGGGCACAAAGCTCCAGGGTGCATTGAGAGCTGTCCTGGACCCTCCCTTAGCATGACATTCTTATTTTCTTCTCTTCCCATCTCTCTTTGATATGTTCAGCTCCCAAGCTCACCAGAATGTTTCTTTGGGTATTGAGGCTGAGCATCCTGAAAGGGGATGGAGGTTTATAGTCAGTGTGTGAGATCTCTGGACATCTCAGTGATTCTCAGACCAATCTGCAGGAGTTACAGATTAAATAACATTTAGTGCTCTGACTGCTGACTGTATGAATACAGCCTGGGTGACTGTGTTGAGCTGGACTCTGGCAGATCTTGTTTTAATAATACCAGCAGTGTTACAGTTCTGTGATCAAATCCCCTCCCATGCCAGCAGTCTCTTCCCTGCCAGTGGTTTGTCAGCAAGATTTGTTAGGTCTGGAGTAAACAGCCCTGTTATTCTCAAGATACAGAAAGCAGAGATCAGAGGGATAAAATCAGGTATGAAGAGAAATTCCATCCTTCTACCACCATTTTTCATCAGTGGGTAACTAATAAGGAATTTTTGCATAGAAACACCTCACAGTAGAACTGGGCTTCAAATAACAGCTATAATTGCTTCTGTGCACTCCAATAATTGCATATAAATCAATTACCACCATTTTAGGTATTTGAACAGCTCGCTCTATGAATAAAAACCTTTCCCATTTAATAGCCAGACCTTTAGCTTCTTTGTTTATCCACATATCTGGGACAAATGATTCAAGCTCAGTCATTAATTAGCGATTTTATCAAGATTTTCCTTTCAGGATGGAAAGGTCATCACATCCTTGAAGTGCCAGCAAAACAAATGTCTCCCATTTGCACATGAAGTCAGGGCTTGTGAGGAAGAAGCCTCAGAACACGACTTAAAGGGTAGAGGCTTAATTTGGGGTGGCTACTTGTAAGAACATGCCTGGTGTTCCTAATAGAAATGTGATGGCCAGACATCCTGACTTTTTTCCTGAAGTCTGTGATTAATACTTTTTATAGCTTAGATGACCCTTAATGCCTAGAGCCAGCTGACAGAACACCAGGCACAGGGGCTGAAGTAAAAAAGGCCAGAGGAGGATGGCCCTGACTTCAATATAATTTATTTTTACTGTATTGTCCAGAGCCCCTTGGGTTGTCAGAGCCACACATTGGTTCCTGAATGCTCCTGGAGATAAGCCAGTGCTACCGCCTGTGGCAACTCCAAGCAATGTACTGTCTTGGCCAATAGATGGACCCTGCCAGGGGAAGAAGAACATGTTTTACTACAGGACAAATGCTACCTGGCTAATCCAGACCAACTGGAATTATAAATCAGATGAAATTTTGTTAAATAAGGGGAGAGACATGAGTGGTGAGGCAAAGAGAAGTGAAGGCTTTTTTCCTGGCAGAGGTAGTTCAGATATCAGGAAATTGCCAGGCTTAGCATGTTTGGATGACACAATAATCCTTTCTGAGCTTGAAATAGGCTTTAATATTACCACATTATTACGTGTATTGATATATTTTCCTAGTGTTTATGCCAGTTGTATCCCTGGTTTCAAATTACCTCATTTTTCAAAGGAAGGAAAAAAGATCAATTTAAGAATAGAGACTCTTTCCTGCTGCTGAGAGAAAAACTGGGAGCAGAGAAATCCAAAATGAGCTGCTAGAAATTCCTTGCTTTAAATTAGAAAACAAAGCACAGCAGCTAAAAGTCCCACACTATTCAACTTGAGTTTTTCCTATACCAATTCAGTCTCTTTTACTAGCTGATGTTCCTTGTAGGGCAGATGCCCAACAACCCCAACTCCAGTAAGTATTCCCTCTGCGGGAGACTTTTCTTGTACAAGACTGGACAAGAAAAGAATATTCTCTGCCAGTGCTTAAGTCCCTGGTAAAGTGTGCTGTACAGCCGACAGGACCTTCTCTGCAGGGGAAAAGCTGTGCACAGAAATCCTCTGCAGCCCTCAAGTGGTTGCTTTTGAATCCTGCACGGTGGGAACACAGGGCTGTGGGCTTTGGAACTCGCAGGGCAGGCATTGCCTTGCTCCCCTAAGAGGCTCCCACCCAGCTTGCTGTGCTCCCCCAGCCCCACCTTCCCTTCAGCCCCACCAGAGCAGGGAGATGTGCTGGGAGAGCTGCCAGCAATCCCTCTGTTCTCTCCCCGTTATGGTCAGAAGCACCCATCCTGCTGGGATAACACTTGGTGAGGCATGACAATGTCACAAGGCTGGGGGAGGCCTCCCTGAACTCTGTGACACAGAGGGACTCCCAGGGAGCCCTTGGCTGGTGGCAGTGCTTCCTTAGCAGTGTCCATCAGGAGCTGTATGTGATGCCTGTATGTGGCTTTGGGGGTGCCTGGTCACTGGCTTGGCTGTCCCCTATGTGTCCCTTCACTCTTGTTCTCTCAAAGGGCCACCTGAATTGAGGAGGGGAGAGGGTCTGTTGTCCCCACAGGGTTGAGGGAGGTTTTGGGGTTTGTTTCCATGGTGTGGGGCAGATGACTGTGCCAGGCTGTGTGACCCATGCAGCAGTTTGGATTGGTTGAGGCTCCCCAACATCAGGGATTTCCGAAGCAGAAAAGAGTAAACAAGTAGTGCTTCCCAAGCGTGCAACTCTCCCAGAGCAATGCACACACTTCCCATTGCATCCAGAGAGCCACAGGCAAAGTGTGGCTGTCATGTGTGAGGGATGGCCACCTGGATTCGAGCTTCCTACGGGTGCTCCCAGTAGCAATGGGATTCTGTGCTTCTGAGGTGGCCCAGGTAGCTTATCCCAAGGCAGCTGAGAGCAGGCAGTATGTTAAGCCATCAGCAGTCAGCAGTGCTGACTGGCTGGGATGGGCTGCAGCCAGTCTGTCTCTCTCCTTGGAGTACCCACTGCCCACCCTGGACTCCATTTCATTCCCTACTGACATGCTCCCCCAGACAAAAATCAGTGGCGAGTAAAAAACTACTTGGATTAATTTACTTTTATCATTCTGCAGGCCTGGAGGTGCATTATATCAGCAATAATATGGGCCACAGGAACTGATGTCAAAAATGAGAGAACAGTTCTCACAGAACATTATATATTTTGTGTTTGCATGGCTGAAGGGGGCCACTTATAATTGTCAAAAACAAATGAATCGTACTCAGGGCTGTACACGAGCTGTTTCACAAAGGTTTCCTTGTCTGCTGGCTCAGGGTACCAAGAAGCAAGGCCTTGCTTGTAAGCCCAGTCAACAATCTGCAAAAAGATAAGCAAAATGAGCTGCTGAAACAATGCTGGCACGTTATGAAATTGAAACCAACTGCAGTTTGGCCGTCTGTGTTTTCCCTCTTTCTTCCCCACAGAATTGTGCAGTTTTTTGGTTTTTTCTCTTTGTGAGTCAGCTGCACTTCACCCTCAGCTGGGTGAAGGAATGCAAGCTGCCTGCAAGGAGTGGCTGTAAGAAATGCACCCCCTGCCCTGGCAGAATGGTTGGGGTGTGCAGGTGCAGAAGGAGAGCAGCCCTTTGGCCAGCTCTGCTCACACTCTGCTCTAAGCTCCTCAGGCACGCTCTGCATCTGTCAGTAGCTCTGAGCAGGCCAAGGAGATTCTCAGTGGGTGTCTCTGAATTACAGATCTGATGTATAAAGGGCACCAAGCCCATAATTAAACAAGTCCAGATCTGGAATAGTATTTATATATTTAGGTCACAACTAAATACAGGAGGAAAGGTTCCAAAATAGCAGTTTAGAACCTAAAATCTTCTGGCAATTTGACTAATTTTTGAATTTGACTCTAAACCTCATTTTTTGAAGTGCTGAAGACTCACAGTTTCAAGCAGTAAAGTAGAGCTTTGTCAGCTGTGGGGCAACCAGACTCAGAATGTATTTTTCACACTTGGGTTTTAATGACAGAAGAAATCAAAGCAGCAATTATGGCCAGAATTCCTGAGAATGACTGCTTTAGACTTTAGAATAAATTGAATTTAAAAAACACAAACCAAAAATTATTCCGGGGCAATTTCTGCCCTCCCTACCACAAAAAGTGGAAATAAGAATGGAAATACTCACTTTCACAGCAATTTTGAGAGACACTTCTCTGATGCTGGCCAAGGGGGGATAGAGTCTTCCTTCTGCAAGATTCTGCTCTGTCACCTCAGCAGCAAGAGTCTAGAAAGAAGAGGATGGTAGTTTATAGGGATGATCTCAAGCACACACCACATTCCCTCACACCACATGGCACGTGGCTGAAACCTCAGCAGCATCAGGGCTGGGACTAGTCCTGAGTGGGAACTTGTGACCTGTTCAAACACATGTGCACACATTTCATCACAGATTCAGACTGGAGCCAGAGTGGGGAAGTGCTGTGTCAGGGCAGCAGGTGTGGAGAAGGAGAACCCTGTCATGGCTCCTGCACCTCTGCAGGTGTAATGGAACCATGAGCTTTCCCTGAGCCAGGAGAAGGCTGCAGCTTTTTGCTGAGGCTGAGCCATTTCCCCTCCATGTATTGTCCTGGGCCAGGTTCTTTAAAACACCTGCAGGAGATACATGTGCCTCCTACAATCTTTCTTACAATATCAGTTAAATGTCAGTTGGAAACCTCAGCTGTGAGGAGAAAGATTTCATCAGAGACGTGCCGGACCCCGCAGGCAATGATTCCCAGTGCCACTCCTGGGAAGACGTAGGCGTTGTTTCCTTGGCCAGGGAAGAAGGTCTGTCCATTGGGCAGGGTTACCTTTGGGAATGGACTCCCACTTGCAAATATTCCCCGGCCCTGATCAAAGAGAGAGAAAAAAGCATTCAGATTGGGCAGGGAAGTCAGAATTCTGCTGCTCATCATGACCTGTGCTCAGGGAACACTGGTGATAAAGCTGCCAAACCTCAGTCACAGAGGCATCTCCACCAGATTACCTCCAGCTGACACTTTGGGAGGACCCACCCCCCCAGAGCCATGATCAGGGCCATGCTAAGGGCCACCAAGCACAGAGTGTGTGCTTGTACTGCAAGTGCTCTGATCTTGCTGAGCACTGCCTCTCTATCAACCATCTATGGAGTGTGAATAGAGACTTATAAAGGTCTGGGGCTGTGTGATTGCTCTGGACATAGGCAGGTGGTGGGGAAGGCAAAGGAAAGAGTGAGACAAGGGCTCCTCTCTCATGCCAAGTCAATCCACATGACCGTAATTCTTCAGTGACATTGGGTCTAAGTTGGGTGATGAAATAGTTACGTAAACAACTAGACAGGTGTAACACAGGGGATAGAAACTGGAGAGGGTGGGACATCTTACAGCTGTGGGTGAAGGAGGCAAGTACTTTCTTTCTTTAGGAAGTAATTCAGGCTGGTAGGGACCTAAATGCTTGCTCACAGCAAGGTCAGCTATGAAATCAAACTGGCTTGCTCAGGGCTTTACCCCGTCTGGTCTTGAAAACTTGCAAGGATAGATACTGCATGAGCAATCTTGGGCCCTGCCCTGCTGCGCCTCCTCACCCTCCTCACGGGTGGAAGTTTTCCTTTACGCCCAGCTCGACTGCCCCCGATTTCCGTCCCTGCGGGCTGTCCCCTGTTTGGCAGCCGCCGGCTGTGCTGTCCTGGCCGCAGCCCGGCCCCGTGCTCCTACCTGGGTGAGGCGGTAGCACTGCTCGGCCGTGCACTCCGCTCTGCTGGTGGGGTTGCTCAGGGCGAACACGATGGGCCTCTCGTTGAAGGCTGCCATGTCCTTCAGCAGCCGCTCCGTGAACGCGCCCGCGACAGCCGCCACACCTGCGACAGCACCCGCGTGAGGCGGTGCCCCGCCACCGCCCCCTGTGCTTGGGCTGCTCCCTCTGTACTGCTAAATGAGCTGGGAGGGAGCCAGCTGCACTGCCGGACACGCAGGAGGCAATGTTACTGTCTCACGTGACAGTGAGATTAAAAGCCTGCCTCAAAATAAAGCCCTCTGCTCCTCCAGGCAGAGCGGGCACCAGTGTTTTAGCCAGCCTGGCTGCAGCACTGTGACTCCCAAAGACCTTCCCGAGGTGCCTGCTGTCATCCTTGTCCTGCCCAGCCTGACAGGGCCAAGTTTGTTGTTTGAGAGCCCCAGATCCTGCCTCCCCCAGCACCTCCCTCTACAGCTCTGTCTGAAAGAACTCCTACAGCTCCAAAAGTGAGGAAGCCTGTACCCCATGGTTAACGCAAAAAGGGTATGGAGAACTCAACTGACAAAATGGGGGTGAAAAAAGCTCATTTTGTTTTGACTAGGAGAAAAAAGGAGACTCTGGAAGAAAGACAGAAATTCTCCTGAGAATTGAATTGACATGAAAAGGTCATATAAAGTGACTCCACCTATAACTGCTGTAGGCTTCACTTTCTGCACAACCTCTTCCAGTGTGTCCATACTGGGGTGGTCCTGGGCAAACATTTCTTTCTCATGGTTCAAGTGGCTCCTGCCCTGTGTGGAAAAAGGAGTCAAACTTTGGTCTGTTGGTAAAAGGTGGACACATAACATGGTAATTCATCTTCAGCTCATTTCATGGTGTAATGTCAACCTGGGCTGGCCTCTGCTCCTCTCACCCACCAAAGTACACTGCATAGAGGAAGGACCTGGTGCCATTCACTTGTACATAAAGCACAAGTCTCCTCCAGTCTGAGGAGGGACAAGGGCAGAGGCCCTGGGGACACAGGGAGTGCAGAATGGAGCTGGGCCAGGCTGGGTCACTGAGCAGGGCACAGTTTTGCTGTGGTAATGCCCCATATGATGTTCAACACTTCTAGCACTGCTTGAGGCCATGGCCAGCAGGGTATCCTTCCACTTTAAAGGCCCAGCCCAAAGCACTGCCTTTAGGGCAGCCAGTGGTGCTGGCACACTTGTCACCAGGAGACCTAGTCCTCTGAAAGCAGGAGCAGCAATGCTGACACCAATGAAACTGCAGCCTTTACTTCAGGGCTGAGGAGCAGGGGTCCAAGGTATCTGCCTGCTCTGGCCTCTCTAGCTGGCAATGGATGGCAGGTGAGTGGAGCTCAGCTCTGGAAACAAATTCACCTTCACAATCAGTCCCTTGGAGTCCACCATCCAAATTTTTTTGATGGCATCCTCTCGTGAAACTCCTTCCTTTTCCATGGCCATGAGGATGAGATGACCTATGCCCATTGCAGCCTGGAACACAGTATATAATGACTTCATTGGGATATCATTATCTTTTGGGGGAAGATTTTAAATGAGAGGTGGGTTGGATCATCCCCCAGCACTGCACAGAGCAGGGAGACTTTCTGCTCCAGAGTTGTACAATGCCAAGCCATAGGGCTGATTTTAGCATTGTATGTGCTACCGTAAATAAAAGCCCTCACAATCATTGAGCAGAGCAAATTGCAGGTGAAGCTGAAGAAGCAGAGGTGGTACCTTAAGAAGCAGGGGCTGTCCCCATAATTTAAACCAGCTGCTGCTGGGGAGGAAAAGAGGCAGATACTTAAAAAATGCTGGTGGCACTGCCAGTACAGAGGAACTCAAAGCCAATGCTGCATCTGAAATACGGCCATAAGGAAAGTCTTTTTCCATTCCTGTCTGGGAAAACAGCCTGGACATGCTGTGTGTTTGTGGTCCTACAGCCATGCCTGGCTCTCCTGCCCAGATGGGGACTAACAAGGCAGGAGGGTCTCTGTACCACAGAGATGGTGACCAGCACAGACATGTCTGCCAGCAGGGGTGGAGAGAGAGAGAGAGAGAGTAATCTTCATCTCAGTGAGTGGTAGACAAATAGTAACAGACGTTCCCAAAGTCTCACAGGTGGATGAGAGCTGAGACAGGTCCTGGACCAACACTTTTAGTGCATGGACCAGGCTTTGGAGGCTTCCTCTTCTTCTCTCTTTGAGCAAGGTGCCATACAGGCGACCTTGCTTCTGCCATGGAGCACTATGACTGACTCCAGATAGAAAGGTGTTCTTACACTTCTTTGAGTCTGATTCCTTTGGACTCTGCTGCTAAAGAAATTCTTGTTTACCCTAGACACCAACCCTGAGAACTCAGACCAGCCTCCTTAATATTCCTGCCTCATAAGGGACTTCCCTAAAGGCACTTAAAGCCCCACTGACACATGGGCACCCTCGTAATATCCAGTCTGCCTAGGACTTGTGGGCCAAGAAATCAACAAAGGACTATTGGTAACTTCTACACAGCAGCAAGATCCACCTGTAGGGCCCAATCCTGCCCAGTGACAAGGAACCTGCTTCTGTGCTTCATCCTCATGAAGCCAAGCCTTGTAGGAAGTTTCATAGCTGACTCTTCTCTCTAAATTTGAAGATGGAGCATATTAAGGTACAAACTCAGGAACATTCCTACCTCTCCAGCTCCCAGGAAAACAAACTTCTGGTCAGAGAGCTTGCTCTTTGTGATCCTTAAGGCTGCAAAGATTCCAGCGACTGCAACAGATGCTGTCCCTGAAAGAGAGAAACACCATGAGATGGACATGCTGGCAAATGCATTGTCTACCCTGCAGATATACTGTCAGAAACCTTGTGGCATTAGATTCTGTCACTGAAGGATCAGAGTGTCTTCCCTGTGCTGAAATATTAACATTCAAATTCTCCTGCAAGGCTGGAGAACACAGATTTTCCTTCATGTAGAGTCAAAGGAACACCAAATCCTAGAATGCCAGGAGAAGTTAATACCTAACTTAAAAGGGTTTAAGATGCACCTGACTTCTCTAAGGTCACATAAGATCCCAGTGGTTTGAACTTGGCCTTGTCAAAAAATCCTCTGTGATCATGGAATTACCATCCTCTTCTCCTATTTACCTTCACAGCCCAGCATTGTAATTTTTTTCCTAACCTTGATACCCTGACTCACAGCCATCACATCCTGCTGCTAAACATTAAGGAGTCATTGAGATTGAGAACAGGAGCTGGTCCCAGGTTAGTGAGAAGCAATGTAAATATTTTCCAGTAAATGAAGCAGAGGCCTGCTGTTACAGCCACTGTGACATCTGCAGCTTTCCATGCATTAAGGAGGGGGCAAATTTCCAGACTGAATAACCTGCCTTTACTCCACATAACTCACACATAAATCACATGCAACATTCATCTAATGCCCTCTCCCAGGTGAAGGAATATGGTGGAAATAAATCAAATAAGGCACAAGCTAATAAGGATTCAGGCACTGGAAGTATCTCAGCTCACCTGGGCAAGCTGGATGGAAGCATTAAAGGGGACCTGGGAGTGAAGGAAGAAGTTTGATCACAGAATGTAAAGCTGGAAGGAACCCATAAGGATCACAAAGTAGATTAGTTTTATTCCTTAGCATTTGAAAGAATATCCGTTTGGATATGCCCTAGCTTTGATCTGTTCTCAGCTCTAGTGCTGGTCTTTCCATTCTCATCTTTAGAAGCTTTGTGAGAAATCAGGGAGACCACCAGTAACCAGCCTTGTGAGGGTGCTCATGGCTGGGGCAGGCAATGCCACTTTTAGGCTAATACACCTGATTTCACCAAATTTCCAGCACATCCTATTTTTCTGCCCACGTAATCAGCCAGTGGTTCAGGGTTTCAAGTAGCCAGTGCTTCACTGAGGTTCTCTGCAGGGTCCTTAGGGCCTGGGGCTCTGCAAGGCATCAGGAGGCTGAGAAACAGCAGCTCCTGAGCAGACATAACCACAAGCAGTGACACCAGCAGATGGAGCTGCCTCATTCTGAAGGACCCAGAAAACAAATTCAGCTTTACCTAAGCATTTTCTTTAGTGCAAAAGCCACAGAAAAGCTAGGAAACTGCTGGTATATCACTGAGGAATGATTCACACTCATCATTTCCTAGCAAGCAGAAAATCTAGTGGAAGCACAAGTACTCTGCCAAAGAAGTAATTTTAGCAACATGACTTATCTTGTTTAAGGAGTCTATATGAACTAGTATGACAAAGAAAATCTATAGGTCAGATCAGAAGTATTTGTCAGGACAATGCGAAACATTTTGTGATTATAACTCAGATCAGTTTAATTCTCCAAAAGCTAATAATTAGCCTCTCTTAAGAGTGATTCTGGTTTAGCAGAGGTGACAGCAGCCCTCCAGCAGCAGGTATGGTGTCCACACTGGAACACTGGTACAGAATGGCAGCATCATTTCATAGAACCAGAGAATGGTTTGGGTTGGAAGGGACCTCAAAGACATCTAGTTCCAACTCCCCCGACATGAGTAGGGATACCTTCCACTAGATCAAGTTGTTCCAAGCCCAACCTGTCCTTGAAGACTCCCAGGCATAAGGTATCCATGACTACAGGAGGGCACTGCAAGCATTCATGCCTTAAACACAAAACAGACCAGACTGATGGCTGATAGCTTTGTAAGCTTCTTTCTTGCAATGAATCACTTGAGACACTCGCTTCTGCACCAAGGATGAATTCCCTTCATCAGCTCAGGAAAGTTTTTACCATTACATTTCCAGACCCAGACCATTTGAGTTCAGTCAGTTTAAAGGGATTTAATGGGGAGGGAACCAGCCTCTGAGCACCTTCTTGCTTCAGTATTAACATGTGACACAACTGAAGAAAGTGTGCAAAGGATTTCCTCTTGTTCCTCTGCACTAAATCTCTGCCTTTTAATGCTCTCTTTAGAGTAGTAGTGTATTTGCCTGGTGAAATTCCACTGAACTAGGAAAATTACAGAGGAAGATAATGAATGTCCAAGAAATTGAAAAGAATACTGGATAATTGCCTGGTTTTTAGATTTTGTGTTTTATGGGTGTCATATAACCAATCCATGCTCATTCTCTGTGTTATGGTGAGTCTATAATCAGCAGGACTGCTTGGCATGCTGCCATGACAAATGTTGAGGATGAGACTCCTCTAAAAAAAGGTGTATGATCCTGCTCAAGCTCATGCTAAAGCAGCCACCTGAACTGGGTCAAATGAAATGCACCCTAGGAGAGTCACTACTACCACGTGTTTTTTAGAGAGACAAGGTAACTGGAATACATGTAGATGCTTCTGTTGCACACATCTAATCTGTGCAGGAAGAGATTCCACCCTCTAAGTCTGAACTGCAAGGAAATGGGAAGAGACCAGGGTGCCCCAGTTGTCAGCAATGCCAAGCTCGTGACATGCAGTAGACTATGAACATCTATGTGTACACTGACACAGGTTCACGCGCTATCTCCAAGGCTTTCTTTGCACAGAAATACCCAAATCCCTCTGTGGGTGGGAGTGGGGAACTGATCAAAGTTAAAAAACCAGAAGTGAAACCATTACAGTGTGATGGTGTAAGTGTCAGGTCACAGCATTAGTAGTGATAGATGCCTGGAAAGTATTGAAAAGACTGAAATGTAACTGGAGAAATATCTTGTTTCTTTTGGTCCTGACCCAGGCAAAACTGCTTTATACCCTGTGACTGTCAAGAAGTCTGATGGGACAAATGCTGGTATTTGCAAACCCATTTAAGTGGGAAATGCTCTTGAGAGATTCAACAGAGGGAGGTACTTGAGATACTTTTTAAAGGTGTCACTAGCAGGAATTTGACAAGTGGTGTGTATGGAAAGAAAGGGGGCATGGACTCAGTCTGCAGAGCCTGTGGGACTGGGTGTGCCATTACTCATCCCCTGCACTTGTACTGCAGCCTTGACTAACAGCAGGGCTCTGTTCAGCTCTGCCACTCCTAATCCTCCTCTCTTGTTCCAATGTGTTTCTAATCCCTCCACGTCTCCCAAACTGCATCTCACCCCCATTACTCAAGTAATGAAGTTACTGTACCTTGGCCTTAGCTCAGTATTTTTCTGTGATAATTACAATTTCTGAGCATGGAACAACAGAATATCTCTGTGGAGAAGAGTTCACAGCTGGTTCATGTAAAGAATTGGCTAATCATTGTGATTTAGTTCTAAAAGAATCACAGAGGCAGACTGTGGCAGGGAACTCCTCACCATGGCAAGAAAAAAACAGCCATCCTTCAACACGTTGGTCTATCTGTCTTCCAAAGACAGTGAGTGCTGCTATTGTGGATAACTGCTTCCCTAAGTAATTAGCAAGAGCCAGCTTGGCTGGCCTGTATCTGAGGTGAGATATGGAGGGGTACAGAGAGAAGAAAGGAAAGTGCTTGCAAACCATCCTGTCTATCCAAGACTTAAAGTGAGTGCTAAATATGATATCACAAAATAGCAAGCAGACCTCAGGACCTCTCTGGGAAGTCCACAGCAACAGAACCAGTACCAAAAAGAGGCATTTAGAACTAAGGTACACTCAGGAAAGTGGCCATCTTTGCAGGAATCAATTTCTGACACTCAGGCCCACTGAGAATACTGTAAAACATTAAAGAAAACCCTGTGGGGTTGATGTTCCACTCGCACTACTGCAGGTGAGAGCAAGCCCCAGTAGATGTCAGTGGAGGTACACTGGAGCATAACCCGAGGCAAGGATCTGCTCCACAGCACTGCATGGGAAAGGCTGCAGCAGAGGCTCCCATTCCAGGGACTCAACCCTTCCTTAGAGTGGGCAGAGGGGCAAGCAGCTCTGCACGTGGAGCTGCAGGAAGCACTGCACAGTCACTGGGGAAAGTGCTGCCCAGTGCTGAGGTCAGGGCTGTGCTGTGGCTGCCAGCAGCCAGTGGCTAAGCAGGGGACATGGGGCAAAGCCTGAACCACGGGGGTGCTTGGGGGCAGGAGTCCTCTCATGCTGATGGCTGGCACTGCCCTGTCACCTGTCCTGGAGAGCTCACTGAGCTGAGCTGAGCATCAGCACCATGCTGAATCCTTCCAATAGCAGCAGCAATGGGAACGTGCAGCCACACCACTGCCTGTTTCTTCACACAACACCTGGGTGAGTGATTTCCCCTTCTCCACAGTACATTGGTGGAAAAGATGACCAAATTAATCCAGATCTTTTATTTTTTACTCTTGACCTGCCTGCTTACACTTGGCCCTGTCAAAACCGTGCCAATATGAGGGCCCAGGGAACAGCAAACTTTAGTTTAACAGCTCCAGCAAAGGGCAGCCAAGGAAATACATCTAAATTTATGGATGAGGAGGAAGCCTAGGGCTTTTCCAAATTCTGGTTCACATTAAGTCCCTGCAGCAGTTCCACCCATTACTGGAAAGCAGAGTGGAGCTTGTCCAGATCCATTCCAAATGCATACTCAAACACAACAATGCTGGAGCAAAAACCTGCCAAAGTGTTTGTAGCTCAAGGTCTTCCCCTCCATGACTGCAGGCTAGTGTTACCCTTTCCCCAGAGGGCCTCTGTAAGACATTAAGAAAATTAACTTGAGATGATGCAGAGTTAGTCAAGGAGAAGAGCAGTGAAACACAAAGCATTGATGCACAGGGATGGAACTTGTTCTCTTCAGGGTGACCCAGAATTGATAGTGGCATGGAGAAGATCTGCCTGACAATGGAGAAGATCTGCCTGACAATGGAGAAGCCTAATGAGGCCATCTCTAGGTTCCAGCTTTTAATCCTTCTGCTGTAAAGTGCTTGGATTACACTGTGCATGACCTTAATGATGGGTTCTGGCCACAGCAGCAGTGCCCTCCCTCCTGCCTGTAGGGTGCCAACCTGCAACCACTGTGCCAATGCAGGCTGAGCCCCCTCGGGCACCCACATGAGCAGAGGCTGTCAGGCAGCTGCCAGCACTCTGTAAGAAATCCCCATCCCCATTGCAGCACTGGGGACTCTGCATGCTGCTGCATACCAACAAGCTAAACCAGGTCAGAGCACTGCCCTTTCTTCTCTTCATTTTACCTCCTTAGCTTGGACTTAAAAGATCACAGACAGCTTAACACAGAGGTGACCTGTGGTGTTCTTCTCTGCAGAGGAGGATTTGGAAGTGGTGTCCAGTGAATGAGAAAAATAGCAAACCAGAAAAGCAGGAAAGGAAAGGGAAACAAATGTCACAATTCCCAAAAGTGACAGAAGAGATGGGCCTGATCTTTAGAGTGCTGCACTGATAAGCCCAAGAAACTGAGGCCCATTTACAGCTTGGCCACTCTGTTCTGATCTGGCTTGTTTAGCAGTCAGTGTGTGAATTCGACACAAACCCAGTTAACATAGTTAAGGCAGCAGTACCAAGGGGAAATGCAGCAATCTCCTCCTCTGCAGAGCACAGCAGGTCCAGAGGGACTGTTAATAGTGAACCTCTGCAGGACTGAGAACACCTCCACATCTATCTCCAGGCTGGGTAAATCCCCAGGGAAAGCGTGCTGCTCAGGAGCTGCCTGGCAAGACATTGCCTGCTTTGTTCCACAGTAATATAGGGTCCCACACTCCCTTCCTATTGTGCTTCCCCCTCCTTAGCTTCCTGTGATAATTACCGATGCATTTGCCACTCCAGCTGAAACAACAAAGTAAGATACTGTACCATTTTAATCCTCTAAAATTAGTTACTGCTGAGCCAAGAACTCTCACTTTGCCTGCTTCTCACAGCACGTGGAAACGTGCCTGTGTGCACATCATTGATTTCCAACTTGCCCAAGTGTTTGAAGCTGCTCAGATTTGTGGCACTGGAGTCAGCCTGTTCCCAGCCTCAGCTGAGATCTGGAGCACTGTTGCTTCAGGCCAGGCACTGCTCCCTGTCTTGGGAAGGTTATGGGAAGGTTATGGAAAGGTTATGTGCTAGGATAATGAGAAAAGGTGGTTGGTGGGTCAAGAGATATTTTGAGGATCATCAGCAGTCACATATCCTACAACCCAAGGGAACCATTACTCTAATGACTTGGAAAAGACTCAGAGGTGTTTTTGAAAGGGGGGACCCTGAGGATTGCATGCAGACTACTTTAAATAACAGGCTTTATGCTTTTGTGCACTGTTCTCTTTGCCTTGCCGGTATGTGTGAAAAACTTTTGAATGACACAGTCCGACACAATTAATTAAATAACACATTAAAGATTTCTTCATTTTTTCTGCAATTCTGACTAAACTTGCAGAACTACTTCTGCTGTTCAGTACTGAGTAAACATCTCAAGAGGCAGCTAAGTTGACCAGATATGACTTGCCTTGGGAGATCCATAACATTTTCATTCACCTTCAGGTTTCTAGGTGCACTTCCAGAAGATTTGATTTGTAATCCCCAGATACTGTGGTTAGGCAAGCTGGGCTAAAATTCCCTGGATCTTTCTTTTTGCCTTTCTTGAAGACAGGTCTCACTTTTGGGTTTTTTTTCAGGAATTAGGGATTTCCTCAGTTACCATAACCTTTGAAAGAGTGACTTTGTAATGCTGTTGGCCACATACCTCAGATGAATCCTTAGATGCATCTCATCAGGTCTCATGAACTTTGTCACTTGAACAATCCCTGCTAAATAGGCAGACATCCATGGAAGATGCTGTAATTTTGCATGCCTAAAGTTCTCATCATGGAACTCAAAACTCTGGGTGCTTTCCTTGATCAGCATGATCAGATTTGAAATAATGTCCCAAAACATGCTTGCAGCCAAACTGGAAAGCTACAGACTGAACAAATGGGTGAAAAAGTGGCTGGGCTGGTAGGCTCAAAGGTTTGTGATCAGCAGTACAAAGAGGCCATACTATTTAAATTCTCATAACAATCTGGATTATAAAACAGAGTGCACTTCCACAAAGTTCAGATAGTGATTGGGGATAGTGATTGATATAGTGGTGGTATGACAGTTATTCACAGGGATCTCAGCAGGCTGGAGAAATGGGCTCAGGGAAACCTCGTGAGGGTCAGCAAAGGCAAATGCAAAGTCCTGCAGCTTTGCAGAAGAAAACTTTGTGGTCATGCTGGACAGCAAGTGGAAGATGAGCCAGCAATAAGCCCTTGTGGCGCAGAAGGCCAACAGTCTGCTTGACTGTGTCAACAGTAGGTCCAAAAAGTGACAATTTTTTCTATTTCAGCACTTTTGAGGTCATCCCTAGACAAGCATGTCCCATTTGGGGCTTTCAGCACAATGAAAAACTGGAGCAAGTCCAGAGGAGGGACACAAATATGACCAAGGTGTACAAAAAGGACTGAAGAGCTTGGGTTTGAAAGGGCTGGAGATGACTATGAGGGCATCTAATTTCTGTTTACAAGCACTGGTTGGAGTGTTTGTAAAGAGGCCACATTCTTCTCAGAGGTGTACAAAAACAGATGAGGGGCAATGAACACAAGTTGCATCTAGCAAAATTCCAATTAGATATTAGGGAAAAAATGCACAAGGAAGATGAGAAAACTTGGAACAGGTGACACAAAGAGATTGTGGACACCCATCCTTCTATATACTGTAAAGTATTTGGCTGGACAAGGCTCTGAGGAACCTGAACTAATATAAAACTTGGATCTAAGCTTGAAATCACCCTTTGTTTGAGGGAGGGCTGGCTGATGTCCAGAGGTTCCTTCCAAACTAGTATCTTCAATGGCTTCATGTCATTTCTTGTATGAAGCAGGAATCCAGAGATGTCTGCTTCAAGGATTCACCAGACTTGACAACTTTGTAAGACTTTTAAGTTGTCTACTTTCTGTTTATCACTGTGAACAATTAAGTGAAGCAAAGTTAGAGGAGGAAGAGAAAGAGCAGGAGCTAAAGCATTCTCATGTACCTCTAATCTTATGTGCTTCAGAGTGTGCCCTGGTACTTTAGTGGGAAAAAGGAAGAAGTGACAATCAATTTTCTTCCTCAGAGCTGTAATTGAAGCTGTTGCCCCTTGCATGAACCCAGACAGAGCTGGGAAAGGACTGATGTCATCACCCCCTTAGAGGGAGGAGAAGCACTCCTTCAATGGGAGTTCCCACAAGGGCACTGTGAGCCAGCTCCTGCCTAGATCCCAGGCTGATGGCTTTCAGAATAAGCAGTGGACACTGTGAGCCAGCTCCTGAGAGCTCCCAGGCTAATGGCTTTCAGAATAAGTAATCACCTCATCCCAGTTGGTGGTAACTGGCAGGCATCCCACTCAGCATCAGCAGGCTGGCTCCAACTGGAAGGGGTCTGAGTCACCTTCATTCTCTGGGGTTAGAATGGATTTGGAAATACAGTAATTTGAAGGACAAAAACCAATCAACCAAACAAACAAAAAAAGTAGGTATTAATATTTTAAACTGTTGTCATTTTTTGTAGGCCCTGGGGCAGCAACAGGGAGGCCTAAAGGATCTTAAGGGAAGCAATTTACACCTTTTCCCCTCATCTCATCTGGGTGTGTATGTGTAGGCGCACTGCATCCAGAGTCCCACTAACCAACGGTCAATGAGTTTAAATTAGTATAGCTCAGGCCTGATCTAACTTGAACTGCTTGTGCCTAAGATGTGTTTTTAATTCAACATACTTAAAACATTCCCAGCTCAGAAGTTGGAATAATTCAGGCTTTAGAAGGTCTGTTCCTGTCTCGCTTGAGTAAAATTAATCAGGCCTGTTTAAAACAAGGGTTTGTGTAATTCTCATTAATCATTTAAACACCACTTACATTGAACTCTAGCAGTTTTTTAAGTAGCTGAGTCATGAAACATCAGCATGTTAGAAAAGAGAGAGTCTAAGGTACGTCCAAAGAACAGGAGGGTGTAAGTGAGAAAATGCCACTCCTACCTTTCTCATATCATTAGAAAATACAGAGGGATATATTAGGGTGGGTAAATCAGACTACTTATCCCAGACTGAACTCTTTTATCTCTGATATGACTCCAAGACACAGTTACCTGAGTAGATCGACATTACTTCAGCATTCCAAAAGTCCTCAAACCTCATTTCTGACTACAACCCTAGCTTGGATTTCCCTTTTCTTTCTGACAGCTCCATAAAAAACCCTAAACAGGTGCTTACTTCTTTTGACTCATTGCATGTTGTGCAGAAGCTCAGCAGGATTTCTTTACTTACCTACTACTGAGAAACCAGTGCCAGCAAAATGCTTTATTTGAGAATATAACCATGTCTTACTACAAAGAGGTAAAATCCTACTCTTTCAAAAGGCAGGACTTGAAAGAATTTTCAGGGGACTTGACAACTTCTATGCACTGTGACATGCATCCAACTGGGGAGAATCAGAAAAGGTCCATTCTATGACAATACTGTTTCACAGCATCCTCCTGGATGTGGTTTGCTGCTCTGGGGCAGTCATTACCAGGAACTGTCTGAGGCATTCAGCTATGACCTATGGCCAAAACAAAACTATAAAAAATAGTCTCCTGCTTCCCAATCAGAATCTGCAATTTAGCTTTACTATTATCTTTTTCTTCTCTCTATTATCAAAGAAACCTTTCCAACTCACCAAGAAACCTCTGACATTCAGTCCAGTTCTGCCAAGAAAACCTACATCCAGGCCCCTGATGTGTGATTTGCCACATCACCTGGCCTCTTTTTGACTGCTGAGTTCCCTTCCACTTTCAGAAAGAGCAACTAGTCCAAAATAAATATTTACAACATTGGCTTCTTATTATGGCCTTCATCTGTCCATCTTCAGAAAAGTCTGAGTGCTTGGTTCCCCCATTCAATACTTCAATTCAAAAATGTATCTCCTGGGTTTTCTTTTTCTGTGCTTTTCTCTCCACTGGAAATTTTTGGGGGTGGCAAGAACACCTCATGAGCCTTCCTGTACAGGAGTATCCATCTGCCCTCCCTTGAAATGCCTTTAGCTTCTCTGCTTCTAAACCCTCTTAATGAAAATATCTCTGAGCAGGTCCATGCATCCCACTACACCAACCATACTTCCCTAAACCAGGATCTTACTCCTTGTGTCAGATAGGAAGAAGCTGCTATACACATTGCCAAATATTATTAGATAAGCAGCAGATGCAGAAACAGCACTGGAAAGTCTGCTCACAAAAGAACCAACATTGTGTGAAAAATAACACTGATGTTTCTTTCAGTCTCTTTCAAGTACAAGTGAGGATAAGCCCAACTGACTGCAAATAATTAAATCAAACTTTGGAAATTCCTGCATGTTTCAAGCAGGACTAGACAAAAGAAAAGATGAAGGGACTCAGAGGAGAACTGGTTGTTTATACACACTTGGGAAGATCCTGTCCCTGTCAAATGGGCAAACAGCCCTTCCAAAGGTTTAAAGCAGAGTCAGCATCAGACTGGGATGCAGATTGCATCCCTCTGGGCATTGAGCAATCCTGCTGACTGCTGAGCCTCTCATGGCCTGGAGACTTGCTTGTTATAACCCCAGCTTTGCTGCTGTCACTTCTCTTTGACACTGGAAGAGTTATGTTAACCATGCTACGGGAGAACAAATCTGTTCTCAGATTACTGCAGAGTTAGCATCCATAGAGAGGAAAGAAGCTGGTTTACCTTTATTTTTGTGCATGTAGTAAAGAGTACAACAATAGAGGGAAAATATCAGGATCAGCTAATGACCACCTGGCTCATGAAAACGGAAACCCTTGCATAACTGTTAAAACATCATCATTGTTTTAGCTAAATTATAGAAAATTAATGGAACTCTCTAAGCTACCTGCATAATCTAAAGCATATGAACCATTTTCTCCCTTGAATGTTTCTGCAATGAACAGCCACCTAAAAACAATGGAGACTCACTTCTCAACTCAGATGGCTGAGCTTCTGTTTATATTTTTAAATGCTTCTGTGTAAACTCTAAAATTTGTCAGATATCTGACTACTGTATAATAAACAGTCTTGTGATATTAACCACTGCTTCTCATGACAAGGTGAAGGTTAAATTTGATTTTCCTAACAGTTCTTACCCTGAATATCATCATTGAATGTACAGTATCTGTTGCGGTATTTATTGAGGAGACGAAAAGCGTTAGCATTGGCAAAATCTTCAAACTGGATCAGACAATTCATGCCATACCTGCAAGTTAAAGGGAAATTTAAAATGGATAAATATATTTTTACAATATACAACACAATATAGGCCTTTTACTAAGATAATGGAGCTAGAGACTCTACTGCAGAAATAAAAGTATCGTGGCAGAAATGCAGCACAGTAACAGCAAACAGGATCACACCCATCCCAAAGTCCACACACTGAGAAACTGGAGTCACCAGGATTAAACTGTATTCAATCAAGTGGCTTCTTAATATGTGTACTTATATACCTATATGTATATGCATCTTTGGACTTTTGGTATGAGAAATTTTCAGTGGTGTATTTGCAGAGGAGCTTCTCAAAGGAAAGGAGACACTCTTTGTGTTGCAGCTGCCACACTGCATTACAGCAAATCTGACTGCAAAGGGGACACCAGGTAGAGGGACACCACCAGGGGCCCACTTCAACTGTAAGTGGCCAAGAGATGAGAAAAAAATCTGCTTGTAGGATCCCATGGAGTGAGTGTTTCATGGTGGGACTGAATGGTTCATGGTGTGATTTCACAGCCACACTTCTGTGCTTTGGAAACGTTTTCTCCACTGAGCTGTTTAGCAGGAAACCAGCACGCAATGACAGCTAGTGACCTGTAGAGTGAAAAGGCAGGAAATAATTGCAAACTTTCCAAAATTTCCAGCAATTTTAAGGAGAAGTGTGCAGTTTATAATTGGATAATATTCAGACTGGTCCATATGTATACACATTCAGAAGTTTGTATGACTCTAGGCTGCATGAAAGCTTTGCAAATAAAATCTAAAAGGGCCATAAGTACTCGTCTCTCACACATAAATGTGATAGGGCAGTGAGAGAAACTCAGGGAATGAGAAATGCAACTATTAGCAACCTCTGGGCTGCAGGCAGGTGAAGGGCCTCTAAATAGCTGCACTTTGTTAGAGGCAGCATCACCTTACATATCTTCTATTCAGACTTTCCTCCTTTTCCACTGAAATCTATGGCAGAACACCCCTGCTTTAGTGTAGAAACTGATACTGGATAAAACATACTCCATTTGTGAACTGTGGCTTCTGTCATGAAAAGGTCTTTTCATGGCACTCACAGTGTGGGCAGTCAGGCTCTCCTAGAAGGGCCTTGAATTTTGTATTATTATTATTTTCCACTTCAAACATATCTGTCAGTAAGGAGACAATGATAAGCACATGCTTTGTGCTCCTTCATTTGTCCATCATGAGAATCTCTCACTTGATAAACCCCTTGTCTCAAAAAGGGACAAAGGTTGGCTCTAACACTTGCTTCCCATTCTCTGTGTTTGCTTTTAGGAAAAGGACCACAATGGGGACAGAGTTTTTAGTAGGGCCTGTAGCAACAGGACAAGGGGTAATGGTTTTAAACTAAAAGAGAGTAAATTTAAACTAGATATAAGAAAAGTATTTTTTGCAGTGAGAGTGGTTAAAGACTAACACAGGTTGCCCAGAGAGGTAGTGGATGCCCCATGCCTGGTAACATTCAGTGTAAGGGTAGACAGGGGCCTGAGCAACCTGGTCTGGTTGAAGATCAGCTTACTAATGGATGTTCCTCTTATTCATCATTTGGATGTGTAAGGAAAACATAGCTAAGAGGGAAATGACACAGCATGCAGAACATCTGCTAATATCTCATAGCAAATAGTTAGCAAATCTTTATGCAACTTCAGTTGCTATAGAAACTATTTCTCTAACACCAGTCTTATTTACTGGTATCACTGAGGAAGTAATACCAATATCAACATTACTGACTTGCTTAACAAAATCAATGATCTCAGCCAGCATTAATGTACGTGTGACCAGCTCTGTGAATTCCTTCCTCACTTCACATTTGTGATCTGCAGCATGGGACAGTGCACAGGTTACTTCTATTTCCATCTTTGATCCCTGTTTATTAACCAGAGCACAAAAGAAGTATGGTAGCCCATAAACATTTCACTTTTCTTTCTGCCCCTCAGTAAAACAGCACAGTGCTGCAGTGCAAGCTCTTTTCACTAAGGTATTTTTTTGAAGATTGTTTTCTTTTTCACTGCAGTACATCTACAGAGCTTTTTGAAGTATGAACTCTATTTTTGAGTTTATGTGAGCCTTTGCATAATGTGAAAATTAAAGTTTTCATTCATAAAGACCACAAATTGGTCATGGTAAGACCCAATGACTGGATGCTTTAAATGAAAGAACCAAGTATTTTGGATTCACAGTTAAAGATGGGAATTTCAGATCATGATCTTAGTCCTCAAGAGCTACTCACCTTACTGAAGTTTTGAGAGAAATTTAAAGAGCTTTGTGCTACCCAAAGTCACTGAAATTAAACACAACTAGGCAGTTGACTTACTGAGTCAAATCTACCAGTTAGTCTTGCTGCCCTTTTCCAGTGGTACTTTGGTGGCTGCATGCAGTGCCCCATCTGAGGGTGACCAGAGCAGGCTAAGGATAAACTTAGCAAGGAGTTTGAGCAAACCAGCATCTGGGGCCATGTGCAGTAAGATCTTTGTGAGCATCAACACAATGAGTCAGTTCTGCTGTCCCTCCCCCACAGTACAGCATCTCAGTATTTGTGTAATTCCTTCCATCCTGAAGGAATTCAGAGTGCTCTACAAAGAATATTTGGGTAGCATCCAAAAGTAAAATGTAGCCAACTTTGGACTGGACAACAGAAGTCCTTTAATATGTAACAATGCTAAAAAAAAGTCCAGCTCAGGTAAGAAGGTGGAGAATACTTGGTACTGCAAAAGGAAAGGGTGTCCTGAGAGGTGCTACATGTATTGGAATCCAGCCAATAAATTGCAATGCAGAATGGGATTTCTTCACTACTTTTATGTATCTAAAAGTTGGTTGTGTAATGCCCACCTGTGTATTGCCCAGCTGGACAATTCTGACAGCCCTCTCTGACCATGGACAGAAAGGGCATATCCAGCAGCAACTTCTTTCAACTAGTCTAAGTGAAAAATAGAAGTAGATAACATCTCTGGAGATGCCTCTTTCTTCAGAATGTCTGTGAAGGCAGAGTAAGATGACCAACCTAAATTTAGATATCAAACTTTAGACACTTAAATTGGGAGAGGTAATCTAATATTATCTAATTATCACAGTCAGGAAGATCTGGTTGGGAACATCTTAAATATATGTCATGCACCTTCGGTCACTGGCTTATCACCCTTTCACTGCAATACTATGCTGCCCTTCAGTGTTTGCAATTTCTTTGTTGATGTCTGCAGAAACTGCCCTGTTCCATCCCTTGTGTGTGGTGTCCAAGTGCTCCCCTGCCAGCAAACACATCAAGAAAGAAATATTTGATTAAGTGAATTATACTGGCCGATCTTCTCCCATCATAATGTTTTAATTTTAAAATGAAAACTGATTTTGCAAAATTGTCTTTAATTGGAAACACTATATTTCCACTAAGAAACCAAAATTAATGAATTCCTTTGGAGGAATCATTTTTAATGAGGTATACTTTTGTTGAACCTTCTGTTCTGTTTAATATGTGACATCTGATATGAATGCAGTCCCAGTTAGCATGCATATACTTGCTGTCTATAGGTGCAGGATGCCTTTTAATAGAAAAAGTGTTTGTAAAGTGAGTATTTGAACAAGGATTTCTGAAGTTCCCTTCCAAGACATTTAAATCTTATTAAATTTGCAGCAAGAATTGATCCTGGCCCTGCAGAGAGATCTTTCAAACTGCTGTGATAGGAAGAGACTCTTGAGGTCAGTCTGCTTGGCTGGTTGTCAATTCTGATAGATTCTTCCACTGATCCATGTGACTCATCTTCTTCCATGTGTCATCTTCTAACTTTCAGCTGAGAGCCTGAAGGAGATTTGGAAGCAGATCAGCAGGTCACATCAGGACTGAATGTTTTCCAGTCCAGGAAAGGCATGGCCAGCTACGGTTGGCTCTCTCCAGCAATCTCATCCTGACTGTCAATGATTCATCTTCTCTAGAGCATTCTATCATCTTCTTGGCAACTGGGACACGAGTAGTTAAACAGCCAAGATCTGACTGCCTTTATCTACAAGGAGAGCTCAAATGTAGACCCATCAGGATTTCAGACTGACAAGGTACATTAAAACTGAGCAAGTGCCATGGTCCAGTGTGCCATAGTCTCAGTTCTTCATCTCCCTTTCAAAAAAGGGAAGGTTGTATTTTTTCAATGGTTTTGGGTTCAAAGTGTTGCCATTCCTCTTGGGCACACTGCAGTTTGCATTTAATGGGATCTCTGCAGTTCTATGTTTCCTTGTGGAACTGGACCTTTCCCCTCAGCATGAGTCATTCTTATATTTGTAGGCTGTCAAGTAGGATGCTTGGACAGAGGTGTTTTTGAAAGAACTCAGACATGCTGAAACTTGTAACTGGTTACACTACAAGAGTCATTTTTTAATACTGTCACCATGTCTCCTGTTGGCTGCCAGACCACCATCTGGGGGAACCTGTTCTCTGCCATCTCTGGAATTAATTTACCCATTTTATAGAATTGGAAACAAAAAGATACACTTTGTCAGTTCTTCCTCATCCAAAAAAATTCACCAGTCTTTCAGGCAAAGATTATATTGCTGTCTCATTAGTTTACTTATTTCACGGTTTTGTGCCACAAATAATTATGACCTAAATTCTGGCTCTCGTATCTTGCAAAAATCTTCCTGTGAAAATAGCCTCACTGGGAAATGCTTTATAGAATGGTCCCATACACTCATTTTAGTCCAATCTCCAGCCTTTGCCTAGCAAATCTTGTACAAACAGTACTTTCAATGAAACAATATACTATTGATTAAAATAATAGTACAAACTGCCACCCTAATGAAGGATGACTCTAGGATCTAAACACATATAATATTATAAGCCTTTTGTAAAAATTATTACCTGAAATTTTTAATTAAAAAATTATCCCATTTCCTGGAGAACACACAAACATAGGATTCATGCTTTGTTTATTGCTATATTGTTGTTTTGGTACTGTTCCTATCCACCTAGAGCTGGGCTGTGCCAAGAGAAAAGATGCTCTTAGCAAAGTCTGTATTCCCTGCAGAGAATGATACACATTTCCACTGCATGACCTCCTGGAACAAGTGGTAGAACAAAAACGTGGAACAAAGGAGTGCGAATCCCAGAAAAGGAGCAATGATTACATTGCTTTTAAATTCTTTATTCAGGAGACTTCTCAGCTGCCTAAACAATCTCATCATGCCATTTTTTCTTTCATCCTCATTTGTATGTACCTCTTTGAGTTCATCCAGACTGATTAAAAGCCATGAGGTCAGTGAGGAAAAAATTCATGAGCCAGCAGTTACCATTTGAGAAGCATCTGACCAAAACTGCCCAAGCCAGAACTTTAAGGGTGGCCTGAGGACCTGTGCAATGCCTTTGCTGACCACTATCAAAAGGGCTTTTTTTTTGACAATGAGGACAGAGTATAATACATTCTTACATGCATGCAAAAAAAAGCATTTGCAAGAAGATCATGTTCCTTTATGGAAAGAATCACAAGATAGAAGTTCCAGTCCTTGTCTGAATTTAAAATTTTATAGCAGTGCTTTCACCCATTCATGATGCAAGGAATCTGCTTTGAGGAGCTGCAACTCCTTTTCATAGTCTTAGATAAAACCAAGCAGAGAAGAAACAAATTGTCCTTGCCCTTGTCATCTTCTTATTATCGCCTGAAACACCAGTAACCAAAGTTCTGCTTTACAAGAAAAACTAAATTATCTGTAAAGAAGCCCATTGCCAGAAAAATAGCATGCTTTGCAAGTGCTCAGCATTTAAGATTTGAAAAACAAAGTCCACTCAAGCAAGGAAAACAAGACTAGAACCTGAGTCTCTTTGGTGTCCTAAGGCCTGTCTTACTGTTAAATCGTTACTATGACACTTGTCAGGCTTCTCATCAGACCAGCAGTGGTCTGCCATACAATTGTATGCTCTGCCATACAATTCCTGGCCACAGGCTAGGGGTCAGTTTGGTCAGGCACCTCCACAAGAGGCCAGCTGAGAGCAGCCCTGTGGAGAAGGACTTGGGGGTATTGCTGGATGGAGAGCTGAATATGAGCCAACAGTGTATGCTCCCAGCCCAGAAAGCCAACTGTGTCCTGGGCTGCATCCAAAGCAATTGGGCAGCAGGGCAAGGGAGGGGATTATGTCCCTCCTGAGACCCCACCTGGATCCAGCATCCAGCTCTGGGGCCTCCAACACAAGAAGAATATGGAGCTGTTGGAGCGGGTCCAAAGAAGGCTGTGAAGATGATCAAAGGGCTGGAGCATCTCTCCTACTGAAGACAGGCTGAGAGAGCTGGGGTTGTTCAGCCTGAAGAAGAGAAGGCTCCAGGGAGACCTTGGAGCCAATACAAACTTAAGAGCTCTGGGTTCTGGGTTTAGAAATCCCATGCTAGGGAGCTGCATCACAAACCCAACAGGACCTGCTGCCTGCCTCACCATCATCTTAGGCTACAGATAATTTCTAAATTGGGCAGGAGTCTCACTGGGTTGCTGCCTACATAAACATAGCCACCATGCTCTGAGGCACAGAGCCTGCTGTGGGTTCAGTGAGTGCTGTGTCAATAAAAGCACCCCTTGAAGCACAAAGGTATCAGGGAATCTCAGAATTGTAAATTTTTGGAAACTGGGGGATGTGCTAAGGATTGCTGTTCATACGTCAGGGTACCTGCCATGAACTACTGTTAGAAACAGGACAGGGGGAAAATGAAGTTAGGATGAATTGCAAGGTTCTTGGGGAAAAAAGTCTTGAAAGTTCATAGTCAACTTTCATAATTATATCATTTTTAGGGAAAAACCTCCAAATAACTATTTTGCACATCCTATCTCATGACTTTCAAGCACTAAGATCAGCACTAATGTTGCTATGACCATTCTAAAGCTTTTATGGAAAATGGCATAATTCTGCTTGCAGTTGGCATGAGGAAGGGCTGTAGCTGGAGGTACAAGGCTTCTCAGGAGCAGGGCAAAAGCAGGAGATACAACCATATTAGTGCTGACGCTCAGATGTAGCCTTGAGCTACCCTCTGGCACACAGCAGAGCCTCACCCTGTATCTTCTGCACAAACAGAGCTTCTCCAGCTGCATCTTACTGAAACTGCTGTGGTACATCGGGCATAGGTAGAAAAGCCCAGACAAAAGCCTAGAGCAGAGGGCCTTGAGGCATCTGTAACTGCATTACCCCAAAGGATTTGAACTCATGGCAATAAAAGCCACAGTGATCCCCAGCAGCACATCTGGAACTCAGTCATTCCTCAGTAGCAGAAAATCAAGCTAATGAAACCTAAATATTGTTCCTTGACTTAAAATTTCATCCAGTGTCTTAAAGCAGATTACAGATGCTGGCTGATGATCTTATCTCACATCAAGCCAGGACAATGGACAGCTGGGGTGGCTCCTTCCATCAACATCACTTCTCCCTCATGAATGGTGTCAGGGTCCCTCTGGCCAAGGGGGGTCTGAGGTAGATGGGCAAGGAGAATATCCACCTTGTATTCCATGATGGCTGGATCTGGTCTACACAACCAGCCCTGCCAGGGCACTAGTAATGGTGTCCTAACAGACCCACAGATGCTGGGGAGTGGCTTTGAGTGTTAGCAGTGTATGTGAGGGCTTTTTTTAAGCCCATCAGTGCCTAAAAAACAAAGTCTAATCTTTCAAGATCAATTAGCCAAGTTAACCAGAGGATGTGAAGAAATAACATTGGGGCACACCTGTACTGGTGATTTTATTTCTGAAAAGTGATGGCCAATTTGTGATCCATGACCTCAGAGAACTGCTAAAACAGAGGTGGCTTCTTTTCAAAAAGGTTCTGATTGTTGAACAGCACATGAGACCTGCCTTGGTATGTTTTTGGGTAAAAGTACTGGGAAGGCATTAGACAAAGAGAAATCAGGTATGAAACATACACAAGGAAAAAGAAATTCAGCAGAGGTATCTTTCTTTTCCCATCTGAGAAACTGAACACTTGATCTCCGGATGCCTTCTGTGCTTTGCCTCATGGCACAGGCTGACAGAAAGCTTGTTCCCCTGGTCACTCTGTTAATAAGCACCAGTGGGAAAGGAAAGGGGAGTGAAGTTATGACAGGTTAATGAGGCTTCTGTGACACGGTTTGCTGGCGTGGGGAACTGCATCTCATAGAGTTTCAGGCTGCATGTTCCACATCTGCCAGCCAGTGACTGCAGCTAGAGCTCAGAATGGAGGCTGGAGTTCTGGGACAGGTCTGGCCTCTTGGAGCATGATGAAAGTTGCACAAGGATTCATCTGATCAGATATTCAATCCTCAAAAATTCTGGGGTTTATTCAAATTACAGTCCTTGGACATTTTAGGCAAATACTTACTTCAGCCTAAAGAAATGTACCAGGTTAAGAGCAAGACTTGTCCTTTGTTACAGTAATTGAGCAGATAGAAAACTGAAGCAGTGCATTTTCGCTTGTGAAGCATATTGCTGCTCTCTGTGAGAAAACAGCAATTTGTCAGACTGCTTCATTCAGACACAGGTAGGCTCAATGGTCCAAATTTTGCATGTAGTTGCTTCCCAAGAGGAGGTAAAGGCATAGCTTAGAGCTGTTGTTAAAGAGCTTAGTCATTTCACATGTTTTAGGTGAAAGAGTAATGAATGGTGGTTTAGGCAGCAGGAAAACACAGGAATTTATCCAGCTGTTCCAGAAAGAGCTTTTCTTTCTAAAATTGCCCGGGGTGCCCACACTTTCTTTCAAAATATTGGTATGGCTAACTCTGAAGCCTCTGGCACACGCCTGGTTTGATTACAAGGTGGGTATTATGAGACCAGGAGTCCTTTCTACTGACTCTATGGGTCTCCAGCAACAGAAATTTAACATCTGTTTGATATTATTATTCCATTAGAAGATTAAATCTTCACTCCTCTGGCTTTTTTGTGGGCTCCAACACATTCCACTTCAGTGACAAATGTCCCTTGAGCCAGCAGTGCTTTGACAGGGTGGGAGGTACTCCTGCAGAGGAACTGACAAATGGTTTCCATGAGAACTTAAAGTACCCTCAGGAAGTAGACAGAATTTCTGCATGAATGTCAAGATGAAAAGGAAACCCCAAATTGCAAGGGATTTGTGGCAAAAACCCAAAAGGTTCTTCCCCAAGTAACTGAATTTGGATGTAACATTACAGACTTGCATAAGAGATTGCAGCAGCTCATAGTCACAGGTTGCCTCAAAAGTGGAAGCAGGCTACAATAAAGCAGCATGTTCTTGACCTTCTGAACAATTTCTGCTTCCTTTTGTAACAGAAGTGAGAGCTCCTACTGGGTTAAATCCAATCATTCCAGTGGAAATTTGAGACAGAATGAACCTGTTTCATATGAGTTTGCCAAACCCAGGCTGATAGCAGATTATTCACCAGCCCTGAGTGCACAAGGATCATACCCCAACGCTTTAAAGTATGCTGGTGGTCAGGATGATAATATGGGGTAATGGTTCCTTTTGCTCTAGGATCTCCAAATACTTTGCAGAAGTGCAAGGCAGAATTTCCCAGCCTCACTTTGCTGAGAACTTTCAGGGGCCTTACTGTGTTCAAGGAATTCATCCTGGTTAAGGGAAATAGAAAAGCATGGACATGGGCCCCAGGAACTTGATTATCAATACTTGGATGAAAGCATTAGACATGACTTCACCGCCTCCCAAGATAAGAGTTCATTGTGTCATGGTCTTCTCCCTTCAATGTGGACATTAGCTCATGTAAACTAAACACAGGAAAATAGCTGCCAATCCTTCCTCTCCAAGAGCAAGAACAGAAAAGGCAAATTGTCTTTAGTGGGTGCAATGAGCTTTGCACTTAACACCATAAGCCTAAATCTCAGAGCCAAATTTATGATGGCTGAGACCATTATCTGTGTTTGCCTTCTGTTGTTCCCATTCTACCATCAACACCAACACTGCAATACCCCCATGGTTTTCTGGCCAGAAGAAAGCAGGATAGGGTTTCCCTGAAGGATTAATTAGTGACTACAATCAAAATAAACAAAACCTCCACACATCAACCCTGATGACTCTAAAATAGTTTCTGCTTGTCTCTTGTGATTTCCTAGTTGTGTTTTACCAGCTTTCTAGCCTCTAAGAATTTCTTCCCACTAGATAATGCATAAAGCATCTAACATAATACTACAATGTAATCAAATGACATTTCAGTCAAGATTCTTTATCAAATATAAAGAAAGTTCAGCTGTGACTGCATTTTTGTCCCTATTTCCTCCACCCACAGCCAGCTGGGCAGTCACACCATGTGTAAACCCATCCTTCTCAGTGGATGGGTAGGTGCTGTGTCAGACACTGGTCATGGTGCCTCCTACCTCCAGGGAGACAGGGGGAACTGCGAGTTGATGACACACGTACCACCCACTCCCTCCCCTTTGTGCAGGAACACACACACATCCAGCTGGCTGGAGACACAGAGGGAGGATCAAACACAGCTCCCTCACTGGGAAGAAAATAGGCAGCAGCTTGGCAATCGGGCAGAGACTGCAGCTCTCTGCTGCTCCTTATCCTCATCTATGGCTTTAGGAAAGGTAAAAAAAGCTGCTTAGGAGCTTGTAGTTTTCCAAATATGAATCTTTTTCCTTAACAATTGTCCTTGCTTTCCTTCTTATGGTAATCTCTCTGGATAGTCATGGAGATTTTAATACATTTTCCTTTATCTTTCAGAGAGAGGTGCACAGGGCTGAGGTGGTAGTTCTGCTCTTCCCATGTTAAATTCCCAGATACATCAGAGACCCTCTATCCCTGTTAGTGAGTATGAATGGAAGGATGCAGCTGGTCTTTCCCATGTTTAAAAGGACAGTGCTTATAATCCTGGCTTTCTCACTCCACAGACTTAAATGCCAGCAGGAAAGTTCCTATTTTTTACAAAGCCATAGAGTGGCAGCCTGCAGACTCCACAATGTGTGAAGGAACATGCCATTTCCATTTACATAATTTCTTTCACAATGGCAAAACTTCCTTTATAAAGTGTAAACAAACCAAAGTTTAGGTTCTGACTATACTGAATGAGGCTCATAAATACATGACAGAGGCCAGATACAGCCCATAGGACACGTTTGACACCTCTAGCCTATGTGGATAGGAAATGCTTATAAATACTCAGTCCCATTTCAGTTCTCTGGAGACAAATATTTTTGACACAGAGTGCTCAAGCACAAAGAGTCATTTGCAGACCACCCAGGAGACTTGCATTGAAAGACCTTCCTTTGCTTGGATAATCAATTATACTAATGTTTATTTCAGGAGTTGCAACATTTGTTCTTAAATGGAAGCAGCCCAGAGGAGCCATGTATATAACCCCACTTACTTGTTGGTAACTGCCTGCATAAACTCATCAATCAGTTCGTCGTACTGTTTCCCACGAACCCTCTTGTGTTTCAGTCCAATATACAGTGGATCATTCAGGAGAGCCTAGGACACAAAGCAATTCTGTTGACATCTTCCCTTCTGCAGATGGACAGAGATTTATGTCCCAGTCAACCAAAAATCTTGGTCTGATGTAGTCATGTTAATTTTACTTACTATGGCCAGCTCACACATCTCTTCCCAAGCAGGAAGTGTTTCTGTAGGAAGCTATGGCTTATCTTTTAGCATAAATAAAGTCAGAGGGATGCAACACTTCCTGACTGCCATAGGAAATGGAGCTCTGCATCCCCAGAACAGCTCTACCAAAGGCTCTCTGCCTAGGTGCCTCACTCCTAGGGAGTAAAACTGACCTTGTGTGGGGAGTGTTCACTGTACATTCAGTTCTTAATTTTGTACTGAGGGCAGGATGGCTGTTGACCATAACCAGTGCTTTGTGCAATGAAGATTGCTTGATGTAACTTTAAATGATGTGTCACTTAGGCCTTTTAGGTGACAGCACAGAGTTGACCACAATCAGTGATCAGATGGCAGAATGTTCCCAAGACCTGCACTCACCTTGGTTATCTGGCAGGTATAAAGCCAAGGTGTTTTCATACAATAGATTAATTTATATTTTGGTTCCCAGTAGGAACATAAAACAGGCCATTCCTCCAACCAATCCAGGGGATGTTAAGTCAACATCCATAAGCCACCTAAAAAGGACTGAGTCAGCATGGAAATAGTACATATTTTGGGGAAAATTACAGGACACTGGCAGGAGACAGGTGGGCCAACACCTCTGAGAGTCACTGCAAAGGAACTCTACTTCCTTTCCAATTTCAGGAACGGAACTATCCACATGAGGGGAGGATGAGCCATCAAACTTATTGTCCTCCAACCATATAGCCCTAAATATTGGCAAGTATGCTAATACCAGATCTGTTTTTACAGGCACAGCTGTTTTCCCTTAGAAGGAAACATGAAAGAGGTTTTCCTGTGAGTTTGATACATTAGGGCTCTTCAGGGCTATGAAACAGAAAGGACACCCATTTGTTTAATTTCACTGATTGCTCCTACAGCACTGTGTGCTCTGGGCCCTGTTCACAGAGTACAAAATTCTGCCACAGACAAAGTGAGAAATGCTGAGCTCTGAAAAAAGACTGATTTGCTGAAAGTGTATACAAAGTATCATGGACTGTCAGAAAGACAAGCTGGCAACTGATGCTAAAAATATAAAATGACTGCTATATTTACTGAGCTCTACCTGAGGTTCATGACACAGTCACCCTTGGTTTACCAGATATTAATAGGCAGAGATGAACAGGATGAATGCCTGTAAGAGGTATCTTATTTATGCACTGATAAATGAGTTTACCTGTGGGGCAGGATGCTCCTAGGATGTGCTTAGGGTTCAGTTAATCTGGGTTTATGCACGTGAGAAAGCCATTAAATAAATAAGCAAACAGATTATTTATATGGTGAGGAAATACATTGTTCATGTTGCTGGAAAACAGTGATTTCTATATCTTAACCCCAGATGTGGAAATTGCCTTCACAGAGAAGATCCTGAACACATAAATTACATCTAATCTTGGGCTTGGACTGCTCCTCTAAGTCCCTTTTTCTGATGCCATCTGACCTTCACAGAGGCCTAAAAGTCATTGGTGCCACTTTGGATTTTAGTGTCTCCTGTCTGCTGAGACAGAAACAAGGTGGACATGAATGATCAGATGCTTTTCATGGGAAGGGAAGCACTTTTATCCAGGCTCCTCTGGGAGAAGCTCCCGCTGGAAGGTTCAAAGTGCTGGTGGCATGCAGATCAGCGTGGAGGAGAAGGAAAAGATGAAGGATCCAAAGTCAAGTACAATGTTCTATTGACTGGAGACTTCAGTGAGAGACTGAGACTTAATTCCTACTTTAGCCTCAGTGGGTCTAAACTCAGAGTTCTCCCTTTTTAGGGAAGACCATGAATAAGGCTAAGATGAGCACACCCTGTATTCCACAAGTCCATGACAGGCTGCTATGCTAAAGGGGTAATATAATCTTGGGGCCAGAGACCAAAGAGGTAATTGAGATTCTCAGATGTTATCTATGGGCACTGATTTTGCATTCTTTCATTCTTTTCAAGGGTCCAGTGTGAGAGACTTGGGGCAGGACTGAAAGAGGTGCAGAAAATTTAGCTGTCCAATGAGCATCAGCATGTCTGAAAATGTCAGCATTAATTTGTCTTCATACACAAACTCAAAGCTCAGATTTTTTATGTCCCTCAAGAAATGTGTGTTTGGTTTACGTGGGGTCATGTGGAGCACAAGTACTTTTTACAAAAATGGACAAACACAAATAGCTATAGGATATTAATTTTAAAAAGACATCCTCACAGATGTCCATTCTGGCATTGCTGAAATGTTTCACTTTGGCCTTTCTGAGCCAGAGTCATAAGGCAAAAATCTGCAAACAGATGGAATCCTCTTGCTTGGTTATCATGTGCAGTGACATGTGCAATCTAACAAAACAGTGACATTAATCATTCCCAAACCACTCACCAGGGATCCTCCATTTCTGGAATACAGTCATCTCTACACAGACACGAATATCTGCCTGTTCCCTCACAATTACCAGAGGAAGAATAATTCTGGGACTTCCTGTAAGAAGCCTGTCAACTCACCTTATCGTGCTGGAAGGTGGAGCTGAGCTTTCAGCTCCAACTGGTAACACTCTGAGTCTTCTCACCAGGGGACCATGAGTCTATTTAGTGTTTATTTCAGCTCCCCATAAGAACAAAAGGTTCTCATGCATCAAACAGGAATTAAACCTTCCCACTTTCCTGCAGTGTTGGTCAAGCCATCATCTCATCTCGGATGTCTCCAGCTTTGTCTCCACATTTAGGGAACTGCAGTTAAGCACTAATCTTGATTCTTCCCCCATGCCAGATTTATGAAAAATCGTCTTACCTCGTTGTTCGTGCCGACATCCAGTAGGACAGGGAGACATTGTTGTGGGTTAACTCCCCCACAAGCTGTGTACAAAGCAAGCTTTCCAACTGGGATGCCCATGCCATAACTTCCTAGGTCTCCTAAACCAAGAATCCTCTCTCCATCTGTCACCACGATAGCCTAGGAGGATCAAAAGAGACTGTGTATGGAGTTGCCAAGGCTCTAGAAGCAGAATCAGCTACACTGTTTCCACACTGATGCCACTTTTGCAATTGTGCAGTGGATATTTGCTCCTTGTCCACGACAGCATGTTAATTAGCTGTTAGCAACCGGGGGCTGATCATTTTTAGGGGTAGAGAAAGTGTGGTGAACAGGTAGCAGCTCACAGCGTGGGACAGCAGCAGCTCTGCTGGAAAATACTTCAATTCACTGTAGCAGAGCCCAAGCAGCATGGCTTTTTGTGCATCCCCAGCTGTACTACAAGAAGTATCACAAATGAGATATGGTCTTGATTTTTTGCATCTTTTTTTCTAGAAGAAAAAAGTGTGTTTAGGAACTGCATCTGTGGAAGAAAATATTTCTGTGTCATTTCTTATTCAACATAAACTATACACATATTTGAACTTTTTGCTATTTGCATTTCCTTCTGAGTCATTGTGAAGTGTTAGCAATGATAAAGTCTCTTTTTGGGTGGGCTCCATCTGGTTTTGGGTGTGTGCTCACTCCTTCACCACACCCAGAGGATGCAATTGGGATTGAAAGGCAGTAATGGGAATAAGGAAAGCAGCAAGCATATGCACTGCTACAGGTTTATACTGAAATTAAATGGAGTTCATATTCAAACTATGCAGAGAATATTAAAACAAAATTAAGTTCTAATGAATCAAAATATTTCTCTAGAGCACTGATCCCCTTTCATCCAAATAAGTAAGTGTTCTCAGGCAAACCTAAAAACCTCTCAATGGCATTTAGATATCCATCAGAGAGAGAAAAATTAGTCAGCCTAGGATGTGCTGGAGCACTCTATAGGTACCAAAGCTCCTCAAGGCAACACTGAGAAATTAATCAGAACAGAAAATACAGCATGGGAGAAATGTATTGCTATTTGTAACAGAGAGGGAAAACTAGATTCACATTTGTTTGTGATTCTTTGGATTTGAAAAACACCCCAAAAAAGAGCACAGTTTCTGTGAGCACCTGATACACGAGGACATTAAAGTAATGTTTTTATTCACTCACGTTCATATAATCAGAACTCAACAAGTAGGACATTAATCTCTGGCTGAGCAGGGCAGACCCTTCTATCTGAAGGTAGGAATTTACTGGTTTAACAGTTAGGAACATCTTTTCTACTTCCATCTGTGATACAAATTTTCTTGATGACTCTAGTGAAGTCACTGTATAAAGGTTAGGTGTGCAGTTTATGACAGCCATCTAAATGGTTTCTAAACTCATTTGACATCTGATGGGGAGAGACAGAAACCTCCAGAGGGCATCTCCTCTCTCCAGCAGCTGTTTTGGGAACAGATGGATGGGTTATTTCTCTTTGCAAAACTCAGTTCCCTCTTCATTGTCAGTACTTCATTGCAGAAACACTTACAATATGAGACTAGGCACTAAGTCCCCAGCTAGTTTATATTAACTGAGATGACTCTGGACCATAGGCTGTACCCAGTTAACTAGTCCAGGTTTGCAGTGCCTTAGTAGCAGGCATGTGGCCCAGCAGTGTGATCCAGAGTGCTACGCTGATCTCCAAGCTGCCAAGGCAATGCAGAGAGGCAAAGTGCTGCTGCTGGCATCCCCAGTTCTCTGCACTGATTGCATGAGGTCAGCCTTTACAGGATGAACTGATACTCTACATTGAGTGAACCAACAGAAAACACTCAATGGGAAGGATTTTGAACAGCCCTGTACAGCAGTAATCCTGGTGGGGATTCAAGATCCTGAGTGCACTTCTAGGGCAGGCATCCCACAGAAAGAGGGAGGAATGAAGGGAGGGAAGGCAGGATGGAAGGCCAGTGCAGTAGCTTGCATGGCAGCACACTTGTCTTGGAATAAAACACATGTTTCTACACCACCCTCACTTTGAGTGGCTTGAATTCATAGCTACCAGGATGACACTCATCCTGTATAATTCTTTGTATTCTTTTTGCTTTAGCTGGACCATTGTGAAGAAAAGAGTACAAGACTAAGAAACCAGAGAGAAAATTGGCAAGGGAAGGTACTCCTGAGGATGGCCAGCATTTTATCCAACATTTCTTCATGTCAAGATCCATTAGCTATCCTGGAAGAGACACAAAACCCCCACATTCCCATGTAAGTATGACCAGAAATGTTTTCTTCTCACTTATTCTGATTCTGGTACTAGGATTCCTTCAGGGCAGCCCAGCTTTGACAGGAAGGTTGAAGGTGTGGCTCATTAGAGCTTGGCTGAGGCTTTGCTAAGCTAAGCAGGGCACCAGCACCCTTCCAGCCCTTCCAGGCAGAGGACTCAGGGCTTGGCCCAGATTTCCCATTTCTACAGTAAGCACTGTTGCCATGAAGCCCTAATGAGCCAAATCTAATGAGAAAAATGTGGGTAGCATCTCCAGGTATTTCTGCACTGTCTTTAGTGGGTGGTGGTCAACGGTGGGGCGTGTTCAGCCTTTAAAAAAGAAACCTGGGTCCCTCCAGGGACTTAGGTGCAGTCCAGGTGCCTCCCTACCTATCTCAAAATCTTGAGTGTTCCAGTGCCTACCAGTTCAGGCATGAAGAAGTCTGTGCACAAAGACACAGGGAACCTTGTGGTCCATAACAGCAATACTGGTAAAATGAGCTGCCTTTGTAGTCTAGCGAACCTGGAAAGTAGATAGTCACAATCTCTTTCATGGACCACTACCCTTCCTATGGTGTGTTTTGGGTGCCAGAGCAGTTATTTCAATAGCAATCTCTAATCTTTCTGTGCCAGTTTTCCCATCTGCAAAAACATTTCTATTAGTCATAATGAATTCTGGTCACAGTTCTGAGTTGGAAACAAATTGAAATACCGAGTTTATTGGACAGAGCAAGGACAAAATACCTAGCCTGCCTCTCTTCTCCATGGTTCCAAATACAAGTTTATATGACTCTGATCACTTTTTCTGAAAACATATTAAACTTACTCTTTTTTTCCTCTTAGAAATGGAAAATTCTTGCAAGATTTTCTCAGCTGCCAAGCCTTTGTTCTTGGAAAGAAGCAGATGACTGATAGGGGACCAAAACTCTGTCAATAGCCACGGAAATTCCCAGGAACATGTACTTTCAGACTGATAGAATAAGGTGAGATGACTGGCAAGACCTGTCTTAAGTGTTGACTTTATTTCATGCCAGAGACTTGCCCAGCCCTGAGCTCTAGTGAAAAACACTTCACAAGAACACTTTTTGGGTGGGGTGTCAGTAATATTTTCAGCTGCTGGATATCAAACATGATTTTCAGAGTTGCCAGTGTTCTCGATGCTGCATGACTCACTGGATTTGGGAAGGAGTCCTACAAGCATGTTAATTACAGAGGTATCTTAAAGAGCTTTGGTACAAGTTAGCCACACAATTCTTCAATACACTGCATCTTACTTTTTCACTAGGGCCCCTATTCTGTACAAATTTATTATCATGCACATTTTTCTTTTTATTGACCAAGATCCTGCTACTTCTGAAGAAGTTTTTCTTGACTGCATACATACATGACAGAGTCTCTGAAGTCCCAACTTGACTGGAAATTGAAACTGAAGTTCACCCTGAAAATTCTCTGAGGAAGAGATGCATTCTTTGCTTGTCCTTTTAAATAGCCATTTCTGTAAATGATGCCAAGCAGTTCCACTAAATATCCCATTTTGCACCAAAATGCCTGTAATTTCCCAATCCACAGAAGACATGCCACATACCTTAACATTTTCTTCAGGCCAAGAGTTTAGCATTGTCGCAATATGGCCTTTGTCATGGATGGTGATAAACAATCCCCTAAGAGAGGAAAAGAAAAGGAAATAAAGAGAAGAAAAATAAGCCTTGTAATAAAACTAGTAACTCCAAGATAAAAGAAAACAGGTGAACTTGAAAATGGAGGGATGTGAGCTGCTGAGTACAAAACCAGGCAACTCAATAATACAAAAATGAGACCTCAAGGGACTGCCAATAGCAAGGGAAATTCTCATTTTCAAACCAAAAGACTCAGCATCCTTAATGGCAACTTCATTCAGCAGCCACCACTGTTGCACATTTAACACTTGTGAAACCTCTTTGCTTCAGGGAGCAAACTCTGCCTTAGTGCAGAAGAGTTTTCTAGCAATTTAATTCTAGCAATTAAAATAATTTTGATAAATGCAGTGGAGGCTGATGGTTTTACCATAAGCCTCGATACACATTCTTTCCTGAGGAGTTTATAGCTCCTGGCCATCCAAACAGTGAAAGCATGATCCTTCTCACCCAGCTACCAGTGTCAATGATGGGTATGGCTACTCCAGAGCTAGATATTTTGGGTCACCTCTCTAGTCCACAGAACTCCAATCTGACTGTATCAATATCTGCTTTGATCAAGCCAAACCTGCCCTTGTAACAGTGTTTATTTTTTCCCCCTGAATATGTGATCTCAGTTTTTGATATTCACCCAGTGAAAATCATGAAAAATTATGAGAAGTGAAACAGAAAATTAAATGTTTGGGCATGACTTCAGTGTGAAGTGTTTATATGGACAATAACACAGCTGATTGCACTAAAGTTAATCACTTCTCAATGCAAAGGTCTTCAGGATTTAAACAGAAGTGCCTCCTTTCTAAATAAAATTAGGAGCGGGAAGAGGTCGTTTTTGAAACGTGTTTTAGATTTGTGGCTTACTTTTTCCTCTCTGCTGTTATTATGAAAAAGAGTGTCCATAGCAGGGATTCTTTCAAAACCCAGGACAGCATTATTTACATTGACTGATCTCTGCTCTGATACTCTGGGATTTTGCTGAAGTTCCTTTTAGGCTGCACTAACCCCAAAAGCAGCAACCTGTCCTCTGTACCTATGTCAGGGAAAATTGCTTACATTGCTCACAGTGCTGTCTAATCAGCCCAAAACAAGGGCTCTACTCGAGGACTCCCCTTGGCAGGAGGATGCAGCCATTTTCCTTGCCTTGTTATCTGCTCACAAAAGCAGGAGTTGTGTCAGCAATTAGTAGCAGTTGGAAAAACGGAGAGATGCACTTTTGTTGCTTACATCTCTCAACTATTGCTTAGCCCCAGAAAGTTCAGATCCGGTCATGGTTTGGGCATCTAATGTGAAACATTAGGGAGAAGAAGCTTGGAAAAAAACCTCCATTGTGAGGCCATATGAGTGTTGGATAATCAAACATAATTGGGCTACTCACTCTGGCAAGGGCTTATCTCACGTGACTCTTCTAGGGGACAGATATCTTCCCACAGTCAACTGTGGGGTTCCCAATGAAAATGCCCTTTACTTCGAAAAGAAGAAAAATAAAAGTGCTGACTTCAACACTGATCAAGTCACAATCACAAAGACAGATCAGAAAGGCAAAAAAGGAAAATAGCATTTCATTTATTCAGTGTAATTCTTTAACACTGTGCCAACAACCAATGAACTAATCACATACACATGGCTTGCCTCAAAGACAGTATTCACAGATGTCAGTCTTCACAAAAAGGGAGTACTGTACTCCTGCCATCTATGTTTAGAGACCAGTTATCAACTGGGAACTAAAAATGCAAATTAGTAACATCACTGCATATATTTCAGGATGCGATATGCTTTTAGAAAGAATGCTGTTGTTTGAAGGTAACATTTTCCATACATAATGAAGACACCTATTAAGTGTCTAGCCACATGCCTCATACATTCACATCCCTTCAGTACTGAAGGGGGTCCACCAGCTATTTAACCTTTGAAAAACATCCTGAGCTCACAGCAGAAGCTGAAACCCAACTGTCTACCCACTGCTGGTTGTGCAGCTTGATGGAACTGAGAGTTGTTTCATATAAAAGTGGAGAGGACAGCTACCCAATGCCCCTTGATTATGACCCTTGTATCGGGAGGGCAGTGGGCTGGTCTTGAATCCCTGTTTGGGATTTGGCAGTAGAGAGAGTTCAGCTTGGGTCTTCCAAAATCTGATGACTACTCTCACTATGCTCCTTGGGAGTAGGACTCTCACAGCTGTTATCAGATTTGCTTAGCTTAGATAGCCTAGTTGGTGACTGAAAACCAAGCATGGAGAGACAGCCCTCTCAGAATTTGTGTTCCCCTCCATAATATCATGTATTTGATGCTAATTGCTCCTTACTTTACTTCAGGCAAAATCAGATGGCATATTTTAGACTAATACCCTAATGGCACTACAGCTTTGCAAGGGAAACCATCAGGAGGAGCAGAAATGGTGATCCATGTGGGGAAAGTGACCTCTCTCAGTGACACAACCCCACCAGGAAGCGGGCATGTATCTAAGCAAGCCTTCTATTTCACTAATGCTGAATCTGAGAGCCAAGGGCCCAGGTTCAATAAAACACCTACATTTCCAATGCCTTTAGACAACCAGCTGAAGCAAGTTCCTGAATCTTGTTGAGGCTCTGTGTCCTCCCATTAGGTGTTCAAGCATTCAGAAGGGGATCCTGGTAGTAGTGAGCTGGAAATCGCTTTGCAGATGGAATATACAATGACCAATTCTGACATGCAGCTGAGCAAATTCATGGTATTTTTGAGGTGCAAAGGGAAACAGACACATCAGACTTTAGAGTCAGGGGTCACAGCTATGTCCTCATTTTGTATGATCCCCAGAAGAGTTGTGCTCTTCCTCCTGACAACAACTTACCTACAGAGATGAGCTGGCCAATTAGTTAAACAAACGTGCCAAACTGGCAGAGTGTTTATCTATCCAAAAATCCCTTCTGCAAGACAGGCAGAAGGAACAGACAAGCCCCACAAACTGAACTCAGCAAAAGCTTTGTTGATGAGTGAACAAGGAAGAGTAGCAGCCAGGTTTGTCTCAAGGACACACAAACACTTTGCTATGAGGGTGGTGAGGCACTTGAACCGGTGACCCAGAGAAACTGTGGATGCACCTTTCCTGGAGGTATTCAAGGCCAGGTTGGATGGCCTCAAGCAAGATGGTCTAGTGGAATGTGTACCTGTCCACGGCAAGGGGTGGACTACATGATCTCTCATCATTTCCAACCCAAACCATTCTATGATTCCATGATTATAGGAGAGGCAACAGGAGCAAAAGCTTATTTGTGCCTTTGAGAACAGCATGGTAGAGCTCTGAACACTGAGAGGAACAGAATGGCCTACATGGACCAGTAGTAAATAATAAACATCCAAGTGGGAACAAAATAAATTAACTTGATTTTTCTGTGGAAAAGATGCAGCCTAAGCCTTCTGATGGAGAAATGAAACCTCAGCAATCTTTATCATCTTTATTCTGCCTTTATCATCATGTCTGCTCCAACTCCCTCAGGATTACAGTTGATAAATTGCCTCAGAGAAACAAAAAGAAGCAGTTTTCCTTTAATCTCCCTGGCACTCAATAACAACGATTCAATTAAAATGTAAAGCTAAAAATGTAGATAATTTTGATCAAGCCACGTAACACAGGCATTGTGTGGGGCAGATACAATGTTTTTGCAGACCAGAAAACTCACCTGTGCCCAGGAACCTGCCATTCTACATGGGTTCAACCATGCATGGGGACAAAATTACAGAACTAGAGCTTAGTAAAAATTAACTGCGTCAACAATTTCAATCCAGAATGTAAATGCTGTACCATTATTTCTGGTTAAATAGTAACCTTCAGAGAGCTGTTAACTTCGTGGGGGTAATTAAAAGCAGGGAGTGCTTCAACCTGCAATAATTAGGGTTTCAGAGCTGCAGTCCTATATTCAGTCCCTTAGTGTCATGGTTTCACTACAGTTGCCTTTAGTTAAGGTGGAAATCAGACTAGATTTTATTGTGCCACAGAGCATGTCTGTAAGAGTCCAAGAAACTTCAAGGAGAGTTACAGCTTCTTAATTTGAAATACTGAGGCAGTATTTCTGTCTGAATGTCAGCAAGTCCAGTCAAACTGCCCAAGCTGGGCTGCAAGATCTAGCAAACTGCAGGCCATTGCAGAGTCCATCAAAGGGCTTGAGTATACTCACCCACAGGACCTCTTCTCATCCCTAAGCCAGGGACATTATCTTTTCTTTTCTGCTTTTATCCTGACTGAGTTCATGGCAGTACCCCAGGACTTACAAAGCTACACAGTGTACCATGTGAGCCATAAGAAGAATCCTGCTCTGAGCCCCACTACTGGTTAGATCTTGGCCATCCTGATGGCATTCTGAAAGTCCCACAATGACAACAATCCCTTAACTACAAGGCTCATTATAGAAAAAATTCAGAGACAAAGAAAACATGGCAACTTGATGCCCAGAGGAAGTGGTACTAGGATACTGGTGATTACTGGTGATTACTGGTGATACTGTTTTTTGGAATGACATTTCTATTTTTTACAAGGACTTGTAGTGATAAGACAAGGGATAATAGCTCTTTCAAACTGAAAGAGGGCAGGTTTAGGTTAGATATTAGAAAGAAATTCTTTACTGTGAGGATAGTGAGGCACTTGCAACATGTTGCCCAGAGAATTTGGGGTTTTGCCATCCCTAGAAGTGTTCAAGGCCAGGTTGAATGGGGCTTTGAGCAATCTGACTTAGTGGAAGGTGTCCCTGCCCATGAAACTAGCTAATCTTTAAGGTCCCTTCTAACCCAAACCATTCCATGATTCTATGATTCTTTTAGACATTTGGGAAGAAATTAGTTTTAACATGTCTCAGATATTAGAAAAAAGAAATATCCTTTAATCCTTTCATTTGATAACAAGGTATTTCTTTAAAAAGGCTAAGTAGTGTTCCCCTTTCTGACAGTCCTGGTTAGCAATGCTGACTTGTGGGCTATTTCCCATTAGAAAAAAACAGTGGAGCCAGCAGTGCTATCTCTAAAGCACTATTGTTTGTTTACAGAGAGTATTCATTCCCCAAAGCACTGAGGGGAGTTAAAAACATTATGCAATCTTTCCTCACAGCTCTAAATCTCTCCTCACTTCCCTCCTACCCAGAAGTCTCTCTCCCCCTCCTAATGGCCTTTCCTTGGCAATTACCAAGGCTGCTGTGGCTATGTTTGCAACCCTCCTGGTGTAGTCTTGCCCCACTGCTGCCTCTGACGTGAAATCAAACAGAAATCCCCTCCAGTCAAATGCAATCAATTGCCTTCATCAACCTCCATGCAAAACCTCTTTGGCCATTGCTGTGCTCTTCTTCCAGTCTTGTCCTGTGCTGTGAGTTTGGGCAGCATTCCTATGACTTCAGTTACCTGCTTACATCTATAAAATTAATGGTCTCTTTAAACTTATCATATATGAGTAACAGTCAGCAATTATACCCACCAGTATTGACATCACCCTGGTCAAAAGCCACAAAAGAGCAGAACAAATGATGACATTGGATCACTGATATATATACTAGCATGAAGCAAAAGGACATCACTCTTCGATTCACATGAACTTCCCTTATTAGCTGAGATTGAAAATGACTGCGTATTTATGATCTGTGGAGGAAAAGAGAAACCACCAGAAGGACCTCAAAAGCTCCTAAGTTGACAGGAGTTGAAAAACACACCCCCTCCCACTCAACTACTGCAGCTTCATCCTTCTTCTCTTCACTCATTCCTCCAAAGAACTTCTCTCTGAAGAATAAGATACTTGCTCAGTAAGGGAGGAATGTATTTGCACAGTATTATCCAATATTTACTGCCATGGTCAGGCTTGTTTAAGCTTTGGTATACAGCAGAAAGAACACAAAAAACCTCAGCTGCAAGTTTCACAAGCTTTCTGCACAGAGATCACTCTATCAGCCTTGTTTATTCAGAAAAAGAGGTGTCTAATGGGCTACCAGGCTTTGCCTTATATAATTACTTGTTCCTGAGAAGAGGAACTGATGGAGGGAATTAGATTAAAATGCTAGCCTAAAGTCCCTAATTATCCAGATACTTCTCAGCCAGCCAAGGAAGGGTCCTTCCAAAGAATCTGGCTCCTTGGGTGTGCGCTGCCATACCAGTTCAGTGAACTGCACGACTAAAGGTAACAAAACTCAAGCTTTGTTAAATTTTCTTTGTGCTTATTAACTTCTAGTCTGGGTGCTAAGAGAGGAACTTGCTCCACAAGTGAGAAGATGATACAAACTACCATGTAAATTAACATTAAGAAAATGCACATATTCCCAATACTTATATCAGACAAGCAGGCTTAATGAGTAATTGTTTTTATCTGGATAGGATTGGCTCATTCTTGGAATACCAATAAAGGTTAAGTGTCTCCACTTACAACCTGAAGGTGATGAAATTCTACTCACATAAAAGTCCTTGAGCATTTTAACTTAATTTGGCCTGGACTTCCCTTAGAAGACATAGGAAGTCCATGGGAAATCATTGCTTAAAAAAGCAACAAACAAAAGAGATGAGTCAGATCTTTGCCAGCATCCCAGCCTGCACCAGGCTGCCGTTGGACAGGCATGAAAAAGTTGTGAGACAGCAGCCAGAAACGTACAGTGAGTTATAAGGCTGGACAGAAAACGGCTCTGACAGGCATGGCACAAGCTGACCTTCTGCAGTGATCCCAGCCATTCCTCACACAAAGGCACGATGCTCTCAGAAAACCTAGAGCAAGACTGTCTCAGAGTAACACTGAAATCCACATGTCAGAATTATTTTCACCCTCAGGAACTGAAAACCCACGCTGGCTTGTGACGGTGGAAGGGCGCTGCCTGCCGCTGCACGCCGCTCTGTGCTCTGCAGTCTGGCTGAACGATGCCCCAAGCCCAGCTGACTGCTCGGGATTCTGACTGCCCAGGGCTGCGAAAGGGACACACACGAGGGAGGGAGCAGCTGATGGACTCGGCTTTTGTTGTGTGCTAACCACAGAGAACTCTTCCTGCCAGAGGAACAGGCTGGAGGAGCCACTCTGCATTTAAGTCTGTGCTAGAGATGAAATAAAATGTGGTTACAGTAAGGGCCTACATTTGGTTTTATTTATTTTCACTTTCAAAACTCATATACAAAATTGACAGGTTGAGCAATATCAGCCTTTAGGGACATTTCCACCAGCTGCACCCCCACTGCTGACTTTTTTTGGTTCTGGTCTCTGCCAGAACAGGACAAAAGGCTTCAGAACAACAAAATAAACTTTGAAATTGCTTGGCCGTTTCAGGGAGCTTGAGATTACAAATGCCTGTGGGCTACAGACTTTGGAGAGAAAGTATGTGCTAGCATGCACTGATTTGTCTAAATACAGTACAATTAATCACCAGATTGGACAAAATCTCTGTGATGATTCATCAGCTATTTTTTTTCAGATTTGTTTATAACAAAGGCCAAGAAATTTTCATTGTTTTAGGTATGTTTTTTTTTGTAAATTTTAGGCTGCTGGCCAGTACCCTGAGGTTATAATGAAAAAATAATAGCAACCAAGCATAATCAACTATTAGTGAAATCCATACAGAGACTCATAAGGCAATATATCTATAATTTAAGTACAGTAAGAGATTTCATTTCAAAGGATCTGCAACATGAATAATTTTGTTACTACTATAAATGTCCTTAACGTTGTCACCATATATTTTAGGTAGGAAACCCAACATTCAGTGTGGAAGTCAGAAGATACAGGCTCCAAGGTACAATAATGAAAGATTCACTATCCACACAACCTCCCTAAACCCACACTGGGAAATTTCCATGATCCCAAGGCATTGAAAGCTGCTAAGCTGCAGTAAACTGCCAAAGATCAAGAACAGAGAGATTTAAGTGGGCACATACAAGGACAAGCTGTAGCTCTCCCCATGCTTTGGCATAGTCCAACCCCTGTCACAGCAGGAAGGTCCAGACCACAGCCTAAAGCAAAGCTTTTGGATCCATCTCCTACCTGCCAAATTATTAACAACTACCACTATTTTTAGCAGGGTATTTTTTCCAGGAAAAGGGCAGTTATACAGTGCCCTCTCTTACCTGCTAGCTCATTTCAACAAATTTATCAGGAAGGCAAAGGTCTCAAAGATGTTTGTTCCCATACACTTTTATGAAAATTACTGTTGAGATAAAGAGAAAAGATATATGGGTTCATGTCCTTACCACTCTGGGGAAGGGAACATAGACCTTACTCTGACAATTATTCTGTCAGCTGCCCAAAACCACAGTTTACAGCTGCACACAACATACACTGCTTCCCATCTAGTACCCACTCTAGTACCTACTCAGCCCTTGCTAGCAAAGCCTGAGAGCTTTCCTGGGCTGCAGGAATAAGCAGAAGGCAGACAAAAGGAGGAAAAAAGGTGACTGTAGAGGAAACCAAATGAAAAAACAGAATGGTTATGGGGCAGGATGGAAAAGGCACAATAGGAAATCAGAGGGAACAGCAAGCAGAGCACTGAAAGATCTGCTCACTGCTAAGGAAGAGGTGAGGGAAAGGGAGGAGCACAAGCTGGTGTGGGTGGCTATGGTGAATCACAAGTGGATATGAAAAAGGGATGAAGGGGATGTGGAAAAGAACGTAAGGTTTCACAGATACGAAATGTTAGGGGACAGTGGACAGAAACCAGGAGGAATCCTGGATTTATTGGTTCTGCTAGTCAAGCATCAGCCTAAAGAATAAATATTCTTTCTTCATCTCCAGGGCGAGGCTGATGGAGAAAGACAAGCTCAGTACCTATTGGTCATTATGCAGCCACATGAAAAGGCAGAGGGTTGGAATCAGGTCCCTAGTGAATCTCTGCTATCCACATTGTAGGATTAAGGCAAGAGGCAAGCAGATCCATGTTGTTCTTGGCTTGTCATGAGCTGCTTTTCCCTACTGTATTCTCAGGACTAGATTCTCTGGTTGAACCAGAGAACTGCCAAGTCAGAGCATAAGTCGGGCATTAAATCCTCCGTGTATTTTAAAACTTGACAACCCCAAATTTCCCAGTGTCCTTTCTAGCAGTGGTGTTTCAATACTGTTTAAGAGGACATCTGAGAAGGTCTGTCTGTGTAAGGATCAGGCTGCTGGAGCCAAGGACTGGCTAAGAGCCAAGCAGGTCTGCAGCATGGGATCTGACTCTGGCTCACCCCAGGTCCCCCTTCTTGTTAATGTGCAGGAAGGAAAGACCAGACTGCCTTCTGTCATCCACAGATAAATTTACAGATGCAGCTGGGTAAAGACCAGGCATTGAGGTGACACAGAAGTTTCCACCATCCAGGGAGTCCATCAATCAGCAAGTTGGTGTTTCCCAAATTCAGTAACCTTTGCTGCGTTTAAGCTCATCATGCTCAAGGGGATTGATATTCTTGGTTCAAAAACAATTTTAAGTGTAGGAAAATTTGACTCAGCCCTGATTTTCCTCTGCCTTTTTGGAGCTTCAGTCCTACAGCTGATTGTGTGCTGGATCCTGGAAGTATCTCAGTAACTGGAAGATTATAAGATTACAAAGAGAAACACCCTGAGATGTTCCATCAGTGCTGTTGCTCAGTTGATTTAGACCAAGGAGCCCTTATCAGATTCACTGGTAAGCACACAATGTATTCTGTTTTACTTGATAGTGTAGAGGTTAAGGTGGGATCAAAAACCCCTAGGAAGTTAAATTAAGTCCTACCCTGATTGTATTTCCTTCCTGTGCTGTGCAAATTCTTCCAGGACCCACACCTTCCCTTTTAAAGTGCACTGTAGGGAGCCCCAAGAATGAACACAGAATTAGAACAAAGTTTGACAAAAAAAAGAAAGATTGTTTTGACAATACTAGAAAAATCAGCTTCTAGATAAATGAAATATAATGTGGTATATTTTTATTGAATCCACCTAATAAAAAAACTGCCTTTTGCCAAAAAACTGCAGCAAATACAGAAAACAGCAGCAGCTTTTATATGAATTTTTCCATAATCAGGATCACAGAACTGTTTGGTCTGAAGGGGACCTTAAAGATAATAATGGCAAACCATCTAATCATGGCAAATCTCTTGCCATGGGCAGGGACACGTTCTCTTACACCAGTCTGCTCAGAGCCCTATCCAATCTGGCCTTGAACACTTGCAGGGATGGGGTATGCACAGCTTCTCTTGGCAATCTATGCCAGTGCCTCACCACCTTCACAGTCAAAAATTTCTTATACCTAATCTAAACTAACCCTCTTTCAGTTTAAAACCACTGCTCCTTATCCTATTACCACATGCCCTCGTGCAAGCCCCTCTCCAGCTTTCCTGGTACTCTAGGGACTGTAAGGTCTCCCTGGAACTTTCCCTTCTCCAGGCTGAACAACTCCAGCTCTCTCAGTCTGTCTTCACAGGACAGGATCTCCAGCCATATGAGTGTCTTTGTGGCCTTCTCCAAACTCTCTACAACAACAGGTCCGTGTCCTTCTTGTGTTGGGGGCCCCAGAGCTGGACAGAGAACTGCAGGTGGGTCTCACCAGAGCAGACAGAGGGGAGAATTACCCCTCTTGCCCTGCTGGCCACACTACTTTGAATGCAGCCCAGGACATGGTTGGCTTTCTGAGCATGATCCTTGGCTGTTCCACAGCCCAATGGACAGTGCTGTCCAAGGTTTTCATGATAGTCAGCATCATTTCCCCTCAAATTTACATCCTGGTATTCATTATGCTAAGTAATTCCTCGCCCTCCTCCCTGTCTTTGGCATTTTTTGTTTGAGGTGGGGTTGTTTCTTGTGGCAGCAGCATAGATTTATGCCAGATCAAAGGAGAACACATTCTCTTGTATTTCCTTCACCAGGTCAACCTCTTTCTTTTGGACAACTCCACCTCTTCCTTCGAGCTTCTCCTGGTAAATCAGGGAATTTCAACAGACAAATCTAAATCAGTTCTGACAGAAGCAGGAAGCCTGACCTTCATAAATTAACATGAGATTTGCTGTTAACTTCTGTGGGCCTGACATTTTACTTCATGCCCATAAAGTTTCTCATGGTTGTTACACCCAGTGCATACACATTTTTGTTAGGAAATGGGTGGAAGAGAGAGACAAGACTGGAGATATGGAACAAGGAGTGCTGACTGTTTTTATGATGAAAACACAGAACTAAGTCCTTTTTCTCTCCCTTTTACCCTCAATGCAATGTAGAAACTGTTACAGCCTCACAACATCAACAGTGTCCATCCCACTCCCCAGCCTGCATGGAACCTCAGATCAGCAACCAATACTCCAGCTCTTGTCTCTGTATGCCCACAAACCAAACTCTGCTTGTCTCCACATTTTAAAAAATATTTCAGTAAAGTGGAAAACAGAGAAGGGACAAGAGAAGGGATACAGCATGCTTAAAGACTTGCCTGGAGAAAGTGGGGAGAGAGAGAGAGAGAGAGCAGTGGGAACCTTTAAATTACTTTGCCAGCTCTCAGAAGTTCCAAATAGGCTGAGCCACTTTCAGCAGCCTTGGGCTCCCTCTGCATGAGCTATTTTCTCCTCATTCAATAATCTTGTCCCATACCAATGACTGTCTCTCACCTATGTGCCCTGACAGCCTCTTCAGGGCTTCCTGACTACACATGGTCTCTGTGAGACTTTCCATAGACATTCCCTCCCCTTCAGTCAGTTACAAGACCAGTCTCTGGGTGGCTGTGGCCATGATACCTAAACACACTGTTAAACACATTCCTCTTCTCATGCACTGACTTCAGCTGTATGTGGAAGAAGGATGAACCAGGCTGGTGGCAACAAGGGAAGTTATGGTGACTGGTGTTTTTACAAGAAGCAGAGATTGTCTAAAGTGGTTTCAAAACAACTTTCAGGACAATAATCCAAACCCCAGCCTTCCCACTCACTTCTGGTCTCCAACGTTTTATAGAAGAGGGAAGGAACCAATTCTGTGGTTAGGGACAAGTCTATGGAATTTACACTTTTGTTCTAATTCCATTTGGTTTGGTCTTAAAATGTCCAGAAATGGCAGGTAACTTTCCCTCCTGCTGCTCAGATGGCACAACACCACAAAAAAAAAAAAAGTCACTCATCAGAGCCAGACCTGCTGACAACACAATTCTGTAGATTGACTGATGTTTCATTTACTCATTTTTCATCAGACACACAGATCATTATTCTGTCAGACTTAATTTTCACACCATCTGCATCCTGTTAACTTTCTCCAGGTTCAGCTTAATCCCAACATGTTCTGCATTGTTCTGCAAGCAGTTCTCAAGGATATTTACATTTGTAGGGGAAAAAAAGTGAACTTAGGCAAGTTTTTTCTGTCCCCCTAACCTTTTACCAATGGTGATATAACTATCTTTTCCAGTCCTACTCTCAGGGGATGCCAAAAGCTTTTGAGGAGCAGCTGACAACTTCATACTTTCAAAGACCACTATGTTTATGAATCAGTGTCTTAAGAGACTGTGGTCTTATGCCACAGCAATAAACTACCCCTCACCATCACAGAAGAAATAAAACCTGCCCTAAGTTTCCTCTTTATTATCTCTTTGTGAAGAAGTACAGTCCCTTTCAAAGATACTGTCACAATTAAAAGAGATCCTCAGGCTTAAAACATACTTTTTAATAGCATTGCATGTGTTCAGTCCTGTGCTCCACAAGGACCCCCAAGGTACTCATTAAATGCATTTTACATTAAAAAAAGATCAAAAAAGGAAAAAATCAAAATACTACTACGCACATTTTTTTGCAGAGGCTTTGTATCCTTACTCTAAAGTAAAAAAGACTCTCAACCACAGCCTGAAAGCTTATAGGGGTGGTAGAAGCATTTCCTAAAGAAATGGTGACTCTGTCTGTTAGTGGGATCAAAGAATCAAGATTTCTCCTTCCTTCCTTCATTTAGTGTCTCAAAGTTGCAAGCCCTACTCTGTTACATTTCATTCTTTCTTTCCACCAAACTTCTGATTAGGATAAGGGGTTCCTAGGCTTTGAAAAGCAAACACTTCCAAGGCTCATATTCCCTAGTAGCTAGGATAGCCTATCCTTTGCTTGAAGCCAGTTTTGTTATCACTGCTGCTGAACATAAGCGAGTCTGCCCCTCCCCATGCCTTGAGCAGCTTGCTTCTGCTTCAGCACATCAGCACAGCTCCTCTACAGGTGAACTGGCTATTTGGATTATTGCCAGCCTGGCCCAAAAAGGACTTGGATCTGCCCAGATTTATCCTTGAACCATCATTACACAGCAGCATGGACATCTGTGGAGGCGCAGGGGTAGTGGGAGGGAGGAGTGAAGGGATGCCAGGGATGGATTGCAGGAGACAGACTGCAAAGCTGAACATGTGCAGACATATGATCTGAAGCTGGACAACTCTTCAAGAAATCTCCCTTAAGTCTGGATCTCACCCTTGGTCATCATACCAACAAATTCTTTATATGAAACAAGTCTAGTCACCTTGGAACTCTGTTTTCAGTCACATCCTTTGGCCTTGACAATGTGCAGACATCTGGGTCCCCTCACAACCATTACAGAACTTGGGAGTCAAAGAGAGCAATAGATTTTCATAACAAAACTGCAGCCACAAGGCACAAAATGAGGAGAAGCATAACCTGAGAAGTCCCCAAGAAGTGAGCATATTTACCTACCCTAGTCCTGTACTCCTCCTCTTACTGCCCACAGCTACAGACAGGACCTGTGCTTAGGAAGACTTCTCTTTGGACATGTTACTCTTTTGTGCTTATTTAACATGGTTTGATCACAGAAGAGAGATTTTGACAGGGTTCTTAATCATTACTGCAAAAGAGGTGCTGTTGCTTTTAGTACTTCAACCTGTACTTGCAAATTACATAATAATTTATACTTCTTATTTCAAAAATTCAAAACACAAAATGAAACTTTACTTTAGCCTGAAGGTTGTAATGCTTATTACATGGCTTTAAATAAACAAATATTCTTAAATCACCAGGGAGCTGGCTGGAAAACAAGATAGGAAAAATGTATTCAATATAGGCACCTTCCAGCAAAAACTTCATAGCTCTTAGGCAACAGTGCCTGGATGTAATTTTTATAAATTTTATGGTACCACCTCTATTTCAGTCATTCTAAACCTCTGAGGCTTAATCACATAGGAAGAAGTCTGAGGTCAATGGAAAAAAAATCCTGCCTGAAGAATTTAAAGTAACTAGTAAAGAAAAAGGCAGCAGGAGTTTGGGGAAGGCACAGAACCTGCTGGGGCATCAGGGGCTATGCCTGGCCCACCAGAAGTGGAGAAACTGTGGGCGTCATAGATAAGCATGAGAAGAGTTGAAACTTGCAAGTGTTTTTGTTCCTAGTAGCTCTTTTCTACTGTTAAATATAGAAAGCCTGTTCATTTAGACTGCTGGCTGGATAGCTTTCTGAAAGAAAAGAACACCAGGTGTCTTATTCCAGTTGGAGCAGATAAATCTGCTAGCAGGGACTATGCTGGAGCCCTGACCTGTAAAGAGAACTCTATCCCCTGGCCCCATAAAAGTGCAGGTTAGAGAGGTTTACCCTTTAAAGGTTTGTATATAAAGACTAAGAAAGGGAAAAGAGGCACTGAGTCCTGCAATTACAACAACAGTAACTGAAACAAAACCTGCAGCCATGTAAACATAGATAAATGTGCTCTGATAAATGATTCTGAGAGAAGCCCTGCTGGACATCTTGGGACTGTTTTTAGATGCTGTTGTACAAGAGCTGCTTTGTAAGCAAGTTATGTGCACTGTAATCTTTCCAGGCTCAACCTTCAAGTATAAAGTCAAGCACTAATGGGGCTGAGAAAGATCCCAGAATGGGGAAGAAGTTAATTGTGTCCAAAGGCTGCTGCTGCTGTGGCCACAGACAGATTGCACAGATAGATGTGCTATACAGGCACATCCACCCATGTTGGAGCACAATGTGAGGTTTTAAAATGGAGATTTTAGCAGAAGTATTGGCACACTACCTTGAACTATGTGTCTTGCAGGCTAACTCCTAACATCCATAATATGTTCCAGGACAGAAAAGACATACTCCAAGACAATAAGAGTCAGATTGAAAAAAAATAGCATATATATACATTTCCCATTTTAGTCTCATCACTTTACATGATACAACAGCTCTTTTCTTTTCCCAACAAAAACATTCTTTGCTAAAACAACCTTGATTACAATCAAATCTGAAGGCAGGCTGAAATTCTTTCTGGATCTTCAGGGAAACAAACTTCCCACCACAGGAAATCCAGTGGTCCAAGGACATGGTCATTTGCTCTTTCTTGAAGAAGCCATGGGCTGGAATCTAGAAAAGACCCAGCCCAAATTTAGCAGCAAAACTGTTGCACAATGAGAACATACCACATTGGTAAAATAATGTGGATTTAAAACACGAGAAAGACATGAGTTACAGGAAGGGGAATTCTCCAACAGAAACAGCTGCAGAAAGAGTTCAGGGATGTGGAAAGACATCCCTGCTTTCCTGAAGATAACAATGGATGGAAAATAAAGGAAGCGAAGGTCCCAAATATTGTTTTAACTTATTGCAAGGTGAAGGCAGTTGAGAGGCAAAGACACAGTGGGTGTACAGCAGGAATTGCTGCATGAATATTGATTACCTGAGAACCAGCAGTTGCTGCATTAATATTGATTAGCGGAGAACCAGCAGAGAGCTCTTTTCTGCCTGACAGTGCTCACAGCTCAACACCTGGAGATACAATCTGGGCTCTATCTCTCCTACCTTTTATTCATGCCCAGAAAAAGTTAGTGTCCTCCCCCTATACAAAGTGCAGATCCTTCTCTGGTTTCCTCATACACAGAGGAGGAGGAGGAGGGGATAAGATCAAGGCTTGGATAGATGAATGACTTCACCACAGCACAGCAGATCCACAGGGTACAGAACAAAATTACCTGGCACAGACACAAGCCAAAAAGGAATCCTGAGAAGCAACTCCTGTGAAGGAATACACTGGCTTTATTAGGAATTTTCACCACAAGCAGAAGCAACCATGTTTGCCAAGATAATCTTATACATAAAATGTTACTAATTATCTTGTCTACACAGCCCTTACATCTTTGAGATGTGCCTCAGGGACCTCCTGTGACCTAGACTCAGTAGAACTTGCCTCAGTTGCCCCATCTGTAGCACTGCTCTCAGCTGAAACTACAGTCAAACCTCATGCTTGTGAAATGCTCTGAAAATGCTATTATTTCATTCCTTTACTTTGCAAATTTCTATAGCAAAAGATTAAATGTTCATTTGACTATTGGTACATTTCAAGGTCAAAAAAAATTAAAAGCCTGCAAAGAAAACTGAACTGTACTATTGAATTTTCAGGCTAGGTTAAAATGTGCTTCAGAAAGCTAACAAGGGATTTATCTAAGCATTAATCATTAAAAAGAATTATGCAGAATGCAGTCTTCCAACATGGTACAGAGTGTTTAATGTTGCATGAATTTATACAGTGGCTGCTCTGAGCACAGAGGGAGGCACTGATGCAGAGCATGGTCTATGAAGATGATTCTAGTGGGGCAGTTTGTGGAAGTGTATACAAAAGTTCAAAATCAGCACAATGTATCCAAAACTCAACAATTACTCAAACACCATTGCAGAGGGCACTCAGTGCTCCTGAGACAGCAGATGGGGTTGGGTGCAGCCCTAAGTTCAGCAAGCTGTTTGGGGACTGTACAGCACTGTTTGAGAACAAAACCACTCTGTTCACTGTTTAGAGGAAGAAGTCAGAGCTATTCTCAACTCCCCAACTCATCATCAAATGTACATATGAAGCTGCTGGCTGGTTCACTTTTTGATGAGGGATTGAGTTTTAGATGTTTTGTGCCACCCACATAAAGATGGTGTCAATACAAATGAAACATTCACATGAAATTTAAAAATATGCAAACATAGTCTCTTCAACTCACCGTGGTCTCCTGAAAGCCAAACCATAGTGCTGACAAGCCAGGCCAACTGTTGGGGTGTAAACTATGGGCATGAATTTCTCGATATCAGAGGTCAGCACTCGGTAAAAAAGCTTCTCATTCCTGTCTTGCAATGTCATAAGAATAATATACCTTTAAAGTAATAAAAACCAGTTATATATCAGTATTTCTGACAGTTCACAGTTTCACAAAAAGCAGTCATTGGATCACTCAGTATACACTCAGCTCTCCCAAGCCCTGAAACATCTTTGTGCTACATCATGAGCAGGTGCTCAGAACAAAATTTCCCAGAGGGCTTGGCCAGCTCCACCATCCTCAGTGACAGCTCACAAAGAATCAGTAAGGCTGGACGTCACACCCACGCACAATCTTAGAATTTTGAAATTTGCATCAAAAGACATCATACACAGCTATCAATATATAATTTTCAAGATCAACACAGGTATTTGTGACACAAAAAAGTCAATGCAATTGGTCTACAGGGCAAGAGTCCTGCTGCCTCAGTTCTCAGATCAATGGAAGCTGAGAGAGATGGATCTACTGTCCATTGCAGCAGGAATCAAACAGCATCTTCCATCAGTAACCCTGATTAACAATACTGGATGCATTGAAAACTCACAAAGGTTAGGCAGTACAACATTGCTTCTGTTTTCTTTTTATTTTTTCCCTACACACTGGCAGTTTTTTTTCTGTCCTTCTATCCAGCATTTTAGTGAATGTACTGGGGAGCATACAGATAGGTACATGAACTACATGTGTTCAAAATACCTTCAGTGCTCTGCTTTTTTCTTGTACCCGAAGTATACCAGAACTCTCCAGTAATGTAGTAGTAGAAAAACGTAACATCAGTGGACCTGTTGGAGCTGGTCCAGAGAAGGGTCAAGAAGATGATCAGAGGGCTGGAGCACCTCTCCTATGAAGACAGGCTGAGAGAGTTGGTGTTGTTCAGCCTGGAGAAGGACTTTTTACACGGGCATGTATTGATAGGACAAGAGGGAATGGCTTCAAACTGAAAGAGGGTAGGTTTAGATTAGATGTTAGGAAGAAATTTTTTGAGTGTGAGCCTGGTGAACCACTGGCACAAGTTGCCCAGAGAAACTGTGGATGTTCCATCCCTGGAAATGTTCAAGACCAGATTGAATGGGGCTTTGAGCAACCTGGTCAAGTGGAAGGTATTCCTGCCCATGGCAGGGGGTTTGGAAGCAGATGATCTTTAAGGTCCCTTTAAACCCAAACTACTCTATGATTCTGCTGCTGGAGAGTATGGACAGCTGGAAAAAAGTGACTCCAAGGGAAATGTGTACATTGAAGCAGAATCCACCATTTTTCCTTGAGGCTTTAAAGAACTGAAAGGTAAAGGGGAAGGGAGAGAAAATAAGATGCTTTTGACATACTTGTCTAGATCGTTAGATTGCTTTTCAAAGTTTTTCATCACACGAAGGACTTGAACATCTTGGCTCAGGAAGCAAGGAGGGAGGAGGCCATGAATTCCCAGCTGTAGCCTTTCTTCAAGTGTAAAAGCCATTCCCTGGGAAGAGAAAAGGAAGACATATTCAAATGGCATAATATGCACTACCAGCTAGGATATCCAGGAAGAAAGCAAGCAATAGCATGCAGCCCCTGTGGGCCTGGAGGCAGTCCTGCCCTGCAGGGAGTGTGAGGTCCTGACCACTCAGATCTGCAGCTTCTGGATTAGCTGTCCAACAGGAGTTATGCTTCAATGACTCACACTCTTTTGCCATCTGAATTTGGCTTATTTCTACAGTGTTTTTGACTTCATAGTGTATATTCTTAGTATTTCTATCACTTCGTACTCTTTTTATATGATTTCATTAACTCATGCTTACTAGTTTCCATGGCCTTCCTGGAAGCACAGCGATCATCCTCTACAGATCACATAATGTGTAGAATCATGGAATCGTTTGGGCTGGAAAAGACTTTAAAGTTCACTAAGTCCAACCAGCACTACCAAGTCCACCACTAAATTATGTCCATAAGCACGACATCTTACATGGCTTTTGAATACTTTCAGGTATGGTGACTCCATCACCTCCCTGGGCAGCCTGTTCCAACGCCTGATGACACTTCACATGAAGAATTCTTTCCTAATATCCAATACAAACCCTTTTTGGTACAACTTGAGACTGTCTCCTCTCCTCCTATCTATCACTTGTTACCTGGGAGAAGGGACTGACTCTCACCTGGCTATAACCACCTTTAGGTGGTTGTAGAGACCAACAAGGCCCCCGAGCCTCCTTTTCTGCAGGACAAACACCCCCAGCTTCCTCATCTGCTCCTCGTCAGACTTGCGCTCCACACCCTTCCCCAGCTCCATTGTCCTTCTTTGGACACGCTCCAGCCCCTCAGTATCTTTCTTGTAGTGAGGGACACATAGTTGAACACAGGGTTTGAGGTGTGGCCTCAGCAGTGCCCAGTACAGGGGGACAGTCACTGCCCTGGCCACACCATTGCTGATACAGGGCAGGATGCCATTGGCCTTGCAGGACTCAGCACTTCACTCTGTTGAACCTCATACAATTTGCCTTGGCCCATCAATCCAGCCAGTGCAGACCCCTCTGCTGCCATCAGATCAACACTCCCACCCAACCTGGAGTCACCTGAAAACTTAATGAAAGTACCCTTCACTCCCTTATCTAGATCATTGATAAACATGTTAAACAACACTGGCCCCATTACTGAGCCCTGGGGAGCACGACTGGTGACCTGCCAGCAGCTGGATTTAACTCCATTCACCATCACTCTGTGATCAGCCATCCAGCCAGTTTTTTACCCAGCAAAAAATGCACCTGTCCAAACCATGAGCAGTCAGGTTTTCCAGGAGAATCCTGTGGGAAGCAGTGCCAAAGGCTTTACTAAAGTCCAGGTAAAAAACATCCACAACTTTTCATTCATCCACTAACTGGGTCAATGTCATAGAAGGAGATCAACTTGGTCATGCAGGGCCTGCTTTTCACAAACACATGCTGCCTGGACCTGATCCCCTGGCTGTCCTGCACATATCACAGGATGGCTCTCAAGATGACCTAGTCCATGTCCTTCCCCACCACCAAGGTCACGCTGACAGGTCTGCAGCTCTCTGGATCATCCTCAAAGCCCTTCTTGTAGATGGGCTTCACATTTGCTAACCTCCAGATAGCAAAGATTTATATTTGGGTACTGCATAGTATACCCAACTCATCCTCTTCAGTTACCTACTAGTTTACCACCAGACACAGTTTATTAACAGCATATTAGCAGTGCAGAAGACAGACAGCCATGCTGGATGCTTTCTCAGTGCTAACCTTCTGTTTTAAATACAAGTAGCAGATAGCACAAGTCTTATTCAGTAACTGACACTGTCCCACAGCTGGAGCTCAACTGCAAGACTTTGTAGGATGACCCTGCTCTTACAGGACAAGGTCATGCTTCCTAGGCAGAAGCCTGAGCATGTCCTGCTCCCTGGGCTGATGCCCCAGACCACCAGCAGTGCCCTGTGCTGGACTCAGCCCAATGAACAGCAATGATAAATGCATTCTGCAGCCTGTGAAGGAGATTATAACAGTCTTTAATTAACGGTATTTCTGCTATGCTGATAGCAGATTAGACAGCAGGATGGCAGGAAACATTTTCAGGAGTGTCTAAGGAGCTTAAATCCTAATGAAAACTTCACCCATAACTAACAAACTGGTTCATATCTTGATGAACAGCTGGCCGAGAAATATTAAAAATCTGTAATTATTGAACTACACCTACTCAAGCACACAGACACATGCTTGACAAAACATTAATGAGCAGCTTTACAGCCATACAGCTGTTAAACTGCTGTTTTCTACCACAGATTTAGCATTTCTCTATGACAAATAACTGTTATCACTGCCAGAGAAAAACTGAGGGCATATCTTGATGAACTTGGTTTTGGCAACCTTCCCTCCCCTCCTGTTGCTTGCTCCCACATCCCTATGCCATCCCAGTGTTGTGCCAGTATGAGCATGTGTGCAGTCACACGTTTAATCAGCAAGAGGAAGTACCTGGCTTAAAAATAATCACCTCACTTGATCTCAGAGCAGCTCCCTTGGTTGATGATACCACAGATGGCTCTACAGACATTGGCAAACCTGGGCACAGCCACAGGGGACACATAGGTGTGGGAATGAACTGCTGGAAGAGCCATTCACTTGTAAGTGGTGCAGATGCTGGCAAAAATGTTTGTCAAACTATCAGCAATGCCAAGGAACCTGTGCCAGGACAGAGGGAAGGACTGAAACTAATTTTCCTGTTTGCCAGATCCATGCTTTGTACATACATACTGTGACACTCTTTTCATGAGTAAAACGTGCACTAGCACAAATTAAAAGAAAAAAAAATTCTTCATATATTTTAGTTAAGTTATTCAGTCCCCAGGATAGCTGAAAACACTCTTTATCTCACATGCACTTTCATAGGATTTTTTTCCTGCTCTGAACCAGTATAGAGTCAAGTATTTTGAAAAATTTTTGCTGTAAGAGCACAGCAGAAGAGAAACTGTTCCTCTTCCAGCCAGCACATGAGGAGTCAGCAGTTGCCTGGGAGGCAGGAGGCCAGGATTTTGCTGCCAAGCCCAGAAACAGCATTGAGGTCTCCATGGTCGCTGTTGAATGTTGTACCCAGGACATGCCTGTTTCTGCTGAAATGCCTGACATTTCTGACCCAAATTTCCTTCCTGGACAAGAAAAACTTTCCCCCAAATGAGTTTCATAGCAGAACTGGTACACTCCTACAAGATAAAGTTTGAGTTTTTATAAGTCATCATTTCTGAATTAAAAAAGAGGCAAAAAGTTCCCATCAGAAAACTTGTAATCATCTGCATTCCCCAGGCTGGAGACTTCTGAAATACTACACTAAGATCAACACTGGACATGAGCTCTGCATCAATATTTGGCTTTACACTGCCAATATTATATCACAGCAGGGAAAATACAGCTGCTGTGAATGTCAAAGTTTATCTACAGTGAATGGGTAAAAAATAATACAATTTCAAACCCTTTACTTCCTGTGACCTTTGCACATGGAGGATAGATAACAGGAGAAAGAAATACTCGTCAGCAAATACTCTACTTACTTGCCTAGAGAAAGTAACATCAAAGATTGGCCAATTAGGGTATCAGACTGTCCCCTGCTCATACACTAGAACAGGAATGAAGCTAGCAAGCACAGTAAATCAGCAGTGATTACTGAAAAGGGTAGAAAAGGCAGAAACACAGTATCCTAGGCATTTCTGCACCCAACCACTGAAAATCTTCTGGTGGTAATTTTTCAATAGGAAATAAAGTCCTTTCAGTGATTTTCCACGCAACAAAACAGCGAGAAGTTTTAATATTTCATCAAATGATCACACATCCAATACAAGAAAAAACTTCCTGCATTTCAGCTCATTTCTATTCAAAATAATACCATGGTGCCTTACAGAAACGATAGACTGAATGGCCACTATAGTAACCTGTTCTTGTTTACTGGGTTGGGCTCTGCCTGAATGACATCTCCAACCATCCTGTAAGACCAGGAGCAGCTCAAACTGCTCCAACAGCTCAAACTGTTTAAACATAATCACAGTTGTGCTGTTAATAGTCCAAGGCAAGCATGGCAATAGTTACATACCATACCTCTAACTCACTGCAGTTCTGCATTTATTGCAGTTCTGCATTTATGTGAATGAGTTATACCTGTATAAGCATCTTCACACTGGAGCAATCACAAACACGTGTGATGAGGAACTTGCTGCTTTCACAACCAGTTAAATCTCCAAAACACTTTTCAGTACAGAGCTGGTCCATCATCCAGTGCCTCTGTGGCAGGGTTGGGAGTGGAACAGAAATTGCCAGCTCCAACATTAAGGCTGCTTTCTGAAGCTTCTGTGAAGGCCTAGGAGCAGGACCCCATGGTGAGGTGGTTATATTCACTGAAACAGCACAGCGTGAAATGAATCTGGAAACACATTCTGCCTCAGATCAAAAGCTCAAATTCACTGAGGTATTGCTATGTTTAAGATTAAAGCTTTTAGACTTGGGATTTTTTTTTAAGACTGCCTGAAAGCCATATTGTACCTCTCTTTTTCTGGTCTTGAAAGGTCTAATGATTAGATGATGAGCCACAACTTTGCAAAGCTGAAGCCAGGTGCTCCAATTCAATTTTAAATGTATTGGAAATGAGTTGGCATGGAGAAGGCAGATGCTATGTCACTAACCAAAAACAAAGGCAAAAATATCAGCTGCCTACAAGGCTTCACGCTACACAGAGGCTAAGTGGGGGGTTTTGTTTTGAAAAAGGCTTACTGCAAATAACCTCAAATGCTTCTGTTTTCTTATTGCTCACAGCACTGAGTCTGTTATGTGGCAGGTCCCTCTTTGCAGTTCAATCCCATAAAAGCCACTTATTTTGGAAACTGAAGGGTGAAGCAAATTCACAGATAATGATTAGTTCTATCACTGCCTGCACTTTCTAGCAGTGAGAAGGGGATGTTTCACTCAGGGCTGGATGCAAGCAGGGGGGATGTTGGCAAGGCTTGTGTTTATAATTTACTCACTTTAGATCAGTCTTCTGTAGGTGAGAATAAGGGCACAAATGACAGTTCTTATGGTATCAGAAAACCGTTTTTAATGTAATGGGTGCCTAACCAAGAGCTGAATTATTCTTTACCTAGTGTACAACATCCATAATCCAGTGTAACTCAGATAATCTCCAGCTCCTAAGCATCTTTTTGGAGCAAAGCCTTGGCTTACTGCATCTATCCATATCCCTATGCTCTAGAGAGCAATGAGCAGCCACAGCACAGGGAGGGCTGTGGGACTTCTTGGACAGCCAGACCAAGGGGTTCATACAGTCTCAGGCCATTGCCCTGTGATGCTGGGACTCCAGCTGCAGTTCTCAGGACTTTGGGACCACATCCTTCATCCATGCAAGTGAAAGCTGGTTTGGCAGTCTCTGAGCTGAGTAAACAAGTGAACATCTCCAACCCTCTGGCAACAGTCCCAGGAACTGGGAACTTCCTATTCTGACTAGAGCAGAGCGCTGGAAGGGCACACCGGGGAAATACAGACACACAGGGATCACCACTGCAGGCTGCAAGAGCAGGTGCAGTTAATCCACTTCTCCTCTACAATCAGTATCTTAACAGCCAGGCTAGGGAAGACCTAGTACTCAGGGACCTCAACAAGCTTATTCTATGCAGATTTTTCCTGTAATGTGTTTTCCATAGATATTTGCACCTGTCCAGTTTTATGGCAGGGATGTACTTCAACTGTCTGCAAGCAAAAATTCCTCCCATAAGGGGTCAGCACCAGAAGCTAAACCAATCCCCACTGAGACTGCATGTGGGCTGAGGAGCAGAGAGCAACAGCAGAAAATCTCCATTTTCTACATGGAGAAAAATTTTTCTACAGAGATCAGATCCTACAGTGACCTCCTTGACTCCAACTGACTTGATAAGCTTCTTCATAGTGCTTCTTCTCAGCTACTCAAGCTTCTCTTCCTGCTGTGAATGGACTGACAGGCACTGCACTCCACTCTGGAAAAGCGGCATTGAAAATATTATTTGCAAAAAAGAGTGAAGGAGGGACATCAGAGGGGCAATTCTTTGTTTTCTCCTTTAAAAAGTATTGTGGCTTCATATAATCTTTAATATGCATGTGTTTGTGCTCTTAAGCTTAGGAAAAACCCAAACCTGTGGTGCTTTGGGGTATGGAGAAGACATCTCTGAAATCTGGAAAGAAGAATCCTCTCTGTGTCTTCTCAGCAGTTATTGCTGGGCACACCTTCTGTTGACTGTGATTTACAAACTCTTCTCACAGTGTCTCTTCGTCTTTCTGAGTACACAGTCACTAGCTGAAAAATCCCTCACTCTTTGCCATCCCCTTTGTTACAAAACGATATAGTAGTGGATTTCTAATCCTTTCATATTGTTCTTCCTTCCTCTCCCACAGAGCCTGGGAACACTGTTAAAAACTCCAAGACAAAGATAATTAAGCAACTCAACTTCGTGTTTGTTTTATTTCCTGGGGGAACCATCTTTAATGAGGTCCTCTAATTCAATTACAATGTAAGTTGTCCCTACTATTAATGAGGTTTTACCAGTAACTCTTTTGTTTTGTGCAAGTAACTTTTTCTCACTGGATTACATTTCTATTATTCTTCTCAGTGACTTTTGATTTACACCAATGTAAGACTGAGCAGAACTGGAACATGACAAACCCCTGTGCCAGAGGGACCTGATCCCGCACAGTTTAACCTCACAGAGGTAAACACTTTCCTGGTGAGGACATTCCTGGTGCAAAATGTGACAGGGTCCCAGACAAAAAGCAGCAAAGCCATGCTGTTCCCATGTGCTGCAGGAGGTTTTCTTCAATAAATAAATCTCATAAGACAAAGTCTTCAGGGATTTGTTCATTAATCCATAGGAAGAACTGCAGTGCTAAACTCCTCAAGCCCTGCACTGTGATTTCAGACTGCAGCAGTACAGCTCTACACCAAAGTTAGTAGAGAACTCATCATTTCCTGAAGTCTGTTAGCCTCCAGGGCAGCAATTTGTCCTCCATATTAAAAAAAAAATCTATATGCTAGAGACTTTGTGTTCTATCTGCAAATAAGTTTCTGCTGCATTGAAACAGATCTTTAAAAGATGAATGAGACAAAATTCCCCAAAGAACAGCTCGTTTGGCACACTTGCTTTTTCCCACAAAAGCAATGTTAAGATCCTCACAAAGTTCTAGCCAAGATAATGGGAATATTTCTTTGGCTCTATGGAGGGAAAGATAAGAGAGATTTTTCTTTTGATTTTGACTGGATTCACAAATGTGTTTACATGCATGATGTGTCTAAATACAAGCTTCAGCGTCTTTTGGTAAAGGAGAAGAGTAAAATCACTTCAGGGAGAACAAGACTGCAGAAAAACAGAAAAATTGCATATACAGAAAAATTAGGCATCATGGGGAAGAAAACCCCAGAGAAATCCTGAGAAATTATTAGGAGCAATAGAGCAGTGCAGAATTCCAAATGGTGTGGGACACATGGTGCATGTAAACAAAGCAGAAGACCATTCCTGCCTGGACCAGCCTAAACTGTGAAGCACTTGCTGGTTTCCTTCTCATGTGAAGCAAAATACTGTAGACAAGGGTGGCCTGATGGAGTAAGCAGTAATGAGGCCATCAGGTTTTGGGCTACTGCTAAGCTGTTGAACAGAACCCTGAGGCAAACCCCAAATTCTCTGTCCCTTATCAAAAATATCCCATGTAATCCTGGCACACAGATTCTCCTAACTCTCCTAACTCCTAAGCAAATGAAGACTCCCTGGTGTCTCCTCTACTTTATTCCCAGTTTCCCTAAATGAGTTTTACACTTACAACTGTCACAGCTTTTCATGCCAATTAGTGAGTGGAATGAGCTAGTCCAGGACAGAAATGGGAAGCTCATAGTCCACATGCCTATGTCTCAGGTAAAGGGGAAGCTATTATTTCTTATCATGAGGAAAGGGGGCAGAGTAAAATCAGTTTCTGCAGGCAGTTTGCCAAGCACTAAGCTAAATATTTCAGTTACTGTGATGCTGGAGACACAATTTTCTCCCACTGGACAGGAAGAATTCAGCATAAATGACAATGCTTGCATTCCTAGGCCTGTGAAAACCAGCCATCATTATCAGTTTGAAAGAGCAAGTATGTCTGAGAAGAAAGATCAAGGCAGTTCTAAGGTTTAAATGTGATCCAAAACATTAAGAAAATACAGTTTTAAAAGCCAGTTTTACAATGTCTGGTAACTTCTCCCATTGTACGTGCAGCTGATCACATGAATTGTGGTTGCACACAATTTGTGTCTGGTGCTATTGAGAGCACTAACTTCCTTTTGAGGTCCCTTTTGAGTAAATGGAATAAAATGAGACTTGTGCACTTACTGCTTGCTCACAAACTACACCATGCTATAGATCTGGAGGGTGGGAGACTCTGCAATTTGTATCTCTTTTGCTATTGCCACCCCAGCAAATGGGGTTGCTCCAAATGTAGGCTGGAGCTCAATTACAGTTCATGGATGGTTGCTGGTGTTGTATTTGGTTAAATACCACTGAAAAAGCACTGCCTTGGCCATACAATTAGCTGTTTCACAAGAAAACAGTTCAGATTGAAGCTGAATTTGAATGAAACCAAGGGTAGTTTTGTTACTGGCTTTACCAGAGATGTTATCTTCACTGTAGCATTCCTATGTCCTTGTCACTGTCCTCCTTCACATGCTGCTTCTACCAAAGCTCTGTAGCAGCTTCTTGAGTAGTACCAGATGTTCTTTGGACATCCTTGTATGATCCAGGAGAAGCAGGCTTGGCTCCTGAACCACAATTCTGATAGCTGTGCAAGGAGATCTAACATATGTCAGCTTCAGAACATTTGAGATGTTTACAAAACATTCAGACACCCTCTCAGATAAAGGATTCAAGAGAAAGACAATGTTTTCTTTTAAAAATTAGGAACAAGAGAAATAGACAAGGCTCTAAGAAATTTACCATCTTAGTAAGACAAACCCACTAGAAAAAACACCCTGAGCTCTCATTTAATGATACAACCAACACCTGAAGGCAACTAAACATGGAGGTAAATACAGAGCACCCCACAGGAAATCTGTGTGAGCCTCCATTTCCTATTTGAGTAATTTGTACAACTTTTGTTTTTCCCTCGCTGCTTCTGCAGTCCTGCATGTCAAGGTCACTGATGGACTTCAACCCAGCAGCTTTCTCTGCTGGGGCTCAGCAGAGAAACCATCCCCCAGTGCAGTGCCCATTGGCACTGGAATACACCAGAGACATACAGCAATCTCAAGAGTGTCCAGCTTCCCTCTGGAGATCTTTGTGCAATCCTCATTTGGCAGCTCACCTTAGAGTTTACCTCTGCTCTGTGCCATGGTGATACTTTTCTTCCCACTTCTCAGCCTTCCACAGACTTAATTCCCCAGTGGTTTTGTCTCTCAAGGCATTAAGCAAGTTGCTTTCCTCTCTCTACTCCAGCATTTCTACGGCTACATTTCACAAAACCCTTTCTAAGACTGACTGGCAGCTAAAGGTATATATATACATGTATATACAGATATATATATATATATGTATATACATACATATATTTGTGTGTGCGTATCCATATGTACAAAAACTTGGACCCAGTGCATGTTCTTTTCCAATCCAGCCTCCAGCCAGTCTCAAAATCATCTCCATGCTGACCTCAGGGGCCTGTGGCTTTGCCAAGCACATGTTTTTCCTAAGCACACATGGGCCATCTAAACTGTCCAAAGTACTTTTGGCACCATCAGGAGAGTAGCTGGCCTATCAGGACTACCCTCTGACTCATCCCCTTGTCCTCCTTGTCTGAACACTTTACTTCAAAATTTTATTCCTTTTAATGTGTAGAGGGAAAAGGAAGATGCATGAAGTGCTCACATACATGCAGTCTGACCCCCTGTCTCTGGCTCTCATCACCTTTGTGTGCAGTCTCCCTGCTATCTTTGTTTACTGACAACTCTATGTGAGCTGTTGCTAAATTCTATGCAGCTGAATGCTCAGCACTTGGCACACTTGGCCCTGACACGAAGCATCTGGGCTGCAATTTCTACAGTAATGCAATACAAAATGATACATCCTTTCTATCAAACTTCCCCTTCCAAATATTCTTCCAATTATACAGTCCTTTTATTGTCCACTTTCCTTGCTCCTCAAAATTTCAGTTCTATTGTTTCCATATGGTGTGAGTACATTATGTCCAAATATTCCAGGTGACAAAATACCACTAATTTCATACCAGTGCTTTAATTTTTATCACTTTCTCTAGACGGAGCTTAACCACTTCCAGTTTCAAAAGGACACACTGCTCTATAAACTATAAATCAAATACGCGATCGAGACTCTCAGGAAGAAGAGCTTTTGCAATGAGTCCTCGAGCACAAGGACCAAA
>JAOTQP010000001.1:81724484-81751816 GCA_026413545.1 Cichladusa arquata | reverse complement strand
ATAAACTATAAATCAAATACCTAATAAAGTTCTTGAGATTTTTAAAAAACAAAGGTCACAAATGAAACTCCCATCCTCCTCTTCCAACTGTTTTTAATCAAGGACAGTATGAAATAAGTTATCCAAGTTCAGAATGAAAAAAAGAGAAAGCACAATTACTTGGAGATGAAATTCGAAGATTAAACCCCTTTCGATTCCTTGAGCTCTCTGACAAACATTTCTGTGGGACAGCAATTGCAGCAAGATGTTATGAAATATTTATGTCACTTTGTAACATGCGTGACCACATGTTGGTCAAGACAGCTGAACTGTTCATTATTGTTAGGAAGCTGTAAATCACCCCTCTGGCAAACCTTCACATGAGTTTCGAAATAAATTGGTTCTGTTCTTTATCCCATTAGATGCTATAGCTTAAAATGCAAACAATGTTATTGTTGGCATGTTTGCTGCCTGTCCACCTTGGCTCAATTACTGCAGCCTGTCCTAGCTTTAACAAGTGTTGTCCGAGGCCAAAGCAGTGGTTTCCTTCCTCCAGCAGAAAATCTATTCCTCTGTACCTGAAACAATTTGCCTAAATGACACAAAGATGAAGCATGACTGCAGTAAGGGTAACAAACAGTCCAGGTTCTTTGAATACACAAGTGTTATCCCAAAATGATTTGATATATGGGTGATCTGATACAGATTATGGTTAAAGTATTGACTTCACTCATGCACCTCACTCATGTCAGGAGACACCAAAACTTCAAACCTGCTATTCAAAATGGGGTTTCAACCTAATAATACCTGCCTTGCTAAAAAGGGATGTTGCAGTGTGGGGAGCGTTGAAGGTAGAGCCAGAGTCTGCAAATACTGGGAACATTGACATGTTTTTCACTTATGGTCGGCCATGAAAGACCTGTAGGCAGGGCTTATCTTTGGGAATAGACCCCTCAAACTCAGGTTTGAGGCCAAGGTTTTGATAGTCCTCTGCCTGGCACCACAGTAATGCAGCAACATCAGAGTAAAGCAAACGTAAAATGATTTTTAACTTCTCAGTGTTTGAAATAAATGAAGGTCTGGATAGTCAGAGCTGAAAAGTTGGATGGAGACTTTATATTGACCTTCAAAAATAAAAAGGGCACTTAAAGGAAGGATGGGGACAGACTTTTTAGTTGGACCTGTTATGATAGGACAAGGGTTAGTGGTTTAAAACTGAAAGAGGGTAGGTTTAGATTGGACAAAAGGAAGACTTTATTTTAGAATAACATTCAGATTTTTTTTACAAGGGCATGTAGTGATGGGACAAGGGGGAATGGCTTTAAACTGAAAGGGGGCAGGTTTAGAATAGATACTAGGAAGAAATTTATTTCCTGTGAGGGTGGTAAGACACTGTAAGAGGTTGCTCAGAGAAGCTGTGGATGCCCCATCCCTGAAAATGTCCAAGGCCACTTTGGATGGGGCTTGAGCAACCCGGTCTAATGGGTGACATCCTAACCCATGACAGGGAGTTGGAACTAGATGATCTTTAAGGTCCCATCCAACCCAATCCAAGAGTCTGTGTTCTGGGGAAAACAAGACTACAATTAACCATGAGTAAGGTTTTGTCAGTTGTCAATGGCTATGTGGAGTTTTATCATATCCAGCATCTTCCTCCTGGGCCTGAAACTCAGATGTAAGAAATTACCACACTATCTATAAAATCTTACAGAGGGAGTACTCCTGAAGTTGAAGGTTACCATTATGTTTAGCATTGAACAAAACCTAACAAGTCACACTCTGCTTTGTTATCCCTCACAATAAAACCATGGTTGCCAGAGTATGTGTCCACATGGCATGTCTTTTGTGTGTTTACAAAAGCTTTGTCTTCTGTCTCATCAGTATGCAGAAGTGCTGACTTCTCCAGGTCAGTCATTAACCAACACCACTTACTTTCTGGCAATGTGTCTGACTTGCTGCCACACAGCAGCATCCTTTGCAAACCCAGGAGACATTGGCAGTTTTGACTGACTGATCCATTACTGATTTTGATGAACTAAGGATTCTCTTGGAGGGAAGTCCTGAGGCTGAGCAGCACCCCAGGGAGGTACTGAACAGTTATTTAAGAATGCACATACAACTGCATCAGCAGCCTCTCTAGTAAATAAAAGCCATAGGCTGGACAAAAGCCCATGAGCCAGAGAGATGGAATCCCAGTCCTGATACTGGTGTGGGCAAACAGAGAATTTTTTTGGTGCAGCTCTCTAATAGTATGCAATGGTCAGGAGGAAGCCAATGGGATACTTCAGCCCTCAGAGCAGGGTCAGCACTTCCCCAGGAGCTGACTCAGTCTTTCCAGAGCCCAAGAGGAGCTCCCAGTCACTTGGACATGACCATTTCTAAGCTCAAGTGCATTTCCATTCGTAGAGCAGTTTCTACTGTTTTGTTACAACAGAGGTGTAGCATGCTTCTTCTGTCCTCTCTCTCTTCTCTGTTTTTTTTCAGAGAAAATGCAAAGAAGTTATGTGGCAGAGGTGATAACAAATGCCAGATTATCTTGTGGCTGTTGCTATTTCCAGGATGTATCACTCAGAGCTTTCAAGAACATCAGTGAACATTTTGTTTGGGCTGCAGTACTGACACACTGTCATTGTATTTCCTCTGATGACTTCCTGAAGCAAGGTTTTGTTTTTTCTAGCTGATAGCAGATGTATGTGTGCCAGAAGCTAAGGAAATTAACAACATTAGTGCCAAACCTGCAGGATGATCCTGATTGCTGCTTCAGCACACAATTTAAAAAATCTGCACTAAAAGTTGGTTATTTTCACAGTTATTAGTAACTTGTTATTAGTACTTTCATGATAGCATTCTTTCTACAAATAATGTCAGTAATAAAGAAAGAGAATTCTTAGACAGTTCCTACACATTTATTGCTCTAGGCTGTGTTAGGCAACTTGGTACACACTTTTAAAGATCACAAAATCACTCCTGTTGGGACAGGTGACCTGCTCACTCTGGAACAGTGGCTGTTTTGAGTTCACCAGCCTTCTGCTGAAGTGTACACACTGTATTTCAGCCAACAATGTTAAACTTTGCTTTTTAAAGAAATCAATCTTTCAAGTTACTTCCAACCCATACTAAGATTTAGTGGACTGAGCCCTTGGTTAGAGACTGAATTTTGGCTTAGAGCTTGGTCTCTGAACCACCTCAATGTCTGGTGTGCTGAGACAGGGCAGATACCACACCTCAAGGCAAACTGTGTGCAAGATTCTTGTATGTTGTCAAAGATATCTAGCTCTGGAAGAAGCTTTCAGAGAATGTCAAGAAGATCCTGGGTGTGACCTTCCAGAAATAACCAAAAGCCTTTCCCTTCTGCATCACTACCCCTAACAATTCAAAACAATCTTTTACTCCTAAAGCCGTATCAACTCAACTCTTCAAAAACAAAAAGCACAACAGAGAGCTTAACCACTGGAGTAGTTAACCATGAGAGCTTAACCATGGAGTCTGGACTCCCCAGAGGAAGGAGGATGGTGTGTCCGTGCCTGAGTCCTAGGATGAGAATCAGTAATACGAAGTATAAAGATGAGCAGTTGCTTATCTAAAGACAAAAGCACTGAGTTAATCCTTCTGCTAGAATAAATTTTAAAAATTAAATCTTTAAAAGCAATTTAGAAATTTGTCTGAAAGGCATCTCTTCTGCCCAAAGCCTGCAGATTTGTTCTGAGCCTAATGCAGGCCTTCACTCAGCAGCAGGCTAGGGTGGAAATTATGAAGCTGACATTTAGGCCTGGCAAAATCAAACCCTGTATGTACTGAAACAGAAAGCAAACTTGAATAAGCTTCCTTTGTTCCATAGCCAGAGAGTTTGGCTTAGCACTTAGCCTAGTCCTTCTTTCCAGCTTAAGAGAAACTGGACTCCAGTGGTAAAACCCTGGCTCCACAGCAAAACTCATGTTGAATCCAGAGCAGATCAGATACGATAATTCTTTGGAATTTATTTGCTAGACAAAAATATAAATGTAAACAATGGCAATTACTAGATTCTTATCAAAAAATAAAACCTCCTTTAAGTGAAAGTTGAAGCAATGGCAAGACGTAGCAAGGTTTAATCATACTAAACCTGTAAGGTCCTGTGAGGAGGAGGGAATAGGACTCAGTGATCCTTATGGGTCACTTCCAGCTAGAGCTATTACACAATTCTGTGATCTTAAAGACTTAAGGTTTTAAAATAAATTTAACTTTTGTAGCAAAAGAAATGTTATATTATTAAGCTACGTGTCTAGGAAGAAAATCTCATGCTTTTTAATTTATGTGGAATCAACAGAGCCAAATTCAGTATCAGGTATGGGATGTAACAAATGCCAATGAAGTACACTCTTTCAAACATAAATCTTGTAATTTCTGCTGTTCTGAAATGTCCTCAACTTAGTGTCTTTGGATTTGAATTTAGCTAGCAGGTACAATATTTTCTATTAGGGCTAGCCACGAAGTTAGAAAACCAACTCGTATCTGATAAAGGAGAACTGGTTTTCCTTCACCATTCTTTTACCAAGAAAATGAATCAAAAATAAAACCAATTAAGACAAAACGAAAATGAAATGAAAATAAAATTTCATTTTCTTCATGAAAACAGAGTGCTGCTTTCCAGGTACTTTTTAGGTACTTGTAGATGCATAAATACACCTACTTGGATTATCAAAGATATGTTAGTAAAAAATGTTTCTAACTTGCATTGTTTTCAGATCCCAGAGATTTAATATAGCTCTGCCTACTTCCACTGAAAAGATAGTAAGAAACAACATATTCTCTATTAGCTGTATTTCATTTATTTTATAAACTAGGCTTTCTCATAACATTATCCTGCGAGGCTGGGTACACACACACACACACATATGCACACAAAAAAAGAAGCCATAAATATTTATTTAAAAGAGACCTCACCAAATAGCCTTAATATAAAATCAGAATAAAAACATCTGGGAAAGGAAAAGAGAATACATATGAATGGATCTAGACAAGCTATCTGGCTGCTCAACTAAAACCCATGTCTTGGGGCTGTCTTCTGATAACAAGAACTTGCTTACAGACATACACGTGCATAAGCATTGCCAGCCAAGGAGAAAGAACATGAAAGAAAATAAAGACAAAATACAAAATCAGGCTTCCTTCTTGTTACAGGTCAGACCTCAGTGAGCCAGTATTTCTCTCCAGACCATTCACTCCTGTTGTTGGATGCTGTTGTTGTTGTTGGATGCTGTTTCTGCACCACGCTGCTGTAACTCATGAGTTGCTTTCGCTGCAGGGGTTCATTTTGTTCAGTGGGCTACATTAGTTTTTCTAGATGTGTAGTTTGTTGGACAATCAAGTTCCTCACCTTCTAATTTTGAGACCTCCTCTGCAATTTCTAAGGATCAGAACATCCCAGCTTATTAAAAGGATGTGCACATGCATGGCACTGATAATTTTGTTAATGAGTCCAGAATCAGTAGGAGGTTAGTGTCTAACAAAAGTGCTAAAGGTAAAATAGCATTTTGGGAAAGCCTCTACCAGTTGATTTCTTCTATTTAACTATGAGCAAACAAGAAGAAAAAACATGAAGTGAATACACAACATATTTTTCACACGGAGCCATGTAAATGAATACATGTCATTTTTTTTTGTTTGTTTCGAGGAAGAGAAAACAATTATGTGCAGGTATTAAATTGTACTGAGACAGACATATTCTGTTAGTGTGGTTTTTTCAGCAAACATTTGATTACTTGGGGCTTTCTTTAGAGCCTGGAGCAGAGCCAGGTGGTGACTAGCGATGGCATTGAAAGAAGAGGAACACGGTGAAAGTCAGTCACCAGAAGAGACCTTTTTTGCTTGTGCTTTGCCAAGTTGCTTGACAACGTGGCTGACAGAAACAGCTTCTTTTCATCAGTTACAATGCAATTCTTTCAGGCTCTTTCTCAGCTCAGCCTTTTTGTCAGCCCTGTACACAGCACAGTGCTGAGTTTTGCACTGAAGTCACCATAGAAATGACATGGTGAACATGTACTGACCTCCCAACTGTGTTTCCTGGTCCTGGAATAAATTTGAGCTCAGTTATTACGGCGCCTCTGATTTAATAATTGGCTTTTGGGAACACTCAAATGCTTCAAATGGAATCTTTTCTTAGGGTCAAATCCTGTCTCTTATTGTAGCCTACGGGAATTCTGCCACTGGACTTTAATGAGACAACAATTTGGCCATTAATCCATGAAAATTCGTACTCTAGTTCACACTGCCCTCCCATTTAGGACCCTCTTGTTCAATTCACTCTGAACCAGCTTGTTTTCACTTTCAAGATAATTGTGGAGACTAAAGAGTAATTCAAACAACAAATTCAGCAAGAGCAGGCATTAGCTGCATTAACTGTATGGCTGCTGGCTGGACACTGCTAAAGCCCACTGCAGAATCTTCCCGAACCTGCTAACTGTCACCGAATCACTGAAAAGTCATTTTAACAAAAACACAATAAAAGCACCATAAACAAGGAGTTTCCAGGGGCACAGCCTAGGACCATGAGTATCTCTGAGAGAGAGGAGCCAATTCTTTAGGTCAGGAAACACCAAGGATCAAATTGTCTCTAGTTGTCTATGAGGGGTCACGTTACTGGGAGTGTACCTTAGGGCACACCTTCAAAACTGCCTCTTGCACATCCTGGCTGACTTCTGTAAGCCAGCTTCTGTCTATCATAAAATATTACATTTTTGTAGTCTTGTTTGAGTTGTAGGTCTCTGATAATCTTCAAGCAAGATACAAATGTTTTTTTAGAAATGTCTGTAAATGCTGTTCAGCAGCTGTGCACTTGTGTTCCTAGACTTGCTTAGAAGCAATTCATGGACTCCTGGGGCTCACAGACTAAACACCAGTGGTACAGAAAATACTGCAGACTTTCAAAGGTGACCAAGATCACAGTAACTACCACTAATTTCAAGTCTGTTAGATAACTTTTCCTACCTTGGCAATAGCTCATCACTCTTGTTCACAGATAATTTTAAGTTATACTCCTGGACTTCACTCCTACAACATTTTGCAGCACTTAGAGAAGTGCCTTTATAAACATAATGGCAGATTTCTCTGTGTGGAAGAGGGCTGAATAGAAGAATATCCAATTTTCTGTGTCTCTGGTTAATAAAACATAGCATTTCTCTCCTGTTGCCTCTCATCCATCCTGTTTAAGTGGTCTGGCACACTCTGAAAATGCACAAGGGCTCTATTATGTACAGGCAGTAGGTACAGCAGGTTTCAGTGGACTGTAACTGATTTGTTTCAGATGAAGGGATGCTGTTAACCACGACTGTGAATATAACTGCTTAGTTGCTTTCCACATTCTTGTCATTGTTGGCCTGGCTACTGCAAGAACAAGCTGGTGAGGAATTCCCTACTGCCGGTTAAAAAAAGAAAAGGAAAAAAAAAAAAGGAAGTCTTCAGGTCAAACCAGGAGTTCATCCAGACATGCCCACATCAGAGGCAATACAAATACGTCTTTTCACCACTTCACTGCTTTTCCTTTGCTCCTTCTTTAGACCAGAACCAACTCCAGAAGAAGAGATCCTCCAGGTGAAGAGGGATAGGACCTGTGCATATGGTCAGAATACAGAGGAGCCACCTCCGAGCTCTGCGATGAACAATGATTCCTTCTGTGACACGTGGCAAGCAGCTCGGCAGCCTTTAGCAGACTTTCAGTGCTGGCTGTTGCTTGCAGTGCATCCTTACACAAAGCACAACTCTGCTCCTGATGTGTTGCCTCTGTAGCTTGTCCTCTGCTATGAAGTTTGTGGGAAAGCCCTCAGATTTCAGCTGAAATCAGAGCTGGGCGCTTCCACCAGAGCATAAAGACACAGTTAATTTATCATACTGGGTCTTAGCAGTTCTGGATTTGGTTCCCTTCCCTCTCACAGGCTCAGAGCAGAGTGTTTCCACCATGAAGTCTACTAGCACCTGCAGCCTCCAAGAAAGACAGATGGCTGCCTGTGCCAGACATTACACATACATGGGTTCTGATGTTAAGGCTCTTGAGCAGCATAGCACCAGGAATGGGAATGTTACAGGGAAGGTATTTGCAAAGGTGTAACTGGAGAAGTCTGGTAGTCCATTAGTCCCAGGTGTCCAGAAGACCTTAACATCTCTCTACTGCCAATTCCCATTACATTTTTAATCCACATTCTTTGGATTTTTGTTAACTTTGTCCTCCCATGGAACACTCACCTGCATATCCTTCCTCCTCTGACTACTCTTTTCAAAACACTAGAAATGAAGGCCTTCAGTTTTCACAGAGGCTTTTGGACATGCTTTTTCCCTCTATCTGATATGTAACATCAAGTGCACACATAATTCTTTATAGACTGGGACTCCTAAGCCTGCTTTCTTACCATTTAACTTATTACCTTCATCATTATCTAAATACGGGGTGTATCATATTATTAATTTCTCAGAGAAACTCCTTGAAAAGTAACAGTGATAGTGGAAACACTATCATTTATAGCCTTGTGAACATTTTACTTGGTTTACGTAATTAACCAACATAAATTCTCCAGATGAAAAGACCAAACCAAACCAAAAAACCACTGTGATGAGACACAATCCTTTACAGAAACAGCCTGGCAGCACTGACAAATATGCTTGCAAGCTTTACTTACCAGCAGCACAGACACATAAGCTCAATGCACTCCAGGTACCAGGAGAGGACTGTAACTGGGAGACAGACTGAAAGAAAAGCAGCTTATTTCTTTTCAATAAATGTGAAGGTGCTGTTCTGGACTATGAACAAACCCTCCAAAACATTCATATTAGAATAGCCCTTGTCACGCATAACAGCCTTAGGGTCCAATGCACATTGTAAAAAACAGACACAGGAGGTCAAAACAAAGCAATGAAGAAAGGTGGGCTCTGTCCCAAAGAGACAACTGGTACAGAGAGGCAGGAGACAGCAGAAGAGCAGTACTGATTAGCAAGATGAGCTTCATCCTCAGCACAAGCGTCGCAGTGCTCTCAGCACGCCCGCTGCCAAGTCAGTAAGTCAGCTCACAAATATTTGTTATGTTAAAGTAATCCTCTGTGCAAGTCGATTCAGTGTAGGATGACAGTCGTCTCAGAGGTAAAACACAAAAGATCTTTGGCTGAATTCTCATTGTGAGTGACACAAAGAAAAACCCCTCGCCATAGGACACCGATTTACTGCCTATGGCCCCATTGAAATGCCTGCATAGAAAATCAGGCTACTCCCATCGAGCTGCATGACACCCAGCTGGGCATGCCCTGCAAATGAGGAGCTCACAGTGGAGCTCTGGCAGTCACCAGGCCTGCTGAGGACAGACATGGCTAAGCAGGACAATCATCCTATAGCATAACACAGTCAAGTGATGCTTCCTTGGAGGGACAACATTGAACCCCATGGATCTGTACAGCAGTGTGGAAAAGAGAGCATGTTCTTTGTAAAAGCAAGGAAGACCAAGGAAGAGATGCTCCAGATTTCTGTCTTGCTTCACGTAATTGGGATGCATTATCAGCTGCAGGAGGTATGTAACCAGCATAAATTACTGCATCATTAGCTACCTAATAGGCAACTCTTGCTCTCAGAATTAATTGGGTGAGCCAGGAAGGGCAAAATAGAAGTAGACAATGACACTGTAGGAGATGTTTTCCTCCTAATACCATTCAGTAGCAGCATTAGACCACCCCTATCTGAAGGCTGTAAGGAAAAGTTTTGGGATGACACTACAGCAAATGGTACAGATGGCTCTTAGTAATATTCTGTCACCAGGGACTTGTACTGAGTCCTATTACACTCTTTCGCATATTTTGTGAATACATCACTGATCCTACAAATCTGACATGCAGTAAATAATAAGTTAAAAGATTAACCCATTTCCCCAATAGCTCACTTCCCATATACATTTTACTGTGAACACAAAGGCATTTCAGCTTTTTGGCACTGCTGCCATGCAAAGTTCACAAGCTGAATTTTGTGGTCTGCGTCTGAAATGTGCAAAATGGCTTTTCAGTTTTACTGCATCAAAGGGAAGTTCTTCCAGACTGCAGAAGTGCAGTCAAACATGGATGTTTAGTTTCAGCCTCACAGGAAGGGCTGAGAAGCACACGCAAAGCATGCTCCTGCCAGCATGGCCCTTCGGGGAGGTCACAGGCTAAAGGTTTCCAGCACTTTCCCTGTAACAGGAAAGGAATTAAGTCATTGCTTCTATACTGCACAAAAAGTTAAAGAAAGACTCAAACCCAGGCTCAGTGGTAAGCAGACAGAACCCACCAAACACTTTGTAAACTTCCTTCTCTCCTTGAACTACCATGGCACCTTTGCGGGACATCTCTGCTAGTGAGACCCAGAGCAGTTGTTCTGGAGGTGGTACCAACAGAGCAAATCCTGCCCAAATAGACTATAAAGCATAGGAAGTCCAGCTTCCAGGTCCAGGCACACAGCAGGGGACAAGTGTGTGCCTGCACGATAAGCAATGATTTTGAGAGATGTGGTGCTTAGGGACATAGTTTAGTGATGGATCTGGCAGTGCTGTGCTAACAGCTGGACTTGATCTTAAAGATATTTTCCCACCTAAACAATTCTATGATTCTGTATCAGTAGCTTAACTTTGTCAAGTAGTTGTTTTTTGAAAAGTTGGTTGAGTGGTACTCAAAGGAAGTTCTTTCTAAAGTGGAGAAAATGAGAGAAAGCAGAAAATATTACAAAGGAAGGACAGAGGCTCATGTTGCAGGCTGCTTTGAATCAGGAGTCAACTTCTGACTATAAATAAAAGAAGCCATGCAATGAGAATCACCTGTGAACCGCTCTGACCGAAAAGACTGGTTAGATTCATTACAGAGAAGTGGAGAAAGAATAGCAGCACATAGAAAAGCCAGAAACAAAGCAAAAATGCTTCAGGCTAATTCAGATACAGAATTCTAAAAGCCTAGATAAAATGACAGCTGTATGACATTTCAGCATAAGAAACACCATGCACTGGAGATGTTATGCAAAAAGATGCTGAGAACATGCAGATACACTCAGTACAACCTTCAGAGAGACACAGAGTGCCTGCTTACATTGGGATGGAGGCTGCTGCAGCTTACAGTGATCCAAAAAGGTAGGGATGAAATACCAAGTTCACCATCCTAGGAACATAAAGACTAATAATAGCTAGATAGTCTTAAGAAAGGTCAAATAAAACTGTATCTGAAATAAGCTAAATTGGAGCTTGTACAGAAAGGACTTCAGTTTGGAAAGAGATTTGCATGTGGAGAAATGTAAAATGTACATCACTATGGTAGTTGCACTTGTAGTTATGGTTAAGGTCAAGGGAAAAGAAAGGGACAAACAGCAAAAGATCTTCCCCCAAGAAGTCTTCTATTGAGAAGAAAATAAAAATGTGATGAGAGATGTATGAATAGAGGCAAACAGCCACAGATGGCAAAGGATGATGGGACTTCAAGACCAGAGATGTTATGGACTTTGTTGAAGTTGGCAGAGATTGGAATAGGAGGAAGGGTGTAAAATACTATCTTGGAGGTTTTTTTCCCGAGACAAGGAGGTCTTGCCACTAGAAATGTTTGTTCCAGAAGGAATATGCAGTATGTACCACAGTTATTTGGACCACAGAGAAGTGCTGCATTTGAACTTTTATGAAAAAAGAAGGAACTTCTATATCACTAGGATCTGGTCCTATCCCACTAATTTCTCATTTCTGGTGTCATACCTGTTTTTTCTGAAAAAGAAAAAAAGAAAAAAGTGATGCAAAGGATTCATGACTTTCTTAAAGCACAGCTCAGCTTTAAATAGGAGACAAGGAGAAACTTGCATGAAAAGACAGCAAAACCTCAGAAAAGGGTGAAGTAGAGACAATAAAATGACAATATCTCTGAGTGCACAACTCCTGTCCCATGAAAACAGGTTAAACATTTTGATGTGATAAGCTTGCATCAGCCTTAAAACACCCATAAGGTATGAAGTTTTGCACTTCTTAGAAATTAATACCTAGCCTTCAAAAACCTTTCCAAGGGATCTGCCCTGTCCAAAAGCTCCAGGTCTCTGCATCCACTTTTACATGGAGCCTACCAAGGAGGCAACATCACCACCAGCAGCAATACTGGGAATGCCCCTGTGGCATCTGGAGGAAGGTCTTAAGATAAGCTAGCAATCTCTTGCAACCAACATCAGAGTTGAAGGCAGCTGTCAGGAGGGAAGATTCCCCACAGCTCAGGCTCCTTCTCTCTTTCTTTTTTCTTTCCTTCTGAATCCTGAACAGCTCATCAGGGCAATCCTCCGATCTAGAGCCAAAACAATTTGAACACTTATAACATTGAGGTTATTGAATATTTCCCCCAACAGCGTGCATCTCTGTTTATAGTGCCCTTGACTAATGCAGGCCCTTCCCAAAGCTGGACCTATAGGACTGCATATTTTAACAGGGTATTCATTTTGTATTAAAAAAGCATCCCTTAACTGTAGCCAGATGTCCACTGAACTCTGCAAAAAAGCTTTTTCTACCAGTGCCACTTAGTTTACTCTTACATCTGTTGCGTAGCTCAGGAATTAGTAGAATGTAAAACGTTTTATGAATTCCCTCTGCTCTCATTCAGTGTTAATGTATTCAACATGTTTTTCTAAAACCACATGCACGTTTTTTCCATTTCTTCTAATTTACTTGCATAACTTAACTCCCAAAGCTAACCTGAAAAATTCACAGAAATTGGAGACAAACCCCATCCACCTATGTAAAAGCTTGATCCATTTCTCATTCCAGAGAGGATCATTTCCAAAGGGTGAAATCTGACCTGACTGAAGCTAAGGGCAGAACTTTGAGGGGCATCATTAAAAGCAAGTTTGTCTCAAAACTACCCCCAGGACTCTTCCCTCACCCCTGTTATTTATGGTTATGACACACCATCCACTCTGAATCCATATGAACATGTTTGAATCAGTATTCAGAAGTTTAAAGCTCCTTGGATTGTACTCAAGCTTATACACACCATAATGGCATCACGGAATTATTAGCATCTCGGTTTGTTATTCTCCTAGACATTTCTTTTCTGTCTGAGACTAAACTTTCCATCTTATTTTTCCCACTTTTATCTCAAAAAGTAAGCATTGGTGTCAGATTTGCCAAATAAATCCCAAATCATCTTGGTCTATTTCTTGGAAATGAGCAAGGAGAAAATGACAAACTTTAATTACCATCTTACTCTCTATTGTGCAAAGCACAAATTGCTTCATATTCAGCATAAATAATAATTTTGTTCTTTAAAATAAATTCTTATCTGATTTGGATTTCCTTCTTGGTTAAAAAGGTGGTTGGTTGTTGCATAAAAGGAGGGAGAAAGCAAGTACTCAGGGTTGCCTATGTGGTACAGATGTAACAGGAAAGGTTAAGAAAATCAATGAGCAGGAATTTGTTGTTTTGGATGCTGCATTTGCATCATTCTGATTTCAGGCTGTGCTCACAGTGCCAACATAAATCCACAGAGAGCAGCAGCCTCTGCACATCTTGTGCTTCCAGCTGAACTTGCTACTTTAATGAAGGTGAATTCCTGTGCACACTGTTCCCCAGCTGAATGCTTCAATGGGCAAATCCAGCTCCTCTCTCCTTGCCAATGTCCTGCTGACATAGCCCACATAATGACACTGCATGTTGGCACAGGGTAGGAAATACATCTGCATGAGGTTCTATGTCCAATTTTTAGTCATGAGCCAATTTTTTTCTGCCAAATGCTTCCTGCCCCTATTAGTTCTCCTGGGGTGGGGAAAGGAAACATATGACTATTGATCTGCCTGAAGAGGTTACATTCCCCATCAAGTGGCCTTAGGAGAGTATTAATTTCCTTCCCACTCAGTCAAGCTTCCATGAGAATGTCCCACACTTGGGACTAAGGTCTGCTCAGCTGCAAAGTTACTTTAAGTCACAGAGAAGAAAAGGGGCTGGAAGGGACATGAAGAGGTCCTCTGGCATATAAGGCAAGATGAGCTATACCTACATCTCTCTGGACAGACCTTTCCTTCAGTCTTAATAATCTCCTGTGTTAGAAATTCCACATCACCTATTCAGTTCACTTCAGAAAACGGTCCTGTTGTCCAGCCCTCACTTGCAGTGAAGCTCACTACTTCCCATCATGTCTCCGAGAGCTACAAAAACCAATTTATCCCTCTGTGTTACTGCCCCACCTCAGATATGTGAAGACCACTGTCCTTTATGGAACATACCTCCAGCTGCTGACCAAGGGGCCACATCCCTTTGGAAGTGCTGTGTGCCAGATGGGGTGGGGCACCCAGCTCAATTGCACAGGCCAATGGGAGGAGAAGGTTTATTAAATATATCTTGCAAAGAACAATCCCATCCATACATACTCACATGAAGACTGGATTTTTTTTTCACAACAGCATGAAATTATCTTCTGTTTGGTTTCAGATCTGCCACAGCCCCCACAACCCCCCTTCGGATCCTTTCTTGCAGATGTGCTCCCTGGCTGGATTTCTCCCCTAAGCTTGTGTTTGCACTGTTGATTATTACAAATCAACCTCACATATGTATGCTTTTTCATGTAATTCCTGCACTTTGTGCAAATCCTTTTGAGTTCTAGCTCTGCCCTCGGATGTGCCCACAGACACTCCATAGCTTGCTGTCATCAGCAAATGTAATGAATAAATACCGTAATTTCATTGCTTTAAAATCACTCCTAACTCAAACCTTATAATACACAGAAAGCAGTAAAAAGCACAGAAAATCGAGCCCTCTGTTATATCACTGCTGGCATCTAAATTTCTAACAGTCAGCTTAAAGGAATGATTTCTTAGTTTCTGTGTTCTGCCATGGCAAAGTGCATGGGCCATGATGGAAGGTTCTGGTCTCAGTAAACTCAGGAAGGGGGAACCACTGCTCCCAGTGCCAGCAGCATTCCCACAATCTCAAGCAGCAGCTGATAAATGCAGATTGCTCAGGCCTCCTGAGTCCATGAGAACTTAGAGGGAGCAGTGAGTACAGTGAACAAGCAGGTAACATTACCATAGAGTCATTTACTATATAATTTCTTTATTATTTACTGTATCATTTCTATCAAAACCACATAAAGCACAAGCTGTTCAGGCAAACAGAAAGTAAGTAATTGCAACTGCCACTACCAGAAATGTTTGCTACAGCTCACATTTCAGGAGAAGACTCCTAGACTGGGTGCTTCAAAGAGCAGAAGGGTCCCACCAGAATGAGTCACTTGGCAGCTACAGCCAAAAGAACTGCACCACGCTTCTTGGGGGAACAACACAGGACTGGAAAAGGCAAAATGGAACAAGCCAGTTGTCTAATTTGCATACCATGGTTGGTATAAAAGTGTACCAATCAGGTGGGAAGATGTATCCAAAAACATGACATGAAGCAAAAAATGGTTAAAGGAAATACAGACTATGTACATCTTTCTCTGTTTTGCACATCTTTTGTTTCCCGCCTTTGCTCTCTCCTTCCTGTTCATTCAAGCTCAGGCATAGTTGTAACAACATCACAGTGACGAGAATTCTTGAATTATGATTTCTTCACACTGCCATGTCCTACATCACAGCCCTGTGCACAGCATCCAGGCAGTTCACTGCTGTCTGCATTACTGTCCATCTCCACACAGAACTCTCAGCTGTGGCTGCTACCAGCTGGGACAGCTCAGGGCTGCAGGCAGAAGTAGCTGCCAGCTCACATCTGGAGTCAGCTGAAGGCTGCTTCAGTCAGCTAAAGGGCTTGTTCCTCATTGCAGACTTCCAGCAATGCCACTCACAGCCCATGACTTTTACAGTTGCCCTGCAAATCCTCTGCACTGAAATGGAAAGAGATGCAGAGGGCTTGGTGCCAGCTCCTCTCTGCACTAAGAAAAACCTTTTATATCAGCTTTATCTGCCCAGTACACAGGCTTTTTATGATCGTACATCAGCCAACCTACAGACCAAATGCTGGGCACAGTATCATTGCATTCATGACTTGCATTGAGGGAGTGAAAACAAAAAATTCCCAATTCCCTAATGTACAGCCAGGAAGGATAAACATAATTCAGCCTCAGAAGGTCTCCTCTTCCAGACTTGGACAATAATCTAGTGACAGTTAAGGAAAACTGGCAACAACCAAGAAGGCGTCTCCTGTCTCCCTATGGGAGCAGAATAAGTAAGAATGTTAATCTGTGTTCTCCCATTTCTCCTAGCCTCTCCAAAGGCCATATCAAAAAGGGAGTATGAAGCAAACAACTTGGTGAAGTGATCCTGCTGCAGTACATCTGTCTTTTCAGAAGCTTGAGTCAGCAAGCTGAGGAGGCTGGAGCACTTGGCCTGGAAGTACATTAACCCCATGGCAGCAGCAGAGCCTCAGCAGGCCACAGCAAGCTCCCCTCCACCAGAGCACCCTCCTGCACTAGCAAAATCCAGTGTCTGTGTTTCTGGAAAGCTGGACTCTGCAGTGTGGGAACACATGGGATGGAGGGAAGGCAGGAGGTGCAGGCAGGATGCAGAGCAGCCACAGTGGCACAGCTGGAACAGCAATGGTGTCAGACCAGTGACCCAAGCAACCTGCTCAGGAGAGGCTCTGACAACAGCCAGCACCAGCTGCTTGAAAAAGCAGGAAAAGATCTGCAAAGATGGCAAATGGGTATCTGCTTTGCGTCCAGTGGGTTTCCTTCGAAGAGCTGGGGCTTTTGCCTGAACAGTCCATCTGCACCCACACATGTATTGGCTGAGCTGCCTGTGCACTCTGTTTAAGAGGCTTTGGAAGTAGAAAATAAAGACCTGTATTTGTGTTGATTCTGCAATGCTCCAAACTTTCAAGTTAATTCAGTAAATAACAGGAAAATCCAGGGAACTACACCAAGTCTCTTAAATCTCAATCTTTCAGTGAGTCTCACTTGAAAAAATGGGTGATGCTCCTCACTTCACTGCCTCTTTCCACTTCTCCCTCCATCTCATAGGGGCTACTACTGCCTCTCCAGCATCCATCTCAAGCACAGCACAGATTGATCATACTGGTCTTACTGCCCCAGCTCCATCCCTCCAACATGCAAGCAGAGCTCTGCACAAGGCTATTGCTCAGGCAGAGAGTACTCTACTTTTTCCTGGAGTCCAGGAAGTACCTTTACAATTTCATCTTGGGTAACGGTAAATACTATATTAAATGTTAGCTTCAACAATGTCCAGAATCTGATGGGTTTTATAAGCAATTTTCTTCTTCCTGTAACTACACTATTGAAACTGTGGCATGCGGAGGGGGGGGGAGGGGGGGGGGGGAAGAAAGGGCAGCCCCAAAAATGTTTCAAATTCTCATGTTATGATGAAGCACAAAATTATTTTTATTTCACCGAAGCAAGAGATACAGGCTAAAACATTTGAATACTATAGATTTCTGTATACAGAAGAGTAGGAAAAAATTAGCAAACAACTCAGGTACCTACTAAACAAAGGACAGAAACAGGTCACATAGGTCAAATAGCTAAACCCAGCTTTTCAGACCAAACTGATCTGAATTCAAATCAATGATGTCCAATTCTGTAATTTACAGCTTAGTAGCATCTCCCTCTGGAATGTCAAAACAGCAACTCAATACATAGTCCAATGCTTTCACACTTCCCTAATGGAGTTATTCACATGCTGAACAAAGCCTGAAAGGAGCCAGGCTAGGAGGAAAAAACTATGAATCTCACTAAATATTCAGTATTTAAAATGCAGGTCAGAGAACACAATTGAGTTTCATTAGAAAACTCAAACGGGACCCTGCATGTTAATGCACTTGCTCACTGTTTGGGTTCATTTCAAAGTGTTTCCACTTGATTGTCCTTGGAGACATTTGTGTTTGTATCTAACAAAGAAGATAAAAAATGACAGGAAATGTTTGTTCTGGGTGTATCTGTGTAAATCTGCTTGCAGCAAAGATGTTATTGTAGCCCTCCACTAGAGCACTGAGTTCACGAGACAGGAATGGCTGGACACTCAGTGCTGTGTGAACATTCTTCCTTGGAAAACCCCTTACTAAACTGCATCCATAGCAAAATGTAGTTTCCAGGGCAGTAGGGTTTGACTTTTAGAACTCTGGCAAATGTTGTCAAGAATTAGAGCAGTGACATAGATCTGTATCACAACCTGCCTGGAAATAAACAGGTTTTCAATTCCCAGCTGCAGTGCACAGGGATGCTGCTTAAATGCACAGATATAATGATGATGTACTTATAAAACAAAACTTCACATGCTTTCATTTAGGGTTATAAATAAAATTGCTTCTTGAAATCACTCATTGTAATAATAAACCTCAAGTGTGTGAAGCATAATCTCCATTGAAGCCCATCAGCTGCTCCTGTTGGTACTACTGAAATATGATTATAGTGAAACAAGTTGGGTAGCATTCCTCTAGATAAATTTTCCAAACCCTTTAAAGTTTAGCCCTTCAATATCTGTTTTTCAAAAGTTATCAAATAATATAAATCAGCAATTTTTATTGCAGGTTTAGTATATTTTATAGAACCAAAAAGAAAGATATGTTGTGCTTATGTTTCTTTCAGTTTATGGCTTTTGTGGAAGAAAATCCTAGGGCACAAGTCAGAGCTGAATCAAACACTATGAAATATATTTAAGAAACAGTTTAGACAACTTCAGGACAGGACTGTCCTGAGGGGAGCTACTAGGGGGTTACTGCCAATATCCTCATGAAGGATTGACCTTCTTCCTTGTCCTTCCTAAAGACATTATATGAAGTACATATGTAGGTATAAGAAAAAAAGAAAATTAAATACTGACTGGAGATACCCAGTGCTTGCAACAGACCTGAACAAACAGCCCAGTGGGAATGGTCCAAAAAGTCTGAATGTTCTCAGAGTACTCCTATCTTTCTGTTGTGTTTGCAGTCCAAAAGTTTTGATGCTAAACTAGTGCACTGGTTCTCAAATTTTCCTCACAAATCTCCTTTGCTCCATAGAGACCTGTCCTGACTAGAAGACATCACTTCTGTTTGCAAGGTGCAGCAATGGATGGAGAGCTGGAATCCCTTTCTGGGGAACATAGTGAAGTGAATTGGAATCAAAACAGATTATGAACAGAAGATTAATCTGTGTAGATGCTTGTTATTTTGGCTGAATTAAATGCAACTAATAGCAAGTGGCAGCAAACACACGCATGTAAACTAAGGTTAACACCAAATATAGGATGTAAATCATACTTTTGAAGAAATATTCAGACCCATTTTACAGCATTATCCACAGATAAAGACATAAAAAAAATGAGTAACGTAATGAGATGAAGATCTGGAGGAATATCCTGTTCTATCAGGCTCAAGAACAAACGTAAAGCTGGAAACTCATCATGGGATTCTGCTGTGTTGTGTGACAGCCACCTATAAGGTGGGCAGGCCAGTGTGTGTACTATGAAAAGTCTTTATTTTGTGTTGCTCCAGCTGGGAAAATGCTGACTTGAAATAATTTAATATCCAGTTCACACACTTGGTCAAGAGTGGTGGATGTGGCTCATGCTCCTTGGTGTGACCCAGGTCCATGGGGCAGGGCCAAGGAGTCCATCCACAGTTCAGTGCTTGCCACTGTCCTTCCCACAGTCTGCACATTATGGAACCAGCCACAGGAACCTGAGTTTTAATCCCAGAGGACATCTCATCCTAGACAAGGCCTGCAGCTGCTGAAAGCTGTTCCATGAGAAGCATTCCCCCTCCACACAGACTGAGTGCACTCGAGACCAGTCTCAATCTAAGACCCACTTCCAGCAGCTGCAGATGGGACTTGACAAAGGCACAACTTTCCATCCCATCTTCTTGCCCTTTTTCTCTCTTGTGGTCATCACATGCCCATTTGAGGAGTCAGTTCAGAACTAACATCCCAAAGAATTCTTCCCAGGAGGGACTAGCAGAGATGTGGCATCTCTCCAGTCACTCCTATGTGAAGAGCACACACTGCTCTTCAGAGAAGCAGACTGAAACATGGGACAACTGTTAACCACCTCATTTGAGCCAAATCTGATCCAAATAAAACCAGAACCTGCTTTTAAATCCCATAGCTCCTAATTTTTGACTATTCGGCTAGCAGATGCCTGTATGCTTGTATTTGGTCTAATGAGATATGTTCTCCTTCCTGTCCTCAGCAAAAGACTCTGGATTTCACTTTCCATCAGTGCAACAGGAATTTGAGGCTGCATTTTTCTTTCCTAAAGAGGAGACAAAAGTTACCAAGCATCTCTACTCCTTTGAACCTTGCAGACAAACTGGAAAGAAAAAAAAAATCTCATTACTAGGGACATATTTTACCTCCTGCAAAGGGTGAAACAGGCCAAGTGCAAAAAATAATTAAAAGATAGTTAAAAAACCAAACCCAGTCACCCTTCCTCCATCCTTGCAAACTCACTGGAGCCTAAAGCATTTCCAGAGATCTCCCACTGTGGGGAGCTACAGACCACAGTGCCCTCGAATCACCCAGAAAGAAATAAAATGAAGGGTCTTTAATACAGAAGGAAGGAACTGGATGTCAGGGTTTCCTTCTGAAGAATGTGTAATAATTGCAGTGGTACACAGAGAGTCGAAGAGATGAGTACCCAGATGCTAGAACCAAGCTGGTCCCTTGAGCAAAAGGCTGGCAGGTTCCCTTTTGCATGCCCCCTCTAAGCTGCAGGTAGCTGATGCCCTGAAGGAATGTGAGCTTTTCCCTCCTTCAGAAATGCTTCTGGCTCTTTGTGTGCTGCTCCTGATAGAGAAAATCCCTTCCCAACCCCCAGCAGGAGATCACTTTAGGCATGTGCACAGACAGCCAGCCTGCTATGCCAGCCAAAATAGGCTTTCTTAAATCCTGCACATTGACATCAGGTCGTGAGCTGATGTCTAAGAAAATTAGTAGAAAAACTCATAGCTGTAAACAGATGGCCCCAGTTAACCTAGTAGAGAGCAATGAGAAAAATCAAATACTGTCAGATGAACACTTGAATGAAGAAAGGCAAAGCAGCACATGAGCTAAACACAAAACTGAGAGCTTAAATCTGGCATGAGCTTTTGGGTCCCAGCAAAAAGCCTCACACAGAAAGGAATGACAATGCAACACAGAAAGCCATGGCAATGTGGGAGCCTGTCTGCCCTAAGCAGATGGGAAGATGCTGCTCCTTAGGATAGCTGCAGGGCTCACTTGTATTTGAGGATTTAGCTCAAATACCCATGCACCTACAAGACTCTTGGGTGCTACAAGACACTGACCTCCCAAAAGGTCAAATTCTTAAAAAGCATCAGAGTGAAGAAAGCACAAGAAACAGCCTGTTTTTGAAATTCCAGGCAGGACAAATCCACCCCATCAGCCATGGAGCAGTCTGATGATGCCAAATGCAGCCCTGCTTGGGGCTGGACTTCAGCTGCCAGGCTGAATCTGATCCAAGCAGTTAAAAGACAGTTGTTTTGGTTCATCCCTCACACACTCCCGAACAACTACTATTTTCCCACCCTTCAGAAAAATTAAGACCTGGTACAAAGAACACAGGCCAGACAAATGAAAGTTGTTCCATTTGAAATTGCTAAGGAGATAGGCCTTCCTTTCTGGCAGGGAGACTGAATCAAGATCACTTACAGGGCTGCTTAAATTGGTTTGTTTGGATTCAGAGCTGAGGCCACAAAAAGCATTCACAGATACATCAATGAAGGCATTATGATCCCCATATTTTATCAAGCTGAACAAGAAAGTACTTTTCTGCAGCAGGTTATAGAAGTATAAAATCCTTCTTTCCTGTATTTTCACCCTATCTGCTGTATTTCCACACCTGTAACAGGAAGTAAGTTCTTAAAAGCACAAGACCTGATGATTCAGCAGAAGCATTGGCAAAATGCAACACATAAAATGAGGCTAAATTTCTATCAGTTCCTTTCTATGTGTCTTAGGGACTCACCTGTCTCTTGCCTACTCCCTGTGCTGTAGACCCTCACATTTACTCTCTGTGTGCATGTGATTTTGCTAAATTATCTGGAGGCATCAACATTGTGAGCTTCTGGGAGGTTCAGTTTATACATATGAAAGAAAAAGGGCCCAATAGCAAAGCTGCATTTAAATGTTTGCTTTTTACTTCAGAGAGGGTGAGCACCTTAGAAAAAAGAGGTTTTATTTTAGATATCTGCAGTCTGGTGGACCACAGCACTGCAGCATCACACCACCAGTGCAAAGCTTCCCTCACGCACTGTGGGCTAAGAGTTTTATTGAGTAGATACAGCCTAAAATAGGATAGCTGCATTCCTGGCAATAGCTGAGGAGCTTTTAAGTAAACAGTCTTAGGGAAAAGTTGGTGGAAAGGAGACAACAAACAACCATTTTATAACATGCTGCAGTAATTCCCTTTTTTGAACTCTCCCTCTTCTTTCACAGCTCTGTGTTGAGTTGACCTGCCTATATCAGACTCACAAAAGGTGCAGCATCTACATGCAGGATGGCCCCAAAGGGAGGAAACACTTGTGTGGAAGCACACACTAATTTCCCATTAACTTCAGCAGAACTGAAATCATGCTGACATGAGGCCACTGTTTATGTCTCATTTGGGTTCTAAGTACTATAAGTAGTTTTCCTCCCAAAATTGTATACACATGCACAACTGCTGAAGTGGATGCAGGTAGGAAACACATTTACTGTGAAACTCTCCAAGAGTTAGAAAAAATGGTTGGCTGACAGTAATTTTTTCTCTCAATGGCAACATTTTACAAATAGAGATACACAGCCTGTAAATGAAAACCAGAATAAGAAGATATTAGAGATACACCACCTTTAGGTGTTAAAGCAGTTAAATTTTCAATGTTTGATACATTGGAACCCTCCTATATTTTCACATCAAATGTACATGGCCGAAGTGGGTGAAAAGCAAAGTGACAACAAATCACAGGCAAGATACAGCACAGGCAGCAGAATTCTAGATTTTAACGTCCCTGCAGAACTGCCTTTCTGGAGATTTTGAATGCAACTCTAATGTAAATTTAATATTCGCAGTACATGTTGAGCATCTGTATTTTCAGCTTGAAAAGGAAACAAACCTTGGAACTGGCAGAACATAATCTTATTATGCCTTAAGGAGAGCACATTCAGATGCAATAAAGCACCTGGAAGAACAGGATTCTGTAATAGTAAAATCCTCCAAATAACACAAAGCAAGAGTGGGCAGGTGGTGGGAGTAATTTAGGATAGGACTCTGTGCCAAATCTGGCATATATTAGTTTATTGTGTGTGAAGCATGAAATGCCTGCAGCAAGCTCCACATGGCAAATCCAATGAGATATATGTATGTTTAAACACCCTGGGATTCCTGAATGCTGCAAACAGGGAAAATCAGTTTGAAGTCAGAAAAGAAATGGCATCTGAGGACCCCAGGGTAGTGTTAGTCACACAAGGTCAGGAAAGCAGAGAGAAGTCCAGTCTAGAAGCAGCATGCGGGATCAGTGTTCTCCCAGATGGAAAAGGAGGAAAAAAAAGAAAATTTTGACATACGTTTAATCAAGTCCTAAAGCAGAATCACTACTGAAAAGCCCAAAACAAGGAGCCTAAAAGGACAGAGAAAGGAGGAAACACCATCCCATCTACAGAAGGCAAAGTCTCACGCTGAGTGACCACAGAGTACCCACAAGGTCAAGTCAGCTCTTTGGCAGAGCAGCCTCAGGTGGCTGGAAAAGGAGACAGCTGCAGTCAGCCAAGACACTCCTACTGAAAAAGAAGGGTATTGGCTGAATACCTCCTAGAAGGACTTTTTTTTTTCATTTTCTTTTGTAGATGTTCAAAGTAGTACAATTGTAATCTACAATCATGTTTATGAAGATAAAGGTCAAACATAACTCTTTGAGTTACGGCTGGTGCTAACCAATTTCCCAGTGCCTGGCAGTTTTGGGGACCCTTTGGAAGCAGCAAAGTGAATTGACAAATTCTCTCAGAAATAAGCTAACTGGTTCTCTAAAGCTGGAGATACTCTTCACACCCTCCTGGAAGCAGCTGATTTAGGAACTGGTGGAACAACAGAGAGGTCTTCAGGTCTCTTCAGTGGGTGAGAATCCACTGCCTGAGGCAAAGCGCAGGAGTGTAAATCAGTCGCTGACCCTGAAAACACTGTCTCATTCCATCATTCAGAAATTAATATGGTTAAACTAAATGTCCTGGGAATAAATGAAGTAATTTGAAGGACTCAGTATAAATCAGATAGTTTGGGCATTTGTGACTTTGGGCTGGTTTTTGAAATAATGAACTAGGCATCTTGCAAAAATATGCATTTCTGTGACCCAGCGTCCAACGGTACTGTGTTATTGAGTCTAAAAGCTGGTATGTGCTTCAGAGACCTCAGTCTACACAGGAGTCTTTCCTTGTATCTTAATTACAGATGCATTGCCCTGGGACAAGACAAACATTTCTTTGCCCAATGTGGCCAATCTTCACAGTCTGATGATTACAAAATTTCTTTTTTTAGCAATTGTCATGGTCTTCAAACACAAGCATTTGCAATTATTGCATTATCTAGATCAACACTTTAATACATAAATTAAAATTACATAGTTAAGCTCACAATCTTGCCTAGCAGCATTTCCTGTTCAGTGATTCGGATCAGTGTGGGCTGATCCTTATTGGAATGCCTGAAACCTTTAATTGTATTGCACGTGAACACAACAGGATTTTATGTTCATGGCAGTGATTTAATGCCCACTCCTCTTTAATGAAGTATTTTAAGTGATCCACAGAGAAGAAGTTAACAGCTTTAATACTTCTGGCTTACTTAAGGAGTCCCTTTATCAATCAGCATAAACCCCAATACTTCTGCAACAACTCTAATAGCAAATAAATGTCAGCAGCAGTTGGTCTGGTTTGGAAATGAGTGCTGCTCTCCTTCTGGCAACAGTTTAGGGGCACAGTTTTCCCTTGAAATAGTGAGCCTAATTCTCATTAAAAATCTGATTTTGATAGCACTTATCAGCAATACTGGAGCAACTCTACTCATGTTAATAACATAACAATGGGGTAAAATCAGGCTAAGTGAAAATAAGGACTCGGGACCACAGGCAATAAAAGTTTTGCATCTGTTTATATTGGATCCAAGCTTGGCCTGGCTGATCTAACTCGTGTATTCATGAAAAACAAGTATGTACAATGCAGCAGAGGTACCCAAGTAAAGCTGAAAAAGCACCCACTGGAATATTTTTGGCTGCTTCTAATCTTCTAATCTTCTATTTACTCAGTGAATGCTTTTTCCCCCTCAATGCAGACAAACTCAAAAATTACTTTCCTCTTTTCTTTTTATTCTGGCAACATCCTTCAGAAGACTGTGAACAATCTGGAGGCTGTATCATACACCTACATGAAAGAGCAGGAATTTACTGTCCTCACATTCCAATCTAAATGAACCCAGAGTCACTCTGCTCTGGAAACAAAGCAGCAGGCCACTTTGGCAGTGACTAATGTGGCCACAGTCTTCTTAACAGGAACGATGTTATTACTGGCCAGTTTTCTAGCAGAAGCAAGTAAAGTCAAGTCTCTCTAGACCCATTTGCTTAGGTACAACTTGTGTCTTACCAAAAATCCCCCATGCTATACTCAGGAATTTGAGTATTGTGACTAATTTTGGGGTCTCATGCTGTACACTTCGTGTCTGACTTTTAGATACCAGGAGAAGACATAACTTTATCAATCTCTGGAGCTGGTCAGGACTTCAGAAACAAAATAAAACTGGAAAGACTGAAACCAACCAAATTAAATTCACGTCTTAATTTTAGACCTGAAAAGTTAAGGAAGGCACTAAGAAATGCAGATGGAACTTGCAACATTTCCAGCTCACTGTCTTAACTCTTGGGATTTATTTTATTTCAAGATATAACTCCTGAAAATTATATTCTACTTTTCATACATGCTTGGAAAACTAAAGTCATCTTTGTCCATCCTTTCCATGCCACTTATAATTTTGGAACGCAAAGAATCCAAATATGGTCAGTTGTTCCTTATATGAAGCCCTGCTGCCATTCTGGTGACCTTTGGCAGGACATCTCTTTTTGCAGGGCATTTATGAATGAGATGAGCACAACAGATCTCAGCACAAATTCTTCTGGGACTTCACTGGTAACTCCAGTCACCCTAAGCCTTTATTTCTTATCTTTTAATTACAGATATAACCATTCCAGAATCTTGCCTCTTCTATCACAACTGCTGCACCTCCTAAAAAGTCTTTGGCAAGGGCTACATCAAAAACTTATCAAAATCCATACAGACAATACCAATCAAACTGTGTTATCTATGTATTTGTTGATCCCTCCAGAGATGTACAAAACAAGGTGTTTACAATAATCCTTAAAGAAGCCTATGGATTCTTCCTCAGCAGATTCAATTGTCCAAGCATCTACTTTTTCCATCCCTTACCAGAGTCTCTGCTAATTTGCTGATGTCGCAGGCCTGCAGCTCCCCACATTCCCTCAGAATGCTTTGAAGGTGGACATACATCATCCACCTGGAGCTCTTAAGATACTGAGAAAGTTTTAAACGATACATTTTACTACAAGCAACATAGCTACTTCATGTGTGTTTCCTTAGACTCTCAGATGAACACCATTATGTTTTATTATCTACTGCACCATAACTTCCTCCACAGTGGCCTCACTATTGAATATATTCTCTCATGAATTTACTCCAAAATGCTCTGTCTTACCTGTTTCCTCAATAATGAATAACAATGCAGATAATTAATTTGGCCTCTCTGTAACTGGGTGCCCATCACATCCAGCTGCTCAGTTTTAAACTATGATTATAAAGTGATCCTACACTCTCTGGTCAGATTTTTCCTTTTGAGGGTTTGAAGAATTAATACTGGTTTTTTGAGTACTTTAGCTAATTGCTCCTTCTTTATGCTTTATATTTTTGTATCTTTATATCTCCTTATGGAGACTAGGATTCTTTTCCTTCTCATCCTTTGGATATGTTTTTAGCTTTTTAAAAATGTCTTTCTGTCATTTCATAACCTAATTTATTTTGCTGCTTAGCCTGTATATGCTCCCTTTCACCATTTCCTTTTTATTCACCCTTCTTAGAGGGTCATATGTACTAACAATTCTGGTGGGGTAACGTTCAGCAACCCCATATCTCCTCTAAGTGTTTAATTCTCTTAAAACCCCTTTTTAATGTACTTTTATCAATTTTCTTCATACACACAAATACTCTTAATCTTACAGAGCTGAGCACAACTGTGGTGGATGTTTGGCCTTTTTATTCTGCAGAGACAGTGAATCTAATGGACACCGTAGATCTGGCACCTAACTTAAAGTCAACTCAAATTTTTTTTTTTTTTTTTTTTTTTTAGTGGTCAATATATATAAAAATGTCCTTTTTTTTTTTTTTTTAAACTTTATTTAGAAACCAATCCAATT
>JAOTQP010000001.1:81699219-81715536 GCA_026413545.1 Cichladusa arquata | reverse complement strand
CACAACACCCACCTCTCAAAGTAAAACAACACCCTCAATGAAAAATCTCCCTGGCTAAAAAAAAAATAAACCACTGTAAACTCTATTTTGTATTTTGAGATTTAAAGAAAACTGGTAAAAAAAACCCTAAATTGTACTATTGTTAATATATCAAAAATAGAATTGCACTTGCATAATGAATTATATTAAAAACAAGCATAGGAGAATAATTAAATGCATGTATATTGAAAGCTGTCATTGCCAACACTGCATTTTACCTGCGAACCCATGATGTTCCTCAGCAACAGTAGATGCAAAACCTCTGCAGCAGTCAATCCTATTTATAGGACCTGTGATTCCTAGACAGGCCATTTTGGTGTTCCAATGGGTCACAGAGCAGACCCAGTTATAAAGACTCACTTCCAAGATGAAGGCTTTAGTAGTGTGCATGCAGACCCTGCAGCTGGCTTCGGTTGCTTATGCTGTATATGTTAGTACAGATGCTGCCTACATCTGATGCACGTCATTTGGGGTTTCTAGAGTTTTTACAGCAGCAGGAATCCAGTACAGCACAAAACTGAAAGCAGACTGATTCACAGAAAGCGTTGACTGACATGTTCCCCTGAGACAGGGATGAACTTATAAAGCCTGCATTAAGAGACAGTAATCAGATTATAAATGTGAACATTTAATTATGCCATTGAAACTAGTTCAGATGGCAAAGTAGCCCAAAGTAGTTTTAAATGAGCATCAGGATGTCCTGATCAATTAGCAGGCCAAAGAAGTCTGCTAGTGATCATAGCACTGTTGAGAGCTGACAGATTACTGGATATTGAGAAAGATAATACATCACATTTGATTTTGATTGTAGAGGTGAAGCTACAACCTTTCTAGATATCACACACACAGAAACCTCCAATCACTTTCAAAAAGCTTATGCCACCATTTCCCCAAGAGCTGACCTGCAATGCCTGACCTTTAAAATAGTACACCTCTTTCAACACCATGGTATCACCAAAACCTGATGTCTGATGAAGCACAGTGAAGACAAAGAGGTATTTCTAAGGGAAATCTTTATTTCAGTTTTAAATCAGATGTTTTCCTGAAGTCTTTCTAGATGTATCAGACAGCTAAGTAAACTGTGGGCAAATATGCTTACATCAAATGAATGAATTTGTTTGTAGCAAAAGACATCTGGATTGAAAAAATGGTTTCCCTATTCTTCCCTTGGTAGCTGATCATGTTTCCAGAAGAAGATAAAATCTTGCAAATCTTAAACTTGACTGTAATTCTCACCACATGTTTAAGTCCTCAAAGGCAAGAGAAAGGCATATGTATCCTTTGCTTTCCTGAGACATACTGATAAAGTTAAAAAAAATTATTATCTCCTTGACTTTGGGGTGGCACAAGATATCTATCTTTGTGCTAATGTGCTGCAAACTCAGAGAGCTACTGACACAGAATGAGGAGGCAAAGTGCACTGTGCTGCAGCTATAAGTTACTTTATACCTACAAACTACATTATGCAGACTTCACTACCTTCCCTTTGCACTGTATAGGAGCAGGATTTTGTTCTAGTCATTTTGTGAGGATTATTTTTGCTTAAAGATACAGAAAAGTAAACTAACTGGAAACAAATATATGTTATACAAGATTTCAGAAACAGGAACACCACCTACTTCTACTGTGTCTTTCAAAATGCCAGGCTCAAGGCCTGTTTCACTGCTCCCCCATCCTGTTCACCATCAAAACCCTCCATGGGACCCTACCAGGATGATCAGGCTGCTGCAACTAAGAAAAGGTCTCAAGTACAGTCTGTGCTTTACAGTACACTGAAGCATATGCCTGTCTCCTGTGGGGCAGCAGGTCACAGAAAGCATTAGATACACTCTCTCTCATGCATTTTTCAGCAACCTGATGCCAACAGATAGGACTGCACATACTTCTTCCTGAAGAGGTTTCCACAAGAGTTTCAGTTTCATGAACAAGATTGAGCTGAACTGCTTACCAAGACAAATGGACAGACAGAATAAGGATCTGAGCTTCTCCATACTAGCCCAAATACAGTATAGACACAGGCAAAACTTCAAATCAGTTTTGTTATGGGTCTTGCCTTTATTATAGTGCAGAGATCTTGTTTCTCATCTCCTTATCTCATACTCCGGATGATAAAATCCCCTCAGTTCCATTTAAATTGTTTTCTGACACGCCATATTCAAAATAAGGTTGTATTAATAGCATGAAACATGTCATGCATTTCTCAAGTGTTACAGATTCTCCACAGTATGCAGCTTCAGATTTTGAGTTATGCCTGCATTTCCAAAGCATTTCTATTCACAATCTATATCCAATATTAATAAAATAAGACCTCTAAAAGGTCATTAAAGACCTCTAAAGTCACTTCCTATTACATGCAAATATTCAGAATCTCTATTACATTATGCTTGCCTTAGTCAAACTTTCTGCATAAAAGCTGCTCTGATGCTTCTACAAGCCTTTTTCTCTCCAGACAAAATAAAGCAGCTCTGCAAAGCTTGAGGTTACCTGAATAACTTAGAGATATTAAAAAAAAAAAAAATTGTTTTTCCTAAAAGCCAACAACTTCTAAGCTATGTTTATGTTGGAACAACATTGCTAAGACTCAGCAATAGGCAAACATTCTGGGTTTATTTTTGTCCTTACTGTAAATCTGTGCCTTGGAGTATTGTTTGCATAGACCTAGGCATCCACATTCATATTATTCACCAATCGTTCTACCACTGAATTTTATCATTAAATCTCAGAATCTGTGAATAATCCTGAACCTACCACCTTGGTATAAGCCTTTCCACGTCGATCAAGGATATAAGATTCCACTTCCTAACTGTAACCAACTGTATCTAAGGATCAGTAGGATCAAACCCCAAACATTTACACAATGTTGCTGATCTGTTTTCTTTTTAAGAAATACACTGATTTTTGGCTTGCAAAGCGTCTGATATATAGAAGAGGGCCCAAGTTTGTCATGACTATGTGTTTTATTCCTTTTATCACACTTTACAGGCAATCCTCACTATGACCTTTGTTACTGCTACACTTTGCTTTGCTTTCCCTAACTTTCCAAACCTAGGAACAAGAGAGTTGGGACATGGGATTTTTGAACCAAAATAGCAAATGTCTTAGAGTATGTTCTTTCACACTGAGACAAAGTGAACCAAAATTTAATGTCTAACTATTTGGGGAAAATGGTTTAGAAAGGTTTGCTCTTCATGACTTGGAGGCAGATCCTGGCTCCAAACATCCTTAATGTGTCTATTTTATCCATCTTACTTTAATCTTACTGCTCAGTTACTGCATAGCACATGGGGAAGACAGGTCAAACTCCTACACTAACATTACAGAATCCAGGATCTAAACCCACTGTAATATATGGGTCTGTCATACTGCTTCAGGATTTCTTCTTCCATGCATCTACTACCCTTCTGCTTCTCTTTTTTTAAATTAAAGAAAGAAAGTGATTCAGTGAAAAAATGCCATGTAACCACAGCTGAAGGCAGATGCATACATTCAAAAGTGACTGTGTTTTACTTCTCATTTATTTAACACAGCAAATGCCAAGTGGAGACATCATAAGCTGTCTGAAGCTCATCCTGCAAGTTCATTTCAGTTTTGCAGTTGATATTCTTCTGCCTGCCTAGTACTGAAAAATACAGATTATTGTCTTGTAGTTTTCCTTCTCCTCCCTCTGAATGCAGAGCAAAGTGCATCACCATTTGTTTACAAGCCAGCTGTGCTCCTATAAATCCACTCCTCAAATAGGCGTTAGCCAGAAGACACCCGGAGTCTTACAGCAGTGGGATACTAAATCAAAAACCTATGCCCCGTTCAGAAAAGCACTTTCTTAAACAATGTGAAGGCAGTAAGATTATAACTTCACTGCAAAGGGCTGCAAATACTCATTTGCTTCCCATAAAATTCAATCTGCTCTGGATCTAGTCCTAGACATCTGCTGGAAGGTGTCATTAAATAAAATGAGAGGAAAGCCAGGCCAGTAATCTCTTGATTTCTAAGAAATCACTGGTTATTACATCTGTCTCATCAGATACTTGAGCAGCAGTCACAGGGGGACCACACATCACACCCACTAGCCCAGTCTCTGGCCCACTAGCTTTAAATGTAAGTATTTAGTCTATTTTGGTTCTCTCTTTGAATTAATATTTTAATTTGCAGACAAGGTAATAACCTCACGTTTACAGGTATTGGCATCTGTAACTTAACACACTGTGATTCAAAATTTTGAACAGTTACGAAATAAAGCCAGAAATTTTAAATGACTAAATGAAAAAAAAATTAAGTGAGCTCTGGTAAACAGAATTAAAATAACCTCCTATAACAGCTGTGCATTAGCACTCACTTCCTTTGTGCACAGCTTTTGGTAAATATTTTACAAAATGTTTTTCATTTTATACAACAATGCATATTTGATGGCATGCATGGAATACAGCAGTTGTGTTTCTAACAGGCTGTGGTGGAGAGCATTTTTGGTACAGATAACAGATGCTGCAATAAGACAACTGAGAAAACAGGTTTGCTGGTTGAATCATGAGTGAATTTATTCTGAGAGACTCATGTTCACCTACAGATATCCCATATTACATTGGGCAAGCTAAGTTCAGCTCCCCACTGAAGTACTCCAAAATTAAATGCAAATTATGACAACGTGATGCCCATGACTGCACGATCCCTTCTTGAATGCACATCAGTGATTCAGAAACGGTCCTCCATAACTGATAGGAAATGAGACAGAGTTCAAAAGTGCTTGATGTAATGCAGTAGTGTGTTAGGGCTCCACTAGCCTGAATGAATCTCATTAATGAGAAGCAGAAAGTGAATGATACATGCCTTGAAAGTCGCAAGAATTAAGAATAAGAAATAAGCCACAAATATTTCTCTCAGTCACATTCTTTTATTTTTAATTTTTTTTTTAAGTCTTGATGCTCAAATTCAATAGTTTCCATATTTTCCCAAAATCTGGAAGCCATAGCTGGGGATTATGTGTCTAACCACAGCCTTAATGGACTGAAAAAATAATCTGTTACTCCATTTTATGCACAAGTTGGAGAAAATTCTACATAAATCATGCATTCTAGGTAATTAGGATGCTTTTTAATTTGCAGAGCAACAAGTACCTTTACAACTTCTAGTATACTTTCTCTTCACCTGACATTTGTCAGGTGAACTAACAAAAATGAATAGAGAGGCTCTTCCTAAAGAATGAGCTCTGAGTTCTATCTCTCCTGTACAGTTATCGCAAGGCATTCCTTCTGTTTCTACCTAGATTTTCTGTTGGGGAAAAATATAAGGATTTTGGCTGCTGCTCTCTGATTTCTGAAAGTTCAGGAGCTAGCTCAGAGCTTCAAGCTCACATGACGAATTAGTCTGCAAGTGGACAGTAAATCCAATGCATCCCAAATATGATCAGCCTCTGCATATGCACAGACTACATGCAAAGGAGATGCTGGATGTCTAGAAGCCCCAGATATATGGCCCATCTCATCCAGAATGGAGCCAAGAAATATCTACAAAGCCCAAAGTTTGTCCACAGGTCTGGAAACTCACATACTTGCAGCTCCTCAGCCCAAGCCCTCAGCCTCATCTCTCCTAGCAGCATTCTTCTGCCATAGGAAAAGTGCAGTGCTCCAAAGTAAAGGCTGAAGCAGCTTTCAAGAGACAAGGTGCTTTCCATAGTATAAAATCACTACAAATCTGAAAGGAAAGAGGCTCACTGTACTTCAAGCCAATTTGGCTTGGGCCCCAATTCAGGGTTTGCTGCCATCAGCTCAGAGTTTGAGAAAAATTTTCCAACACTAGGAAAATGAAATGACCAGGTGACTCTTTTATCAACAAGTTTATGCCTCCTACAAGCAACTTGATACAGTACTGAAGTTCAGAGAGTACATTATGATGGTGCCAGACATTGAGAAAGGCTTGAGAACAGTTCCAGCTGCTCACTGTGTCCTAGAAGAACTGTAACCACGTTCACCACTGCTTTTTCCTGTGCCACATTTAAGCTCCTGTGAGATGTTATAGTTATTCTCTGACAAAAAAACAAAACCCAAAAAGTTTAAAGCATCTACTTTACTGAAATTGCTATTTCTCAGGAAATACTAATTGAAAACTTCTTGCTCTGTGTTACAAATTGCAGCACAAATATTATGATTCTGTAAGTCAAACAAGATTAATATCCCTCTTTCCCTGCAGGAAATCCTAATAAATGCTATGAGGGTTTCCAGCTTTGCAGGAAGTGAAACTGCTGGACTCTCATACTCTTTTATACTTGGCTTCAGTGGGAAACTCATTTTGCAACTCCATCAAATACCAGTTACATTCCTACAAGGAAAACAGTCCAGCTGCCAGTCAATAGGACATTCGACCTTGCAGAGAAACCTGAAAGGCACTTGTACAAAACAACAAGATCTGGTTACAGTTGCACTGTCATTGCCAACTCCATTAAAGCTTATCTTTAAAATGCAATGAGCTTTTTAAAAGTGGCCAACACTAAACCCATTTTACAGCAGCAGCCAGAGTCTTGCTGCTGCTTTCCAGCGCCTTCCCATCACTTCCTTTTTATTTATATGAGAAATTACTTTGTTATCTTATAACTTCAAATGCAGTTAACATGCTAAATACAAAACAATAACTTGCCTCTAGGGAGAGTGGCCCAGTTTCAGCAAGCATGAGTCATGCATTCATTCTGCTTTTATAAACCCACCCCATTACCCTTGACCAGTGGACATTTGGAAGGTCACAGTTCAAAGGCACTTTTGTAAATTTTATTAAGCTACAAGAACTCTGCAGGGCAGCTTCAAGCTCTCCAAGGCATCTCACTTAGTGCCCTCATTTTTCCTCCAGATCTTGTGAAGAAGTCCAGCTCTTCTTGCCTGCATGCCAGAGGACAGCTTCTGACTTTGGAAAGGCATCACTGAGCGGGTCACTCCAAAGCTCTTATGGAAGATGAATGAGTTTAGGCAGACAAGAGTAAAATAAAGAATATTCACATGCACTTTTGATTTTTAGGACACACAATTACGGGAGTAGCTGCAGCCTTCATGGGATTATCTATCAATAGAAATTGATATTATTGGTAAATTCAATTTTTGCTTTGAGACTTGGGTTTAAACAATCAGTAAGCACAATTTTTCACACATGCTTTCATTTTAATTACCATTTATTAACAGAGCAAGATGATGAAATTTGACACTCTACTACCTTTAACCTTACCCATTTATAATGAAAAGGACCTTGTATCTTGAATGGTGCAGCTGCTTATGCCTAAATTCAAAAAAGGCTCAATGTAAAGTTGACTGAAGTTAACAGAAACCCTCTCAGTGACTTAAGCCTACGCTGCCCCTTAGAAACCAAAGAGCAATGCTCAGGCAGGGCTCTGCTGTTGCAAGCATTTTTCCCTTAGACAAAGCCAGAAAAAGCTGCTGCCATCAGCACATGGAGTGAAAGGCATGTTCACATCTCCTTCGAATAAATACTGCTGCACATCGCAACCTGGGCACGTTACCAAACCCAAGAGGAATCTGCTGCATGTATGCAATGAGCAACAAGTCACAGTGGTATGTGCACTGAAAATCCTCACAGCTTGAGACAAAAAAAACATTCTTTTATTTTACCTTTACCTTGGAACAACTATTTCTGTGTTTCAATGTAATTTACAAGCTCGTGAGCCACTAATAGCAGCAAATTCACCAGTGAGCATAAAGTAGCAGAGACTGCAGAACAAGTCTCTTTTTATTAAAACCTGCAGTGAATTCCACTTGGAAAGTTGTCTGTAGAGGTGCCTACCTGGAGCACGTGGTCACATCTATCACTGCTTTTCATGCTTTCACACACCAAGCCACTGTATCTGCCAGGCACCAGGAGAAAAGTTTTCAATTCTTCTTCCCAATATTCTCATCACGTCAAGTACTTTGGGATCCTCTCCCACAAACTGTGTGTCTCTCAGAAAACACCTAAACTGCTAAATTGTTTTAGTACAAGCGTGTTTCACACTCCTGCAACCATTGCACAACACTTCTCCCTAAAAGAGTAGTGTCTGCTGGAATTCAGACTTTATGCACGCTCCACTACTACCAATTGCTTTGTCTTGCAGCAGGTTTTTTTTGCTAGATTTTAAAGAGGTTCTGTCACAGAAAAATAAAACCCAAAACAATGGGAGATTCAATTTGTTGATTTTTTTCTTCCACAGCAGTCAGATTTAGCACTTCAGCAAACAATTTTTGTTACTTTTCTCATTCAATGGCTAGATTTAGAAACCTTCATACAGTATTGAGGGAAAGAAGGGTCTTGACCTTCCAATAATTGTGATCAAGGAACTTGATTTACAGAGGCAGTTGTTTTATCACAGAAATTAACTACAAACGCAAGTGACAACATGAAGACATCAAATTCCCTGTGAGGCAGGAAATGGCTAAAAAGGGGAAGTTTATGGCTTGGGTGGTGGTGGGGTTGTTTGGGGTTTTTTTAATTGGGCTTTTCTGTCTTTATTTATTGGACCAAGTAATCTAGCTAGGGATAAGAAAAACTGACTTGCTAGAAGAAGGGCTATGAACACGAAAATCCCTGGACTTACTCCCCCGCCTTCCTCCCTCACCTCTAAATCATTAGGCACAATAAAACAGATTACCTCTTGCTCCAGCCTCTGCCCTGCTTACCTGCTCATACATTCTTGACAACAGAAACCCTTAATAATCTGGACAGTTGAAAAAATAATAGGATTTGGCAGTTTAATCCATTCTCTCATTTATAACAATCACAAATAATGCAATAATCACAGCTGAAATCACCTGCAGGTTTTACATCAAACCATCCAAATGAAGATAAAACAGAATTTAATAGTTCCCATAGTGAATTTAACCACTAGGCAAAGTGACAAATCCATTAGCCCAGCCAAAGAGAAAACATTCAAGATATCTTGTCTAGGAGAACATTGCACTGTTGTTTTTGAAATAACCTATTTTTTCCCAATATTTAGAAACACAATGAAGTCTTAACTACATGTTTTATGAGGCTGAACACAGCTAATCCATATGGACCTACGATAAAATAGACTTATCACTTCTTAAGCTAGACTTCTCCAAAGTCTCCAATTTTTTTAATATATACAACAGAGAAATGTACTGAAAATCTGTTTCAGTTCTATGGGTCCACAAGTTGAAAAAGGTTATATGTGCAACAGAGAGTGGCAAAGTAGAAAGTGTTGATATGCAGAAAACTTCTGCATTGGCCTTATTTTCTTTGTCAGAACCATAGTCTGCTCAGTTCCTGTCTTAGTTTTGTGTTTGGCAGCTGCAGAACTATAAAAAGCATTGCCATTTAAAACATTTTTAGAAGAAAGATATTGTATTAGGCTGACAATACAGAAGTCATTTATCAAAATGTCACATTGTCTGGAGAGATAGATAGCAAGTGTCACCCCTGGGCCTCAAAGAGGAGGTTAAAAAATTAAAAACATGCTCATCATCTCCACCAGAGCACTTTATAAACTGAAAGCAGTCAAGTTTGCTGTTGTGCTAAGCTTTCTATTGAAAGAGAGGGAATTTCAGCAGTGTTTATTCTCCCCCAAGCACCAAGGCCTGTCTGACCTGCTTACAAGAGCTCTAAAGCTAAGTCTGTCCCAAAAGAATTTATTTGGGTGACTGCTACAATAGGCTGTTCAAGGTTTGGTAGCAGGTCTATATTTCAGTGGGGAAAAGACAGAAAAATAAGTAACAGAGGAAAAGAAAGAAACAAAGTAAAACCAAACCAACAAAAACAAACCCAAAAACTCCCCAGCAAAATCAGCCTATCTACAGAACTGCATGTGACTTAATAAGAGAGAGGTAGAGGCAAGGCTGCTCCAGTGCAGGGCAGCATCCAGCTTGCAGCTACAGCAGCCATGTGCATTGGCAGCTCCCCTATCAAACTCAAGGCCCAAACCCTGCCAGGGCCTCAGTGCTAGAAATGCCAGAGTGCTGCCTGCATGGGGGCACGAAGTGGCAGAGGCTCTCTTTGATGTGAACAATGAGTAAAACACCTAAAGCACAGGAGAGCTGTGAAAAGGTATGTTGGCACAGTATCTCCCATCAGCCAGGCAAGTGAGGTGGGGCAGGAAGGTAGATCAGCATCATTTATAGCAAGTCAGAGAAAGAAAACTATCCCAAAGCCCTGGAGGGGACTAAATACTATAAAAGATGGTAACTGTCCCACCTTCAGCAAGGGGCATCAAGACAGCACAGCTATTCATTAAAGAACAACCTTTCCTTTCTCATCTCTGAATGAAGGTCAGTAACAGCACCAAGTGTTCTGGAGCTGGCTGCTGCAGAAGCTAAAGAGAAATTCAATTGGCATTCTCTTAATCCAAAATTAAGTCAAATGAAATTAGCTCTAGGTCCAGTTTTGTTTAGCAAATGATTAGTTAAATTTAACACACCAAAAGCTCAGGAGTCACAATCTGCCACACAGCTTACAAGGCTGCCAGACCCATCTCTAGCAGGTACTTTACTGCATGTCCAAACCATGTGACAGCAAAACTGAGCCACAGACCATAGCTCTTCACTTCATCTTGGGGATCAGCACTGCCTTTCAGCACCTTCAGGTGAATCATCACTAATTCTGAGGAGCACCAATGACTCATCTTATCATAGAGCAGCACACAGTCTCTAACATCAGTGACATCCTGTCCTGCTTACATGGGGCAAGGCTTGGAGTGTGCTGAGGTCAGTGGAGTACACACTGTTCACCCCACACATAAAATACTCAGTCTTCATGTCAACATCTGCAGTGTTTCCAAAATAATCAACTAGTAGCTTACCCCATATTTCACTAGATGCAAGGAACAGGAATGTGAACAAGCTGCAATATGCAGCACTAAATCCATTCTAACTGAAACAATATCAATTTTCATATCCTTCACCAAAGAGTTTGTGTTACTTAAGTGCAAATTCTAATCAAGTGCCAGAAAATCTAAGTCCATCCTATGAAACCAGAGCTACATTCATTCTTGGCTCTGCCTTACCAAAACATGCCTGATGTAAGGATTAAGGCTTCTGCAAATGAAAGGGCATGATAAAAAGAAAGCAGCATAAGCAGTTGCCAAACTGATGAATTTCCTCAACTTAAAGGCAGTTTTAAAGGTATTTTTACAACATTATCAGAAAACAGAAAGAAGCATTTTGTTCCAAAACCAATTTATTTTTATTAAAATCTTATACTGAGCACAAGCATAAACTCAGCACTTATAAAAGCTGCCCAACCAATGCTTCCTCATTTTTAAGGGCTGAAGGGAAAGCAAGGACCAATGCATTACTGGGTTTTAGTACAGCACAGAGGCAGTGTCTGCATCAGCACCCCTCTCACCCTCACAGCAACAAGCATCCTATGCACTTCCAAGCTTTTCCACGGGAGCGCTACTCCCAAAGCATTAGCAGCATCCCAAAGTGGAGAGTGCCAGTGTTGGCAAGAGGTTATGCAGGCAGACAGGAAGGCAGATGGCTTCTTGGTTTGGCTATGATAAGGGAGACAAACTGGAATCCACGCTGGGGGAGCAAAGGGACTTTTGCAGGCTGCTGCTAACACCAGAAGCACCAACAGATTTAGTTTGGGCTCAGTCTGCTGACCACACCATAACAACAAGTTCTTAGGCATCAAAACATTAGGAAATGTTCTTGCCAAAAGACACTCTGGACTCAGAAAAATATATGATTGACACTAACTCAAGCAAACAAAAATGAAAGTTCACAAGCCAGGATGACGGCCAAAACAAATCTAACTGAGCAATTGTATTTCCAGAACACCACCACATTTGCCAAAATATTTGGCCAAAGCTCATCTTCTTCGAGTTTGTTTCCAATTGAAGCCCTGGGGGATACATACACCTTGGCTTGACTAATGAAGTACAAACATGTAAAGAGTCTCTGCTCTGGGCACCATCGAAGGCTCATCCCCATGCACAGTGCTCCAGCTCACTCACATTTCAATTCTAGAGCATTTAGAATCTGATTTGACAAAACACCATCTCTCAGCTATAGTTTTACTCAGGTCTAAAGCTGCAGGGTTTGGCCATGAAAGTGTCTTGTTTGATATCCCTAGAAACACAATTGTACCATTAGGTCAGTTCATGTACATGAGCAGCCTGTCTCCTGCAGCAGCCACAAGCCTTAAGAAGAGTACATAACACAGGCTAATAGGATACTCTTCCACTGCACTCTCCCATCTTTTCAGCACTTTCAGTTTGGCAACCTTCTAAGCCAGGTGTTTTTTCAGAGTATTTAGTAAACCCCAGTGGATTTTTCTTCCCCCAAATTAACTTGTCCAGTCTAAAATTTGTCCTGCAAAACTTGCTCAAATAATTACAGGCTCCTGAAAAAATATGAGGGGAACCTCTAAACTCTGGCCACCTCATACTCTTCCTTTGCAAAACACGAACAGGTGGCAAGTTAACAAATGCTGGAAGGCACACACTTAAATCCCCGTGCATCACTCAGTTGTTATGTGTCTATCCAGACCTAAAGCTAGCCAACAGAAAACTCCAGCTGCAAGAAAAACTCCAGTTGTAAGAACACAACCTTGTGGATTTAGAGAGATTCACTACCTTGAAAACAGAATTCTGCCTCAACTTGATCTTGCCAACTAATTTCAGACACACTGTTTTTGTGCTCATTACTAATTTTTTTAAAAATCCAATCATTTTACAAATCCACCTAATTTTAGCCCTGTTTCACCACAGCTGCCAAGTGCAGCCGTGTGCAAGATCATGGAATTTGTTTCTCAGCTGCAGTGGCAAATCACTGATGCTGTTCAAAGAACCCTCAGTTAGCTCAATTTCAATCTCTGCAAAGCTGAAGGACAAACAACCTTTCTGCATTTTAATCATGTATACAGCAGTACATTCAAAAAATGCTTCAGAAACCTACAGCAATACTTTAGGGTTTGATTCTTACAGATCCAGACTAGTAATTTTGGTTTTCTGGGTAATTTTAATTTTTTTTTTTTTTTGGGTAATTCATTACGATATTCCATGAAAAACAATAGAGAGCATGCATGCACGTCAGAAGAGAATAGAGCATTATCCAGATGTACTCAGAGACCACAAAGTCAGATTCCTGCACTGCATTTGCAAGGAAAGCTTAATGGATTATCTCAACCCTTCAAATAGGGCAATATTCTGCCACTCTGAAAGCAAACTGTGACCTCCAGTTCTGCATCTGTTTGTGATGGCAGATCTCCAAGCAGGCATGATTTATCTCGAAATTAGGACTTCCAGAAAAATGCAAGAAGTGTCATCAGCCCTCCAGTCAGATGTCACGAACATTGTTAACATTTTTAGGTTTTCCAATTTGGTGGCATTCAAGGTCTGAAAAAGAATTTCTTCGTGAGGCACTTCATAAAGACATGTGACAAGTTCTTCTTCACCCTCTTGTTATTTCTGAGACTCTTCAGTCAACTAAGAACAACTGCTATTGCTTTTTAAAGCTGCAAGTACCTCTCACAAGAATGCTGATATTTCCCAAGTCTCCTGCCCTTGGATTAAACATGGACTGCCACACTTCACAACACAAGGAAGAACAATATTTGAATAGTACAGTAGTAAGAAATATAGTACATAGTAAATAATTACCAAAGGGAAGGAACAACTGCAAACTTATTAAATCCATAACTAGTTTTTGGACTTTTTTTTTTCTTCTCAGGCAGCTTTGGAAACCAGGGGACAGCATGCTTTTACTTTTACTCATATTCAGGATATTATAGGGGACCTGTCAGCAGCGGATTTTGAGTCTGCTTCTTCTTCAAAGCACCTTCAACCTAGTAAACAAGCAAATACTTGGATCAATAACCTCAGACTGTAAATCTGTCTGCAATTCTGCTGAAGGGACAGTGTTCTTCATTGAATAAATACCACACACTTCACAGCTTCAGACTGACAGCTTAAACTTCATCCAAAAGCTATAAAACAGCCAGAGTATTGAATAAAGCAGCAAACACTTGCTGCCCGAAGTCTCACTTGTGAACACTTTTTTCAGAGGTTCTTGGAGAGATACAGGGACTACTCCCTGCAGAGCTGCTTGCAGTCTGCTGAAAATTTAGATTAAAGTGAGATCCACTGCAGAAAAACAGCAATAACCCCATGCCTGCATTTAGTTACCACAGGGGTAAAGAGCAATTGCTATGTGAGGAGAGTACAACAGCTGAAAACCTACCTAAAATAGTGATCCCTAATTTTGATTTACACCACTGCAGCACAGCAGACCAAAGGGCCACCAATCCCATGCTGACAACACATGAACTGTCTGAAACTGTTTCAGCTGAACACAGGCAATTCTTCAGAGGCTGCAATAAAATGCTAAGAGCCACAGAGGAATGAAAGCCTGTTTAGAAAAGTCTGGAAAGAGGTCTTGAGTGTTTAGTAATGACAGGTTGGTTACCTAGGTGCATAAACAGGCAGTCCTTATCTCTTACCATAGATGTCAGCCATCTCTGTCTTGACGTGGATGCTCTGCAGATGATTATCTCAGTGACTGTAAGGTCTGCACTGACTGAGGAACATAAGGAACAGCAAACAGGCTGGAGAGTAGCTGGGAGATTTCTCATGGCCAATTAAACAGGGCACACTACAGTACATTTTTCCTCTAACAGGAACAGCTTTCTACCCTTCTCTCCACATGGACAAAAATTCCATTTAGATGTCAAGTGAAATACCTACTTCACTAGGAGGAAGGAAAACACTTAAGAAAAGCCTCCGTTCTGAAAATTAAAAATAGGACATTAAAAATCTACTCTTGCATCAGCCAGATTCAACTGTGTGTTATTATTGCATGACACAGAGGAAAGGTCAAAGTATTAATTTTTCAGTTCAAATCAATATATTCAGCAAGAAATCTAGAAACGATACCTCTGTCGCTCTTTGTAACTATCATGAAGCACCCATCAAAACCTCTTAGTGCTGACAAATTACTGTTATTTATGACCTAGCTGACAGTCCCTTTTCTCTTCAGCCTTACAGACAGGCACTGTGTAATGATTCAAACCAGCCTGCCTACAAAGTTGTTGCATATTCTGTAATATCCAGTGTCATCACATGCCTTGGTCCTTTGGGATTCATGTCTGTGGATGCTGAAATGGTACCAGAAGATGCAGCTCAATGTACAGCATCCTACACAAAGCAAAAGGGGTCTTCCAAAGGGTCTCCAGTCTGGAAGGAGGCTCATGGACTGGGTAACTCTGTACCAAGCATGTGACAAATAGTCACTGCCCAACCCATCAATCAATCAATCAATTAATTTCAATGCCATGTTCAATACCTGCTCATTTCAGGTAAATAGTGCACTTGTAGTTATTTCCAGTAATATTAACACAAGAAAGTAGAACCCAACATTCTTGAGTCTGACGTATTTGATCCCAAAATTGGCACCCAAATATTTTTTTCCCTTCAAATTACAGAAAGGCATAGAGAAGCAGTGTAGAGTTAAATTTCAGGGTCTCACTTCACATGCTTTGTAGACTTTGCTGAAAACTTTCTCCAAAAGCATTTTTTTTACTCTTCTGATTATAACTGCACCGTTGATGCTCCCACAGTATTGAGGATAAAAACATCTTCAGCCGGGCGAGACGTTGCTTTGGTAGCAGGGCACACACAGCTATATGGATATGCTATGAAAGGAAGACTGAGAATAAGTGCAGCCACACATGCTTGTTTTATCGTGAAGGTGGAAATGACCTGTTCCACTGCTACACGTGTAAGACAATAGAGATATAGACATAGACACAGACAGAGATACAGATCCCCGGTTATTTATATGTAGAAATAGTTCTGGCACTGGACTTTGAGGGGAAGCTGTATTTTCTCCACGCAGGTGTCTGTGCTTTCAGGCACACAGCTTCAGCTCCCAGGCAAAGGCACGGGTGCCCTGGCCGGGCTCTCCGGGCGCCGCCAGGACAGCGGGCAGAGGGGAGGCGGGTGCCCGGCCCCGCAGGCGGCCGCAGAACCGGGCCAGCAGCTGGACACCCACCACACACCCCGTGCTCCGCTCAGCTCAACCCGCGGCCGCTCCCCCGCCGCAGCACCTCGCCCCTTTGGGAGCTCCACCAAGCGGGACACCTGCGGCCCGGGCCCTTCCCCACGCCCGCCCCGCGGCCCGGGCCCCGCAGCACCCCGCAGCAGGCACCCACCTTGTTGAGGTGGGGGTTCCTGGTGATGTCGTAGCCTCGCTTCTTGACGGCCGGGGCGCGGCCGGGGCCGGCCGCGGGGCCGGAGCCGCCGCGCCGCCCCCTCCCGGCCGGAGCGCGGGTGGCCCGCCGGGGTCCTGCCCTACG
>JAOTQP010000001.1:81672534-81693193 GCA_026413545.1 Cichladusa arquata | reverse complement strand
AAAAGACATTTATACACATCTGCTTGGCAGGAGCGGCCCCCGGGCGGCCCCCAGCAGCCGCAGCAGGCGGCGGGCGCAGGCCGGCACCATCGCTGCTGGGCGACAGCGAGCCCGGCGGGGCTGGGCGGGCCGGCCCAGGTGAGCCCGGCGCGGCCGAAGCGAAGGGAAGCCCGGGGAGCGGATCCCGCCGAACGCCGCGCCGGCCGCCCCTCCTCCGTTACCTGCTAAGGCTCAGGCGGCCGCGCAGGGGAGAGGGAGCCGGGCCGGGCCCGCCCCCGCCGGGACAGCGGCGGCCAGGGAGCGGGGGGACCGGGGGACCGGCCGCGGCACCGCCGTGCTCGCCCCGCCGCACCTGGGTCCGCATTGTCCCCTGAGCCGCCATCTGGGGTGAGCGCTGCAGCGCCGGGGGACCCGCGACAAGGACACGGAGCGGGGCGGCGGAGCGGAGCTGCCCCCAGGAGTTGTTGGTGCTTAAGGAGCATCTTCAAAGAACTTTTCAGTCCAGGGGTGTGAACTACCGCGGTTGGCTAGGCATTTTAAGCCGCGTAGGGTCCATAAATTCCCTATGTGAAATTTACACACACCATATATCGTACATATAATGTACTTACTATGCATGTAGTTATATAATGTATATGACCTGTATTTCTTTATGTTGTATTTTTTATTTACTGAAGAAGGCAGGTCCTTGCATTTTTTCAGATTTTATTTTATTTACCCTTTAAAATGGTGAAAACATCATCACCACTCCCACTGCCATCACCACAACCACTTCTGTGGAAAAAACAGTGCTCTGATTACCCCCCAAAACAGTGAAACAGTGGAAGATTCGTGTTCAATTTCATCTTAAGATCAACACTGCTCCTGTACCTGCATCCCTCTCATGAAGTTCACGTCTGCTTTGTTAGAGGGACACTCTCCAGCTTATCCTTCCATTAGTGTCTCTGTGTGCGGTGTATTTTTAAATGTGTTTTAATATCTTTGTGGGTAAATGATACAGTCCATGCAGAAAATAGACTGCAGAGTGAAAGACAACTCAATGGATGTGGTTGTTTTTCCTTGCCTTGCCTCTAGGCACTCAATAGAATAGACTGTTGCAATTTGATTCCACAACCTTATGGTTTCTCCCTAAAGAGCACATGGCTTTATGCATTGTTCTCTGTGTGTTCTGGGTATTTACACCTCTGCTATAGGCAATGATTATATTCAAATCTCATACTTGAGGACTGTGGCAACTTAATAACTACTAGAACTATGGGGGGGAAAAGACTCCTGAAAGTAGGGTTGTTTGCCTGGTCTTCGGGTCTTTCCCTGAAAAATTGGTCATAATTGGAGACACACTTCTGGAGAGACCCAGACAGTGGAGAAAAGGAGTATTTGCATCACTGAGGCCAGAAGATGATCAGGGAGATTGTTAGTGCACAGAAGACACAAGAAGAAATATACCACTATTCTCGCTTTATTTATTGTTTAGCTATAAACTGGAAACATCTAGATATTTTGATCTCCTCAGGAGAAATTTGCATAGAAGCCAAGTCAATATCATGCCAGCTTGCCAAAGCTTTCTCCCTCCCACCAGCTGGTTGGTACCCCAGCCACCATGTCCTTACTCTGAGATCTTCCTGGCCTCCTCTGGACTTGCTCCACCAGGTCCACATCCTTCATGTGCTGGGAGCCTAGAACTGGATGCAGCACTCTGGGTGGGGTCTCATGAGAGTGGAGTAAAGGGGAAGAATCCCTTCCCTGACCTGCTGGTCTCACTGCTTCTAATGCAGCCCTGGGAATGTAGGCAGGGGAATGGAGAAACTGTTTACCTCTGGCTGCACAACAGGTCAAATGGCAAAGGTGGGAATTCCTACACAGCCCTTCTACAATGAATTGGCAAAACGTGCAAACTGGGGAGTAAGGGAAGTGCTGTATCTGTAGTGTCTCATTTCTAAATGGGCTGCAGAAATGGTTGCATATGTGATCTCCCATATTGACTGCTGAGGCTATTGGACAGGGCTATTTTTAACAAGTGCACAGGATTATAAGCATTTTTGGCTCACTGCCACAATCAGATATATACACATATGTATGCTTTTGACTTTATTGTTACTGAGTGGACTCTTTCACATAGTTTATTTCTTAATTTTAAAATTCTACTTTATGTGCTTCTAAGAGCAAGGATGTATTATGTAACTGTAAAATTCAATTTTTCTCTGCAGACACAAATTGTCTCCCTACTTTTGTGCAGCCACTGAATAGTGCCTTGCAGGGGCCATCTCATCTTTTACCTCCTATTGGCTGACAGTAGTCATCAAACTGACTTTTTCATCTTAGTGAGAAATAAATTACAAATGCCAGGCCTCTGAAATTTACCTGACACTGCAAAATAAAGCTTGAATCTGATTTAGATTAATTATCTCCAAGCTGCAAGTGCTTGCTGTCAGATGCACATGAATGTACTTTGTCTAATGTGCAAACCTCTGTTGAATGCAAATTGAATAAAAGAGATTATCAAGTTCTTGATTAAAAAACTAGAAAGAACATTTCAATAAAAAGCCATAAAATCAATGAAATGCACACTTATATTCATCATTGAGATCTTAGGGGTTTTTTAAAGCTATTTTTCAGCAGCAGGAAGGAAACAATGGTTTGTGGAGTGGGATTCCATATACACTTGGGGATTTGAGAGTTGCTACAGGATGCAATTGAAACTACAAAGCATGTTACAAGACCCAATTTATTCCTTCAGTAATTTAAGAAACCTCTTTGTGCTGTGGCCTTGCATTTAGCAGTTTGGCATCTAAAAGAATGCCAATGAAACACTCTGTAAGCTTACCAGAGAATGAATCTCTGACATAAAAAGCAGAATTGTACAGTGTCTATTCTTCTATGGCATTATCTTTCCTCTCACGAAATGAATTGAGCTGCAGTTATAAACTTCCATTGTAGTGATTTTCAAATCAGATACCTTGAGAATGCCATGTGTCCCCTGGTTTATTAGATTTTGCACAGACTATATATTATTCAGACTGTTAATTTAAATTCATTGTGACATGAGAAGCCTAACACAACAGGAGTAATGAGTTTTGGTTGGGACCCCTCTGTACAGCAAATAGTGACTAGAAAAACTGTTAAGTGCTGTAGAAGAGTCTGGAGTCAACTGATTCACAGATAGAATCTCAAAGTTGTGTAGATTCAAAAAGACCTGAAATCATTGGGTTCCAACTTGAACCTGCCATTGCCCAGTCCACCACTAAACCATGTCCCTAAACACTCCATCCATATGACTTTCAAGGACCTTCAGGGATGGTGAATGAACCACTTCCCTGGGCAGCCTATTCCAGTGCTTGATCACCTTTCAGTGGAGAGATATTTCCTAGTTTCTAATCTGAACCTCCTCTGGTGCAACTTGAGGCTGTTTCCTCTGGTCCTGTCACTTGTTACTTGGGAGAAGACTGACTCTACCTCACCACAGCCTGTGCCTTCCAGGCAGTTGTAGACAGCAATAAGGTCCCCCCTGAGCCTCCTTTCCTCCAGGATAAACACCCCCAGCTCCCTCAGCCAGTCCTCATCAGTTTTGTGCTCCAGACCCTTCCCCAGCTCCGTGTCCCTTCTCTGAACACACTCCAGCCTCTCAATGTCTTTCTTGCAGTGAGGGGCTCAGAAATACACACAGGATTGGAGCTGTGGCCTCAGTAGTGCCCAGTACAGGGGGACAATCCCTGGCCTGCTCCTGCTGGGATTTGAAGACACCACAGGGATCATTGTGCCAACTTTCCCCAAGTGCAATCAATGATTTACTTGATGTTTAATCCACAAGGATTCACAAAAGTCTGTTTTGGATGTAGCAGCCTCAGAACCCTTCTGTTCACCTCTAACAGAATGCCACAGATGATTGCATGCTGCCATAAAATAGCAGATCCCTGCAATGGGAGAACAAGCCTCTCTGGTCTTAAAAAGCTATGTTACTGCAGCCTGTCCCATGCAGGAAAGTTCAAGGTTTTTTTAAAATATAAGTAGGGTTAATGCCACTGTGCTAACTCCGTATTTTCCCAAACACATAGCAGATGGAGGGACATGCAGAGAATTCTTGTTCATGGTCACATAGTCAGACAGTGATGGAGCTGGGAACAGGATCCATACATCCTGGCAGTCAGTCCCTTGCTTACTCTGTCTTCTATCACTAGGCTGCCTTTGTCACGTATGCTCTAATGGTGTTATTCTTCAGCAGTGGGAGACTTCACTGTCATCCAGACAAAAAACCTCTGCACTTATGCAGTTAAGGCCTTAATCAGGCTCCTGGACCTCTTTCTTGGCTTTGGCTAATTTTAAGTGATAATGATGATGGTTTATACTTACACCTCTTAAAATGAATTATGAGGATGGATATAAACATACTTCAGTCAATAAATTCTCCCTTCTTCTCCAATACAAATGCTGTCTTTTTGTTGTTGCTATGTTGTTTTACTCCCATCTTACTACATACATCCTAAGCAGTGCAGCAACCCTGTAGAGCACATGCATGATCCTCAGTGTCCAAAGTTTTGAAGAGAACAGAACAGCAAAGACAATGCACTGTTAAACATCTCAATCAATTTATAGTGATATATAAGCATCTAATGTTGATTTATTTTAAAAATAATTTTAAAATATGAATAGGCTTCAAGCTTCCTGCCAAAGAAGGTGGCATAGATTTTACAATTGGCTTCAATAGGACTTAAATATTGTTACAGTAATTTTAGCCATATTTTAAATTTAAAAATGGTTCCATATACAGTGCAAGAGTACATCTTTTCATCTAGCATGATAATACTATTTTTGAGTAACATCATGCTTATATAAACAGAAGGTTTGGAAGTCAAAAAAAGAGCTCAATTTTTTTTTAAAGTCTGCTTGCTATTTGAAGGAGAACATCTGACTGACATCCAACTGGTAATGTGGCACAAGTCTGACCTGGACCATTATTTTCACTAGAAAACTTTGAGCAGTTGAAAGGTTGGGTTAACAATATGGTTTCACTAAAATGATACCGAGAGAGACTTAGCAGATTACCAGAAAAAAAAAAAAAAAAAAAATAAAAAAGGTGTCCCAGTAATGTCTTATGATTAAAAGGAGTCAAGGGGGTGATCAAAGACTCAGACACATGAACAGGGGCTGTTATACAAGTTACTGAGGGATAAATTACCGTGTCAGCTGGTCCACCCGTGCACATCCTCACTTATTGCTGCTGTGAAGGCACTTCAGGATGGGTTAACTATAAATGAAAGTGCACTGCAGTGATCTGTGTTCCCTTCAGCCTGGCTGAGGCAAACACACACACAGTTAAGGTGTTTCTGAATAGCTCGCTTTTGTCATGGTATGGAAACGTGCATGTACAACTGATATGCAGCAAATTTAACAGTTCATGGCCATCAAAGTTTTAACAGTCCTCTCTGGCTTAAAAGCAATAAAACATTTTTCTTCATACCACAGTTTGGTCAGAGGAGCTCTAAATAACAGTTTGTTACCAAAAAAAGTGATCATAACTTGTTTCCGAACAATCTTTTTAAATTGTGCAGAATTGCAATTAGCATTTGATCAATTCAATTTGATTAGTTTCAGATGAATATAAGGGAAATATTATTTTATTATGAGGGTGGTAAAACAAGGAACAGACTGCTGAGGTGGGGGATGCCCCATGTCTGTAAACATTCAAGGTCTGTTTGGACATGGCTCTGAGCAATTTGACCTAGTTGAAGATGTCCCTGATCGCTGCAGGAGTGTTGGTACTAGAGGGCTTTTAAACATTCCTTACTATTAAAACTATTCTATAATTTTATAATTCTATTTATTTCAGGTCATGTTCTGACATTCCTAAGTGTTCTGGGGCAGTACGAGTCTATATGAAAAGACAAAACTGTGTGAGAAGCTTTTAGTCAGAGAGGATAGTTTTACTTCATACGTGTGTTCATTGGCGTAAAATATTTTAATTGTATGTGTGAAAAGGCAAGGTTTAAAAATAGCTCTTTTTGAACATTTGAAAATGAGAAAATAATACCAGGTTGTGCATAAGTGAACATTCTGAAAATTATTTCAGAGCCAGGTAAACCTGAATATCACCAAAAAAAAAAAATATTATGAAGAAACCTGCATATCTACATGCAAAACATTTCTTCACTCATCTTCTACAAGCAAGCAGTTGTCACCCCTTCATTTTTTGAATATCATTCCTAGAAGACAAGGCTTGCTAATGTTAGGTGGAGCACTTTCCAAGTGCTATATTTATATAATGCTCCTTATACTCATCCCTATCCCAAAGGATATCTTCCTTAGTGGGCAAGTCTCCAATAAGAACTGTAGTAAGAGTAAGGACTGGAAGAATTCATCTGCTGGAGATTTCTCAAGCTCTTAGAGAAACTGGTCTGGTGGTACAAAACCTTAGAAATCTGCTTCAACTTGACTGGCCTCTGAATAATTGTATTGGCTCTGCCATTAACAATCAGGAGCTATCAAATGAAACTGCAACCATGGCCTCCTGGTGAAATCACCTCATTAGAGCTGTATCTGAAAGTGTGTCTCCTTTAAACTCTTTGGGAGAGGGAGAGCACTGGCACAAAATTTCTGAGCGATAACCAGTTCACAGAGGGCAGCAGCCTCTCACTGACCTTTGCTGTGCATCCAGTTATGCATGACAGAGCTCTTCAGAGCTCTATTGATGAAATACAGCACTGATAAGCAAAGTAAACAGCTGAAAGTGAGAAGTAGCTTGAAAGGTCAGCTGCAGAACAGGTACAGATGTACTCAGCTGCTGGCACGCTCTCCTACCTGGAGCAGAGCTCTCAGTCTTGCTGCCATTTTAAAAAAAGATGTGTAAAGTCAGTTTTGCAGAGTCCTATGTAATCATAAAATAATCTTTTTAAAAAAGTGACAGGCTTCAAATCATGTGGCATAAAAACATGTTATTTACATAAGTAAAGCAGAAATGTTTGCTGGTTTTCTCATTAAGTGCTCTTTTATGGCAGTACAAAGGTTTTCAAAAATTTTACCTGTTCATCAAGCCTTCAGTTAATTCTCTAACCTCCAAAATAATCTTCCAAAAAACCTTTGGGTCTGATTTTAGGAGTCTTTGAGTCTCTTATGCATCTGAAAATAAATGAGGGCTAGCATTTTTTAAGTCAATGGGCCTATATTTTTGACTTATATAAATCAGCATAGCTTTTTTTTTGACATTTCTCTTATTTGCACACTAGCAGAAGCTTAGCAGCCTTGTATCACTGATGTTATCTCTTCACTCCAAACAAGCAGCATTTCTTCAGAGTGCTTGTAATTAGAAGTACCTATTTATTGCAGAGACACAAAAACTGGACAGTAGGAAATAAACACTTTAAAAGGCCATCTAATAAAAGTACAGGAAAACTTGCACTGATAAAAGTAAATTATTTTAATGATTCACTGAGAAAAATCTCTCAGATACTCTGCTGAGAAGATTTGACAGTTTTGGTAATAACTTTATTTCATGGAACCTGCATGCATTAAAAAGCTGTAGAAAGGAATTTTAAACAGTGTGTTAATTTTCTAATCGAAGCTGCTGCCCATCATTGAAAATAGTGGCCTGCCAAGCTCCAGCTGAAGCCCAGCTTTGCACTGAGGCTCTGGGAGCTGGGCAGACACGTGCTTCTGCTGACTCTGCCCTGGGAAATCAACTTCTGGCAAAGGAGGTGGACAGCAGCTGGCTCTGCTGATGTTGTAAACTTCTGCAGCACAAGTTGCCAGCCCTGTGTGTCAGAGAGGGGTGGTGTTGTTTTTGGTTTTGGCTTCTTTTTTTTTCCCCTTTTTTAAGAGGAGGGAGAAGACAGCAATTATAACATTGAACCAGGCAGAAATGTGTTTGAGTTGTGGGCTTTTTTGCAAATAGACATACTTTAGGTCACAGCGGGGAATTGTGACATTGCAAAGGGGATGAATTAATTAGTAGGCCAAGTAAGAAGAGTCTCTGCTTGTAGCTGTAATGTGCAAATGCTGCCAGCACATCCATACAGGCTGTTGGATCCGTGCAGAAGTCTAGGAGGCTTCCAAAAGCTTTTTAACCCATGGAAAATGCCACATGTAAAAGTTAATGCTTTATGAATTGCCATTTAATACAAGGGGAAAACATAGATCATTGTAATGGTGATGGTAATTTATGCCATAATGGATCTTAAATGATGAACTAATTTGTATTGCTTCTGAATTAAGAGGGAAGGATATAGCAAGCCACTGGCCCATCCCTAGGGAACTCAGACTAACTGCACTAACACCTATTGGCATGTGCAGTGCTGATGAATGAGCTCATTCTCTAGGGCTGAGTGGAGACAATCCATCACTGATACAGAGAAATCTGCAAGCAGCAAAGATTGCAGTGAGCCATTTATAAGTGAGGAGACAGTTCCCAAGAATCACAAAAGGCAGTTTGATGACAAAATAACTTCATGTCCAAAACTCATATCAAAATCAATGTAAAACTCTGTTTCCCAACATCACTAGAGACAGCAATGGAAAGAATCAGAGGGGAGAAAGGTAGAGACATTCAAGTCCAAAGTGCATGCACAAATTATAGATAATCCCTAAAATCTGAAGACCTGCTAAAATCCGAAGACCTGCTAAAATCCAAACGTTTCCACAGGATACATCATGCACCTAGCAGCAGTGTGTAGGTGAACAGTAGTGCATATTTCACTGAAATGGAGCTGTGAATGTCAACATGGACCACTCCTAAGAAGCCTCTCTTTTGTCACTACAGCAGAATATGTAAGAGTTCAGTGCAGAGAGCAGCTGAGGGTTAGTGGGACAGATTCTCAAAACTGAACCACCAGAATAATAAAGAGGAAACGGATTCCATCTTTTTATCACAAGACAAACTATCACTCGCTCAAATTGCCAATGCGGTGTAATAAAAAACTGTATAACACAATAAAATGAATGAAGGACCTTTGAAGCCCAAAATGATACAAAAATGCTCCTAAGACATTAGATGTTGTTTAACTGCTGAAAACAGGAGGGGTAGTCTAAGATAGGTGAGCAGAGTCTAATCTTGAGCAAACAGAAAGATATCACCAGAGGCCGCTTTCTCCCATCCTAAGATAAGCACCTAAGGGGCTGGGAATCACCAGCTGGGAAGTGCCTGACTCCTCTCATCCTAAAGAATGGAGGTGTATCTTCAAGCTGCTGTCTAATATTTAAACAGGCAAAACAAACTAGGACTAACTATTAGAATCCACCTGTAATGAGCTCAGTTTGTATGCCTTGTTCACTACAGTTAAGAAACTATTTATAAACAGTGTACGAACAATTATTTTCCTCTCACTGAAGCTGGCTGCCTCCGTTACTGTGAGTTCACATCAGTATTCCCTGGGAAAAGCTAAACTTTTCCTGCAGCAAGAGAAGGGTCTCTACTGACAGCTAACCTGTTAGATGCTGTATCTGTAGCAGAGACATCTTGATAACTGAAGGATTGAATCTGAGAAAGGAGGTCTACGTGTGTGCTGAAAGGAGGGTGGAAGAGAAGATGAAATTGTTTTGGGGTACTGAATGTGCTGGAGGCTCTGGTATGACAGTCTGTGTAGCAACAGCCATACCTAAAGTGCAGACGTATCCTTGCAGCCTGCCAGGCTTCTCCCCCGTCCCAGCACAGGCAGATACATTCCCCTTCCCACTCACATTCTCTAAAACCTGGATGCTTGTTGACACTTGGCTGTATTTCAGAGCCTGTGTGAGTCACTGAGCAAGGGTTTATTACTCATTGCTGAGCAATGGCTCAGGAATTAGGAGCTCCGGGGTTCATGTGTCGGTGGTCACTGTGTATGTGATATTAAATAGGGCAGGTTTGCCTGGGAACCCTCCGAGTCATCCCTGGGAAACCTCCGAGTCATCCCTCTTTTCCTTTTATTTATTTATTTATTTTAGTTTCCAACAGGGTTCAGGGACAGGGTGTTCCTGCTTTCTGGGTTATTTTGTTACCCGAGGGTGAGGAAGAAGACAAACTGTGCAAGAAAATGGATTTTATTCATTGTGGGAAAGTCAGTGTATACGGGGGGGAAAAAATGTGTTCCACATTCTCTCCACATGATGAATTTAAGATTCATGTGGAGATAAACCAAAAATACCCATGAAACAGCTTTGGTTTTTGCATTTCATTTCCACAGGAGATTCCCAGAGTTGTTTGTTTGAAATAAACAACATAAAAGGACACCTTCTGCCCACTCTCTGATGTGAAGCAATTAATGGCTGGATCAGCATTTCCACTCTTAATTCTGCTTTTCATATGGTTTGTTTTAAAAATTTGCTCCAGTCATGAACTTACCATGTAATAATACTTTGCATTTAGAAAAGTCTTTCATCTGAACAGCACAAAGTGCTTTGAAAATGTTAATCAGTTAGCATTCACACTAGCATGAGAAATACAGGCTTTTTTCCCCAAGAGAAACGGAGGCATTTGGGGTGAGACACTCTGGTGGCATTTTGTGTGGTGATATGACAGAGTATCAGAAACACAAATTTCTGTTCATTAATTCTGATAATCACTTGAACCCATCACTCTTTTGATGTTCTACTTTAAAACAGTATTTTTCATTTTCATACTGAGAAGAAATTTTGAACAGTTACTTCACTAAATTTTTCTACCTGGCTAGATGTAGGTTTAGGATATCAGGTAATAATAAATAATAGATCATAAAAAAAAATTGTATGTATAATCCTCATGAATGACTGTAAGACTTCATTGATGAAACAGACTGCTGTTGATCTGCAGTCATTTTATGGGTGTCTAGCATCAAATATTAACAGCACACTCCATCTGCACTGCAGCACAGCCTGCAACTGATAGTGCACATGGGAAGAAAGACTGTAAATTATAATTATCTGGGGCAGAATTTGCCCTTGGTCTCATGATCACTGAGAGTCTGGATGGGGTTAAGTGTAGGTAATTTAGGCAACAAATTTACACTCTAAATTTTGAAAACTGAGTATAACAGTTCTTGTCCATTACAGGCTGGGTGTCCATTTCCAAAGGCACTGTAAGCTTGCAAAGGCACTACCCTTGCTTCATTGACCATACAGATCATGTGGGTTTTGAGGTTCTGACTTTTAAAAATTACTTCTTAGCTGGATACAATTCAGGGTACCACTTGGTTGCTTCCATTAGGCAGATTGGATGCCCGTCTCCTTATGATGTTCTGCAAGAATTGCAGTGGGATCTACAATGCCTGAGTCTCTCCTACTGATTTCAGTACTTGCTGCAGCATTTAGGACTTGCTTAAGCATCTCTCAGCCCAGGTTTTGGAGCTGGTCTTCTCCATCAGAATATGTAAGTTCACAACACAATACTGCCAAACTACGTGTGAAAATCTTATTTTTACAACACAAGAAACAACTCTAAAAGTATCATTTTTTATTGCTCATTTTGCTGAGGTAGAACAGCTGCTAAGATGTTCTGCACTGTGGCAGACAAGATTACCCAACCATACCCTGCATGATGTGACACCCAGCCTAAGCCTGGGGGTGCTCTGTGTATTGTGGGAATGACCAATGAAGAAATAAGTCAGAAATTACCCTTGTCCTTTACAACCTTGTTCCCTGATTTGTGGAAGATTGCAGAAAGTGGTTGTATCATGCAATCAGGAGAAAGGGCCTATTGAATTGGTCTATTGAATGCTGAAACAATTAGTTTCAAGTCGAGTAGTTTCAAGCCAAGTAGTTACAAACGAGTGAAGTATATGAAGGAGGCATAAAATCAATTAAAGGCAGATGAGATGCCTCTCCTGACTATCTTCCCACCTGCAAGCTGGAAGAGCTTGGCACAAAAAGTAGTGGCAGGTGTGGCAAAAGCTGGCAGAGAAACTGGAGGAAGTAGAGCTGGAACTGGACTATTGAGTACCTAATAATCTCGTGAATCACAGAATTCACAAAATTAATGTGGACAGTAGCACTCTGACATCCTACTTGGTTTGTGACATTCAGTTTGACCTTGATATTCTGTTTTGGAACAAGACAATTACCTTAGCTGGGAAACTAGAACCCTGGAAAGAAAACTGTAGTGGGCTCCATTTGAGGTACTGCAGAGAGAAGCATGGAGGGAGGAGATAAGTCCTGATTAGTCCTGTTAACTCTATTTCTCTTTCTGAACATGTTTTTCCACCAATGACAACAATTGATCAAATTTCAGTAGTCAAGGACCACCATACCTGCTCCTCTCACAGTCCAACCTGCAATGCAGAGATTAATTACCCATGTTTTACACTTACTTGCCTAACTAAGGACAAAACCTATCAGTATATCAGTAAGTTCCCATCTAGACAAATAAATTTCAACTTTCTTTTAACCATGAAATACCAGGTTGGCAGGGACCTCAAGGATCATCTGGTCCAACCTGTTCAAATCCCTTGAAGACTATAATACCAAAGTCTGCATATAAACTGGTTCCCTGACCTTTATCAGGAGAAAATGTATTTCAGCTTTAACTCTGGAGAGGCAAGAGTAAGGAACTTGTGTGACTGCTAATAATCTATGCACCACACGACGCTCTGGGAGGATTGCAGAGTCATGAATTACCCTAATGACTCCTCAGAGGGAGTGACAGTCCTGCTCCACAGTGTACTGATCACCAGAGCAGGGGCCAAACAAAACAGCAGTGACACATCAAATATACATTGAGCTTGGCTCCATTTCTCACAGTGTCTTGTTCCAGGGTTTGTAACTGAACAACTCGAGGCATGAAGTGGTCCTGTTTGCATTGACTGTGTGCTCCTTCTGGGGAGCTCTCTGTAACTGTGGTGTCAAAATCTTTCCAATCTTCTGACATGCAGTTCTTGCTCCAGTCTCCTGTGATTCCCATTTTTCAGAAGACTACCTGCACCATAACTGAATAGGGTCTCTTTTAGGATCACATGGGAAGAGTGTGTCAAAACAGAGGAGTTTCACCTGTCCATCATAGTGGCCTGAGATCAAAGCCATCTTTCAGTAGGTTCTCAGGTATAATCCTTTTTTCTGCCAAGCTGTAACAATGCTGAGTAAGGTCTTCTGATCACAAGTGCAGTAAATGAAAATAGAAACAATTCTTGTGGCACTAAACAAGAAATTGGGGAAGCTGTGGGCAGTAACAAGAGGTGACTCTAAACTGATGTATTGCATTGAGCAGGGTGGCAGCAAAGGCACTGATGCAGGCATTGTAACAAGAAGGTACATCCCTGCTGCAGACAGAGCTTAGGCTTTCATTTTGTGTGGAAGCTTGTTACGTTGCAGCTTCTCTCTTTTTTTCTTTTCTGATTAATCTAGGGCCATTGTTGGTGGTATAAAATCCTTTTAACAGATTGCAAAGGGCATGGCCCACTGTGATCAAGAGCAGCACGTTCTGTCCCTGTCATTGAACAGTGCTGCCTTTAATCCCCAGAGGTGAATGACGTTAAACGTTTTTACGATGTGGCAAATACATATGGCAATGTTCAGTATGGGTTATGAGAGAGCATTTTTTACAGGCACGAATGCAAACATATAAAAGTGTTCTGAGTAAGGTCAGAACAATTCATGATATGAATTTTGGCTCAGCTTGAGGATCATCAGCAAAATCTGCATACAGAAAACAGTGGGCAAGACAAATAAAAAATCTAATAGTTTGTTATGATTTGGTTTGGAGCCCTTTCAGCTGCTCTTTCCTCATGCCAGCAAACACTGGCCATTACCTGCCCATGTACCTTCATTTAGCATGCAGTGAACCACACCTCAGAAAAGACACAACAAGAAAGATTTAGAGGAATTTTCTACAAGGGCACATAGTGATAGGACAAAGGGGAATGGTTTTAAGGTGGGGGAGGGCAGGTTTAGATTAGATATTGGGAGGAAATTCTTTATTGTGAGGGTGGTGAGGTACTGGCACAGGTTGCCCAGAGAATTGTGGATGTCCCACCCTGGATGTGTTCAAGGCCAGGCTAGATGGGATTTTGAGCAACCTGGTGAAGTGAAAGCGACCCTGCCCATGTGTAAAGCCTTAGAGACCACAGTTGCCTGTCTCAAACGCTGTGAAGGCCACAGAAGGGCTTTGCCATGAGATAAGTACAGAAGGGAGAGACAGGATGGCATTAACTCCAGTCCTGGTGGAGATGAGATCTGGTTATCACATCCTGGGTAACGCATCCAGACAAAAATTTACTCTGTTATAAACTGTATAAAGAAGTAACTGCTTGTATGCATATCACTGATCAGGCAAAGATCATGCCAAGTTATAGGACAGATGGCATCTGTGACCACCAATGAACACCAAAGCCCCTGAGTATACCTGGAACCTGGACTGTAAGTGAAGCTGCCACAGCAGAAACCTGAAATAAGATAAAGGTGGTACTATTGTCTTGGGTGTTATCTCAGACCTAGGGGAAGGGTAACAAAGCTGGGGGAGAAGAATGTGTCACTGATAAAGGACACAAAAAATGCAGAGTTTATGGACCACTTGGAAGGCCAACTCAGCTGAAATCAGCTTGGATGGGGTAAAAGGCAGTTCTGGCAGGGGAAGATCATGACCCCCAACTTACAGACCAGCAACCCAAGAAACTGACTGAACTCAAAATGGAGAAAGGCAGAGCTAATTAGTGGACTAATTAACATTAGAAGTGAGGGAATAATTTAACCAATAGAATAAGAGAACTGTGTAGCCGATGAGCATAAATTCCTTTGTTTGCTAAGGTGTATAAAAAGTGAAAAGTTTTGAATGACCTCAGGACCTCCACCACCAAGAAATTCAGGATGAAGGATGAACAAGACAGAATGCTGCTGGATCCATGGGTTGAAACTATCTGCTGCTTAATCCCTCTCCCTCTTTCTTCTCACTTTTCTATTTCTTTCTCTCTACCTCACATTTATTGTTAAATAAAATTGTATTACTGACTTTCGTATATATTCTTGATGGCACCTTAATTCGGGCAGAAGCATCTCTCAGTAGCTGGATCTTGACACAACGGCAGGGAGTTTGAAGCTACATGATCTTTAACAGCCCAATCCAAAACCATTATCTGATTCTATATGGGAAGGATGTTTGTGTAGACACTCAATGGTCTGTAAGAACCAAGCTAGATCTGGTATTTTATCTCCACACCCAGAAGAATTACATCGGAGTCACTTCTCTGTGTCAAAAGTTAGTTTCAAAACACAGTCTTGTTTATAAACTATTCCTTTTTAAGGCTAATTCCAGAACATTAGATGTCTCTGGGTAGTTTTAACTATTATTTTATTTGTCTGATAAGAGTCCTGGTTGAATATTTGGGACTTATCCTGGCGATAAGTCTAACAGGACTTAACAGGATATGGTCGCATCAACATCTGACTGGAAGGTTCACTCGCTGTGCACTTACAAAACCTCAGCTGTTTTGTGGAAACAGCCCTTTGCACGCTTGATCCCCCAGCACCAGGGAACAACTCCCTGGATCACACCACACTGACCATGGAGTATGCTCCAGCAGCTACCGGGTGCTCTGTGAACCCACATCCCAATTAACCCCTCAAGAACATGCTCACAGGCCTAAGCACAAGACATTTAATCTGCAACATACAATAACAGGGACTCCTCAGCAGCAGGTAGAGAATGTTCTTGTCATGTGAGAGATTTTGGATGTTAACAGCGGTGGGAGCAATGGCTTTGCCAGTGAGTGGGTTTTGAGATAAGCTTTATAGGAAGTGAAGATTCTTAGAGTGCTGAAAGCCTGAAAATCAAGTATTTTTTTCCCCTCCAAATAACAAACAAAGCTGAGACCACAGAGTCTGCCCATCCTGAGTCCCTGGGATACTGCAGGGAGATGATAAGTGATTAGAAAAAGCTGAAATACTGTTTTAAACCTCCATTAAGTAATCCTGTAGCAATCCCACTGTCTTCAGAACTTCCTTTGACAGGAAATTTTCCTTCCATTCTCTGAAGGCTGGAGACCATTTTTTTTCATATTATTATATGTCAAAAATTTGTTTTGAAATGAATTTGTCAGACTGCCCTGAGTGATGCTGTACCTACCAAATAACCCTGCAAACGTGAAGAACCACCACAGAGCATTAAAGAACTCACTCCACCTATAGGAAATAGCCTGTAGTGCATAAACATCCTCCCCGGGCAGGATTCCCACTGCCAGGTATCCAGCTTGGCAGGACACCAATATTCAGCTTCTAAAAACAAACCTGTGACAGCAGCAGGAGCCTGTCACGGGCTCCCTCCCACAACCAGCTTTAATAATCTTCCAAAGCTGGGGATGGAAAGCAGCCTTTAAAAAGGTGCTAGGAGGGAGAATTTTCCTACAGGTTGAGTCTGCACCTCAGGATGTGTGTGTGGATCCCATCAGTATGATTGCACAGTTAGGACACCCAGGAATCTTAGTGCTGAAAACTCCCAACAATTCAAGATCCTCATCCGCAACAAAAAGAGGCAGGAACACACATGAAATAGGTGTTAATTGTGTTGTTTTTGCTCTTCCCAGCACTGACTCATTCCTTCCATTTTGACAGGTTGTATCTGGAAAAACAGCTCTCAGTGATGGCTGGTGCTGCCTGCAATGCTGGCAGAGATACAGCAAGAGAGATCACACCTGTTTTTATAGGTGTAAAAAGGCCAACATCGCGAAACAATCAAGGTGGGAAAAGGCATTTTTGTTTACTCTGCAAAGCTGTTTGAGAAGTGGGCACGTGCTCTTCTGTCCTTTCTCCTGGATTACTTTGTCACTGGGACAGGTCCTGATCTTCCTAACATGGAGATAAAAACACAGGGGCAGTCTAAGTAACCTGGCCTTGCATCTGTGAGTTCTGCTTGCACTAAGGTTGCTTCACTCTTGAGAGTGTCAGTATCATCTGTATCATCTGGGAAAGCCAGAGGATTTCTCTGAGATTCTGACACAAATCTCACATGGGAATGATTTCCTAAGGCAGACCCACAACCTCATAACGGATCTATGCACGAAGAGGGGAAGAGTGCTGGGAAGAAATGCTGGGATCAGGAGTGGTGACTGAAAGATGCAGCTGGTGAGAAGAGAAGAGAAGAGGAGAGGAGAGGAGAGGAGAGGAGAGGAGAGGAGAGGAGAAGAGAAGAGAAGAGAAGAGAAGAGAAGAGAAGAGAAGAGAAGAGAAGAGAAGAGAAGAGAAGAGAAGAGAAGAGAAGTTTCCAAGAAGCTTAAAAGAGTGAACCTCATATATCAAAACACATTGCTGCTGTCCTGCTCTGAGGGTAACCTAACTGAAATGCCTGAGACAAGACTGGGGATTAAGTGTGGTGTGGTCCTCTGAAAGCTTATATAAAGCAGCCTGTGGGAGAAGGATGCTATCCCTTCCCATTGCACAGTGGTTTTTCCATGACCATGTAGGAAGTTGTGACAGAGCTGGACCTTGGACATGGTCTGAGGAGCCCCAGCAGCCACAGCCACCCCTGTTTGATGGTTGCAGGTGCTGAGCTTCTCTCACTGACTGAATAAGGCCTGAACGTCACAAATGTCCAAAAGGCAGAAGTGTTAAACTGGTATTATCTCACAGAGTGAAACAAAAAGAAGCACAAACATAGGATCATATAAATGCATGGGATTATTAACATTTATAAGAAAATAAAAATGACCCAAAAAACTGAACATACTCAGTCCCAGCTCCCACTGGAACAAGCTGCAGTGTGTTCACCTTTACCCGCAGGGAAGGGATGGGAGAACAAATACCAAATGCCAGATGTTTTATTGCATAATGTATTACTGGAAAATGGAATAAAGATGAGTATATAGATCAGTGGTGAATAATACAAAATAAGTAATAACAAAATTCCCTCTTATGAAAGAAGCACAATAATTATCCTTAGGAACCAGAGGAAGCTCCATCCCATGCCAGAGTTTCAGCTGGACTTGACAGTACACTCACCAGGAATATGCTTGGGAAAATGATAAATCATATAATCTGGACCGGTTTACCATCTCTAAAAAAACATCATACTATAGAAAATTCTGATTTAATACATTCAATTCACAAATGGGCTGTTTTTCTATTTGGTAAGATAGCTTGGCAGAAGCTGACTGCCTTATTTATTCACTTGAAGATTTTCCTATGTTAGATAAGAATTAAGAAAATATCTTCTTTAGCTCATTGAAGAAAACAATATTTACTTTAATAGTGATTGCCTCTCTTCTTCCAAAGACTTGTAAAACCGGCCTATGATTAATCTCTTGGTGTAAATCTACCCACGTTTGCCCAGGCCACCAACTCCTACCAGATGGAACCTGAACTCTGAGTCACAGAGTTCTGTGAAACCAACAGCTAACAGGGACTCTCCAATGTTTCAGTGGCTGCTTTCTCTGAGCACATTCATTCATTCATGCTGTGAAATTTTAAGTAACTATAGCTTGAAGGCAACATCTGTTCTGAGAGACTTCTCAGGGAAGGGACCAGCAGGTACTGAGATTGCATTTTAACAGATGCTTTCCTGGGTTCCTATGCCACCTAATTCTAAAGAGCAAGGTCCATGGCACACTTTAAATGCTAAGAAATGATTTACACAGAGGCAAACAGTTTGGTGAAGCGTAGGCTATCTTCCATCAGAACTGTCGAAAGTCACTGGTTGTTTTCCTCACTTCTACTTTTCTCCATACCTTGTTCCTTCTTACTGTTTCCTGACTCCAACATCACTGTTTGAATACATCATGAAACCACACACTGAACCTGAGACTATTCCTAGAGAAATGCTTGTGATACCTACTGAGAAAGGGTATGGCAACAGCAGGATGGTGACAGATGCCTGGAAGAAGGCATGGAGAGGGAAAAAAAAGACAGGTAAAGGTACAGAAAGTAAGTTTCTACATATTGTCTTGATGAATGCAGTAGAAACACCTTGAAGAGGAGTAGGGCATAGGAAGTGCTGATACAGAGAGCCAGTGTGAGCAGGTGGAAAAGGCCAGTCAATTTGAGATACATCTAGCAGCTTCATCCTATAGCTAGGGAAAGAGAAGGAAAAGGGAAGGACAGACTTAGATATTAGTAGTACTAAGGGCTTTATCATCTGGGCATCCTTGCACAGAGGCTGAAGTTCATGGTTTCATGCTGTAGAACAGCATTGAGGCATTGAACTTGGGGTTTTGGGAGGGAAAATGGGGTTGCCACTTCAGGCATCTGAACCAGAGAGCAGGAATGCAACAAGAGGGCTGTGTTACTACAGCTTGATGAAACACTGCCCATCAGCTGTACACACCAACATAAAACAACTTCACCTTTCACAGCTGCCAGCCAAAATGTGTGAGCTGACCCTGAGATGAAGGTGGATCCCTTCCAAGGCACTGTAAGAGGAGTTTCAGCAAATGCATGTTGATTGTTACCTGAGGTGCATCTTATTGGACAGATGGCAAAGTCACAGTATTGACATTGCTTTTATTCAGATAGTCATATAAACTACCATGGTTTTGGCACTGATAGTCTGCAGTCAGTTGTTTCCCCATGTTTCATGGACTTTCCTTATAAGACACACTGAAAAACTGCCCAAAGTTATTTTTCCTTTCTTGGACCCTGTATTAAAAAGAAATATGAATATTATAAAACTGCCCTGGGAAAAAGAGAGAGGCCTGAGTTTCATACAAATAGCTACAAGTTGTTGTTTTTTTTTTAATCCAGATGACAAGGCATCCCTCGTGTACTACAAAACACTCCATGTAAATAAATCATTGGTCTCTTGGGGGAGGAGCTAGGGACTGCTAACCTTTCCCTTTAGGGTCTGTGCACTCAGTAGTTTAGGAACCTCCCTTTTTTTCTGTGCTGCAGGCAGATGTTTGAGTTCAGCTAAGCCATTCCAGCAGGTATTTCCCAACATTCATGTGCCTTATGGATACCCTCCATCCCAGGTGAGCAGCCATTGGCATTGCTGGTGCATGGTGAGATCCCTCACCCACTCTGTCAGTAAAGGACCAGTAAAATGCAGGGAACAAAGCCAAGAAAGCAGCTAAGTGTCACTAGGCCTTTTTTTTAACATGTTCATTCAGTTTATGATGCAGAGGTAGTTTTAAAAACCATCATTGCATTGTTCCTCAGTTTAGGGAAGCACCAAAGCTGCAGGATGCCCAGTAGTAATCTTTCTCATGGCTAAATAAAACTTTGTGTTTACATGGCACTTTCTGGTGTGAAAAAGGCTCTATAATTCTTCTGCCTCTCTAAGGAGTTTGATCTTTAGATATTAAAAAAACAGTGAGCTCCAGTACAAACTGAGCTGCTGAATAAAAAAGTAAATGTGGTCAAATGCAATAGAGGCCGTGCAAACATTGCACACACAAGCACACTCACAGATACATGGGAAATGTAAGTAGTGTATCTGAGGCATATGTATGCTTTAATAGTGGGTTTGTGTGCCCTGAATACTGTACACTTGAATGAACTTTCCCTTAGAGCAAAAGTGTAGTTTTCCATCTTATAATTTTTTCCCCATAAAAATATTTTAATGATTTAAGTCCCACAAGCCCAAGAGCTCCAGATGCATATTTTAGTTGTTTGTCATAAGAACTATCCAACATAAAAAATGACCACCCTTTCAGCCAGAATGAGTTTGCACAATGTTTAATGTTAAAGTGAAGTAGAAGAGTTTTTCAGTGTAATGAAATAAGTCCTTGTAAAAGTGTCATTTGTGAAACTTTAAAACCAGCAGTGGAAAAATAAGATTTTTTTTTTTTTTTTTTTTTTTTTTTAAAAA
>JAOTQP010000001.1:81631767-81672524 GCA_026413545.1 Cichladusa arquata | reverse complement strand
TTTTTGCCATCTGAAATTCTTTAAAGGGAAATAGGTCTCTAGAAATGTAAACTCTTGCTCCTATCAAAAGCAGCAATAACCTTCCTATTGATTTCAGTGGTGCATAAGTTTTAGAGAGAGATACATTTTTGGCTTTTTTACTTTTTGGCTTTTTGGAGTCTTGAATTGTCACCATCCTACTCTTTTGGGAAGAACTATGTACTTACCATATTAACCAAACTCTCCTGCATGGGTTAGTAAATAAAAGTCATAGATATTTTTCCTAAGCCATCCTAATAGATGAATGAAACAAAACAGTGATTTTCCAGAGAGCCACACTGCTCACCTGCCTGTAACTGTTGCTAAATCAAGGCAAGGCATGGATCTATCTGTCTGGCTTCCTATTTCTTCTACTGGGTGCATCCATCCACTTTCTTGGGGCCTGGATTTGGATGCAACAGGGGAACCCAACAGAATTCCATGCATGGATGGAAAGGGATGCATGTTTCAGAGCAAACTGGATTTGCACTGATTTCAGGAGGCAAAATTCACTTTATCTCCTGAGGAGACAAAATTCACTGTCATCTCCTGAGGAATAGGATTTGGATGTATCTCTTACCCCTTTTCTCCCAAACATACCTATCTCTACTTCTTGGTGTAAAGTGCTTGCAGGGGCATGTGCCAGAGGGAGATCTGCTTCAAGTCAGATGTGGTTAGTGGAACATCCACTTCTTTCTGTATAAGACAGTGTCATCCATTTCCCAATTCTTTTTCAAACTGCTTATTTTTCACTCTGGTTAATGATTTTCCCATAAGCAATACTCTTTGTTTCTTGGAATTACTTGGGTGATGCCCACTTAATTGCCCTCTGCCCTTTTCACCTTGGGGTGAACTCAGATATGGAGAGTGATTTACCTAAAAGAGAAAGTTCTTGCAGTCTTCAGTTAAATATTTACTTATGCCCTTTTTGGTGTGGTCCTCATCCTTGGTATTCCCAAGTCCTCTGAGACATCACTGTCAACTCCCACTGACTCTACAGACACTCCCCTCCTCAAGGAGGGTTACTCAATACTGTTCTGGACACATTTTCTGCTACTTAACTTGACTGAAAATATTTTTGTGTTTGTGTTACTAAGGTCAACAGAGACCTTGTGGACAATTTCCTCCTGGTCTTAGAAAAGTATGTGCAAGTGTGGTTAGGATGCAGACATTTCAAACTGGGTTCAGAGTGGACTGCAGGACCAGGCTGAGGAGCCTTGTGGTACTCAAAGAGGTGTTCCCTGGCTCTGTGAAAAAACCTGTGTGCTGTCAATTTGAAGAGTGCTGCTCAGGGTGGCAGCTGGCTGAGGCAATCCAAACCCTCCCATTTGGATACTCAGGTAAAAGCACCTCAGGTGAGAAGGTTTTTGTGTCTGTCTCGAAGATGATTGATAGATTTAAGCCAAGTTGTTTTGAACAAGCCTTGAACGTGCCTACAGGGATGGGAGGTATTTGGGAGAGACAGTGCTAAGCCTTCTTTGTGCATGTTTAATCTTAGGTTGTTGATAATGTTTGAAAAATGTGACAAAACCCTCATTGCACAGCACGCACTTTGACATAGCACCAAGTCCTCGGTGGAAATGTTGTCTTCTTCCCCTAAAGGTGATCAGGCTACTATGGACATAACATGAGATTTCTTCAAAAGCTACCCAGGGATGCTTTTCCCAGTGTGCTTAACAGGTCCATGGAGCATGTTATTTAAAAGTCCCACTGGCTGCAGCTGTACTACTAAATGCAACAGACCAGTGGCTGCTGCCAGGCACCAAGCCAGAGGCATGTTATGATTCATTCCCACCTGACTGAACTTTTTTACCCCTAAAAACAGGGTGGCCACACCCAGCCTACCTTTTGGGAATGGTCCCAAGAATGTGCTGTTCTCTGTACTGTGCTAACAGGTATGTATTTTCTGCTGGCTGATGCTGATCCATGTCAAGGGGCCATAAAATAACAGAGAAAAGCATGGAGCAGTGTCAGAAGTGGTGTCGTGGCTCTGTTTAATTTAGTGGTCTAGACACAGCCATTAATACCAAGAGTTTAGCAGGATTCTTGGAAGGGCCAAAGCATTTATATGGCCAGTGAGAATATCCAGAGGAATGGGAAAAATATTTCAAAAGCCAAAAAAAGAAAAACCCCAACCAAAATCAGATTTTTGGAACAGATAAAGAATTAAGTTCTTCTGGGATCAGATTACACAGAGTTTCTGGTATCCTCCCTAGCAGCATCTGGTGCTGCAGGTTTTTGGGAAGAGGATGCTGGACGTAACAGCCCTTTGTCCACTCTGCTATGTCAGTCTTGTTGCTAACTGTCACTCAATGTTACATTCATGCTAAAATCTATGGGGGAAGTGTGAAAATACCTCTCATGCCCTCTGATTTCCTTGGCTCACTCTCTGATATGAACAGGGAAAAGCCTGGAGCTGGAAGCTGACAGCTGGCTTCTGCCCAGGGCTCCATTGACATTAGGGGGCCTGAGAGCACCAGCCCTGCTGAGTGAAGCTGCTCTGCTTCACACCTGGGATGGTACAGTGAAACAAATGTGGGTTTCGTTTCCAAGGCAGTTTTACTGCCTAATATCTTTATACTTGTGGGAAGTATGGATCTTAGCTGGGTCTGTCATGATTTTTGCAATGAATTCTGCAACTGATCCCTCACTTAAACATTTTCTCTTCTTTTCTTATTTAAACCTGTCTAAACAAAGACACTTAGTCTCCCCCATGCACACATACCATAGCTTGCCTCCTGTATCTCTTCTCTTACCTCCAGGATTCAACTTGGTACCTTGTTCCAAATGTGCCTGTGGTGTGATGAGTTGGGGAGCTTCAACTTCCAGTTGAGCTTCCTTTTGTGAAAGTCCACGAGAAGCAGCAGCTGTAGAAGAAAGGGCTGAAGCAGCTGTGTAGAAATGACACCATGGGCAAACCCAGTCACTCATTCTTACAGCAGCCAACCCACATGATTGCCCTGGCTGGAAATACCAATAGATTATGGGAAGTTTAGAATAGCCACAAACATCATCTGCACCCTCTTTCCTGAGGGCAGAATCTGGGACACAAACATAGCCATTAGAGGAAAAAATAAAGTGATACCTGAGTGAAGAATCAGTGTTGGCAACTCAGCTGGAGTTCCCAGTAGTTTCTGTAGCAAGATCCCAAGGGAATTGCATGCACAGATCAGTTTGGATGGCCATGGTACAGGCACAATGCTTCTTAGTCTGGGAATGAAGACACAGATTGTGTAGTCCCTATAAGAGATCCTGAGCCAAAATTACTCATGTCATTTCCTTCAGGTGAAGCTTTCCTTCATGTCACACTCACCTTGAGGTGAATGGCACTGCCTTTGATGGGTGATAGTTGGTCTGCAGATATTTTATGTGCAGTGTCCATTTACCTTGAAGAAATATTATCCTGGGTAAAGTATCTGTGTGCCCCTTTCATCATGAAGGCACGTTTCAGGTATGAGGTGAAATGTAAAGCCACATCCTGTATCTCATGTTGACTATGAATTCCCACCAAAAAAAGGCTTTGGAAATACAGAATCAGACCCAGGCAAAATCTAAATGCAGCTTCATCCTGTCCTTTCTTGTGGGTGATATTCCATCCATTACTGAGGCTCAGCACAAAGCATAGCCAACACTTAAACCCTCAGCAGGATGTTAAGTGGTGTCTGGGCTTTGTGCTGGGTCTCTGCACTAGCATGAATTTTTACCAGTGAGGAGAAGAATTGCTTTGTCCATATTGAAAAGTACACAGCCAGCCTTCTCTGTAGTATGCCATTTAATTTAGTTTTGATTTAATCCTTTGCACCGAGGGGATGCTGATTGCCCTAAAAGAATAAAAGCTGCCACTCTGAGGCACATGCCTTTTGCTAGCCATGTGATCCAAATAGTTACATTCAAATCAAATCAAAGCACTTCAAGGGCCAAATGTAGTGCAGTTTTTCTTACTTGGCATGTAAAGTTTTAGTTAATTTTTAAAAAAATATTTTAAGGCAAATTAGAAGCAGCATTCTAAATGCTGAGGATTAAGGACAGTAGCTTCATACATGCAAGTACTCCCACACTTCTTACTACATATGCTTTTCCACTAGCAGTTGCTTTTTGGATGCTGGGGCATCAGATGTGGCTATGTTTCCTTTGCATCACAGGTTTCTAGTGAACAACTCAAGGAATTGGGCTGTGAAATAGCTATCAAGTAAAAAGAGGAGCTGAAAAGCCCTGAAAAACAAAATGTAAATACAATGTTTTGGTTCAGTGGCTTGGTAAATATTCCAGGAACTACTCTTCTTTCTATGGTATTAGGGAGGAAATCCTCCCTCCTTTTCCCTGTCTCCTTGTGGAGGCTGATGTATCTGGTCCTCATTAGGGGGTGGTTATAGCAGTGGGATCAAACGAGCTCAGACTATGGTTGAGAGGCACTGCAGTCTCCTGGTTCAGGCAGGGGGTGGTGGCTCAGACTCCTGACTTGCATTCCTGGGTTTGACTCACAGTCAGGCTGTGGAGAAGTCCCAGGTACCCAGAATCCTTTTAACCTGTGTATCAGGTACACACAGCACTCTGCAGCTGTGTGCACAGGCTGGGAGATGTATGAGGCTCTCTTGAGTTCCTTTGAAGTGTTTAGTTTATACAGACTTACCTTGACAACTTAGATGTTGGCCTATCCCTGTTTCCTAGCAAGTAGGATTGTCACATGGCTACAGGATGGAAAGAGTTAGCCCCATGCCTCACATAGCTGTGTTGTCCTAGCACATCTCAGCTAACTTCAGAAACTTATCTCCTACATCTAAGGGTGCACCTCCAGTCATCAATTAGACAAGCCTGGGGTGCTGCAGGGCACAGGATTTGCTGCTGTGCTGTCAGAGGGGCCCTTGACACTGGTGTAGGGGAGGGCACCAGCCATGCTCAAACTGTGCCCTGTCACAGCCTGGGAAGCTGCCATGACCCAACACAGACACCTGGATTAGGAGAGCAGGCAGATTTACCTGACTGGCAATTGTATGGTGCAGTCTATCCTCCGACCTGGAGCTTGGACACATTTCATATCCTAATACAGACCAAGGCCAGGACCTGAAAAGAAAAAGAGACTTTCAGAGTCTGAGTCAGCCCAGACAGGACCTGAATCACCCTTGAAGGTGTCTGTCTGTCTCTGCAGTGAAGACTTAGGTGTTAACTTCTTCAGTAGCTGCCTCAGCTGAAGGTGTACAGTCAGGGTAAAGGAATCTGGGCAAATAATGGAAGCCATGATGTACTGGATTAGATCGGAGGAGTGTATTTTCCCTTGTATTCTGCCAGATGATAAATTAATTAATTGATTGATATTGGTTTTAATATCCACATCCTGTTATCACTAATAAATAATAGCCACTAATAAAAACATTTAGAGCTTTGAAAGCTAATCTGGATGGTTTTGGAATATCAGAATGTGGTATCTGCATCCACCCAGCATCACAGACTGCTTTATAAGCTGTAATTAATTTCCATAACATTCTAAGATGACTCTGAGTAGCAGTGTGTGTCCCTGCTCGATGAGTGTGTGGACTGAGGTACAGAGGGATGAAAGCATGGTTTGTCCTTTCTTTCCCCCATATGGCTGTTCAGAGATGAAGCTGGAAGTGCAGCCCCTGGGACTCGGTTCCTACTCTTCCAAACCTGCCAGCCAAGGAAGTGTCTTGCTTTGTTTTAATGAAGCTCTGTTTGCCGTTTCATTTCACAGACTGTTAGCCCAGAATAATGGGAAGTGGATACCCTGATGGACGACAGGAAGCCTTTATAATTTGTCAAACTACAATTAATAGCTGGCAAGCTCAAGACAAGCTCTCTGTCAGTAAATCCCATTTGGGCCAGACTCACTTAAAGATTTCTGTCCTTGTGCCTCCAAGTTGGCAAGGTCAGCTGTAGCTCAGGCTGGAATCTGAATCCCAGAAGCTATCCTGATCCTGCAGAGACCTCTAAAAACTATATCCCAGGCCTCCAAGATCACGAGTCTTTTACATCTGGTGAGAATAAAGGCACAGAGACAGTAAGAAAAGGGCAAGGTCTGATTTATGTTTTTTAATGGAGTTTTGTCCTCAAGCTCTTCTCTGAGGTGAATTTTCTTGCCAGACATTATCAGCAGCAGTGGTTTGGCTCAGATTTTTGCTCTAGATTCTTTTGTCCTGTTGACTTTTGGATCAACTCTGCACTGGCTCTGTTTTGAAGATAGCTTTACCCATATTAATGTTTTACTTACACAAGTATTAAATCATAAGTTTAACATGGAAATGTTTTAATCTCTGGGCAGTTCCTTTCCTTGCTGATTTCACACTGTACATAAGTACAGCTTCACTTGGCAGGATTTCTTCTCTTTGGTGCTGGTCTCATGACACTCCATTATTACTGTGGCCTTAATTCAGAGGAAAACAATAAAAAAAAAAAAAAAACACTATGGTGTTATAGGCATTACTGTGGGTTCCTGTGAGTCAGAGTGGCCCAAAGTAGGGGCCTTGGGTGAAGCCTGAAACTAATTTATTTCACATTATATACATGAATGTCACAGACAGTGCTTTGGGGCTGGGAACTTGGTGGTGAATCTACAGACTGTACGAGGAAGGAAAGTGTCACTTCCTGTTGTCATATACCTTTACAACTCATTAGTCATGGTTTGATTACTAGATACAACTAACAATAGAAACAGGAGAGAAAAAGAGATAGAAGGTGTACCAGGACAGTTATCCTCATGAAGACTGTCTCAACTTTCCATGTTGGCACTACTTCGGGCAGGCTTTCCAGGGAACTCAGTGACAAGAGAGTTGTGGCTCCCACTGCCCTAAGTTGCCTGCAATATCTCACAGAATCACAGAATATGCTGAGTTGGAAGGGAGCCATCAGGATCATTGAGTCCCACCCTTAACCCTGCACAGGACACCCCAAGAGTCACACCATGTGCCTGAGAGCATTGTCCAAATGCTCCTTGAGCTCTGTCAGGCTTGGGGCTGTGACCACTGCCCTGGGGAGCTGTTCCAGTGCCCAACCACCCTCTGGGTGAAGAACCTTTTTCTAATACACAACCTAAACCTCTTCTAACACAGCTTCAGGCCATTTCCGTGGGTCCTGTCACTGTCACCACAGAGCAGAGATCAGTGCCTGCCCCTCCTCTTCCCCTCCTAAGGAAGCTGTAACTGCAGTGAGGTCTCCCCTCCATCTCCTCCAGGCTGAACAGACCAAGTGTCCTCACCTGCTTCTCATTTGGCTTCCCTTCAAGGCCCTTCATCATCCTCATTGTCATCCTTTGAACACTCTCTAATGGCTTAATGTGTTTCTCATATTGTGGTGCCCTAAACTGTACACTGGACTTGAGGTGAGGCTACACTAGTGCAGAGCAGAGAGGGACAATCCCCTCTCTCAATCTCAAAGAAAAGCTTCCAAAGGCTTAATATCCTGAACAGCATAGACCCACAGCTTTCCTTTTGTGATGTTACTGCCATCCTATTTTTGTCTTTACCAGCCTTTGTAGAAGATTAATATATAGCAGAGTCAAAAAACATCTTTTCAATGTTTGAGAGTCTTGGCAGAACAGTGAAAATAAGAGCTAAGACCTCTCCAAATTGCCTCAGTTCTCATTTTATCTATGTTTTGTTGGTTGGTTGCTTGGTTGGTTGGGAGATTTTTGTGGGAATGGTTTTTAGAAAAAGATTGACTCATTTCATCTGTATGCCCAGCACACCCATCAACCAACAACTCTGCCTTTGCTCCTGCAGGTGAGGGTGACATCAACGCACATTGCTTCAACTCCCTCTCCTGCTGTGTCTCCACTGGGACACATTTTGAAGGAAATGCTGTTGTGCTCAGTGACAAAAAGGCAAAGCACCCTAGGAGTAAAAAGAGGAGGTCCACACATTAATCTCTCAGGTTGCCACCTTGCTTTTCTATCTCCTTCTAAAGCCCCAGCAGACAGCTGTGCCTTTGCAGAGAGCCATCCTCCCTAACATGTGAGCTCTACAGACCCTTCTGCCCTCTCTGTACAGCACATCCTACCTGCCCATTCACATCCACAGCAGCCTTATGTGCACATAAAGCACATCAGGTAGCTGGGGCTGCTGATCACCTCCTGAGGCACAAACACAGTGCAAGTGCCTGATGCCTACCTTGTTCAGGTGAACTGGAGGACACCCCAAGCACCCAGAGCTGTGGTTCCCCTCTTGGCACTCTCCAGAGCAGTGAGCAAGCTGCTCATGGCCTGTGGAGCTGCAGCTATCTGGGCTCACCAAGCCCCCTTCCTCTTGTTTCAAGTTTTATCAGATATGCTGGGGATTTTCAAAAAGCTTGCAATTTATTGTGTGGCATTCTCAAAACATTTTCTAAGTCTAATACTTAAAGCATGCTCTGCTTAGCACTGGAATACTGCCAGCTGGGTTGGTGCTGGGCAGAGCAGATGCTCAAACAGTGCTGGTATTGCTGCTAAGGTCACAGAGTGATGGATAAGTGTCCTACTGCTGCTGGCAAAACATTGAGGATAAGCACATTGTACTTAGACTGGGATTTGTCTAAGGCTCAGAACTGCACAGCTTTGTCTTACAAAAAGATTTCAGGGCCTTCAAGGAGCAGGGGTGGTTTGGTCTCCAGATTTATGTCCCCTGTTCTCCTGGCAGTATGTGAGCCATAATACACAGCAGGATGTTTTCATGCTGCCTAGTCCAATAAAAGTCACTCCCTGAGATGACTGGGAAGATCTTTTGGAGCCTATCTGCTCCTCCCTGACTTCTCCTGCTGCTGCTTACAAGAGAGATCCCAGCCTGAGGGTTACTCTGGCATCTCTGCCCTGTTTCATAAAACAGCTACCAACAGTATGAGTAAGGCAGGATCCCATGTGACTGTATAACCACTGCTTTCCATGGGAAGATATTTCTCACATTAAAAACCCCAGTGAGTGGGAGGGAGGAAATCTATAGCAGTGGTTTGACTTGTGACTCTGGAAAAGATAAGTGATGCAAACTAAACTACTGGCCCCTCTCACCTTTCCTTGGCATGGGAAAATTTTTCTTTCTAACTCTCAACTACCAAAGGCACTGCAAATGGTTATCTACTAGAAGGTGTTGTAGTTCTGAGTTTCTCACTATATTTTGTATTTTATCAAATGCAAAAACTCCGAAACTTTGGCTTTGTTGTGGCTATAAATAAAAAGGCTGGTCAGAATCATTCCTCCAACAGGGTTCCCCAGAAAATGAGGAGGAAGTTCACTCAGTGAAATGAAAGGGATGGTAAGTGTAGCTGTGTACATTGCTCCTCACTCCAAGCAGCTTATTGAGACAGCTTGCCAACCTTGCTATGTTAATGTATTCCATTTTCCTCTCCATGACAGTGAGAGTTTAAGTTCAAATTTATCAGAGCAGCAAATAGAGACAGAATCTCTATTGACTGATTTTGGCTCTAAGTGCATTTTCTGATTTCCAACCAAATTTTTCATGGAGGTTCAGATTATTTTATGAAACAATCATGTCTTCCTGCTTTTATGAGAATACAGCTGGATTCTACAGAACAGGTGTGAACCCCTGCCCCTAATGTTTTAGTCTATATTGAAATAAGGGATTAACTAAAAGTGATTAGATCTATCTGAAACCTCAAATTTCCATTCCACATGAAATGCCAACATTTTAATGTCAGTCCTACTATGGTGAGAACAAAGAATACTATTATGCTTTAGCTTTGGGGAGTATTAATATAATGTAATATAGAACAAAATATGTTTGGAGACAACAGCTTGTTGTGAAATAAAAAATCAGTCAAAGAAGTCAATCCAAAATACCATCAAAGTCAGCACTGTTACAGAGGAAGTTTTGAATGTAGATGAAATAGGAAAAAACTATGTCAGAATATTTTCAGGCAGTCATAGATGCTTTATAGCTGCATTATTTGGTACAATCCACCAAATAGGTGGATAGGAACTTTCCACAGTGACACGTTTCCAGGGACAGTGCAAAATGACTTTCAGTAGGAAAGTCTTCTGCTTTGAGGAGCCCTCAGCTCTGATGTCTGGGATGGAGGAATAAGCTGTCCTTTTGCAGTGAGGGTTTACCTGGGGGAGCTGTGGAGGCAGCTGCTCTCCCTATTAGCACTGCCCACAGCTCTGGGTGACACAAGCTGTGTATGTGTCTCCTCTTGCTCTTAGCCAAGTATGTAGGTCCAGCCCTATGTTGCAGCACGTTCACGGAGACATATACATAGGGCATGGGATTAGCTGAGTTGCCAGCCTTGGGATCACCTGTTTGCACCAGAGGGATATTTTCAGGCTGCCTGACCCAGAAAAGATAACTTGTCCCTGAGCCATGGAGCATGAGCAATGCTGACATTTTAGAAAGGCTGGCACGAACCCCTGCCTAGCCACTGGCTTCTTGTCCTTGAGACATTCAAGTTCACATGTGATTTTGATTTGATTGCTGTATCCCAGTAACTCTTCTTTGCCTCCCAAGGTTCTAGCTGCTCACTGCACTGCACTGGACCCCTGCAGACTGTCCAATTGCACCTCTCAGCTTCAGGTAACTTGGTCCAAATTCCCTTATGGTATTGTGCATCCTTCCTGTTTTGTACAGCTTCGTTTCTTCATACAAAGATCTGGAATTTACAGTGGGAAGATCAGAGATGGAAAAAATAAAGTATCAGCACAGTTACCTATACATAGCTTGCTTTATCATTTTCTTATTGCCATTCCTTTTCTTCTGCTGGCAGACAGGAACAGTGTCCAGTTCCATAACTCCACAGAACATTTGAACTTGTTTGTGTTCAGCTTCTCGGAAAAATCTTTTATGGAAAAATTGTCTTCTGACCACAGAGTAATCACTAAGAGAAAAAGGCTGTGCCAATCTGCAGTCATTCCCAGCTCAGCACCAAAGGAGCTCTTCCTTGGAAATCACTGGAAAATATAAATGCAGAGTTAAGGTGGCAACTATCTTCCATTCTAGTCTTCTAACTTCCAGAAGGCTATTTGTGACAGGGTCTAGCAGGCTTGGCATCCAAATAAAGAGGAGGCTGTAGGAACTATTCAGAGCAGCTGAGCGTGAAACTATGTACTTCCTATCCACTGCATTGAAACCACAATTTAATAAAACAATTAACTGCTTTTATCCTTGGACACAAGTTTTTCATCTGCTGCAAATATAATTGAATAGGCAAAGTGACTGGTCTGAGTAGTTCCTGAAAGGCCTTAAGAAAAAGGTTAAATATGGGCTTTCAAAATTTCACAAGGCATGTCTTTATGCTGTGACTCTGACTGTAGTATTCCTTCAAATACTGGTTTCCAAAGCTGCTTTCAACATGGATTTTTATTCCAGGTTACTATCTGCTGTAACAACAGAAAATACTACTGCCTGCAGCTGGGCATGGGAATGATTGTGGGATTCTGGGCAGCAGGGGCAAAAGCTCCCTCTTCTGATGGCTCCAGAGCTGAGGCCAGAAGGCCAGAGGAGACATGAAGGACTGGAGGAGAAAAAATGTCATCAGACATTTCAAGGAAAGTCCAGTTAAGGGTAAAGCAGTGTGGAGATGTCAGTGCAGCTGTTTATCCCACCAGCCTGTCTTAGTGCCTTCCATCCCAGTCCATCCCTTCACAAGACCCACAGCTTTAAATTCTTGTTGTGACTGCACCCTAACAGGCTATTGGGCTTCTAATATTTCAAGGTACCAAAATGTTTGCTTCTAGATCAGAAAACCTGTCCTACTTCTACTCTTAGCATTTAGCCAAATGCAGATTCTTAGGCTGCCCTATTTTCCTCTAGAAACCCAATGCTTGCAAGAAATAACTGAATGTGAGATTACAAAATGAGAACTAAATCCTGATCAGGATTCCCAGACACAAGTGATTATTCAACTGAGGATGTCAGAAACTTGTCTTCTTGGCAGTGTCTTCCTAATTCCAGTTTTATCACTAATTCTGGCAAGTGACCAAGCGGGAAAAATGTTTTCCAGCAGAATGCAGTGGGAATAAACTGTGACAAGGGAAAATGGGCAATGTAGGCTGGGCTCCTGACAAGGGATCTGTGATGCTAAGGAATAATCCTCCAAGGAAAATGCATCATGGGAAACTGTAGAGAAATTTACTTTGTAAAGGACCTCTGGAGATATCTAGTCATCCTGCACGCTAGAGCTCTCCTTGACACTGAGCCCAGCCTTCTTCCCATCTTCTCTGGGTTTCCTGAAGAGTGAGATGCATGTTATAGCTCCACCTGAGTACGTGTGCACTCCAGCCATGCAAACATCCCACCACGCCTCTGCAATTCCAGTGATGGCGTAGCTCTGCAGCTGCACAGTCCTCCAGTTCTCCTGTTTATTTCCCAGGTGGTGTATTAGTATTCAGGAACTCCTCAGCACCTCCTCTGCTTCTGGGGAACATAAGGGCCTCCCCAATGCCCTGCTTCCTCTGTGATTTCATCTCCATCCACAGCTGAACCCACTTTAGTCTTCCTCAGTGGGTTAGAAAAGAGCCAGAGGAGATTTTTCATAGAGCCAGACAATGGCACATGGAGCTTTCCCCTTTTGTCAGGCATTCAAATCAAGTCCAAGGCAGCAGCAACTAGAGTTACTGACAGCTGGCAATTTGGAGACACAGGCTTGTAATATAAATTAATCTTCCAACAGCACCACTTTTTAACATATTTATCAGACAGCTCAGCAGAAAGGCCAGAAACTGAGCGAGTGAGGAAGACCTGGGGGTCCCCTTGCCTCAGCACAGGCACTGCTGCTAAAGGAGCAGGATACTGATGCACAAAAGGTTCACCACTGATCTCCAAGGCAAAGCACAGAGCTTGTTTTCTACACTGAGAGTCTCTCTTCAATTCCCACACTTCATCATCTCTGTCAAACTGACATTAATTAACCACCATGAGGAAACAAACAGCTCCTCAGATAAACTTCCAAGAGAGAAACAGTTTAACCTCAAAAGCTGCTGTTTTCCAGCTCCACATTTCTTTTGCTTTCTGTTCCTCAGACACTTCCAAGAAACCATAAAATCAGTTCCAAAAATTTATTATCTCCTCAAGCACATTAGAGACAAATTAAAAGTTCTGTCCTTCACTGAATGACACAGGGGGTTTTACTACAGGATCTGACAGTCTCCTGAAACTACTATGAGGAATATGGAATATGGAAGAATATGAAATTCAAAAGTGAGTTAAGTCCTGAAGTTAGGAATGTAGCTGAGAAGCCCAATTAAATTAGAATAATATTACCTACTGAAAGGAGGTCCTGGGTTGCTGACTCTATTCTAGGTTGTGCCAGTTACATAGTGTGTAAAATTAGACATATAGACTATTTTTCCTATCATTATTGCAAATAGGGTAAGAAAGTATCTCTTTTTTCAGTTTTGTAATGTATAGCACAGTGCAGTTCCAAACAGAGTTAAAACTTGTGGATTCCAGAGAAATCCAAATAATCCATGAACCAACATAATGCAATACTGTTCCTAATCAGACAGAGCTCCCATTTATTCCAATGAGGATATTGCCCGCAGGATCAGGCTGGCAGGTCCTAACCAGGGCTCAGTCAGCTGTCAGCTTTCCTTGACGAGTGGAGTACAGGGGATTCAACCCCATCCCAGCCTCCTCCTGCCACTGCTGTGCCCTGACAACAGAAGCCCCATGTTCCCATTCAGAGTGGGAGCACTCTGGCTTCACCCTGGCGTTTCCCGTCTTTGTCAGCGGCTGCGCCTGCCTCGCTGCCGTCCCTCATTGTAAGCCTAATAAGTACATAAAGGCTGAGGAATGGGGATCCGAGCGGGCTCACAGCAACCAGCCTCCCTCCAGGAGCTTGTTTGCCCGGGCAGACAGACTGGGTAAACAATTAGCCCCAGCTCCAGCATTCAGGCCCTGTAGGAGAATTGGGTGCTTGGCACTGGCTGCTCTCCATGACATTCAAAATTTGGCTCTTCTCCAATCAAATATTTAAACATTTGCGACCGTTTGTCCGGACCCAAAGCCTCGGTTAGGAATTTCTGCTTCGTTCTATTTTTGTAAACGGAGATTTGGCTATTATTTACTAGGAACTTTGAAAAAAAAAAAAAGTACTTAACTTTACAGCAAAGAGAGTTTGTTTGAAAGTCATATAATGGAACAGGTCAGCACTACCAGCATATACTTCCAACACTATAAGCAGTGTACACTTAGACAAAGTATAACTTGGAGTGTTGCTGTCACAGGCCCTTCTGTGTTCATTGCTGGTAGCAAACAGCTGGCTTTTAATGAAACATAATAGAGAATTTGTTATTTTAAAACTGCCTTTCCGTTTACAATCATGCCTGTTGCAGTACAATGGAGAATTGTATCCTTATTCCTTCATGCTGGCAATGCAGGAAATATTTAAACAAGTGAAGTATTTATTTTTAAATACATTAATGATGTGTCTCCAAACCAGTAAAGTTAGTGTACACTGAGTTATGCATGCAGGTAGTACCTTTTGTATCAGGACTTTATGCTTATTATAATCCATGCCTTTTATAGTTTCAGATTGATATAGTAAAAGATACACACTATTTTCTAAGTTAATCTCCTGCACATCCCAAACTCTTACATTTTACCTAATTACTTTTATCCAACCCATCTCTTCAATGCAAGTAAGGAACTTGAATAAGTTCCCGAGGAAATTAACATTCTGAATGCCACAGATCCGTCAAGCCAGCTTTGACATGGTAAATAAATAAATAAAATATGGTAAACAACATATGAAAATTTGCAGGAATGTACTTTTTATTAGATGTTGGAAGAAAGTGAAAAAAAAAATGGTTGCTTGTTTTCCCTGGCAGGCCAGACATGAGCTGGCAGTGTGCGCTTGCTGCCTGGAAAGCCAAATGTATCCTGGGCTGCATCAGAAGCAGCGTGGCTAGCAGGTCAAGGTAGGTGATCCTGCCCCTCTGCTTTGCCCTCATGGGACCCCACCTGCAGTGCTGCATCCAGCTCTGGGCTCCTCAGCACAAGACATGGACCTGTTGGAGAGCCACAGAAATGATCAGAGGGAAGGAACACCTCTCCTGGGAGGAAAGGCTGAGAGAGATGGGGCTGTTTAGCCTAGAGAAGAAAACGCTCTGGGGTGACCTTATTGTGACCTTCCAGTGCCTGAAAGGGACCAGCAAGAAAGCTGAGGAGGGACTTTTTACAAGGGCATGTAGTGACAGGACAAGGGGGAATGGCTTTAAACTGAAAGAGAGAATGTTTAGATTAGATATAAGGAAGAGATTCTTTACTGTGAAGGTATGAGTCGCTGGCACAGCTTGCCCAGAGAAATTGTGAATGCCCCATTCCTGGAAGTGTTCAAGGCCAGGCTGGATGTAGCAACCTAGTCTAGTGGAAGGTGACCCTGCCCATGTTTTTTTTCTAAGCATTTTGTGATTCCATTATTCTTTTTGACTTGTCTTTGAGAGCAAAATCAAACCACTCTTGCACATAATCACTGAACATGGTGTTAATTGTTTTCTTCAGCCATACACACACAAAATGCTTAGAAAAAACCGAGAGGAAATAGGAAAGATCACTGTGTTCTTGTTCAAGAAGTCACAACCTGTTCAAAGGCAGAGGATGGTCCTTGCTGGATATTCTGCAAGAGAGAGTGTTTATTGCACTTAAAAGGGAAATATAAGGCTCAGCTTCATTATATGGGCTCCAGATCAAGAGAGGGGCATAAAGATTTCTCTGGGATCAGGCTGAGGCATTAAGCTGGTAGAAAAAGAGCAGAGAGGAACTAGAGGAAAAGCACTCACAAGCACAGATTTAAAACACCATGAAAGGAATCAGCAAAGCAACCAAGAGACTTGCAAGGAAGAAAATACCTAATTTACTTAAGCTAATACTCAGTCTGGAAAATAAGCAAAAAGAATTTGCCTGGTCACTAATAAACATCAATTTGACCCAAGAGATATTATCAAATTTAGTGGCAAGATTTCTGTGACCAGACAGTTTAAATCACTTGCTATAACTAAAACAGCAAGTAGTGATCTCAAAATAACAGAAATTGTACGTCAAAAAAAGGCATCAGCTCTTTCCTCACGGGTAAGGGAAACCATTGATCTCAAAGGTTTTTGAACTACAGGATAAGTATCTACTTAAAACATCTCTCTGCACTGTATAGAGAGTGACTTAGGCTGATTGATCTATTCTGGATTTCCCACAGTGACAGTGGGACTATCTAAAATTACTTACAGCAGTTACTTAGACTGAAAATCAACACAGAAAATATATGTTAGCCCTGCCATGTAACAAAGGCATAGTTTCAAGAATTAAATATTGTTGTTCACAGCCATTTCTAAAATTAGAATTTTTAAAATCAGGAGTTCCCAGAAACCTTTCAAGATCTCTTGATCATCACTGTCAGTTTTCAATTAGTCCTAAAACAGAAGGAAAACTGTAAAAGTTTGGCAGAAAGTGAGGTTGATATGAGTATTTGAATAAGACATGTGGAATGACCATGATAACTGTGGGCTTTTTAAACTTGATTTCAATCTCAGATTACATAATCAGATTGACAATATATTTCACAAAAGATCAATGTAACATTATTAAGATTTATGGAAACAGATTTTGTCAAAGTATAATTCAGCTTTTGAGGTAAGTGCAGGTTTTAGAATAAAACACACACACACACACACACACACACACACACACATGTGTATATATATATATATATATATACTGATACAGTACACTAGGACTTTTGGGGCCTTTGACCTTAAGATATCTTGCAAAGCAGCTGAAGTATAAATAGAAATAACTAGACAATGATGAACTAAAGGCTGTAATGTACACCTACACTGTGATAATTTTTAGCTCAAGACTGACTGTTCTTTAAAATATCTTTCTAGCTCAAACAAGATTAGCAGCCAGAGGCAGAGAACTCCATGGGTAATGCAGGAAGTCAGGCTGGATCTCAGTGCTACATCCCAGCAATAAAACCCTCTTTGTGTGGGTAACTTGACTATCAAGTGAAACACCCAAGTGTTTTCAGTCACTTAAGGTACTGCTGGAGAGGGTGTTTCCTTATTGCCCAGGTTCCCCTACTCCAATCAGTAGTTATATGGGATCTTCCTACTAATAAACTAGGGTGAGGGCAGTTTATGGACCTTTATTTCTCCTGAGAGCAGCTAAACTGTCATTCCAGGTGTACCTGTGTGGATGTCTTTGTTGGGTGTGCTGCTCACTCCTTTTCTGTCCCAGGAAGTCTCCTGCCAAGGTAGCCACACAATGTTGCCACAGAGCTGTTCAGGATGCCTCTCAGACTTACTGTCTTAGGCTATTGATAAATGTAGGTGCATACCTACACTCTGCTTGTCTCAGTTTGTATTTTCAATGAGAATTAGAAAGTAATGTGAAATTTTAATTGATGTTTACAGGTTTGATGCATGACTCAGCTCCTGGTGCAAACCTGGTCCCAGTCTCGGGTTCATAGTGTCTTTATCTGATTTGACTTGAATGAGGCTATATACATGTAATTAAAAACTAAATGTTTCCACTTAAATCTCTCTCCTGGGTTCCAAAGGAAGCCTAGGTTAAATGAAAGAGCATAGGCTGGGTGCATACATCTGATGTTTCGGAGACAGAGAGGAAATATTAACAGACCACCAGTAAGTACCTGGTTCATTGTATGGAGCAGCACAGGGTTATTTTTATTTATTCATCTTTGAGCTTTGAAATGCACTCAAAGGCAGATTGTGTCACAAATAAGTTATAAGACTTGCTATAAATATTTCTCATGGGACATGTCTCTGCAAGACAAATCATCAAATGGTTTGCCTATCTTCTAGGCTTTGATCTGTAGATTAGAGTAATTAGTGCTGGGAAAGATCCATTGGATTGCCTAAACTGCTACATGATATTCAGGTTAGTCTCCCCTTCCTGATGTTTTGCCTCACACAGTTTATATATCCAGGGGGCAGAAATCCCCTGAGATACTATTTCACAACCAACTCACACAGTCAGCGATTTTTCTGGTGAGGTTTAGCCCAAATACATCTTTTCTAAACTCACTGCATTAAACTCTTGTCATTATATCCCTTAGTGCCACGTGAAATAATTCCTCCTCAGTGTCCTACATACTCTGCACTGCAAGTGCAGACTGTTAGATTCATCCTATCATAAACTATGCAAGTTTTCTTTATTCACCTTTAATTAACTTTATTTATCTCCAATCTGTCCATGTCTCACATGGAGCTATGTAGCCAGACCTAAATACAGTCCTTCAGCTGCAGTCACAGCTGAGAAGCATAAAATTGCAGTTAGTATCTTGCAAAAAGATGCCATCTGTCACATGGGAAAGAAAAGGATCATAGGTTAGTGAAACAGGTTGTTTCCTTGGGAGAAAAATCATCATTCTCTTTATAGCTGGATACACCAGATTTGGAAAACAACTCAAGTTCATCTTGATAAGATGTGAACAAGAGCCAGCCAAGAGCAATTCTCTGGTGAGGAGCATGTCCACTCCACACAAACTGTCTAGGCTGCCTCTATTGATGCCCAAGAGAAAATAATTCCAGACTGCAATTCCATAATAACATCAGCATCTAATGTGGGTGGGCTGGATTGCCTCCTCTCCTCTTCTTAAAGACAGCCTTCCCTAGGCTATGGACATAATTTTTAGATGGCTAAAACTAGCCAAGGCTGATCTTGCTTACTTGTTCTCAAGCTAATCCTAACTGACCTCTCCTGGCTCTACTATGATTCCTCCTCATGTCTGAGAACAGAAGCCCCTTACAGACGGCCCCATGTGCTGGCTTTGATGGCTAAACATCCCTCCTGCTTGCCTTGGGCCCTCATGTTCATTTCCCTTAGCAGCACAGATCCATGGGACATTATGTTGACTCACCAAAATTCTACCAGCAAAAGCTTATTTGACCAAGAAATTCAGACAGAATCACTCAAAAAAAGGTCCAAATCCCTGGTTAGTTTTCCTTTTCCTTTGCCCCCCTAAGATGGGGAGATAGACCTGATTTTGTTGTCCCCTACAGGGCCTACATCCACTGCAGGATGATCTTCACAAGAACACCCCCTTGTTTAGACCATAGCTAAAACACAGTCTGAAATATGATGCTGTCCTTCAGAGTCACACTGCTAAACTCAAGGTGCCTTCATGCTGCTGCAAGATGACCAGGCACCAAAATTAGTATGAGCTCAAGCATCTCACTAGAAATGCCACCAATTCTGGCTTCACGATGGGATAGGAAAGGCCTTTCCCTGCTGTGCAGGGTGGGCTCCCACTGCAGGGAGACCCTTCTGTTCTGCCATGTATATTGAATATGGGATTCTCTTAAAACAAGCTGGGCATGAGGTGAGTATTATCTCGAACAGGAGCTGAAAAAATGTCTGCTAATATCCTCAATGACCTTGTGAATATATAGTAGCTTCATGGTCACATACAGCACTTAGAAAATCTTGCAGCTCACTATTCTTAAATGAGCACATTGTGAATTCAAAACCACCAATCAGAGCAGTGGCACCACTGGCAGAATCTAAACCCAGCAGATAGACACAGGCTGGCATGAAAACAAAAACAGTAGTGATGAATCCAATCCAATTTTGCATAATACTGAAGATCCCCTTTTTCAGGAAATTCCTGAAGTTCTCAGAGAGTGCAGTTGCAGTGGATGTTTTATTTTTAAGGTGTCATTTTGGGATTACTTCACTGTAGTGATATGCTGTTTATTCAAATGGTGAAGATGCAGTGTCTTAAAAGAATCTCAGTCTTGCTGGAGCAAATCCAGATGCCTGTTTTGTTTCAACAAGTTTTCACTATCATGAAATTAAAGAGGTACTGTTAGTTTAAATATCACTCATCAGAAATGTTTTCAATAATATGAATGGTAGGAATTCTCAATAGTTAAGAGTGTATATAATAGATATAGCTGTGAATTTTGAAACAAGCTGAATTCAAAATATTAATCCTATTTTTCTTCCTTCTATGCACCTCATAGTTTGATCAAAACTATCCACATAATATAGTCTATTTAGAGAATCCCATACCATGTCTGACAGACATGGATAATCCCATTAAGCCTTTAAGTTGAAAACAACTACAAAATCATTCCTAAACGAACTGTATTTTCAGCCCAATGTCACCTCTTGTGTTTCCCGTGTAATAGTAGATCAGTCTTCCAATAGATTTAGAAACTTTCAGTAAAGGTCGAGTTTTCTCAGGCAAAGCCTTTTATTTGCAGTTATATCTGCAGGTGGACTTGTACAGTAGAGACCTTCCCCTGTCTGAGTGAATTGCAACTAGATGCTCAAATATCCCGATCCATCCAGGAAGAAGATGGATACACTGAGTAAATTCATGTAACCGTAGGCACCAAAAAGTTATGACAGACAGCAGAATAAAATGAGTGCTTTTAAGGAAGGATTGTCTGGCCTAGCTTATATCCCATTTTAGGATTATTTGCCCCTGAGGTAGCCCCTTAAGACCTGCAAAAGGAACCTAAAGTGGTCATGACTAGCTTTTAGTCGTCTTTATTCATCAGTGGAATTCCCTGCAAGGCTAGGGCCCTCCTCCATGCTGCTCCATGGTGTCACTTGCTGATGACAAGATTTTTGCCAACACAGGAAGGATATTGTATACATTCAGCTGTCAGTTTTCCCACTTGGCAATCTTTTCCATAAACTAAACAACTCAGATTCCCAGTCCTGACGTTCTTCCTTTCAGAGCTGACAGTAAAAGCTTTTGCTTCTGGGAACTTGGAATAAGTACATCCCCCACCACCCTTGCATCCTGTCTTGAAGAACCTGAGGAAGAGTTCCTTCTCTCCTAGTGGTATCATCTTGTGGTGCAACATATCTGAGGTGAATGTCTGGCCTTCCCCTTCCCATCAGCACAGCACCCAATCATCATTACCATTAATTATCATTATAACACTTCATTGAGATATGTTGCACAGATTTGGGAACTGTGGCAGCAGAGCCTTCCTGAAATCCTGAACTGAAGTAGGGGTGGGGATGAGACAAGTACTTGCTTCTCCAAAGTCTAAGTCTGCATCATTCTTGATAGACAAAAATAGGCTGCTTTTAAGGGGACAGAGAGTGTCTTCACCTTTAACTTTCTCTGACAGTTACAAAGCATTTCAGGAAACAGGGCATCAGTGAGGAGTGGTCTGTGTCCCAGGGAAAGCAGAGGGGGCAGGCTGGAGAGCTGCCACTGCAGTGGGGAACTCCAAGGACTTTTCTTTTGCGTTGCATCAGCAGTCAGCAATGGAGAGACTCATTTGAGCCAACTGTGGGTTGTCATTCTTCCTTCCAGACTCAGTGGCCTCTGAAATCACTTCATTGTCTGCAGCGGAATCTGGCACAGGACCATAATGCCAGGTTACTTCACTTCCCTGCAGAATAAAAGATTTCTTCAACCATGAGAAATTATCTCCTGACAGTGCCATTCATTAGGGCTCCCACCTGTAGACTGTTTCATTTTCAGCTTACTCACAGGGTGCTGAAAAGTCAGCGTGTGTGTTATCACTTGACAATATAGTACAGCTAATACCTCTTCACCCTTCTGTATGTTGCCACTTTCTGTTCTTTGCCTCAACAATGGCTCACAGTAACATTCAGGTCTTCCACTTCACTCTTTTTAAAAAAAAACTTGTGCAGCCCAATTTCACCAGAGCTCTTGTTTCTTAAGAGGTATACACATAGGGGAAAAAGAAATCTCTATTTGTTTTTATTTTCTCTTTCGAATTAGAAAGTTAAAACAAAATTTTGTCTATAGATGCTCAATGGAACAGGACAGTAGTTGTTTCTAAAGATAGGCCAGACAACCTGTCTTTTCTGAGCTAATGGTTTAATGTATACACTAAAATGAATAGAAATCAGAGGGTTTTGTAACAACAAAAGGTCTCATAACTAAATTTCAAACCAAACATTCTTCTCCACTCCTTTTGTCATGAAAGTTTTGCCCAATGCTTTCTTTAAGGTTTCATTCTCAGCCTTGTGGTTCTTATTCATCCATCTGTGTTGTACACAGAGACACATTTCATGGAATCACATCATCATAGGATGGTTTGGGTTGGAAGTGATCTCAGAGATCTTCTAGTTCCAAATGCCATGCCACAGGCAAGGATAATTTCCACTGCTACTGCTTCAGGCACAGAAGGTTTGCAATCCTGTATTGTGGACAGCCCAGGGCATCCCAAACCTCTACAACTAAGTGAGGTGAGTCTCACTGCATACATCTTAGCATCTCTGGATCTCTGTCCCCAGTCTGCTGTAAAAACTTCTATCAGCATCATATCATCTAGGATTGTGTCTATTTGAATTTGTGTCTGGAAGGCCCTGGAGCATGTATGGCAGCTGTGACACAAGAGACTGCATGTCCATGGGAAGCAAGAACCCACCTGGACCACTGCTGCAGCCCTGAGACCCACTCTAACCAAACCTCACAACATTTTCACCCCTACAAGGCATGGGGCAACCCTTCCTTCCATGCAAATCAGCGGATGTGTGTGTACAGGGCAAAGCTTCTGAGGACACATCTTGTTGGGACCTGATTAGAGTCAGATCAGGAAGGGATCTATGGTTAGTATGGTTTGTAAGGGCAGCAGTGAGTTGAAAAGGTCAGTAGAAGACTGCAAATAAATTGACTCCTATGAAATTTTCTATTTCCTTTCTGGAATAATGGTGATCAGCTAGGGATTTTGAAAAAGCTTTTTATTGGTGACTTTTTCTTGTGGAGTTAAAACATTGCAGGATTTTTGCCTTCTTGGCTCTGGCTTCCTCTTTCCTTGCCAGATATCATTACAAGGATTCAAGAAGGATGAGTAATTAAAACCCATGCAAACAATGTGTCGGACAATTAAATTTAAATGTCCGCTTGACATGGGTGAGTGACCGCAGAGCTCCTGGAGCTGATTCCCTGTGGGGGCAGGAAGGACCGCGGGGGTTCGCCCCACTCCCAGGGACCCTGTGAAAAGGGAGCACAGACACTGCGGACACACAGCCTCTTGCCCTCGGGGCTGCAGAGGCGCCACGGGCTGCACCCCAAAATCTCGCACGGCTACGGCAGCCCCTGAGCTGCCCGTAGTGCCAGAACACCGCGAATAAAAAGCAAGGATGGGAAAACCTCCTGTATTTTAACTCGGGAAATAAATGAAAAGAGCAGTAAAAGATTAAAAAGGGAGGAGGTGGCGCCGCACGGGAGGCTCTGGGGTGAAGGGACGGCCCGGGCCGGCAGGGGAGGGGCGGCGGCGCGGCGGGGCGGCTGCGGAGTGCTGCGGGATCCAGTGGCGGGATCCAGCGGCGGGATCCAGCGGGATCGCTGCGGGCTCCAGCGGCGGGAGCGCTGCGGGATCCAGCGGCGGCATCCAGCGGCGGGAGTGCTGCGGGATCCAACGGCGGGATCCAGTGGCGGGACACAGCGGCGGGAGCGCTGCGGGACTCACTTGCGGGATCCACTTGCAGAATCCAGCGGCGGGACCCAGCGGCGGGATCCACCTGCGGGCGGCACCGCCCCGCCCCGGCCCGCCCCGCTCCGAGCCCGCCGAGGGCCGGCGGGAGGGGAGGGACGGGAGGCGCTCCCGAGCCCCGCGGAGGCGGCGGGAGAGATGGGACCGGCCCCAGCCCCGCCACCTGCCTGAGCCGCCGCCGGAGCCGCGGGGAGCCGGTAGGTAGCGGGCCCCGCCGCGGGGTGCGGGTCGCCCCGGGGGGACAAAGGGGCGGCGGGAGGATGGCGAGCGCCGGGCTCGCCCTGCGCTGCCCCGGCGGTGCCTCCTCACCTGCCGGCGGGGCGCCGGGCGGTGGGAGCGGCTGTCCCGGCCCGGGGCGAGCGCTCCGTGCCGCAGGGTTTAATGTTTAACCCCGCTCGCATCCAGCGGAGCGCTCCGAGCGCCGCCTCCCAGCCGCGCCGGCCGCACAAGGGCGAGCGCGGTGCTCCCCGCCGGTCCCGCTGCGGGTCCGCCGCTGCCGGTGACCAGCGCTGAGAGGACGGCGGGTGAGGGAACAGCTGGGATAAAATTCGCCTTTTCTGCTTCTTCATGCTTTGGAGGCGTCTGAATGTAACACTCCACTGCGGTCCTGTGCTCGGATTCATCACTGTGCCTGAGTACATTAGTATTTTTGGGGTGGCCTTTTAAGACATACGTGACACGAGCTCTTCAGAGAAGCGCCTGCTGGAGCCTGGGGAAGTTGTTTTTTGCCTCCTGCCCCGAGCAAGGTCCGAGGGGTTGGTAAGGTCTCACCGGGACCCAGCTTGTGCAGCTGCCCCGTCACTCAGGTGGTTTGGAAGCGCAGGGGATGCAGGTTCTTCCTACAGCTTACCCCGTTACTCACTGACCGTCCCTGTCTGCTTGTAACGCAGCTTGCTCTTGTACCGAGATACCGAAGCTGCTCGACATGTAGGGAAACAGAAAGAAGAAAAGGAGGGTGAAAGGAGGCAGCCCTAGGAATTGGACTAAATGGAAACACATCCTGTGCTCCCTTTCCTCTCTGTGTGTGCATGTCACTGACACACGTGCCAAAACAGCTGCTGTGCCCGGTGTGTATGTTAATGGACACACCCGTGGCCTGCCGCTATCAAAGTTAGTTCCAGGCTTTCCAAGGCATCTCTTCCTACAGCCCTCAGTCGAGCAGGTAAGGCAGTGTAACCCTTGCACGACCCTCAGCATCTCAGGCAGGCTAATAAAGTTGTTAGATTATAATGGCAGGAAGGCTTCTGTAGTTATTAAAGTGCAACTCCATTATTTTTGCTGTGTTTTAACAAGTTCTGTGACCAGGAAAAGCAGCAGAGGTATTTTGGCACAGCACTGACAGTGATTTAGTTCTCCTTTATGATTTGGTTTGAGGCAGATTTTTCTCTCTCGCTGTCTTGGTTTTCTCTCTTCGTTTTCTTTGGTATGTTAATCTTTCTGGCTTCCAGCACTGTGGAAAAACTTTCTTCATTTCAAAATGTAATGGAGATTGGTTCATGGGCTTTCATACTAGATGAGCCATGATTTATTGTTATTTAACCATTTATTACAAGAACCACCCCTGAAGTAGTGAACTCTTGCAGAAAAATTACTTGCTTATTAGAAAATTACTCATGTCCATCCTAAACAAGGCAGTTTTCTTTCAGCAGCATCTATCTTGGGGCATGAATGCCCATAGCAAGCAGGAAAATGTGTCTGTAAAGTGTTTCAGCAGCGTGGGGAGCCCCGGGGTAGCTGTCACTGTTTCCATTCTCTAAACAATTTTAATGCCATTAGTGAGTGTGATTATGTACAAACCGCTTCTAGGGGGTTCCTAGGCTGGATGTCAGAGCAGGGCTTTGTGCTGAGTCAAAGGGTGGATTGAGTTTATGACACAGTTTAAATAGAAACAGAAGAGCAGAGCTACAGTAGAGCAGCACATCGTAATTCATTCAGTGCTGCTCTGTGATAGCCGTGCAGGGAAGTGCTCGCTTCTTACCAGTTTGTTCAACCTGAGAGCACCTCTCAGGGTCACCCATGAGTAAGTAGCTGAGGACAGAGGGTTCAACCATGGGGATTTTTTGGTTGTGTTTCAAATGAGAAGAGAAAGTGGAAGGAAAGGAGAGCCTTACTGAAAAGTCTCTGTTTAAATGTAGACTGCTTTTGCAATTCCTTCATTTTTGAGAGGATCTACACAGAAAGAGGTACTTTGCACTAATTTGCATCCTGTTATAAATAAACCATATTTATTCTATTTATTGCTGCCCAGATCTGATTTAGTACCAGTTATGTCTCCAGATGGGTTATAACTATGAAGACTTAAGTAAATGAGCACTGTTTAGCTTCTACAGTCAGGTATAAGCTCACAACTGCATTTTATTGTTGGGTTAAATGTAATTTTAAATAATAGAGAAGTTCTGTAGCTGATGAAAAGGCTTTTTTATCCCCTAGAGCTGCAATGTGATCACAGCACAGAGGCAGCAGGGGAGGGGGGTGGAGGCTTGCTCAGAGATGTAAAGTGGGCTGAGTACCACTGTACACAGCACGGCACAGACACAAATACCATCTCCTGGAGCCTTTTCTCTGGGACCAGCCCAGTCCCGTCTCCTGCCTTGTTCTCTTCATAGGGCGGCTGCCCTCTGCTGTCTAAAGCTGCCCTTCCAAGTGGTGATGGGGAGATGAGGGACAGCAGGTTGCAGGGTGAGGTAATCTCTCTTCTCAGCCCAGATGATAATCTCGGAGGAAGCAGAGGAGCTGTTTGGCACACAGTCCCTCCGTCGGGTCGCCGTGCTGACAGGCACAGGGGAATCTGGCTGCTTGTGCAAATAACAACTGACAAGATGCTTCTGTTTTTCCCCTGCCAGCTAAATAAACCAGCCAAAGGCCAGCAGAGGCTCAGTTAGCATGAATGAGTTTTACCTCCAAGAAGTGGCATGAGTGGTGCCATTTAGAGAGATTCCACCTGTCAAGAAAGCTGGGGGCAGTGAGGGCAAACTGCATGGAAACATGTGCTCTTAATGATGGGATCAGCTACCTGATGCACAACTTCACTGTGGTTTAATCTGCAGTCAGCTTCTAGCAGTGAAACCAGTAAGCACTGCTGCATGCAGCCCCCACTGACACAAGCAGGACAGCTAGCAGTTGACTTATGCCAGTGTGTATTGTCTTTGTGGGGATGGAGCAGTATCATTTGACCCTGTTACCTTCTTTTTTTCCTGTCTTCCTAATCACTGTCCTACAACAATATATCAGCAAGTGTTCCCTGTGCCATCCTTAGAGCAATTTGAAGCTCTCTCATTTCATAGCTGGTAAAATGCAGTCACATCCAATATTAAAATTAGCTGTGGAAGGAGTCAGAGGCGCTGGTGGTTTTCCTTGAATACCAAGTATTTTCTGATTTTGGGGCATCCAAAATGATGCAATTCTGATTAATGTTTAAAATAGCTTATATTTGCCAGCATGAGTCATCTGTTAGGTATAAAGCATCACATTTGGGACTAACCTAGGAAAAAAGTATGTTTCTTTAAAGATGTCCTATTTGTTAATGAAAAATTTGCCAGCAAAATGTGTGGTCACTTCTGAAAGAGTCAGTACCTGCCTCTGTGGGTTTCAGTAGCATCAGTTCTGTTCCTCTACATCTGTTTTTTGGATTTAAAGTCTTTTGATATCTTGCATGAGTCAATTGATATTTTAAACATTGTGTGCTTTAATGATAGCCTCTGTTCCCAAAGAGAATGGTACCAAAAATCTAAGAATCTAGGCCCAGTATTTTGAGTTGAACACCACTGGACATCAGCAGCCTGTAGCTTTCAAAGTATTTTTTGGTGCAATTTAGGGATGGGTTATTCCTACACAAAGCATTGGAGAGAAGGATTTTTCTTTTTTATTCTTAGATAGCTGTGGTCATTTCCTGTGTGATTTGCTTTGGTTTACTCATCTGAGGCATTTCAGGAATGATCCCGGAGTAGTGATCAGTGTAACCTCAGCAGGGTTTTAAATATGTGTAAGCTCAACATAATTGTGAACTTTCCTTTGAATAATCTTTGTGTGAGGGAGATCCTGCCTGCCTTCTTGCCCAGGGCACAGAGCCTCCTGCAGCGATTCAGCTGTATGGCTAATTTTCAAATAAACTGAAGTTAAGCATTTTTTTGACACAGTACTAGTGCATGCTGTTCTCTGCAGTCTCAGGCACTCTGCCTGCGGTTCATAAACACATTTACAGTCGCATTTGCCTCCCTGTGCTCAGAGGGAGTTGGTTTGCATCTCTAATTAATTGAGTTTATAAAGCAATAAGCTAGTGTGTTAACTGAAAATTCCCTCAGGAATTGTAATCTCCCTTCATTAGCTGCCTATGTGTAATCATATCACCCTTTCTCATGTAAGCCTCGGGGAGAGCCAGTGCCACGTGGTGCAGAACCCTTGTCTGGTGTGAGTTGCAAGGGGAGTGAGTCTCCTCTGTGGTCATGTTCTGCAGCCCAGCCCCTGTCAGGTCACCTTCTTTGTCCCACCCTGCCTGTCCTTACCATCAGCCTGGTGTCTCTGGCTGGGACAGCAAATGGTGTGAAGAGATTTAAAGGACATCTTTCAGCAATGTCAGAGAGTAGGGGAGAGCTTTCAGAGAGTGTTCTAATCTAGCTGAAGACAGACACATTTGCTCTTTGCAGGAGCTCTGTTTACTGGATGAATGGATTTAAACAGAATCTGATTTTTTTTTTTAAACTGTGTGAAGACAAGTACTGTAATTTCCCACTGATATCAGCTGGGAGTTGGTGGCTCAGCACACCTAAGGGTTAAATGTCCTGTATTTCAGGGACACTTGGGACACTTGTTTCAAGACTCAGGCTAAGGCATTAGTTTGACACTGAGAAATCTGAGCTACTTAATCTAAGTTAACTGCATTCAAATCGCTTGACCCTTATTACATTTATACTGGGTTAGCAAGCCACTACTTAGCAAGGTGGGATAATCTTGCAACGAGTTTGGGTGAATAACTGTATTTGCTTTTGCTTTCCACAGACCGACATTCAGAATGGCAGCCTTGTCCACTTTAATCCTCCTTTTGTGTGCTGCTAAAGATGTGATGCCTTCCAGTCCTCACTGGAAGCCAACTTGGCCGTCTTACAGAGTTCCCGTTATCCTGCCGCAGTCTACCCTCAACTTGGACAAGCCACAGTTTGATGCTGAAGCCAGACTGGAAGTGGTATCTCCGTGTGGCCCAGCATGCCACAAGAGTTCTCCGCTGCCAACTTACGAAGAGGTGAAGAACTACCTGTCCTACGAAACCTTGTACGCCAACGGCAGCCTCACTGAAACGGAAGTGGGCATATACATTCTGAGCAGCGGCGGCGATGGGTCTCGAGGCAGATCTCGAACTAAGAGGCAGATCTATGGCTACGACAGCAGGTTTAGCATTTTTGGGAAAGACTTCTTGTTGAACTACCCATTCTCCACATCGGTGAAGCTCTCTACAGGTTGCACGGGGACGCTGGTGGCTGAGAAGCATGTTCTTACTGCCGCTCATTGTATCCACGACGGAAAGAGTTACGTCAAAGGAGCTCAGAAACTGCGGGTGGGGTTCCTAAAGCCCAAACACAAAGATGGCAGCAAAGGGTCCAATATCACCAACTCGGCAATGCCTGAGAAAATGAAATTCCAGTGGATCCGAGTGAAACGGACGCATGTCCCCAAAGGATGGATCAAAGGCAATGCCAATGACATTGGCATGGATTATGACTATGCCCTGCTGGAGCTGAAGAAGCCACACAAAAGAAAGTTTATGAAGATAGGTGTGAGCCCACCAGCGAGACACCTACCTGGAGGGAGGATTCACTTCTCTGGCTATGACAATGACCGTCCGGGAAACCTGGTTTACCGTTTCTGTGATGTCAAAGATGAAACGTATGACCTGTTGTACCAGCAGTGCGATGCCCAGCCGGGTGCAAGTGGATCTGGGGTATATGTGAGGATGTGGAAGAGGCAGAACCACAAATGGGAGAGAAAAATTATTGGTATATTTTCAGGCCATCAGTGGGTGGACATGAATGGCACCCCGCAGGATTTCAATGTAGCTGTTCGCATTACACCCCTCAAATACGCACAGATCTGTTACTGGATCAAAGGCAACTACCTTGACTGCAGGGAAGGATAAAGACAATGAAACTCCTTGAAAGCACTTAATGACTGGTTTTAGTTACTCGTCTGAGGAAAGTCTAGACTTGTGCTGCAAACGCGTGTGATCATGTAACATCGGGAGGTGATATGTAGCTTTTCAAGCCAGCCACCTTGTTCTTAGGACAGGGACTGTGTGGTGCTATCATTACAGCCTCAAACTGGGGAGAAAGTCTGCTGGGTGGGGAAGGAGCAGGTGGACTTGCTGAATTTGCAGCTGAGCAACTGAAGATTAATTAGGGGCGGATCAGTAAACAGTATGAAAACAGAACCGTCTCCAAAGAATCTCGTAAAAGGGACGCTGTTGACTATCTCATGCCTACAGTGTTTGTTTTAATAAATCCTAGGATTAGTAGAAATGCTTTGATCTGAACTTTTAAAAGAAAATATTTCTATGCTGTTGGGGGCTGAAGAGGGGCATTTAATGGTGTTTGCAACCCAAACATTACAGCTTTATGTTCCTGCATGAGAAAAGGGAGTGTGAAAAGGGCAAGGCATGCGCCGTGGGAGATGAATGCCACACAAATAGCGTGAAGGGTAAATAACCACATAACACTTCTAACTTCCTTTCAGCCTGAGTGATTTGAGACTTTATTAGTAACATAGTTAAGAAAAATGCTTTTTGAGCAAACAGACCTTGATGTTGCAAAGATTTCACTGTGAAGATGATGTCGGTCATATGATCAGTGCCGTTACATCCTGCTTTGGGAAACACGAATTGCACATGGGATTAAATCTTTATAGGAGCTGGGACCTATGAAGGAGCAGGATCCCTATGAATATAGTAGAGAGTGTGGAGAACGGGGCTTTTCTGTTTATGACCTACTTAGGTCTTTTTAAGGAAAATCTCGTGTCATATTTTCAGAGGGGAAGCCTGTCTTCAGTCTTGTTGTCTATCTAAATTGCTACCTGCAGAGCAGGTAAAGGAGAGAGCAGGATAAGGGTTCTACCGAGTTTCCCCCCTATTTGTTGAAGGTCCTTGCTATTCTACCTAATAATACACCACGTAGAGGGACCCTAGACTTATAAGTGTCTCTCAGCCATATCCCTTTGACAGTGTAATTTGGGCATCTTGACTAATGTTTCTTGTGTTTTTGGAATAGGAATCCTCCTCCCCACCTAGCTGTTGAGTTACAAGTAATTCTTGGCAAGTGCACAGTTCAGGATTTCTGCAGCTGGAGTAGAACCACTTTGTAGGATGCAGCCTGCGTTTGCTGGGAAGTGATCCTTTGCTGTCTCTTACAGATAATAGTGATATTTTTGCTATAGAAGAATTAGAGTTGAAAACAAGAACTGACTGTTTGAGGTAAAAACAGTGCAGCTGAATACTGTAGCTCAGCAAACAGCATTCATTGGAAGTCAATATGGTCTCTACAAACAGCCTTTCTTAGATGGATTGTGCCATGGTATTCCAGTAACATGGTTGAGGACAGGCTGCCATGCCAAGTAGGAGGATAGACACTGGCTCCAGTTCCTCTTCCATCCATCACTCACTGACTCCTGAAGCTTCCCAAGTTGCCCATGGTGCTTGGTGTTGTGGGGCAAATGCAAGTCCCTGGTGAGAAATATCAAAGCTGGGAAGGAGTGAATCCAAGCAGAGCTTCCCTGTGCTATACCAAGACAAGGAAAATGTTAATTCAGCTAAGCCTTTTTTACACTCTACTAATTACTACGGCATTTGTAAACATATGCCTGATGGTGCTTTATCTTTGTGGTGGCTTTGGCTCTAGTTCTGACAAACATTTTTGCTGGAGCTGCCTATGATTATTATTTTTATAGAAGCAGTGTACAAAAATGTGGACTCTCATGTGGGTTTTTGGTGCACTCAGATACAAGCACTTACTAATGCTTTGAAATATGAATAATCACCATATGTATCTGATGGTCTTTTTCTGACTTTTTGTTTTAATTTCCTTTACTCTATGGCTGTTATCTGGAGCACTTTTGTTTGAATGTATCACAGTGAATAAAGAAAAGTTATGGAATTTCAATGCAGACATTCTTGTATTTGTGCTGTATTGGGTTGCACTTTCATTTTAGCTACTTATTTGTAAAGACATTCAGATACAGTTTTATTAAAATCCTTGGTGCTGTTTATTTTCCTTCCATTTTCTTCTGCTCCCATCTGTTGGAAGTTTTTGTTTTGGTGTATTGTTTTTGGGTTTTTTGGTAGGCTTAATTGCTTTATACATTGGATGCTAAAAATCAGTCTTAGCTTTTGTATGACTCTTGCAGTTCCAAAGCCAGTCATGAGCTCTGATTAGTTAGAGCTGAAAATAACCTATTAGACTGAAAAGCCACATTGTTTTTATGAACTTCAGGGTAAATAAACTATGGAGGAATGTGAACTAGTCAGTATAAGGTCATAATTGAGGTCAGTCCATCTTCTTTTAGTTGACGAAGTATAAAAAAAGTTCCTTTGAGGCCAACAGTGAGACCCACAGATGCAGAAAGTTTTTAATTTTGAAATTGCTGCCCATACAACTTTCCTGACCTCTAGCAGTGCACACTATGTCATGTGGGCTTGAGAATATCAATCCTGATTTATTTGACATATTTCCCATCCGCCGATTCCGTGTTCTCAACTGCTTTCTCAGATTGTAGGCTAAGAACTTTTCACAGAATCACAGAACCATTTAGACTGGAAAAGATCTTTAAGGTCTTCAAGGCCAACTGTAAAGCTAACACTGCCAGGTCCACCACTAAGCACATCCTGAAGTGCCACATTTTTATGTCTTTTAAAAAACTCAAGGGGTGGTGACTCCGCCACTTCCCTGGGCGGTCTGTTCCAGTGTTTGACAACCCTTTTTTCCAAAATAAGTCTATTTGTTATAAAACAAGTAAGTTTTCCTAATATTCAGTCTAAATCTCTACTGGTACAACTTGATGCCATTTCCTCTAGAGCAATGTGAGCATGGTGGGTTTTTTTGTTTTTGTTTGGTTTGGTTTGTTTGGTTGGTTGGTTGGTTTGGGGTTTTTTTTTTTTTTTGGTTGGGTTTTTTTGTTTTTTGGCTTTTTGGGGTTTTTTTCTAAGAATATATGCAGCAACTTCAGTGTAATCAGGAGTGGGAGAGGCTGTTCCCACTGCACACCCTGTGCAAACATTCCAGTTTTGGAAAGAAAAGGAAATCTCAGATAACACGGGCAGAACTGTGGTGCTGAAGTTCAGCACTGTTTCACCTGTGCCCACCAGAGTTGGTGGTAATTTTGCCAGTGTAATCATGTGCAGCAAGGTTGGGCATGCTAGACAGGTTTGAAAATTGCACCTGAGGATATTTGCTTTGATGCTTCAAAGTAGGCTCTTTTAAAACCAGAACTTCAAAATATGAGAAAGATAGCTGTGCATCCAAAATAAGGCTCATCAAGAAAACACAAATAACTAAGTTATATACAGGCATGCCACTTGAAATGTCATTGTCCAGCCAATGACTGCCTATGACCTGCAGAACTGAATGAAGTGGCTCATTATTCTTGTATGTGAAGGCAAGACAGTAGATGGGTATAGAGGCTCTGTTTTGACTGTGATTGAAAAGGATTAAATCTGCTCCTGGAAGTGTAAGAGGCTGACATATGAAAATTTTTACTTAATTTGCCATAAATCCCTTGGAGAACATTGCTGGAGATGGAAAGTGAGGTCTCAAGAAAACACAGACCCTGCCAAGCTCTTCCCCAGCATACAATGAATTTAGCCTACTGAAGACTGCAGAATATCTCCAGTTTCCTTCTCAGAGAAAAAGTATTTTCCTTGCATCTGTAATTGTTTTGCAGCTGAATTCCCAGGCCTGCCTGCTTAGAGGGCAGCCCTCATCTTAAAGTTGCAGGCTGAACCCCAAGCAAGTATAATACATGCTTGAAATTCTTTTCTGTGTTTCCACTTAATCTGCCATTTGTTAGCAGGTTTTGGTAGCGTGCCAATGCAATATGCACAGGCCTTGGGAAGAGAAGCTTTCAATGAGTGCATGAAGTGTCTTGGGTGGGTAAAAGCTTCTTTGCTTTTCTGGAAGAAAGAGGAAGTGTGGATGGAGAAGAGTAGCAGAGAGTGAAAGGGCAGCATGATTTGTATCACAGGAGAAGAATTCCTGGAGGATCAGTTTCGTGGATGTGCATGTGTGTAGGGTTTTTATAAATAATACTGTTAGTTTCCATTCCTAGTTCTACCACGCAGGGAAGAAAAACTTAGGAGCTGAAGTAATTTCAGTCTCTTCAAACGAGCACATTAATGCCAGCTCTGAAGCCAGTGTGCGGATGAGAAGTTTAGGCTGTGACTGTCTAATAGATACACAAGAGGAAAGTGACAGTGACATAAGTGTTAGGAACCTGATCTCCTCCTCCCAGATGATGTTTTTTCCTGTCTTACATGGTGGCTATTAGGTTGCATGTGCTTTGTGCCTCCTGGCAAAGCTAGTGTGGGCTTTGATAGGTAAATTATTATATAAGGGAAGAGCAATACTTTAACATGCTCCAGACACTATTATCAACACTGATTATTCCCAGGATAAAATTATCGGTGATGCTTTGGGTGTGGATTGATTTTTAACTAAATGGGCATAGGTTGAGCCATGAAGCAGGCTTATATTGTTTGTTTTTTATCTAAAGATCTCTAACAGTAATTTTATGTTGTGGCTCGAGGGGGGCATGGTCAATGTTCCTCTGCAAACTTTTTATGGGCAATGTTTATTCTTTTTACAATAAATTCATTTTAAAAGATTTGTGCACAAGCAGGCGTCTACAAGAAGTTAAACATTTCTATTAGTTCACCAAGCAAATAATCATGATATGAAGTAGTCCATTTAGATAGATGTAATATGTAATATCTGAGATATTTTTTAATGACATTTGCTCATTTGCACTCATTTCAGTTTTGGAAATTGCCATTTTTGCTGATTTTGTAAGGAGAGAGTATTTTTCTAGCAAGCCTGACCAACTTGAATACAAAAAGCAAGTACAAGAAGTAGTGACTTGTGATAAGAGTATGAAGATTGTTAGTTCGTATTGGAGTGACAGCAGTATTCATAGAAACCAAACCTATTTTTCTAATGAATTTCCAGTCATACCCTGCTTCAGGTAACTTCTCCTGCTGTGTTCTGGTACCCATGGGAATGAGGATGACATCCCTGCTCAGAAGACGATATTATGTCTTATCAACAGCATTCAACAAAGTTCTCCTGTCCGAAAGTAATGTTTTCCCTGAATTAACTGCAGGGTTTTGTCACTCTGAATGGAGCGTACAGGGGCTGGTTTCATTGTTGGTGGGGCAAGGAGGACCTGAGAAGATCACTGCAGCAAAGGGTCAGCCGACCGTGGGACTGGAGCCCGCAGAAACAGGTGGAGCCACAGGGCTTTTCTGGCCTCTGCCATGTCACAAAAGCTCCACTCACTCAGCCAAGGAGCGTGGGGTGGAAGGGAATGTCACGCTGGGCTCCATCCCGCACCCACCAAGCGCTATTGTGCTGGGCGGAGCAAAGGGATCTGCCGCACGGCTCAAATGTCACCAGCCGAGTGGGAGCACTCCTCTCCAGCCAGCCCTTCTGAGGCATCATTGTCCAGGGGCAATGAAAGGGCAGGAAAGACTTTTCCAGAAAGCGTGGGTGGCAGAAAAGCAGCCCTTCATGCTGGGAACACGTCAGATGTGTGAAAAACTCTGCAATGTCTTTTCTCTGAAGTAAAGAGCTAGGCTGAGTGTCTCTGCAGGTGGAAGGAGGGCAGCTTTGCTCAGCAGGACCCTCCCCAAGCCCAGAGGTGTCTCTGGCAACAGCTGAGCAGGAGAGGGATTGCCACACTCTCACCTTTATGGATGAACTAGTCAATACCTGCCATCTGCCTCCAGTGGGAAGTAATTATTTAACAGGAAGAATAATAAAAATGGAGAGAATAACCTGACAGAAGCTGTGTTAGGTACACCATACCAATTACATAACTGTTTGCAAACAGGTACCCAGAAATACTCCTGTTTTTCCTAAGTACCTGTGGCTGCTGCTGCTGTTGGCAGCACTAAGAACCTTAGCTGCATGGGCTGGACTCAAGCTTGTGGGTACTGTGGAGACATCTGCTTTAGAAATTCCCATTTCCCAGGCTTCACCACAAAAACAGACTTTCTGTCTCCTTGTTTCCACCAGACCTCACTCAGGAAACACAATCCCCTTTTAAGTACATGATCTTAAGCTTTGTCTAATGAAATGTCTTTAGGGTATTTCTCAGTAATCGGCTCCCTGAGTTCTTCCTGTGAGACATTCTGCTGCTCTTCCCAGCTTTGTGTCATCAGCAAATTTCATTATTGCGCTCCTTCTTCTTGTACAATGTTGCTGGTGAGTATATTTAGTTCAGACTTTCTAAGAGTGATGCTTGAGAAGCTGTGCTTGTATCCTCTTTCTACCCTGACGCTTCCCCTTTCAGCACCTTTTGTCTCTGCTTCTGCTAGAATTTTTTGTTAATGCCCTATATGGCACCATTTTAATTGCTTTGCTGAAATCTAGTTAGATGAGGTCCACCAAAACCAATTATTATAAATTAAATTATTGCTTGAACAATGCTAAGAATCTGCAATAAATTATGTGCAATATAGATGGCCTATTTCATCATGCTCACTTAAATGTTCACAAGAAAGAAATCACAGGAACTAAGATTGCAGTTTTGGGGCATAGATTTAGTGTAATGCTATCAAAATAACTGGAGGTCATATGGGATAAAATTTCAAAATAATCTAGGTTTCAAGCCTATGAAAAAGTTGTACACATTCATTTTTCTTAAATTCTAATCTAGAATATGAACACTGTATTGGTTCTCTTTCTTCATAGAGCTGATTGTTTAAAAAACCACATGTACAGCCTAAGGACACAAAAGGGATTTTTTTTATTTCATTGATGCCTTATTTCCTTATTTGCATTGTTACTTATCTGAGCAGATGCAAGATCTTTAGCATCATCATGATGATAAACCAGCTCATTCTTTTGATGTCAGATAAAACACAATTTTCATGTGATTACGAAGCCAAGAATCATAAAATCTGTTGTCATATCTTCCCCTGTAGTTGAAAGGGCTGTGAGACATCTGGATATGGAAGAATCTTTTCCTTTGCTTCCATAAAAAAACCGTGTTGCCTTCTTTTACCTCTCAGTTTTGATTCTTGCAATCTGGAAAGATTTCAAAAACAGCCTGTGAAGTCAGTTTATGGAAGGCTTTAGTAAAAATCCTCAGTTTGGGGTATGAAATGTTTTGTTTATTTGAGTGGAAGAGCTGAATCAGGAATCAAAGTTAGGATTATGTTAGGCACTGTGTTACACAATCCTGTACTATTTCAGAGCTGTTGCTGATGAGAGGGTCGTGGTCCCTGCATCACCACCTTGCCTCTGCTACAGCCTCAGAGGGTTCTCCAGCACACAGGGGTGACCCAATATGAGCCAGGGGCTGACAGGATCCCTTTTACCCAACAGGGCCATGGGAGCAGCCTGGGTAGTCCTGGCTTCTTGGCACTGAGCTGGGATTTGTGTTTTCCACACCATCCTAAGTGCAACAGCCAGAGTCGTGTACCCATGTGCAAAAACCCTGTTTGATCACTCTTAGCTTTGCCTAAGGTACTTCCATGGCAAATATTTGGTTTGGGATTTGTTTTGCTCATGCCTGTTTTCAGCTGTTCCCAAATTCCCATAATAATACTTTTTCTTGAGATTCATTAAGAATTGCACCTTAGGACTTACGTGCGGGAAGAGTTGTTATTGCATTGATCCCAAGCACTGGCACGTTCACTTAGACACTTGCATTCAAGGGCATTATTTTTTCCAGGAATCCTGTTGCTGAGGGACGAGCCACAGGAAACCATATGCCCAGCAGCACACACTTCCTTCTGTGAAAGATCTGTAATTTGGAGGTGAAATGGGAACAGGCTGCAGGATTTAATGAACTATTTCACACAAACTCTCTGAATTAATACATATGGTGGCTTCAGGTCTCACAATTTTCACAGGAGACCAAGTACCATTGCTGCTATAGTTTTCAATAAACATGGAATTCAAAATCTGCTAATTCTGAGTTCTGCACATATTTTTGCTGCTTAGTGCATGACATGTGCCTGCTAAATATTCTTACCAAGGCAGGACATGGTATATTACAAGGCATGTCAAAGAGAAAGCATGGCTTGCTTTGATCTTGGGGGTTCTTGCATGACTTGCCCCTGAAGGTTTACATTTGCTCTTCATATCCTATATGCAGTTTGTTTGGCTTTCAGTAAAAATGACAGGCAGAATTAATAACAGGTCTAATATCTCATCGGGAGATGCATTCCAAAAATTTCTATCTACACAGTAAGTGTTTGAAAGCCTATATGGGATCCTTGTCAATAAAATTCTTCAGCTTCACTCAGAGAGAAACTTTTCATTAGTCTGGGAAAATGCTTTCCTCATTACAAAGCCTTGCTTTTATGAATCCAGAAGGATATTGAAGGCAACTGTTAATTTCTGAAGAATAAGCCTTTCACACTACTGCAGCCCAAGACTGCCTTTTGTTTCTTAAAAAAATATTTTAAAAATATTCTTTGTGGCAAGGGATGAAACTATGTTATAATGCTCTGGGACACACTGGAGAAAGCACATGGGAGTGTATAATTAAGATTTGTCAATGTATGTGAATCTTGACTTAAAGCTGCATGGGCCAAGACAATGCTCACATTTCTGAACCTTGGAAGCGTTCAGAGATTGCAAACTTGGACAGTTCTGCAGGGGTCTATGTGGTACCCACACTGCCAGCAGCACACATGGAGCATTGTTTTATACATACACAGACACTCCATCACCTGAGCAGAAACTGCATCACTAGATGGTTGGACATTTTGAGGAGGGGCCAGCTATGTGACCAGGGACAGGAGTTATCTCTGTCCTTACACTTCTCAGACACCTCCTGACAACAAAGGAATGGTAGAACTTAGGACTCTCAGATTCCAATCTCTGCCCTAATGAACAGAAATTCCTCTGCACATTTTCTGCCAAGTTTTATCTTGTCTGCTGCACTCCCCATTCTTCCTCATCACTACCATCTGGTGCTGGAGACATTCCACTTTGTGTTGTCTAAACTGGTTATCAGAGAGTTAATGAGTACCTGGATAATACAGAAGGGAGACATGCTTGTCCTTCCCGCACATCCTGTTACTCAGTGGGATTTCCCCCTCTCCTTGGCTTTATTTGTGATGCAGTAAAAATAGATCAGCAGAGTTCCACGCAGTATTGTGAGCAGGGTTTACTTTTAATCAAGCTATGTGGTTTTTTTACAAAATCAGTGACAAAGCTGCAATTAAATACCTTTGAAGTCCTTCATAGCCTCCAATCTCAAATGCTTCAGCAAAACAGATCCATTAAAGCTTTTAGCTAAAAGATAAAGAAGGTGAGTAACAGGAGCTTGGGAACAAAGCTGGCTCTGTTTCCTCTGGAGTGTTGAACAACTCTTCAAATACCAATGGGCATGAGCAAGCCCAGCCTGGGAAGGAAGATAAGAACATGTTTGGATGCCATCCATTCTCAAGATGAGAGCAACATTCTCACAAACAAAATCATAGTTTTGTGTCAAACACAGTGTCAAGGCCAAGACTGACTGTAAGTCAAAAATGGAATTATCTACCAGCTGCTGTGTGGCCAGAGCACCAGCAAGTTGAAAATTATCTCTTAAACTGCATGGGTTTTATAAGATAAGGGATCCAACTTCTAGAGAATGTCTATTCACAAAATGATAGGTGAGATTCAGCCCTTTCTCTTGACTGGTAACTGTCCAAACACCTAGAGCTGTTCATAGCAAAGTTAAAGCCAAGAGGTATCTATAAAAGTGCTAGACCATGAAGCAAGTAAGAGGTGGCCCCTGCCTGGAGACAGCCTGTCTACCATGGGGAGGAGCTCTTCTATAAACCAGTAGAAGCCCATCCAGACAGAAGAAAAGAAAGCATTAGAGATTAATCAGGAGGTCGTGGTTCACGAGTTTGCTATGAATGTGCCACACCAGAACCCTTCTCCACCCTGGCACAATTTCAGTGGGAAATACTCCTGCCTTTCCAATGTGAAACACTAACCAAAGTTACTGATGGAAGCCCCTTGGAGAAGAGAGTGAATTCAAAGCCTTTGTCTTAGGTTCACTCACTAGGCTTCTCAGTCCAGGCCCCATCTCCTACCACAACCTGTGTACTGCCTTTTTCTCCTCTTTTAAAGCTCATCCCTTCGCCTGGGCTGGTTCCTATCATCAGTGGTCTGAGCTGGCTCCTCATTACTCCACAAAGATAGAAGAGGAGGATATCCTGGCCACACATTCCCTTCTTCAGTCTCTATGTCACCTCTGTATTGACTAAAATTCTTCATCCTTCACTATCTGTCCCAAACTAGATCCCCCAAGTCACAGTCTCCTATGGAAATTTAGATCCTTCTCATCTTCTCCGTCACTTCTTCTTCCTAATCTAAAATTTCCCACTGCTCTGTAATCATATCCCTTTCCCTATTCCTATCTTAAACACTTCCATGCTGAATTAAAATGCTTCTTTCTCACTGCTCCTGGGAGCCTGGGTCACCTAGAGCAGTGCAGATCCAAGCCCTTGGTTCCAGCACCAGCCACAGCTTTTAGAAAACTGTTAAGAGAGATGTAAGTGATGCAAACATGTTTCTATACCCAAAATGCCGCCTTTTCAGCCTGTACAACAATCTCTTTCATCTCCTCATTTCACTATAAAAATGAGTGAAGTTTCCAAGAACATGTCAGCAGAAGGCTGAATGTCAGAACATCACCATCTTAGAGTTTGAGTTTGCCAAGATCTTAGCACCTTTAACAGGATCTTCTAAAAGAAAGTAGCAGGAAATCTCAGTAACAGGCAGAGTCGGTGAGCTCTGAGACATATAGTGGAGGGCTGAAAAGAATTACAGAGCAGAAAATTTGAGACAGGAGCTCAAGAGTTCTAGAACTGCTCAAAGTGTTTTGAAGGCAATGCTAGGATGACCTGCATATGGATTTGGAAGAGTAGAGAAGGCAGCAAAAAGGGTGTGAAAGATGGACTGGACATCTGCCTACACGTTATGGGAGTTGTGATTCAGTTACAGATTGAAGTGGATGGAAAATCCTCTTCTACTTCCCCAGTGAAAATTAATTTCTCTGCTACAGAAGGGGAGAATATTGGCAGGGAGGAAAAATGACATACATGAAGAGAGAGAAGAGAGGAGAGGAGAGGAGAGGAGAGGAGAGGAGAGGAGAGGAG
>JAOTQP010000001.1:81619906-81631667 GCA_026413545.1 Cichladusa arquata | reverse complement strand
GAAGAGAAGAGAAGAGAAGAGAAGAGAAGAGAAGAGAAGAGAAGAGAAGAGAAGAGAAGAGAAGAGAAGAGAAGAGGCAAAATGTTTTGATTTTTTTTCCCTGGGAAGTATGATGTTTTAGTTGATTTTAAAGAGAAATTTACTAAACAAAATTAATAACTGAATCATATCACTACAAATAAATCCTATAGGCCATTTTCACCCCATTATACAACTTATAGTAAATGATGACAACTCAAACATTTGTAGAACTTTCTGACAAGATTCAAATGTAAATATCTGAAGCAAAATAATCAGGACAGATGTGATTTTAGACAGATTTGGTGTGTTGCAAATTTCAGACACAGGATTAAGTTTTAAGTGATAGGCAGTTTAGTTTTGAGCAAGAATTCTAACATAGAAGAAACACTGAGATTCAGTCTTTGGGGGGTGTTTATGCTCTGTTGAAGAGAAGAACTCAAACCATATTGGTCTATTTGTAAAATTTAGTTGTAACTGAAATAGAAGCTAAAACCAAACCCTTTCTCCTTTTATACCAGACCCAGAAGGAAGGTAATGCCTGGAATTCAGACCTAGATTTACTTCCCCTGTCTGTGTAACCATGAACAGATTTAAAAGACATTTCAACATTCAACTCCAATGAAATAAGGAGAATTAGTCTGGGCTTTCATTTGTCTGGATGCAATTTGGGCTGAGTAAATGCAGATGTCTACGATGTGATAAACACTTCTTCACAGTCAATAGAGAGGAGAAGTCATTTTGTAGGTCACGATTTGTTTCCGTACAGTTCATGTTTAAAATAGGTCAGATGAATCACTGAATAATATTCTTTCTGTCTTTTGTCTCTAAAAGGAGCTGAGGGCTCTTAGCTCACTTACAGAAGCACGGAACCTTCCTGTTTTGGAAAGGTAGCTGACAGCTAAAACTGTTAAATTTGGAAGGTGCTCAGACACTGGTCTAGCAACATCAAAATACTATAGATAGATTTGAAAGGTCAGCCTGGAACACACTTTGTTTCCTCTTGAAATTCAAAGGGATTAGACTCAGATGTGATCTCCACAACACATTGTTAGGACTTCTGCCCATTTCTGCCAATTGTTTTGATTTTCTGGGATCCAGTGGAAGCCATTGAAATGAGGGAGGATTGGGAAGTCCTCAAAGGCAAGTGCAAGACTAAGCAGACCTGTGATGGGCCCCTGCACAGTCACTGCTTTTCTTCTGCCACTTGAGTTACAGTGCCACAGGCCAAACACATTTTAATAACTCTAGCTGACAATGAATGAAAAAAGGCTCCTGCATCTCTGCTGGCCCTCGTGCTATCTAGAAGAAGGGTGCTGGCTCACTCAGGGACTTTCTGAGCTGCAGCTAATTGCACAGAGTTACAAAGAGAGATGCTTTCCTTTTCTTTCCTGCTCCTGCCCCTCTCACCTCCCTCACAGTTTCTCTGGAGCCTCTTCTCTGGCTTGGGACACTGTCCTTGGCCCCTGTCTGTTCCCCTTGCTATCTGGAGACACTCACTTTCCTTCAGGCAACGAATAATTTTCCACACACTTGCTCTGGTCACTAAAAATATGATGTCAACTTGAGCAACCAGACCAGAGCTGTCTTCACAAGCACACTCAATGATTTTGTCCTCTAAGCAGGAGATTTGTTTTCCACTGCCTTGGTTGATCCTGGTTCCTACCTCATCATGTGCTCTGATGGCAGCTCCCAAGAATTTTCCCTCTTTGAAGGCACTCACTTTTTTGTTCTGTCCTTTATCCAGTGGTTTGGGGAATTCTAAAAGTTCATAGAATTTCTTTATTGGGTGAACTGCACAATGTACCAGCAGGCCTGACAGTGCCTTTGACTCTTACAGTTGGTGGATTTTTTGGTGTTTTTTTTTTTTTTTTTTTTCAACACAAGACTTACAAGAGTATTATAAGTCTCTCCTGGTATCATGTCCTTAGCAGCACTCTAACATCAGAGACACTAATGGCAAAAATTATTTATTTCACCATCTTGTTCATCCCTCTGCTATTGCACAATTATTCCCTGGGGAGCACTTCAGGCTCTCATCCAAGGAGTTTTATGTTTAGTTTCAATCTCAAAAGCAGCTCTGCGAGCATGATAGTGCAAGGCTCATTGTCAGCCTTTCAGCCATTTCAAAAATTAATTTGCCAAAAGTACAAATAAAAGGTTATTTTATTTCCCCTTCCAGGCAGTCAGACCCATAAACTGTTTGAAACATCAAAGCCAAACTGCATTTCTTCTGGCTCTAACTTCATTAGCCAGAAAGCATCTGCAACTGGAAATGAATCTGCAGCTGTGTTGATGGTTTGCAATGCAGAATTAAAAATCCCTTCACTTTCTCATAGCTGTGTTAGTACTCCATAGCAGGCAAAAGGGGAAGGGAAATATATTGTAATTAATATGGGTAATAATTTTAGAAGGGTGATCTTTATTGAGTAATGTTTGTATATATCAATATTCAATATCAATTTCAAGGAACACAGTTTTTAAAAGGCTGCTTGAGTCCAACAGTCACTTTTGGTAAGATATGAATCATAATTAATTCAGAACAAGTTTGATTATATGTACTGACTTCATTAGTGGTAAGAAAGAGCAGGGAGAGGTGATCAGCACAACTCAGTAAGGCAGCAGGCAGATTTCTTCTCTTGAGCTACCGTGGGGTAAGAAACTACCTTTTCTTGTCTGTGCCTCTGTGACAGTTTTCTGAGGAAATACCATTTACTGGTTTGAATTTTGCCTTATAAATGATGCAGGTGATATGAGGCACCCTCAGGGGCATAGGTAGGTCCCAAATCCACACTTTGTTGAATGCAGAAAAAATGCACAATGCAGAGACCCACCCTAACCTTGGAGTATAAGATATTCTATGGGATAGTCACTCACACTCACTCACTGGGCTGGTATGAGGAATAGCTCATGCTTCTTGTCTGTACTTTCAAGATGTGTAGTGACAAAGCTCACATGGCCAGAAATAGTAAAAACTACTGCAGATGCAATGTGGTTTTCAGACCCTTAAGACAGATTAACCCAGAGATAACTGAATGCCATGTGGAGGCTTTCCCATTGCTTTGATCAAAGAACAGGGGTTTTTATTGCTTAATTAAAACCTACAGGTCTGTTATTCCCCTCATCCACCCATCATCACACACAGTTCAGCTGAAAAGGCACTGAGCCTGGAAGACTCCCTACTTTCCCTTTTTCCATCACTTGCACCCACAGCTTGCTGCTATGAGGTTGGTTTGCTCAGAGGGTTTTGAGCTGGGAAAGTCCCTTGTTAAGGCTCAGCTTCTGGAGCATGGTTGGCATGATGAAGAATGGCAGGGCTGAGTATTTGTACAAGGCTGGAAGCACTAGCTTCTGTGGTGGGATTGCCCAGAGAGGTTCACAATTCCATGAGCTTGTTTGCTGCCAGGCAGATGATGGAGGCAGTTTTGGGGTCCTGTATCCTTGGGATACCTGTGTAGAATTTGGTGTTGGTGGCTCAGGCTTTGCAGGGCAGAGGGAGAGGAGGACCAGGTGGGCTGTGGGACTGCTGTATCAAGGGTGATGCTCAGGCTGTGGGCTGCAGGCAGCTCCTTCCCACCTGTGAGCTCAGTGCTGCTCAGATCCTTAGCTTGCACCAGAACACTGAAAAACAATTTTGTTTTAAAACAGCCTGTGCCCCTTGGAATGTACTCCCTCCTTCTAGGCTGAGCATTTGCAAAATGTTACTTAATAGAGCCATAATATAAAATCCCAGCTCCAGACGCATGCGGCTCTTGGTCCAAAAATAATCAAAATCTGAGGCTGGAACCACATGCCAGTTTTGCAACTGGCTCTGTGACAGCACTTGAACTATAACCACAGAATCAATCAGCTCAGCTCTTTGGGAGGTTGAAATCCAGGCCAGATTTTGAAGTCTGGGACCTCTCTTTAGTAATTTACAGCATACAAAAAGAAATTCCATAATAAGCCTGGTTTAGCTTCCCTAAAACCTTTGGGTCAACAAAGAAGCACTTCCACATGTTCAGATCTATTGGGTCCCTCTTCTCTCTTTACAGTGAAATCTTTGCACAAGCATGAAGTGAGACACGCCCCTATTTTTCAAACTTTTTGCATGGATTTTAAGCTAGTTCCCCTTCTTCTGTCCAAGGAGGGATGGGTCCAAAGGAGGGGGGTTTGGGTGGGCAAAGAGGCAGCTCTATGCAGTGACACAGTGGAGTGAGTGACATTTCTTTTCTGATCTCATTGACGGGCTGTTTCATTCTGAGTTTGTTTTTGCAGCAGTGGATCTCTTCCGTCGCCTGGGACTTCTGGGACCTTTGTCCTGCAAATATTTCAGAACCATAAAAAGCTTGAAAAACAAGAGTGACTGCAGGATATTAAATGCTTGTTGCTTTTAAATAAGCAGATGGTACTTTTACCAAATGCTATCACTTTGGCCTTATTTTTCTTGTGCTGTCGTTTTTTGATGGCTTGTTTTTACTGTAGAAAAGGTCTGTGAAGCAGCTGCCAGCAAAGCAGTGGTAACTGGATAGCATCTGTACATTTGAAAACTTGTTAAATGATATGTGAGGGAAGTCTATTAAAGCATGTTTGTCTGGAGTTCAAAGTTATTTCACGCAGGGAATTGTTCTGTTGCAGCCTCCATCTGCCTTTTTTATTAAAACACAAAGTTAAATTATTGTTAAAAGGAGCACTGGAGATGTTTTTGGAACAAATATCACGAGCTATCACGAGTGATGTGGTGGCTGTGCAGTGAGGCACAGACCTGCCTGGGCTGTACACTCAGCTCGTGGAGAACAGGCTCCTTTGAAGCTGCATCTCAGCCTATCAGCTCGTGAAGTGAAGCAGCAATGAGCATTTATATCTGTGTGGGATAAAAGTGATGAGAAGGACCAGCTTTTGGAGGTCAAAAAGGCTCCATGTGGAAATGCAAAGGATGCCATGTGGAATGTATCATTACAGATATTCTTAGCAACTACCAGTTTTCAGCACCACGTGTTCATTGCCTGGAGGTAAGAGCTGGGAAGTCCTTCTGGAGCTCCTTTGAGAGGTCATAAATCTTCCTGATGGGAAGAACAACTACTAAGAGTTTCCCATCCATCTTTTGATTGCCACTAGCCCTTTCTCAGTTTTTTATGCCTTATCAAAACACAGGTAATCTTTAATAATGCTTTGCTATTTAGATACACTTTCAGGTGATGATCTACCTGCACATCATACCAAGAGAGTATCAGTCTGAGTTACACAGATATTTTGTAAACAATAGCATGCTAAGACTGACAGCATGCCTGAGAAATGACCTGTTAAAGTCTTGACTAATTGCTGGATACCTTAGGCCTTAAGTGATATATTCAGATTTTGCCAATCTGAATCTGAGATTGATAAGAATGACCATGTCTTTTTGTCTGAGATGAGGTAGAAGCAGCCATGGGAGTGTATGGATGTGTGTATATGAAGCTGGTTTTTGGTTTGCTTTTTAAAAAGTTGTGTATACCATACAATTTACCATGACCTAATGCTCTACATTTAACCTAATTATGTCTGTGTGTAAACCCACCCTTTCACTTAACTCCTTTCTTCAGAACTTAAAACTGGATGGAGTATTGAGTTGGTTGGCCGGGGAACTGAATCCCTCTTTGTCCAGAGAACACCAGATGCCTTGGAGGTGCTCTTGAAGGTCAGTTTTGATCTGACTTGCAGGGAGGAGGCTGTGCCTGCTGCCTTGCTCATGGGAAAGCTGCCCACTTGCCAAGGCTGGGAAGGCCAGTGAAGCAGAGTGTGGAAAGCACTGTGGGATGACTGCATGACCCATCATTAGCTACTCATGGGATCCTTGTGTGGGCTATGCATGGCACTGGAGCGACTGCCCAGGAGCAGAAGGAGTGGAGCTGCTCCACAAGGGAGGAAAAGTCAGGAGTGGGGGTGACCCCAGCACAGGGTGTGCCATCCCTGACAGGGTGCACTCACCAGCAGGCCAGGAGCAGTGACCACTTCTGTTGAGCACCACTGTCAAGGCAAGATCTGGGATCTATGCAGGCAGCCTGCTCAGGAGCAGCAGGACATGGAGCCAGAGACAGGACTGGACACAAGGCTGCGCACAGCAGAGAGGGCAGGTCAGTCAGGTCGGTCAGCTCAGGGCTGTGGGTGGTCTGAGAGCCCTGGCACTGCCTGGCACAAGCTCACCCATCAGCAAGAGGCTGCTGGAGGCAGGCCCTGCTCTGCAGGAAGGCGGTGCAGTGGTGCTGCCATGTAAACCTCCCCCTGACCTTCACACCTGCTCTGCTCCTGTGACTTCCAGCCCTGTCATCTCAGCCTGAAATCTCAAAAGCCCTGAGCCAGCGTCCTCGAAAGTAATTTGGATTCTTTCCACTGAGCTCAGTTTTGCTGGAGCCAGCCAGTTACTGGGACAGGCTTTTCCTGGTCTCCCAGCACTGCTGACGAGCGTGCTGCCTTTTTCATCCACAAGAAAGGCCTTCAGTGGAGAGAGTCAGGGCAGGTGGCAGCCAGGAACGTCTGCTTGCAAATGGCTGGAAGGACTTCAATTATTAGAAATTAAAACCTCACCATGGAGGCATGGAAACAATTCTATCTGCAAGTGCAGTAGGGTCTGCTAGCCAGAAGGTACTGCTCTGCTTTTGATTAATTATTGTTCTTTAATTAATCCTTTCAGTTTATTATCCTTCTTGGAACTTTCCTGGGATAAAAAAAAATGACAACTCTAGGCAATCAAGTATGTTTTTGCCTGGCTTAACCTGCATATGTTTGCATTCGGCTTTCCCTGGCTGCAGGGAGAGCAGTAAAAGCCTCAAGTCATCAAAGTACTGCCTGCATGCCAGGGACTGCCCTGGGCTGGCCATGCCCCAAAGGAAATGCTCTGCCTGATGGGAAAGATCCATGAGCTCTGCTTTGGGCTTCCCATGAGGAACAGGCTGACCTGAACTGGACTGGAGCTGCACCCCATATTTATGAAGGAGAGGGTTTGGGTTTCTAGAGCACCAGTTCCCTTTTCTGCTGGGGTCCTTGGCTCAGGAAAATCCCCTCTCTATCCTTGAGCTCGATAAGTAGAAGGAATGGGTTTTCTTTAACAGGAAAAAGCCACTTGGCTCTATTTGTCATTCTTCATTAACCTTATCTCAGTCCCTCTTTATCCTCCTTTCTCCTGTGTTGCCTGGTCAATGTAGTTCTTAATACTTCCTCTCTTGATAAAGATGTCTTGTTCAAAGTGTATTTATATCATTAGTTCCAGCTGCCTTACATGGCAATGCGACCCTTTGTCATCAGCTTGGTTGTTGTTTTCTCAGGCTCAGTCTGGGGGGTCAGGGTTATAAAAGTGCCCTGTACATGTGGTGAGACCCATCCCTTCCCAGGAAGCATCTCCAGGCTCAGCAGATCATCCCTGTGGGATCACATGAGGTCAGGGAGGCTGGGCTGCATGAGGAGAAAGCAGTGCCTGGTGCTCATCTCTCCACCCCTGGCTCCTTAGGAAACTGGGCTCCAGGATGGCAGTGCAAAAAAGCACAGCTGAGGAGGCCTGACCACCAGTTGCTCCCCCCAGTACTGTAATCTTCTTTCACTTTTCAGAACCTTGCCTGGTTGTGCTGTGTTGAGCACACTTGTCACAGTGTTTGGTGTCCTTTGCAGTGATGGTGACACCGAGTGCTCTGGCTGTTTTCAATTACTGGGACAGCCTTGCTCAAGTGTCATGCTTGCAACATCACTGCAGCCTCTTGTCAGCATTCCTCACCCCTTCAGATGTTTAACTCTGAGAACTTTGGGGCTGGTTTCCCTTCTCTTCCTGTCCTTTGTTATATAGATTAGATATGGCAGGGAGCTTTGTGAACATAAGCTCCAGCGTCACCCTGCAGAGATTTAAAGCTCCATGTAACAAGAGCATGTGGCCAGACTTATGATACAATTTTCTATGGAAAATAGGTTGTGAAAATTTAGAAATAAAAATCCAGGGGAAAGAAAGGAAAAATAAATAAGACCTGAAGAATTCTTAAAAATATTGGGAAGCTCAGGTCAGTTCTAAGACAGGCCAGGGGAGTCTACAAGAAAGGTAGGACACAAGTTTTGTATATTTGGTTTCCAAGACTGGCTTTCATGGAAACAGCATGATACAAAATAGTTTTTGGTCAGGAATCTCAATACCCATCCCACCAGCTCAGTGCAAGGTGGATAGTCCAGGCTGTCAGTGTTAGTCCTGACTCCATATTACCCTGGCTGAAGTTCACACTTGGGTTTCAAGCCTGTTACCTCTGATACAAGGCATGGTAAGGGAAATCTTGCAGCTTGAGGACAGGTTGTGTGTTGTCCATGTGGGCAGAAACTTCTGTCATTTTGCCTGGGACCAGGGTGCTCATCTTGGGTTTGGGTCAGGGGTACTTTGAGAATCTCAGCTTCCTTGCTGTGAAGAAACAGATGTGCAGGGGCAGGAGTGTGGTGTGCATTGAAGAGTGACCTCTGTATGGAGTTGTGGCTGCTGACCCACAACTGCTTTAGACATGGCTCGAGACATCTTGAGCACAGTTACACAGATTTCAACATATTTTAACATCTGATGGGGGATTCAGTTGCATACTAAAACACGAGTGCCAGTGTGTATGTGAGGCCTGAGTGTCTATGATCATTTTATACTCAATAGAAATCCAGGTAATACACACCATGGAGCCTTCCAAACAATGTGTTGTACCCTAACTACCCTGGTAGTTAGTCAGCTGAGTAATTCCCAGACTCTATTCACTATAACTTTATTGGAGGCACCATCCATATTTTCTGTAATGACAGCATAGTCTCTAATTCACACACAGACACCTACAAGTGGTGCTTAAACCCCACCCCAGTTTCCTTTGCAGTGCACACCTCCAATACCTGTTAAACTGTACGAAATTTTGTAGATGTCAAAATTGATTAATGATATTATTTTTTACCAAAGCCCCCTAGTACAAAATTACCTTCTAGGCACCTGAGTTCAAGAATCTTGACCACTGTTGTTATTCTCAGATTTCACCCTCAGTTAGGTTTGTCTGGTTCTGGATATGGAATAGAAACCTAATACCAAAATATTTCTCCAAGCTTTGCTGGCTTCTCTGTGAATACCATAATGTGTGACTCATTCTCTTTGGCAAGGATAAGAAGCTGGATTTAAAATACAGTTTTGCACTTCTTTTGATTTCCAAATAAAACTTAATGGAAAAATATTATTTATCCCTGCATGTGTTAAGTGATACAGTGACTTGGTTGCAATAAAAAACTGTTTAATTTGCTATATCCAAAAAACCCCCTCAATATTTTTACCAAGCATTTTTGAGTCTGAAAAATCTGACTAGGTTTCTTGTTACAGCAACCTTTTCTGATTAGCCCTGGCAGGAGAATACTTCTCTGCTGTCCTAGTGTCCTAAAACCAGGCTGGTACTACCTGAGAGGGTGTTTAGGGTGCATCTCACCAGAGATTGGCAGGAGCTATAAAGCTTCTGACCTTTCAAACACCAAAGCAAAATCAGAAATCTCCGCTCGTAGGTATTCACAGCTTTAAATCTCAGGCTGTGTCTTTAACCTTGTCTTTAATTAGACACGCGGTAATATCGGAGCAGAAATAACCCGGTGTGTCAGCGCTGCCTTCAGCAGCAGACACAGATGCTGTTTGGCAGCCTGGCTTCCTCCAACACTCACACTCCTTCTGTGTGCACTCACAGCACTTCACCTGGGGCTCCAGCGTGGAATAGAGAAAATCTGAAAGAAGTTCATGAGGAAAAACGCAGCTTGGTAAAGCTGGAGCTGGCAGAGTCAGAAAGATAAAGAGATGAATGTTTCATCTATATGAAATATTTCCTAAACCCAATGCTGGGTTGCTCACACTCCAGAAAATGAGATTTGCTTTTTGCTTTTCACTCCTGTGCCCTGTTGCCATCCCAGTCAGTGCCTGTAAGTGACCTTAGAGATGTCACTTAAACACTCTCTCAATTCTTTCAAACTACAGAATTATCCCTCCTCCTGCTCTTTGCTTTTCCCTCTAGGTTACACCAGCCAGGCAGAGGGACACCACCTCAGCACTATGATAACCTGGTCACACAGCCTTTGGCTTGAGGGTGGCTTGCATCTCACCTGCCCTGAGCCCTGGCAAGGGAGTTCAGGTCTGCCTGAGGTCTCCCAGGCAGATTTATCCACAGTGGCCTAGCCTGAAGACTGGAAGTCATTAATCTGTGGCACTGTGCAGGCTAATTTGTCCTTCTTTGCTGGAGGAAAATGGAGTGTGAAAAGAAGGCTTTTTTTCCAGCTTTACTGAGCAGGACATTCACCTATGAAATACATCACTCTCTTCAACATTAATCTCCTTGGTATTATGGGGATTGCCTCCTACTGTAAGGACTTTGAACAGTGCTTATCTCACGGGAATGCTAATCTGAATTACTCTGTGTAGGTGCTGCTCTAAGAGTGACAATTATAGTACAAAGCTTTGCACTGAATAATAGCTCAAAAGCCCTTGCTTTCCATATTTAATGCGTTTTTCATTTCCTAGTGTTTAGGGAAGTTCAGGTTTTTTTTCTAGTGGCTGGTTTTAGCTTTACTTAGGAAGTTCAGTATGTGACATTGTTCCAAAGGAAGGACTGTTTAAATCTGTGCAAATGGTGAAGGGAAATAAAAAGCCTTTCTCATTTGTCTTCAAATGGGGAATATTCATCAAAAGTAAACTGAAAATATTTTAATCCAGACATGGCCTTGCAGCTGAGACAAAAACAACAATTGTTTACAGTGACGGGGGCTGAGTCACCTTTTGAGAGAACTGATCTGGACAGGAAGGGTTTGCCTAATTTCCTAAAGGTGCTCAGGGAATCAATTTGTCCAAAAGCCTCTAATAGCTAGGCTCCAGTCAAGAGAAAAAAATGCTTCTTGTTTTTGTCTTGAGCTTTATCCTAGCATTTTTGTTATTCCCAAAGTAGCGTCCATATCTCAGGAAACAAAAATGGTCCTGACCACTGCTACCAGAAACTCCCTGGGAGCTTCTATGCTCATGGAGACCTGAAACCTGGAGAAAGCAAGTTGAGTTGGACTTGTATTGTCTTTATATTCAGATTCAAACAGGGAGTCACAGGGAGTCAGTGGGAGGTATGGAGCACTGAGACCTCATCCACAGGGAAATAAGGGAATTTCTTAGCTTGCCAGAGACTATATAATTGTAGAGCTGAAGAAAGACCATCTAGTCTCAACCTCCCTGCCATGGACAGGGACACCTCCCACTAGAGCAGGTTGCTCAAATCCCCATCCAGCCTGGCCTTAAACTCTGCCAGGATTGGGACATCCACTACTTTTCTGGGCTACACATTCCAGTGCCTCACCACCCTCTGAGTAAGGCATTTCTGACTAACATCTAATTTAAAGATGAAACAAGATGCTTTTAGACACTGTTGTCCCACGAGTTCTGAGGACCCCAAGCGTTCCAGCATGGGAATACCAGATACTATGGATTGATGTGAGGTCAGTGTCCAAGTGAGCTCTGTAAAACCTTTCAGTTTTTTGACCAGCACCACTTTAGTCTTGCTTGGATTCGTTTAAGCCATTGTTGCCTGAAAAGTGTTTTGCAGTGATGCTCAGAGGTGCTTGCTAAGGCATGTTAATGCTCATTGACTCTGGACTTGCTGTCTCAAACACTGTCACACTGATATAAAGGTGAAGTGAAATCAGGAATATTTCCCAGACAGGCTCCTGGCAGAAGCCATGGTTTCAACTGTCACTTTACTGAAGAAAAACAAAAAATAAATAAAAA
>JAOTQP010000001.1:81595403-81618324 GCA_026413545.1 Cichladusa arquata | reverse complement strand
CCCTTCCCCTTCCCCTTCCCTTCCCTTCCCTTCCCTTCCCAACAGGCCCAAAGGGTTGGTTATGTCCTTCAGAATGCTGGCTTTAAGTTGCTTTTTTTTTAAACTTTGTGTCATGATGCCATGTGGAACTAATAAATTTCTTTTTATTTACAGGAATCTCATCTTGGATTGTATTTTGACTTTGATTGTATTAGAAAATCCTCTTTTCAAAGACTCATCTCCATGTGACTCCTGGCCCTGCTTCCATGGCAGCCTTCAGCAGTGTTGTGACTCTCCTGGCTTCCACACAAGCTGCTTTGACTCGTCCCCAGTTTGCACAGCTTCAGTTCAGCCCAACACTGGCTTCACTGCTAAAAATTAAATATTCCTTATGTCATTTGTGGCTTCATCAGGGTTTTGGTTTTCCAGTGACAAAGGGGACAAGGGAATGGTGGGGGATAAAGGGGAGGGAGTGTTTACTGACAGCTAATTGCCTTCCCAGCCTTGTCTTGGCTTTTCCTCACACACACTGATTTTGCTAACATTGCTAACATTGTCCCTCTAGAAACATGTTGCTTCTTGGAAGCTGATTTGCCTGTATAGAGCAACACAGATCTCTGTCAGAATGACTGTGGAGCTGAAAGACGTCTCTTTTTTGGCATGATTGTTTCACACTCTTGTACCATATGCAATTTACTGGGGTTAGAGTGTGAAGAGCAAAATGAACTGCTATAAAACAGTTATTGTCCGAGTCCCACAGAACTACATGAGAAATGCTCTAGACTGGATTTAACGGCATTATTTCCCAAAACTGTTAATGCTGAGACTGATCCAGTCTTGGTATTTTGCTTTGTGCTTTTCCATGTTGCAGAGGGGGTAAACACTTGTCCTAAGAGTGAGTGAATGCACTGGGAGGAGGAGGTAAAGGCTATGAAGGCATCAGGGCTGAAGCACTGTGTCACTCCAAGAAAGAGTGGCCCCTGCCTTCACTTCGAGTATCCAATTAATTGCAATACTTTATGCAAGAGGGCAGGAAAGAAGAAAAGTAGCTTGGATGCATATTCTCTCCCCACCACTTTGTGTCCTAGACTCCTGCTGAATACAGTGTGGCTGGCATCAAGAACTACGACCTTCAAGGCTGCTAACAGAAAACTTGGTGTCTTATCTGATGGAGACATGGAGAGGAAGGGCTAATATTTAGATTTCTAGTAACAGTAGTAGTGCTTCAAAAGACTCGCCTTTCACCTAGACTACAAGTGAGAGCAGACTAAAGGTGACTGGCAGACAGCATTGAGAACCACTTGACATTTTAATTCTTAGTGTTTGTCTTTCTATTAAGAAAATATTTTTAAAATAAATATATTGCATTTGCAAGAGACCCTTTTGATACGATTAAAACAAGCCTCATAGAGCTGATGTGCTCGTCTCCTGTCACAGAGCTGAGGCTACCTGCTGTCACCCCAGATGTTTTCTCCAACCCAACAGTGCAGGATGAACTTGTCAGCAGCCTCTTATTGCACAGATGAGTGGAGCAGGGTGCCTGACAGCTGGGGCCCTGTTAGCTGGCTCCAAAACTGGGAGTGTGCTGGGCAGGGGACGTTGCACAGAAGCTCATCAGCCTTGCTTATGGCAGGGTTTCTCAGTGAAGCAATTACACTGATGCCGAGGTCATGTCTGCACTGCTTTGCATTCCATGGATCTACAGGCTCAATGGGTGCTAAATCGTGTTCTCCCTGCAATAATTCATTCCACCAAAATCTGCACACTCAGATTGGACTAACAAGACCTCCACAGTGAGGAAGCCACCACTGGGAATGGCCTGGCAGTAGACACCCCTGGGATACGCCTGAAAGAAATGAGAAGAGGAATGGGATGAAAGAGCAACACCCTGGATATCACAGAGTCACAGAATGGTTTGGGTTGGAAGGGTACCTTGGAGATCATCTCATTCCAGCCCCTGGCTGTGGCCAGTGTCACCTTCCAGTAGACCAGGCTGCTCAGGGCCCTATCCAGCCTGGCCTTGAGCACTTCCTGGGATATGAACAGATCAGAAGAACCCCATGAAAAAATGGGATATGTATGTTTCTCAGATAGGCTTAAACCAGCACTGACGGCACAGAAAGTCAAAACTGGCAAAGCAAATGTATGTCGAAAGTAACTGCCCTGCTTTCACCCCTGCTAATGGACTGAGCAGCCATTTCCTGCAGGAGCTGAAGTCATTTTCAAGGATAGCCTAGGCAGGGCATTTCATGCTAATCTCATCTGCAAGCAAGGGCTATCAGACACTGACACCCCCGTTTGCCAAATTCAGACTGACTAATGCTTCCCTGACCTTGGCTCCTGTTACCATATGAATCCTCACGGTGCAGGAGAATTGGCAGCGTGACAGCAAGACAGGCACTTCATCTTCAAGGCATTTTATTTAGCATTCCTGGGAAAAGTGGGGGTATTAAGATGCCTGGTTTACAGAGAGGGTAGAGGTGACAAAGGACTGTGCCCTGGGCTGGGGGCCGCCTGCTTTTGGGGCTGGAATTCCAGCTCAGGAATGTCCTAAGGCGAAACCCTCTCTGCATCTCCTTCTCGTGGTCACAGAAACAACAGCCTCGTCCTTTTCTAATATTGCAATGCCCTTTTTTTCCCCCCTCTTATTGGAAAATAATCTCATCAAGGCAAGAATCACCTTCATTTAATGTCTTCTCACAGCTTCTGTGAGCCTTTAGTCAGGAATTGTGTCAAAGCACATAGCTGGGATTAACTCCTTGGGCTCCTTTATGCTAATATAAAACAGAATTTGGGTTGAGATCTCCAGCAGAGTAGCATGCTTTTTCTTAAATTTCTTTTAGGAACTGTTCATGACTATAGGACACCCAGGAGAAGCAATTAAAAGAAAAAAATCAGAAGGTCTAAAATGGTATTTTTAATCTTGGCTATTTCCACAATGGCTTGTTAGCACTGTGATCCTTTGCCTGCTTTCTGGGGCAGAGGGAGGCAAGAATTTGATTCCTTTTTTTTCTTTTTCTTTTTTTTTTTTTTTTGGTGAAGGAATAGTACACACTGTTTCCCTCTGCTGAAAATAGTTTTAGCATGAATTAGACAAAAAGATCTCAGAAGCAGACTTCATGTTGAACCAGAGATTTATCCTGTATTCCAGATAGAGAGGTGTCATCATGCTGTTTTTCTCTTTGGCAGAGGGGTCAGGATCCATCCAGAGCAGCTGCTGTTGCTGCATATCAGAGGCAGCCTCATCAAAAACTCTTCCTGAGTGGAAGCTGTTGGGTTTGCTTCCAAGGCTTCCTCCCTGGGCCTCCCAGAAACCAGGCTGGCCCTGGCTTAGCTTTCTTTCTAACAAGTGAACCAGTGAGGGAAAAATAAAAGCCGAGGTGTAAACAGAGTCTTTTCTTTTCCTCATATGATCCTGCAAAGCACTGAGTATTTTGACCCCGCTCTAATAAAACACTCTCTTAATGCCATGCACAGAGCAATTCCTTAGAGTTCACTGAGTATTCACTTAAGATTATGCAGATTTGGGTCAGTACTTTGCTGAATTCAGCCCAGGCTCCTGACCAGCAGCTGCGGGGAGCAGCTTGTCTGTCCAGGGGAGCACACAGGCAGCTCTTCTTACAACCATTTATAGCTCAGCCTGGGTTTGATGCATTCATGGAACTCCCTCTGGTGGATGCCTTCCCGGGGTTTTTTGTTGATTGGAGTAATTTGCTGAGGCCTTTTTCCTAAGGACAGATTTTTAGCGTGAAAGGAAGTGTTACATTTTTTGTCTTTAAGGGCTTAGATTTCCCTGTAAACCACTGAGGCTATTCAGCACTGAACCCCAAGTTTTTTTGCTGACTTCCCCCCAGTTTTCCTCCAGCCTTTGTGGTGCTCAACCCTGCTGTCACATACTGTATGAAAATATTAACAGTTAATCAGGCCCATATTTTTCTGGCTGAGCAGGCACATGTCCTGGTCTGCTCCCAGCTGTGGCTTCTTTTCTGAAGGTCAATGGCAAATAAAGAAGCAAATCCCAGGGAAAGGGAGCAGTGCCCATGATTCCTGACGCCCAGGGTAGTACCCTAACCACTAAGTGGTTTCTGTTCCTCCTCTGGCTGACTCATGTTAAATTACTTGCCCAGTGGAGGAAAGAATAGAAACTGCAGTCAGAACTGCAGGCTGGTGGTGGATTTGGTGGGAATTGCTGGTGTGGCTTCCCCCAGGCTGAGCTGATGCTGGGCAGATGTGCAGAGGTCCTTGAAGGTGTTAGAGCTGCTCTGAGGTGTCCATGTAGGTCTTTGGCAGAGGAAAAACTGCAGCCTGATTATGTGTCCAAACAAACCCTTCCTTTCTGTAAAACCAGGATTCCACAGGTATCTAAAGTGGAGACAACCAACCTGAACAGGCCAATGACCAAGAGGAATCAGTTATGCTTTTGCTGAATTTATTTAGTCACTAACAGTTAAGGTGTGAGAAAAGGGTTTAATGAAAACAAAATTCAAGGCACAAGCCACAAAATATTGTCTATATATGTTTTCAAAAGTTTTCTGTTGTTTTCACTGTTACAGTAGCTCATTTCATTGGTCAATGGACTAATGAAGATGTACTGTGTAGACACCAGGCCTGAAAATTAAGCCATATAGATTTAAGAGGTGAGTTATTCTATATGTCAGCTACTTCAAAATCTTTCTTTTGGCTTCTTTTTAACAAAATGACTTCTTGGTGAGCTGAGATCCATAGTTGCAAGTAGCAGAGTTCTGAGGACCTTCATCAGATATATTTAACTGAGAATCCTTCTTCAATGTGGGAAGAATTGCCTTATGTTTAACAAGAAAGGATGGAGAACATTGTACAAATTCCATTTGAAGTGGTTTTTTATATATTTTGTTTGTATTCCAATTCTATAATGTTCCCTACAACATTTAGGGAACAATCTGTTCTGGTAGACAGAAGTGAAGTAACCCAGAAGTAATAAGGGTTGTGCACTGTGTCGAGAGTAATGGGAATGTCATAGAAAATATGGAGTAGATGGGAGGAGATTAAAAACAAAATTAAGGCAGGTGAATAATGAGAATGAATGGTCTACATTCTTAGCCTTGGCCATGATTGGGACTTAGGACCATAGAAGCGACTGAGAATATAATTGGAAATGGCTGGAGGAGTCAAGCTCAGTGGAAGAGAGATGAGGAAATGGGAACTGTAATGAACAGTTTGGGTTACCTCTGCACTTGCCTTGGAGTGAACAATAATGCACCATAAGTAGGATTTCTGATCCCCTATGTATTTTCATTACTTCCCATTCTTTTCTCTCCCCCTTATCCCTTTTGCTGTCACTAATATGGGCTCAGTCTATAACATTATCATCTCATTCTGTAGCTTTCATTGGTTTAAGAACCAAAAATCACTTTATTACTGCAAAGAAAATACATCCAACAAAAACAGTTAGGATGTACAGCTCTGTCAGAGCTAGCATGAGAGCCATTGGACTGGAACACAGTAAACCTGCTCAGTGAAATGCTAGGAACTACAATTCAGATGACAGTAATATATTAAAAGAAGTGTCGGCACACATGGTCCTAATGAATGCAAGTGATCATTTCTCTCCTGACTTAGGTTTGAAGATTTTTTAGGTAGCTGAATTTTGAAACAAAGAGAAGGCCCAAGTGGCTATTGAATACACTGCTATTTTGTGTATTTTAAAGCAGAGTAGATTTTCCAGGCAGTCTTTCATCTGATGGAAATTGGCCCTCGGTTATCTTGTGACACAGATATACAAGAATTCTGAAATACATACTTAAGAGGCAAAACACAATATACGGCTTTGACTTGACAAAACAAACATATCAGCTTTAATCACAAGTAGTGCTGATCCATTGCAGGTGAAATTTGGCTAGGAATAATGGATTTCATTTCCACAGTGATACCCAGGTCTGCATGCAGAGCTGCACTGCTTTTTGTTGGACCTTTCCCAGAATAAAAGTGGTCCTGGCTCTTTTCTTCCTTGCTGTTGGATTAGGAGCACTAGATGCCCAAGGGATGCAGATCAGATCCAAACCCTGCCTGGCATGCATTGCTGGTAGCTCCACTCATCAAAAAAATATAGATTGGCTCATGCCACATAGGCAGATTTGCAAAAATAAGAGTTTCTCTTTCAAATTTTCCTCACAGGCATTTCAAATATTCCAACTTCAAGTTTTTTTGTTTTTTTTTTCTTTAAAAACAATGACCAGAATGGTTTGGGGCTTGTTTTAAAGACAAGAGAAAACACTGACATAAAAGAAAAGTCTACTGGAGAGGTACATTTGTAAGAGGGAAAATACAGCTGTGTTTGCCTCAGTGAATGTGCCAGTGGTAAACAACACATCTCTCAAAGACTTGATGCAGGCAGGTCTCAAGCAGGTCACCCCAGGGACGTTTGGGTTTATTTATCTGTACTTCTTTTACTTTGCAAGCTGCAGAAAAAAACCCAAAATCAGCTGCTCCAAATAAAAGGTCTTTGGCTCCACCCAGTCCAGCTTAAACCAAGATGACCCAAAAAGAGACATTCTACTGACATTTTCTTCTGAACTTTATTTTCTCATCTGGTCCTGGAAATAATATCTACTGTCAAAAAGCTTCAGATTAATTTTCTGTATTTTATTCAGATGTGGATTTTTTTCCCCAGTTATCATGATTCAAACTTGGTACACTCACTGGCTAGGATATGAGTGGGAGACTATCTCATGTATGGCCAGAACTGTAACAGCTCAGAGGTTTTTTTAAACATTCAGTATAGTTGTGGCTCTGATAGATGCCTGTAACATCTAGATTACGTGGCAAAAATGAAATAGTTCAACAGCAAAGAAAAAGCCACACATGGACCTGAAAGCTCTGTTAGTAACACAAATGTGAGCACTTGTTGGCACTCAGTTTAAGGCCAGAAGATCAGTTTTAAGATTAGAAGGTCAGAAGATCACTAGATCACCTGTCTTGACCTCCAGCACAATGCAAGCCGTAGGTATGAGGTGTATGGATTTCTGTGTATGGAGAGCAAAGTCTTGCCTTTGGAGTGCCAAAAGTGGGTCCAGTTTGTCTTTGCAATTTCAAAAGATAACAAATTCAGACAACTCCCAAGGTCCTTGGCTCTTTCTCCCTCTCACCAGGCGAGAAAGATGGTAACAGTGGAGAACTCTGGAACCCCAAATCTGTTTTCAACTGTGAAAGCAGAGCAGTGTCAACAAAAAAGCAGTAAATCAGAGAAAAACAGAGAAGATGAAAACCGCCAAGGAATGCCAAGTGATACTGAAAGTGTTGTTTATAGAAGCATTTAATCAGAAAACTTCAGCAGAAGATCCACTATTCCTAGACAAATCAATTACAGATACCGAAATTACAGCCTGGCAAACACTGATATTGGAAGAGGGTGTGTTTCTTGTAATTATTCTCTGAATAGAATGTCTCCTCTACGTTCTGGGATTTCTTCTTGCAGATACTTCTTGTCACAGCTCAGCAGATCCCTTGATGAGGTGAGATTAGACTTGTTCCTCAAACCTGCTGGGATCAAGTCTTCTGTCTGGTCCTACTTGGGCAGCTTGGCAGCATCCAGAGCAGATGTACCTCAGGAAACACAGGTAAGCACTCAATGATATGACAACCATGACAATGATAGCAGCTGTAGCTGTAGTAAGGGCTGGAGACACCATATCTTCCAAAAGAGTGTCCTCCTGCATCTGGTGATGGTAGAGCAGTCACAATTCAGAAATTGCATTGGCAATTGAACAGAGTCTAAAACATTGGCAGTACTTGGAAAAAAAAAAAGCATGAAGTAGGACACAGTAGCATTTATCACAGTTAACTTTAGACATTTTCAGTGCACATGGGAATAGCTGAGCTAGTATCTCTCAGTTTGTTTGCAAAGAAAAGCAAGAAATATGCTTTTTGAGGGCACAATTAATTTGTCTAATTTTTAAGGTCTTTAACATGAGATAAAGTGTCTCTGCAGACGGTTGAAAGGAAGTCATGGCCTAGACTGAAAATAGATTTATTTAGTCAAATGCTTCTCACACCTGATGTCTTTCATTCTTGGGAAAAGAAAACATAAACCAGCTATTGAATCTGATTCTGTGGAAATGTTCTTATAGTTGGCACAAGAATTTAAAAAAAATTATTGCAGTGAATCTGAGGATAGGCAGCTATAAAACTTGAATTGTGAGGCCTTGAAAATAATTTTGGAGAACTTGTCTTCCTGAGAAAAGTTTTACACACTTTGACCTTGATTTATCTTAATCAGTTAATTGGGGCTGCCCGTGACAGTGACAATGACCCTTACCCTGGGGTTAGATACTTGCTCTACACATATAAAATTCTCTACATCTCTGGGCAGCCAAGATGTGTCCCTTGGAAATCCACTCCAGACAAGTGATATTATTTAACTGGATTTTTGTTCATCGTCAATTCACAAGCAGTTTTTTTCTGAGAATACTTCTCAAAACCAGCTCACATGTCTGGCAGCACCAGCCATGTCACTCCTTTCCACTCTCATCCAAACCAATGTCAGGCACCTCCTGCTTCAGAGCTCTCTGGCACTGTCCCCCACTATGGGCCTCAGTCAGGAGCATGTTAAGCACACATGTGCTCACCCTGAAATCCTGTGCTTGAGTTGATAATATGACCAGATTGCTTTAAAATCTATGTCTGAGCCTACATTCTGTTTACCTTCCCAAATCCTGGTTTATTGGCATTCCTGTGCAATTCACCCCTACTTTATAGACAGATCTCACTGTGGCATTAGTTTTTTAAATTATATGATCACTGTCACAAAGAAAGCCAGTGCTTGATGCTGCGTGTTTGCCCCCCTGCCAACTGCATGGCCCACTGCATATCATGCAGTGATATGTCTGATTGTTGTACAGGAAACCATAGATACTCTCTCAGGAGAGGTGAGATGATTATGCAAGACCTGACTGCAGCATCCTACTCCCAAGGTAAGAGCAGAAACAGGACACACATTCCATTTTTCCTGTTTGTTTTTAGCCTGAAGCTTGTTTCTTTTCCTTTGGCACAGATGATTACTTACATATCTATCTATATAAATATTTATATTGCATTCTGCATACCTATATATCTCTGTTGACTTGTTAGCAAAAAGAATACCAAGCTCTTATATTTTCCATGTGGAATTTAAAGTAAATTCAAAGGACAGCACACTGTGCTTTCTAAAGGAGATATCCTTAGTGACATTTCCATGAGGAATCTACCAAAATGAGGAAACAGGAGCTTTAAATAGGTTTCTCATTTGCAAACTGCATTAAAATCAGCATTTTAATCCAAAACTTTCTTTTAATGGGGACCAGATTTTTCCACTCTTTTTTCTTGTGAGTTGAACAATGATTTTGATTAAAATTTTCAGAAATCTGAAATTGCTGTAGGGTTTGTTGATGTTTCTCTTCTCAGACTTCTTTCTTCAGGGCTGAGGCTGCTTTAAGTGGAAAGTCTGGAAGTATAGCCACTACTACTATGCCGATATCCCACTGATTTCAAGAAGATACTAATTAGAGGTTCACCCCTGTTATGATGCCAGACAAAACACTCCCCAGCAAAGCCAGGCTGTGAGAATGCCATCCTTGCTTTTTGCTACAATTAGCATGTTTCTAACTAGGTAAATTTATGTTAATTCCACTGTTTCTTTGTTGTTTTCAAGTATTTTGCTTTTCCTCGCCCTTTTGTCTGGCCTAGCACATGGGCTGTGGGCTCTGCTGTACAAGCACTCATTAAATGGGAACTCAGTGCCTCAGAACAAGGAGGGTGGGTGGGTGAATGGGGCTGTTTCTTGCTCCTCAACACAAACCAGCAGTGGCACAAATGACAAGATCAGCCCTGGTGTTCAAGTGCTGGAGAAACAAGGTCGGAGCAAAACGCGGAGCGCTGCCAAAGAACCCGGCGGTAACACAAGGGTGGGAGGCATCTGAGTGCCACCAAGAGGACTTTGCCCCCTTTTGTACCGTGCTCAGCTGCTCCCAGTATGAGTTCATTTTTCCCCTAACTCATCTGTTTGCTCCTGCATCTCGGTGACAAGTGCATGGCAGCGCCTTTGGAAGTGGGCAGGCAACTGACGGCGATGGTGTCCATCTGGGCTGCTGCTGCACACAAACCCTCTCTTTCATAAAGGACATGTTAAGAGCACAGCTGCCCTCCCCACACAGGAGCCAGGCCCTCTGCAAAGGCAGGACAGGGGGCTGTGCAGGAGTTGACTTTTCCCTTTCAGTTATGCTGCCTCCAATTTTAATGGCAGAGGGACTGCCAGCTCTCTTAGCCAAATGCTGGGTCCACTCTTCCTTGTCAGACTGATGGGGAGCAAGAGCCCACTGGAGAGGGAATGAGGTTGACATCTCTGCACCTCAGGCTTCTCTTTGCACCAAGCTTCAGCTACGTGTCCTCAGGACCCTCCTAGCTCTGGCCAGCTCTTGTCCCTTTTCAAGTTTCTTTTGATAAAGCCAGCTTTATCCTGTAGTTGTTTCTATTTCCCATGACCCTGCTTACACTTTATATCTCAGCCCTAAAATTGCAATCTTTCTCTGGAATTACTCTTCAAGGCCTAATTCTCTCTTCTATTGAAAGAAATCATCCAGAGCATTCTAGATGGAGAGTAGGGCAGTTCTGCTCCATTTACAGTATTTAAAACTGAGGAGTCCACAAATGTCTTGATTTTCCCATATTTTAATACAGCTGAATAAAACCAAGCAGCTCTCACAACTTTGAAAAACAGTCTGCTCATATTTGTTGAATGACATGTGCTTTGACTATCTCCTTCTCACCTACTCAAAACATGCTTTAAAATTTTTCAGAATTTTTCATGTATTTGATGTGTTACCATGCAATGGTACGTGTATGCAGAATTTTATGGGACTCTTGCTAATTTTTCCTTTTATGCAAACAATGCACTAAAATTAGTCTTCCCCATGAATACATGGAGTGATTTGGAAAGAAGTTGAGATCAGCATTTAAAGGTATTTCTATAAAAAGTCACTGTGAGTACTGTCTATTGTGGGTGGGATCAAAATGTTGTTTCCAAATCTGAGTGTGGTGGAGTCCTCTCTGACTGAGGTTAAGTGCTTGTCCTCTTAAAAGATGTCACTTCTATCAGGACAAATTGATTTGGATGACCCAAGTCCAGAAAAGCTGAGTACTTGGCTCTTTGCAAAGCAGAAGGGATCACCTTATGCAGATGTGCTGCTGGAACACAGCTGCAGGGTGTGCAAGCAATCTGGGCACCTCAGGATTTTTATCTTTTCTAGTGGCTGAAGGTACTGGGCTGACCTGATTTTTGGATCTTCCTGACCACAAGTGGAAGTCTTCAAGTTGGCTGTGTGAGAACTGGGTCTTGCTGCTGGGACTTTGCTGAAACATGGTAGCAAACAGAATTCATACCCCGGCTCTAGGGAAAAGATTCTGGGATGTTATCTTGGTAACAAACTAGTTATGAATCGCTAGCTTAAATTCTGAGTCACTGACACTAGTAACATTCTTTTACTGACACATAAAAAATACTGGTGTTACCCATGAAATAACATTCAGTAATCATGAAAGACAGAGCACACAGTCCAGAGCTCACCAGCCCTTCTTTCACTCCCTGTAGGTGCCTGACAGTGTGAATAAGAGGTGGAAAAGACACAGCAAATTCATCCTGCAGCATAAAATGCACTATTTGCCCTAGACTGTGGAAGTGCCAGCTGCTGCTGGTTTATTAGATAAAATGAGATGTAGGCCCTACTTTGCAAATATCTTTGTCAGATAGTACAGTTAGATTCATCCATTCAGAATTTCATTTCTTCAAAAGTTTTCATAGTTCTTTGTATTGTTAAGATGTGAAAGGGTAAAACAAGGAGAAATGGGACCAGATAATATGAAAACACAGATCTGGAAAACACACCAGACTCATTTTGGAGGTGTATGTCAGACTTTCAGATGAGAATCATTTCACACATCAAGGAAACTAGGGAAGGATGCGAATTCATATATAACAGATTGAATATACACAGAAAGATACGGTATTTGTATATATTCTTATGTGTGTGCTTAGCTGAGGAATGCAGATTTTCTAGCTTTTTTTCTCTTTGAGGACAAATGCACCATGGTTATCGAACATTTTTGTTTGGACAAAGTGCACAAAGACTGTACACAAAGCCCCACTCCACTGTAGAAGCAAAAACAAAGACAACCCCTTAGCCATTGTTCAAATTAATTGAACAAATTTGCTCAAAAATTCAAGTATTCAACCTACAAGAAGTTTGTGGGTTCAGCCACATGCTAAGGTCAGGTTTGTTGCTGCTCCCTTCCTCTTGGTGTTGTTTTTCCTTTGGCACTGCAGTTCTTTGAGGCAGACCCAAGCACACCAGTTGTGCTCATGCCAACCCTTTCCTTGTGTTGATGTTGATACGGGGCTGGCACTGACTGGAGCTCTGGATGAGTACCAAGGAATGTACAAGTGACATGTATTACACAACTGTGTGCTGTGCTGGGCTCGGGGATCATTCTTTGAGGACAGGCAGACAAAGAATTTATCTTCCCAGTCAAAGAGATGGGTGTTGCAACTCTCTGTTCTTCCTCAGACTGGAAGGGAGAAAAGAAATGAAACCCTGGGATTTGGTAAATGTCTGCAAGGTCTTGCTGTAGTGCAGGACTGAACTAGCAGAATTGCATGCCCAGAAGACTGGGTTGTGTGCCAAGTGAAAATCTGACAACCACATTTCATACAAATCGTGATTTTTTTCATTACTAGGAAATGAGATTCAGGAGATCTTTAAGAAGACACAAGGTCAGAATTCCTTTGGTGCTCAGTGGAAACACACAGGCTACAGTATGTTCTTTGCTCAGATGTGATAATGTGAAGATCAGGAATGATCTTGAATGCAGCAAAGGTACATGGCCCTGGAAGGTGCAGACTGAGATCATGTGGCTTCCTGTAAGGAATTCTGTGTGCCTCTAAGCCCTTTCCCACACAGAAGGTCTTTTACTCTCCCATTTCCTCACACAAGGTGGATTGTATGCTTAGGCATTTCTGGCTGGTAATCAGGCACTGTAATTCCTCCTGTCACAAAGCTGTATGCCAAGAGCATCTCACAAGATCAGGCAATTAGCAGTAAAGTCTGCAGCTGTTCTCAAAAGTCTGTCTGCAATTTTCTCTCTCCAGCCCTGAAATTCACCCTGCAGCTCATCAGATCCAATCACAGCCATGCTTCTGTTCATCAAATCCTTTTCAGAGGCATGGAACCCCTTCTCGGCCTGGGCAAATGGCTGTCCTCAGTCACTGATAATTTGACAATGCCTGTGATCTGTAAGAGTGTACTAGAGGAGCAAAATACAATATCTTCAGGTAGCAGATTGCCCAGATCTTCTTCATCCCACATGGCTGGCAGAAGGTGTATCTCCACTGGGTGTGAGGCATTCAGTACAGATAAAGGCAGAAAAATAAAGGGTTTTGTCCCAGAATCAGCTGGATCTGGGCAAATAAACTCAGCAAGGAGGAAATCAGGAAATGTCACCAAGTTGCAGTGGAAACAAAGAAGGGAGTGAACGTGCTTGAAAAAGAAGTACCAAGCTCTGTTTGTGGAACCAACATGTATGCTCAGGGCACATGCACCATCAGGCTGGTGGTACTAAGAGTAAGGAAATACAAAGGTATTCAGCTGCACTGTGCCGCAGTTGGTGATTGATATCTAAGCACATTGCTGCAGAAGTCATCACTCCAATTAGCACTGAAATGCAAATTACAGCCCCCACTCAGAACTGTTCATAAATATTTTTCCTTTTACTTGAGGATGAAATGTAAAGTTTTCATGGAAGTCATTAAACATCTTATCTCAACTGATTTTTTCTGTTAGTGTTTTTATTGTGCATTTTTATGTTGGAGCCTGGTACCACATTGGTGTGCAGATAGTATTGTAAAAGGTGGACCCTCCACAGCTGCTGCAGAAGGAGCAGGAAGAATGGAAGCCTACTCCCCATGTATCTAGCTGAAGTGGAATTTAACCTTAACACTGAATAAGTTACCACAGCTTTATACCCATGAGTAGCACTATTGCATTTTAATGGCTGGTAGGCAAACAGCAAAGATGCCAGGACAAACACTGGGCAGCAGCAGAGATCTTTTTTGCCCTTTCTCTTCAGCCATCTGTGACACAACAATTCTCAATCCCTTGGAGCTTGTCCAGGATATTCACAAACCTAGAAACACAGCCTAATACTTTATTTTTCTAACCTGAACCAAGGAGATTTCTGAAAATCTCAGAAAGCGGCTGTGTTTTTGACTAAATCTCCATAGATGTCCTGTTCTGAATGATGACCTTCAGCAACTGAAGAATATAACTTGATGTATCTTCAAATCAAAACTAACTCCCATGAAATATCTCTTTAACTCCCTATTATTAACTGGGGGAATGGTTTTGGCTTCTTTGAAGAAAAAAAAATATCCTTCCAAAGGACAACTAGATAAACAAAATGGAGCATCCAAATGTATCTTATTTACTTAAGAGATTAATCTAAGAACTCAAAAAGGAACATGGATTTCTGTAAATTAAATGATAATTTGATGTAGGGGGTTGTTGCAGCAAAGCAGTTGTCTTTGAAGCGTGTGACTTCACTGCTTTTTGCCTTTTGGCTTTATCTCCATCTCTGAGGCCAAATTTACTTGTAATAGGATTACTTATGCTCAGACAAGCTGCAGTTGTAGAATAATATTATTTTGAGACCTAAGCACCAGGAAGATTTGCCAGCTTCAAAAGACCAAACAGCACCAGGAGAGCCTGAGCTCTGCAGGGTCCTTCATAAGCCTGTGTATCAGCCCAAACCTGTGGACATGGAAAGTCAGGGCTGGTTTTCCAGCTTGTATGACCCCACATGCCAACTGAGAGCACTGCACACAAACAGAGGAATCCTAATCCAAGCTTCCAGCAGTAGCTTGCTTCAGCCTGGAGTGGAGAGAGTAAAATGGCTACACAGGGGAGAAGTAGTAGTCAATGATTAATTATTTATAGCAGCCTTCCAGTCCTTCTTGCACCTTCAAAAGGGACAAAAGAGGGACTTTCCACAAGGATGTATAGTGACAGGACCAGAGGGAATAGCTTCAACCTGGAGGAAAGTAGGTTTAGATTTAATATCAGAAAAAATTCTTCACTGTGAGAGTGTGGTGAGGCACCAGCAAGGTTGCCCAGATGTGGATGCCCCAACCCCAGCTGAGTTCAAGGCCAGGTTGGATGGGGCTCTGAGCAGTCTGGTCTAGTGGAAGGTGTCCCTGGTATGGCAGGGGAGTTGCAAGTAAATGATATTTAAGATCCTTCCCAACACAAGCCATTCCATGATTCTATAATTGATTCTGTGACAACAGGAATGCATTAGATTTGATATTCTTTTCCTTCCAACACAAATAAATTCTTTTTTGGCTCTTATCTCTAGGAATGAAAAATTGCCTCAATAAGAAATTTTGCAGTGCATAAACTTGTCAAAGATGTATTTCAAGCTTTCTCTTTCCTTCCAGTGTTACTTTTTCTCTCAGATCCTGTAAGTAAATTGCTATTAATTTACAAAACCACAGACCATATATTGGAAAACTGAGCAGATACCACAACATTAATTTCCATGGAAGTATTCAAACTTTAGGCCTGCTTTCAGCTGTTCAGTCTAGTTTCAAATTGCCAAACCTTTCCAATTATCCACTCCATATAATAATCTTTCTGCTTAGCCTAGCACATCAGCCTTTCTAAGGTGAGAGGCAGGTATCCTCTATCTCCAGCAAGTGGACAAAATTCATCTAACTGGAGAAAATCAGTGACTTTGAACATCAGTTCTATTAAAGCAGCAACAGCAACCAAAGAAACAAACAGTCATCTGAACAGGCTTTATCTGTCCCCCTTAAGACTTCTGAAGCATAAGATACACACTGAATGAAGCAGTGAGTTTGTCCTGATGGCAGGCAGAGGGATAAATGTACTTTGTCACGTGGCAGTCACTTCATCCTGGCATGGATGCTTCTAGCACAACTGATGCAAGTGCAGTAAGGTCAGTCTGGATGACTAGCACAGAAATAAACATTTCAGGCAGGGCTTGAGTGAGAGAAATTCCATCCTTACTAATGCAGAGGTGCAAGAGCTAAAAGGTGATTTTATCACAGTACCAAGAATCATTACTGAATGATGATTCAATGGGTTGGAAAGGACCTTTAAAGGCCATCTAGCCCAATGCCTCTCAATGAGCAGGAACATCTTCAACCAGAACAGGCTGTCCAGAGCACCATAAATGCCTGAGAGAGAAACAGGACACACTCTGTATTTGTAGCTATAACAGAAGTTCAAAGATGCAATGGAAGAAAAGATGAAGAGGTACTTTATGCTGGGCTGTTCAAGAAAGGGGTAAAAAGGAAGGACACCCAGGCATGCTCTGATTGACAGCATCAATTACCTTTGGCTCTTCTGTCAAGCAGGTGGTCATAGGGGTTGCACATTGAACTGTGGATCTAAAATGAATGCACTTAACTCTCTTGCTTTTCCACCAATCCCCTCTGCAGAGTAACTCAGAGTACTTATTTGTTGCATATTGTCTCCTCTGCACTCATAACTGAAAAGGATATTTTACCTATGTGTGCCTCAATATCAAAATGGAGGGTTTGAAGCACTGATAGCTGTTTTCTGTTATTTTTTGCTTTCCTTTCAAATGTAAAATTCTGCAGAGCCTATTCACTCCATTTCAATGAAGACTGTGCTTCTGGTTCACATTTTAAACTGTTGTGAAGGAAAGAAACACCATGCAAAAGGGAATGATCTCATACTGGAAGACTCAGATGGAGTCTAAGAAGGGTTACTCAACAGGTTGAGTTGTCCTTTTTAAATGCAGTATAAACCAACCATGTTTGTTTGGAATTGTATGGATTTACATTGCAGCACTGACCCAGTGAGCAGTCCAGGTTAACACCCTGCTCATGTGGGCTGCAACTGAGCAACACAAAGGCAGCAATGAACTGCCAGAAACAGGGAGTAATCAAGTCATTAATTAAACACTAATGACACAATAATGGTTATGTTAAAAATATTTTTGAAATCTAGCCACATATAATATAATTTTGAAACAGAGAAAAGGCCCAAGTGACTATTGAATACACTCCTATTTTATATCTTTTATAACAGAGTAGATTTGCCAAAGACAGTCTTTCATCTGATGGAAATTGGAAAATCTGATTGGAAATCTAATGGCAGTACTGAGGGACACAGAAACTAGCTATGTATGTATTACATACACAGAATATGTAATTTTAAATTTCAGAGGGACCATGTGCCATGAGGTAAGACTACGAGTAATAGGATGAAGTTATGTAAAGGAAACTTTACAATGAATTACAGGAAAAATTAATTAACTCTGCTGAGGTAGTTTAGAGTCATAGGTTCCCAAAGGAAGCAGGAAAGTCACTATTTATTTGTCATCTAAGACCAATGTGTTATATATTCTAGACAGTGGATGTTTGGGACCAGTCCCTTATGGGTCTCTGGATTACAACAGATATCTAATAGAGCATTTTAATCAACTCAGCTCCCCATGAGCATGTTCATCTAAAGGCTCAGACTTTCTAGCATACCTGCTAGAGCTGCCTAGTGGATTTTTAAAAGCATCTTAGAAGAAACAGCTTGTGTCCTATCTGCCTTGTCCGTATGAGTGCCATTAAACCAAACTTCCAATGAATAAAATTACCTTGGTACAAACATTGGTAGGGCAATTATAGACAAGACACTGTTGGTGCATCCCCCCTGCCCCTCCTCAGGTCTGCTGTATGATCTCAGGAATTCCTGCTCAGCCCTGGACTTTCTGTAAGGGGCTGGGTGGTGGAGTGTGCCTTGATCACATCAGGTGCTACGAATGCCTGGCTAAATAAAGGACAAGAACAGGAATAATCAGCCATCCCCTGACAACTCTGGAACATTCCCCACCTGAGTCATGGTCTCCAGTACTGTTGTTACTGCTAAACCCTTCTGCACCCTTACGCTTTGCACCCTTGCCTTTTTTCATCCCTGATTGCTGTGTGACTCTCAGCTGATGCTGATCTCATTGTCCTTTGTGTGCTTTATCCATGCAGTAGAGCTAGAGTGAGCCTTGCCATTGAAATATCATAAGTCACACTTCCACAAATTTATATTAAAACCTGCTTTTGCTAATACCTTTGATGGTGATTCTTTAAGTGGCCTAAACCACTCATTTGCAACAAATTGGTATGGCCAGCAGGATCCTAAATCAGGATTTGTTACAGATACTGTACTTCAAATATAACTTTGGAATTTCTGGTATGGCAGTTCATAGTGAATAGGAAATTTCAACTGAAATTGAAATGATTGTTTTCCAGCTTTTCATCTCTCAAATATGAAGGATTAACAACTAGGCAGTTATTGCTTTGGAAGTATTTCTGGGAGTCATACCCTTGATGGTGAATGATAGAACGGACAGTATTTTCCACTGAATTTAGATACTTATAATTATTTGTAAAATGTTACTAACGATTTAATTTTAATTTTAATTTTTTTTCATGACCTGAGAAAGTTGTCATCCTGATTCTATCTAACATACTCCAGCTGAATCCTGTTTTATTTTTTTGGGGAGCCATTTAGGCTGCTAACAATTAATTTTAATTCTCAGGTGATTGAGAATAAAAATTACAAACCAAGACTCTCAAGAATATGTCCTCCTCCAGTCAGATTTTTGTAGAGTTCTGTATTATTTCAATTTAGAATATGAGGGTTATGGTATTTCATTCTTCTAGCAATTAAAATAGTGGAATAACTCCTGAAGGAGTGCTGAACACTGCTTATGTTCTGATCTCAATTCTAATTAGGAAAACAAATAAAATATAGGGACAGGTATGACATCTTTAGCTGGTATAAATCAACTTGATTTTAATGACTACAGCGGAATTACATCGTTTTACGTCAGCTGAGGATCTAACACAAGTTTGCAGGATGATTAACCTTCCTCAAATACTCCAAAGTTACTGCAGATTACAGTTTTATATGTAAGCCCTCCCTTCAGCACCTGCCAGAAAGGTTAACAAATAGATTCATCATGCTGTAGCTGTGATGCTTCTTTTTCCTAAAACATGAAACATCTGGTGTGATATGTCATTCTTCACATCTGTCAACCATATTTACTAAATGCTAAACAAAGATACACTTTTTCCAGTGACCTCTTTTTCTAACTATTTCCTTGCACATGCTTCTTCTAAACTATTCTTTCCAGGTCCAGTTCCAGACAGAAAAGTAAAATTTGCCAAACAGGATTAAAGCCATGGCAAGCCAAGTACAACCCCAGGAGCAGCAATGCCAATGAAGGTTGAAACAATGAACCAAAGGGTCCCTTTGCTGCTACAGGAAATCAGGGAAAGCAAAATTTCTGAACAGGGCTATTATGAGAGTGAGCACTTCTAGAAACACCTGCTGCTGTTATTATGACCATTTTGGCTGTGATGGTCCACTGCCTGGAGTTTGCACAGGCCTATGTTCATCTCACTGTCCTGGGTTCAGCTGGGATAGAGCTAATTTTCTTCCTAGCACCTGGCACAGCTCTGTGTTTTGGTTTTAGGATGGGAATCTAAATCTGATGAAGCGGAGATTCCCAGTAATTACTTCTTGGAGGTTAGACATGATAAATAAACAGTAAGGAAGGCTGAGGGTGGTCAGAGGCTTTGCAGTTATCTCAAGTTAATCTGTGTAAGGTCATTTGTTGTAAATTTGCTTTTTCAGCTGCAGTCTCTAATACTGTCTCATATCTGTCTAGTTAGGTTTCTTCCCAGCCAACAAAGTCATCTGCTAGAGCATGGTTTCTTTTACTTACTCAGACCTTTTTTCCCCCCAGCCCAGTATGTAGTTTATTTGATAACTTCTTTACCCAAAATACAATTTTTCCTCCCTCCTCAAAAAGCATGCCGAAGAGGATCATAAACCTATGGCTGAGTCTGAATGATTTTTTTTCTTAAAATACAAAAGGAGCATAAAAGATTATCTTATTAATCTGCTGTATTTTACAAATTTTTTTTCTATCTTTACATAGTTTAAAAAAGTTTAATAAATTCTGCATTTACTTCTGAATCTACAGTGGTCATCAAAATAATCATAATATATATCTCTGTGATGAAATCAAGATATACTACAGTGATTCTTTTTCATAGTAAGTAGCAGCTTAGAAGACATCCTTGGAAAGCAAGGACAATACAGGGACAGGGCTACCAGCTGTGTGGCTGACCAAGTGCTCTGTGCTTGAGCCTGAATTCTGGTCCTCCTTTATTTGGGAATGTTGGTGTAGCTTTACACTCCACAAACTTCTGATATGACCTTGGACATATCACTGAGGAAAATGAGGTGCCAAGACTCTCACAGGACAGTTCTTTCATTGCAAGGAGTGTTGTGGGTTACACATCACACATAAAATGTTGTGATAGCTGAGACGGGCCATACATAGGGATAGAAGACTTTTACACTCTCAGCTCACTTACCTAAGTCTGATTTGCATAAGTCAGGCCAACTAAGGATTGACTCAAGGTACTTTTAAAATACCTTGGAAAGTCAAAAATATGGTTTCAAAGCAATGAGAGATTCTGGTTTCTGAGATGCCCTTCAGCAGATGAATGGATGTCAGAAACTCCTCTGTTTTTAAGGTGTTAGCTGCGAGCCTTGAGATGCAAGAAAAAAGCATCCTGGCTTATGTACAAAAGCATTCTGTCCTGGATCAGCAGTGCTGTGGCCAGCAGGAGCAGGGCAGGGATTGTCCCCCTGTACTGGGCACTGCTGAGGCCACAGCTCCAATCCTGTGCTCAGTTCTGGGCCCTTCACTGCCAGAAAGACACTGAGGGGCTGGGGCGTGTCCAGAGAAGGGACACGGAGCTGGGGAAGGGTCTGGAGCACAAATCCTGTGAGGAGAGGCTGAGGGAGCTGGGGGTGTTTAGCCTGGAGAAAGGAGTGTGAGGGGGGGACCTTATTTCTCTCTACAACCCCTGAAAGGAGGCTGCAGCCAGGTGGGGGTTGGTCTCTTCACCCATGCAACAAGCAATAGGAGAAGATTAAATGGCCTCAAGTTGCACCAGAATTGGATATTAAAAAAATTCTTCATGGAAAGGGTGGTCAAGCACTGGAGCAGGCTGCCCAGGGAAGTAATGAAGTCACCATCCCTGGAGGTATTCAAAAGATGTGTAGATGCAGCATTTAGGGACATAGTTTGCCAATGGAGTGATGGATGAACAGTTGAATGTAATTATCTTAAAAATGTTACCAACCTAAATGATTCCATGATTCTAAAAGTCATTGTTTTTATGGCTCACAGAGCAATATATTCATCCAGAATAAATGAACTAGTTCGTTACACATAGATTACATAGTACATAAATACATAGAGCTATTTCTATGAATCATGTAAATAGGTGAGCATTTTTTTTTTTTAACAAAAAAGCTTTTATTGCAAAATAGAGCAAAGCAAACCTCTGTGTGTCATGGAGGGCAGCACAGACAATTTGGCTCTGGCACTAGGATAAGTCCAGCTCTGTCACTCTGATGCTGTAACTGGGCTAAGCAGCCTTGTCCTGGGCAGCTAAGGTCTCTCTGTGGATGGTCTAGTGCCATTTCTGTTCAGTGCTTCTTGGGCAGTGTAGAAATACCACTGAATTATCCTCTCTATTTTCAACAGCGCTCATATGTCTGGAAAGAGTCATCCAGTTAACATAGTGGGGCAAAATCCTGGCCCCAGTGAAATCACTGAGCATGTCATCACAGATTTAGAAGATTATAGGAAGACAGTGCAGTCCACTCTGCTCAGATCTGCTCCATTAGATTGTACTGCAGCATCTTGAGCTCTTTAGCTCCTTGTCAAAAAGGTGCATTATTACAGAGAAGTTTATTATAAAGTATTTACAGGATTTTTTTTTTTCTTAAACAGTAAGATCCTTTAACTTGTTGCCAGATCAGCACACTGGGACTCTGATTCCCTGCATGAGTGGGATCTCAACCACCTCCAGAACAAATTAGTCCAAAAAAGGGTTTATTTCAGTGTAGAAAGTTATTTCTGTGAGTAGCACTGAACAGTGGTGTTTTCTCTAATAGGTGCTTTAAATTTCAGCCTTCTGATGGTCTGGTACTGACAGTGCTTGAGATGTAGGTGCAAGCCCTTTGGAAGGGCACATGGTGCATAAACAAATCTATACCATTCCCTCAGCCAGTTAAATAATCTAAGCAGTGCATATAGCATCAAGAAAAGATACGTGTCTCTGATATAAATCTTTATCTCATAAAGGATTTTGCTCTATTTGCCACTCTCTATAAATATTTTCTCAAACCACAATTCTTTGACTGGCCTATTGTTACAAAAACCACAAAATTCTACTTTCTTAGAATAGGCATAAGAGAGAACAGTAAGGATCTAAACCGGTTTTCTCTTCCACTAGGTTTACTAAGTGAATTGCACTGAGCTGTTAACATGTCTGCTGCATTTATGTCCTGGCTGCTGGCTCAGGAGGCCAGAGTTGGTTTGGGAGCCAGGGCAGGTTCACCCCATCCTGTGTATGTCCTCATCACTTTAACCCTGCCAGTTTCCCACACTGACTGTGGGGAATGGGCAGGGAGGGAGGGGCCAGCTGGAAGCACCTGCTCTTACACTCATGCAAAATTGCAGGGTGTAAACATCTGGTTTATGTATGGCAGAGCCCAACCTGTGAAAAGGGAGAACCAACACGAGGCATTGAGCCTTTGCCAAAGAACACACCAGCATTTCCAAACCAAATGTCCAATTATAACTGATTTGCTCCCAACAAAGCTTCTCTTCCAGGCTCCCCCAGAAGAAGAAAAGGCTTCAATTTGTACAAAAGAGAAAAAGAGAAAGAATGAGAGAGAAGGAAGGAAGGAAGGAAGGATTCCAGGAAGGAAGGATTCCAGGAAGGAAGGAAGGAAGGAAGGAAGGATTCCAGGAA